>JAQPZY010001466.1:2400000-3111279 GCA_029931535.1 Margaritifera margaritifera
CAGTTTATTCAAAACATTCAGATCTTTTTCAAAGATTGCACATGAAACATAACTGGAAAGGTTGCAGGTGACTGATTTGACATTTTTTACTGTCGAAGTTGGTTTGTCTTAAATTAATGAATAAAGTAAATAATTCCATTTTTAAATATATCAAGACAGATGTAACTGGATATTTATTTACCTCCAGGAAGTTTGCTCATCTGATTCTTCCAGCAGTTTGGGGAATTGAATGCATAAACTAAATCTGGCATACTGTCACCAATGTAAAATCTGATCTACATGAGTAATAGAAACTATATACATTTTACTTAACACAGACCATGAGCATATCTTATAAGAGCGGAATTAAAGTATTTCAAAACCCAAATAAACAAGGTCAAAGGCTTAAGATTACTCAAGGCTATAATTTGGTTCTTCAGTCAATTTTCAATTAACATTTAAACTTTGATGATATAATCGTAAACAATACAACAGCTGTTTTCTCCATGCAATCTTTAAACATGTCTGGGAAAATTCTTGTCTGTATCAAATTCTTCATTTGTAAAGCTGGTTATTTCATACAGATAACTCTGTTTTATGGCAAAATCATTTTATGTGATCATAATAGAGAAGCAAGCTACGAAAGAGTAATAATGGAGTTAAATTTGATCATTTTTCACATGGTCCACATGTGACAACCAAAACAATATTTTAGTAATATGTTATTTACACATATCTTTATATTCTCTAAAAATATGAAATTGGTTGTTGCATGTGGACCACTTGAAATTTAAAAAAAATGGCTCCAATTTTAGTACAAAATTGCTATTTCATAACCAAACATGACATCATGAGTGTGTGTATGACATCATATTTTAATCTTTTTTAAATATCAATTGCAATTTTAATTTTTTTTAAATACTGATCACTTTTTATGCATTATATTCCCAGATCCACTACTTTTTTGAAAATTGTTACATTTTTGGACCAAAAATCTACCCCTTTAGCAAAAAATATTGTGGTATTCAGGCTTTCAAAATTTATACAAATGATGACAATTTACCATTAAATACGGCCACCATTACAAAAAATAATGATTCCTTTTAATGACTTCTCAAACACCACTCAACAGAATTTGAATAAATTTGATAGAAAGTATCTTGGCATGAATAAAAGGATAAAAAGCACATTGAATGATTCATATACTCAATTCAGTATAGAAAACGAGTAGCAATAATGGATTTTATTTGCATTTTAATTATTATTTGAATGCATTGTGCTTATTAATATGGACTAATTGTGATATTCATTTGGTAATATTAGCACTTCAATATCCCTACATTTTTAAAGATTTGCCTGTAAAATCTCCTTATTTTTCCCAATATTTTGGAGACCAAATGCCCTATAAAATCATTACAATTTTGATAAATATGGTTTGGAGGACTGGTAAGGTTACCAGGGAACATGGAATATTTTGTGTGATGTGCTCAATCATCAAAAGCCTAGATTTCATGGTTGCCATGCTTAATTTTGGCTAGACTGTTCATTTCTATTTGACATTTTTCAGGTGATCATGGTTTATAATGAAAACAAGCTTCCCTCTCCATTGGTTGTTCAGCTGTTTGATGCTTTAGACAACCCTGTAAAAGAGGCTGATGTCAAAATACAGATCACCAAGGATCCAAAGATCAAGGTTAGTGCTATCTTCTAATTGTGACAAATACAAGAGGTTGTAATGATTAGGGTGTATGTTTGTGTTTAAAATGCGTGTGTGTGTGTTTGAGAGAGAGAGAAAGTGAGTGGCAGAGTGGGACACATATACAGCTGAAGAGATTGAGGGAGGTTATTAATGATGAAAAAGTCATTGGTGTCATATATAAGTCAGATGGCAAGCATGTAAAAATAAGGATATCATCAGCTTGGTTTCCAAAAACATTGAAAGAGTTGTAAATTATTCATATGAGCCTAAGGTAAATCCCAGTTTTTAGAATAGAGACTGAGATAAATTATGTTGTTATTTCACAGGACTGAAACCATTACTTCATTCTTTTGCAGTTTATACCCACTCCAGGTCCAGTGAAAACAAATAAAGAAGGGAAGGCCGACTTTGGCATTTTCACTGTCACTGCTCTCAGGTAATGCCACTTTATTTGTATAAGAACTAGAAATATGTATTTGAGAGAGTAAATGCCCTGCTAGCCATTCTTCATCTTTGCTAAACCAAGGATTGTCCGTCCACTTCATTCCAAATCGACCCTTGGGATATGTAGCAAGCCGAAAAAGTGTTTGAACAAGTGCCCTCTTGTGGATTAAAGAGTTACTGCCCATAGCAAGCTAAACCTATTAACTAATGAGAGAGCTCATTATACATGTTGGTGTTCAATATGAAGACTTCCATGATGTCCACATGTCTTGACTCGGAAGAAAACACTTGTGTATGAATGGTTTGAATTGGAGAAACTGACATACAACATTTGTCGTTGTCTGTGGAGGCTGCAGTGATTATTCCCAGCAGTCTTCCTAGGTAAATAGAACAAGTTATCTATTTAGATAAGTTTCTTTCAGCTGCATCCAATCTGGTAACAGCAGTGGATACTGTTTTGGTCAGTTGCATATGTCAGTGAAATGCATGCACATGTAGTATTGTGGTCTGGTTCACACCTCTACGTATGTAAGATACTAAAACTTGTTATACCTAAGTAAGGATCAGGAACCAGACTAATCCAGGAGCTGAAAGTTACATTACACCAGATACATGTGCATTTTCCATAGGTGCTGCAAATAAGACGGACCGAGTAAATATTTTATATACAAGCAACAAATAAGAACTAAATCTCATTTTGGTAATGGTCATTTGAAAATATTTTCCACTTCATGACGTATTATAGAAAATAACAATGAACAAAACTATTGCAAACTGTGAAGAACAAAACCATGACTGATTTTGATTCAACATGTCATATTGTTGCATCCTATTCCCAGTTTTTTTGCAGGATTTGTTTCCATCTTGATTGATGTATTCTATGTTAAGAATGCAAAATTTTTAATCACACAACCTTTGCAATGTAAATAGTCAACATTACCAATTGCATAACCCTCTTATAATTGGAGGACATTCTACATGAATGTAGGTTACAGTGATCCACTTTCTATGTTGTTTTCATGCAGCTTATTTATAATTTCTTCCAAACATTTACAGACTATAAAATTCAATAAAAGCTGGTTTGAAAGATTTTGCTTATCCTTATGCTTTTTTAAATAAAAAGTAAGTACTTGGATTAAGACTACCTATGCTACTGTGAGTATGAGTGATTATTCATATGTAATATTTATAAAATGTGGGTATTTGGATTAAGACGACCTATGCCACTGTGAGTATGCATGATTATTCATATGTAATATTTATAAAAAGTGGGAACATGGATTAAGACCACCTGTGCCACTGTGAGTATGCATGATTATTCATATGTAATATTTATAAAATGTGGCTACTTGGATTAAGACCACCTGTGCCACTGTAAGTATGAGTGATTATTTATTTGTAGTAACGCTGATAAAATATAGTTACTTGGATTAAGACCACCTGTGCCACTGTGAGTATGAGCGATTTTTCATGTGTAAAAACACTGATAAAAAGTGGGTACTTGGATTAAGACTACCTGTGCCACTGTGAGTACAAGTGATTATTCATGTGTAATAACATTGATAAAAAGTGGGTACTTGGATTAAGACCTCCTGTGCCACTGTCAGTATGAGTGATTATTCATGTGTAATAACACTGATGAAAAGTGGGTACTTGGATTAATACCACCTGTGCCACAGTGAGTATGTATGATTATGTATGTGTAATCGCATTTATATTCTTCTACTCTGTTTGACTGACAGACTTAAAACTTTGGAATATAATTTCAGAAGCTTGCAAATTTGCACAGTGGTTGTAGAATTCATATATGTATGGTACCTTTGATGTGCATTGCATGTTTTGGATAATGGTGAGTTGTGTAGGTAGGAAATGTAGCATGTAGATGATCCGGGAATATACTACTTTATTGAATATTTTTAATTTAAGTTGTGAATATTCTGTTTCTAAACAGAGGGACGTATGAAATCCAGCCAAAAGCCTTCCGATCCAATGGGGTGATAGCTGGCCCCAAACTGAAGATCATGGTACAGCCAGATCCCACTCGACCTAGTGAGATGAAAGTGGAATATGATAACAAAGCAGCTTTTGTAGCTGGAGAAAAAATGCCAGGTAAGATTAAATCTGATGGTTATATTAATATTTACAGTCTAATTATAAGATTATTGCAAACTGTTCCCAATAAAACATTTGGATAAATGGAATCTCTCTCTTTTATGGCCTATGTTGGCACTAGCGATCACCAATGGTGATCAAAATGGCGATTCGTTTGTTGATTGAAAATGTATGGGTTTGTGCTGTTCTTTGCAGATTTTTGCAGTGAAGTTTCTGACACCCACAAGTGTAAAGTATTTTTTTGGTTGTTTACAGGATGTAAGGGATGAAATTTTTTAATGAAGGAACATGCAGAAATGCATAATTTGGCAACAAATCTAACTTTATTAGTTTGAAAAGAAAACTTTCAGAGAAAGAGGGAGTTATGAAAAAGAAACAAGTTAAAAATGGGTGATGTCCACAGGTGATTAGAAACCAGATCCATAACAGAAAATGTATTTTTTTTCAACAAAACTACTAACACTGTATAATTGAATGCAAGGAAGTCAAATTATTTGGATCAACAAAACTGGACTATATAATTGAATGGATTAATAACTGCTATGTATAATTAAATTGGATTTAGAAAACTGCACTATATAGCTATATAATTGAATGGATTAAAAAAACTGCAGTGTATAATTGAATATAACGAACTTACATTATTTTCTGATATATAATGTACACTCATCTGTGAACTGTGTATGTAGACCCAGACCTGGTTTCACGTAATGTGCCAGCAAATCAAGGTTTGTTCTACTACAGTCCACTCGACTTTATCCGACGTCAGTTTATCCAAATGTCGCATTTATGTGGTGACATATTTTTAAGCTGTTCTTCCCTTACTTGAAGCTACAAATTTTACCCATAGTCTCTTCTTGTGACTCCAATGTCTTCATTTGGCTGGAAATGCATGAAATATATGATAGATCTGTTCATTATCCTAATCTGACTATAATTTACTGCTACATTGCGCAATCAATGTAAATACGGTTAAATGTTGTTGCTGCATGTGTTTTAATTAGAAAAATGGACAGTATGTATGTATGTGTAGTGCTTAATGGCATATCAGCACAATCCTAGCTAAATATAGTGCTGAGTAAGAGTTTGTCAAAATAGTAAAGGTGAAAACAAAAAAACAAATTGATAACATTGTCAGGAAAATCAACCCTTCCAAATACACATTTATACATATAAGACAAACCCTTCCTAATAAATATGTATTCCTATAAGACAAACCCTTCCTAATAAATATGTATTCCTATAAGACAAACCTTTCCTCATAATTATGTATTCCTATAAGACAAAACCTTTCTAATAAACATGTTTTCCTATAAGACAAATCCTTTCTAATAAACGTGTTTTCCTATAAGACAAACCCTTTCTAATAAACGTGTATTCCTATAAGACAAACCCTTTCTAATAAACGTGTTTTCCTATAAGACAAACCCTTTCTAATAAACGTGTTTTCCTATAAGACAAATCCTTTCTAAGAAACGTGTTTTCCTATAAGACAAATCCTTTCTAATAAACGTGTTTTCCTATAAGAGAAACCCTTCCTAATAAACGTGTATTCCTATAAGACAAATCCTTTCTAATAAACGTGTTTTCCTATAAGACAAACCCTTTTTAATAAATGTGTTTTCCTATAGACAAATCCTTTCTAATAAACGTCTTTTCCTATAAGACAAATCCTTTCTAATAAACGTGTTTTCTTATAAGACAAATCCTTTCTAATAAATGTGTTTTCCCATAAGACAAATCCTTTCTAATAAACGTGTTTTCCTATAGACAAATCCTTTCTAATAAACGTGTTTTCCTATAAGACAAATCCTTTCTAATAAACATGTTTTCCTATAAGACAAATCCTTCCTAATAAACATGTATTCTTATAAGACAAATTCTTTCTAATAAACGTGTTTTCAAATCCTTTCTAATAAACGTGTTTTCCTATAAGACAAATCCTTTCTAATAAATGTGTTTTCCTATAGACAAATCCTTTCTAATAAACGTGTTTTTCCTGTAAGACAAACCCTTCCTAATAAACATGTATTCATATAGACAAACCCTTCCTAATAAACATGTATTCATATAGATAAACCCTTTCTAATAAACATGTATTCATATAGATAAACCCTTGCTAATAAACATGTATTCATATAGAAAAACCCTTGCTAATAAACATTGAGATAAACCCTCTCTAATAAACATGTATTCCTATAAGACAAACCCTCTCTAATAAACATGTATTCCTATAAGACAAACCCTCTCTAATAAACATGTATTCCTATAAGACAAACCGTTTCTAATAAACATGTATTCCTATAAGACAAACCGTTTCTAATAAACATGTATTCCTATAAGACAAACCCTTTCTAATAAACATGTATTCCTATAAGATAAACCCTTTCTAATAAACATGTATTCCTATAAGACAAACCGTTTCTAATAAACATGTATTCCTATAAGATAAACCCTTTCTAATAAACATGTATTCCTATAAGACAAACCCTTTTTAATAAACATATATTCCTATAAGACAAACCGTTTCTAATAAACATGTATTCCTATAAGATAAACCCTTTCTAATAAACATGTATTCCTATAAGATAAACCCTTTCTAATAAACATGTATTCCTATAAGATAAACCCTTTCTAATAAACATGTATTCCTAAAAGATAAACCCTTTCTAATAAACATGTATTCCTATAAGACAAACCGTTTCTAAACATGTATACCTTTAAGATAAACCTTTCCTAATAAACATGTATTCCTATTAGATAAACTGTTTCTAAAAAAACATGTATTCCTATTAGATAAACCTTTTCTAATAAGCATGTATTCCTAGAAGATAAACCCTTTCTAATAAACATGTATTTCTATAAGATAAACCCTTTCTAATAAACATGTATTCCTATAAGATAAACCCTTTCTAATAAACATGTATTCCTATAAGACAAACCGTTTCTAATAAACATGTATTCCTATTAGATAAACTGTTTCTAAAAAAACATGTATTCCTATTAGATAAACCTTTTCTAATAAGCATGTATTCCTAGAAGATAAACCCTTTCTAATAAACATGTATTTCTATAAGTCAAATCCTTCCTAATAAACATGTATTCCTATAAGATAAACCCTTTCTAATAAACATGTATTCCTATAAGTCAAATCCTTCCTAATAAACATGTATTCCTATAAAATAAACCCTTTCTAATAAACATGTATTCCAATAAGATAAACCCTTTCTAATAAACATGTATTCCTATAAGTCAAATCCTTCCTAATAAACATGTATTCCTATAAGACAAACCCTAGATTATGTGTGTAGATCCTGATCATTTAGAAGATTATGTGTGTTGACCCTGATCATTTAGAATATTATGTTCATAGACTTGATCATTTAGAACATTATATGTAGACCCTGATAATTTAGAACATTATGTGTGTAAACCCTGATCATTTAGAACATTGTGTGTAGACCCGATCATTTTGAACATTACGTGTGTAGACCCAGATCATTTAGAACATTATGTGTGTAGACCTTGATCATTTAGAACATTATGTGTGTAGACCCTTATCATTTAGAACATTATATGTGTAGACCAGATCATTTAGAACATTATGCACCAGCTGAATTGGATCAGGCAAGCAGTGTAGATCCTGATCATTTAGAATATTATGAAACAGCTGAATTGGATCTATACAGTTTGGAGATGGATGTGTGTTGTATGTGAGGAAATACAACATTTAAAACTTAATGCCTAGCTTGAAATTCAGTTTTAAAATTATGTTATTGAACTCACGGTTTTAATAACATTGTCGATTTTTTAATATTTATAACTGTAGAAATTGTTAAGTAGGCAGTAGAGTATTGTTATTCTGTCACATACTTTTATTGACACAGAGATTTAGGTTCATTTATGTGCACAATGAGAACGTTCTTTTGCTATATGTGGAATCCAGTTTCTAAATTTAGAGCTGTACAGTTTTTACTATACAAAATATGTCTGATTGTTTGAAGATAGACAATAAATCTTTCACAGAGTTTAAATAATTTGATTCAGACATCACCAGTTTGAATGTTTTGTTTTGACTGTCCAGGTAAATGATGAGTTTTTTAATGTATATCTGTAGTTTGCATAAATAGTTTACTCAGTCCTTTTCAAAAGAACTAGGGATAGCTTTTAGTGTTGGATAGATTTATCTCCCTTGCATGTGTTTGGATGTCCACATCTTCTGGCCCAGCCTTCTATTAGCATTTTATTGACATGACTATTCATTTATCATGTTTTATAACATGAGGCTACTCAAAATGATTTGTCCTATTTTATAACATCAGACTACTCAGAATGATTTATCATAGTTTATAATATCAGGCTACTCAACATGATTTATCATATTTTATAACATCAGGCTACTCAAAATGATTTATCATATTTTATAACAATAGGCTACTCAAAATGATTTATCATATTTTATTACATCAGGCTACTCAGAATGATTATGCTATTTTTTTCTCAAGACAGTCATATATCTTTGTGAAAATCAAGAATCTCATGGAATCAATTAGAACCATATCTTTTTTTGTGAAAGGATGACATAAGATTGCAAACAGTATTGTTGATGGCAGTTAATATAAAAGTTTGATGATGTCACATAAAAACTATGTATAGGTCAATGTCTGGATGCATTATTCTGCGACAGTGGTGTCAGATTGCATTGTATAGGTGCAAAATATAAATTTGTTCCCTAGTCAAAAAATTTAAATTGAGATAATGGCATGACATGATTTTGTGGCGTTCCAAATGAATTGTGGTGAAAATATTTTGAACAAAGGTACACAAGAGTCAAGAAAATGGGAAATTTGAGATTGGACCTAAAATGTAAAGCAGATGGTTTAGCATTAAAATAAAGTGGGGTGTTTTCCAGTGCATTGTTCATCATGCACTTGTATCATGATATCAACAAAGCTGTACTGAGGTCACCTTGGCATTTACAACTGTACACATCCAACACATCATTAACTTGAGGGGTGACAAAGAAAATTTTATAGAATATGTGCTTTCACTATCCAATTGTTGCAGTAAGACAATTGTTTCAAACCTAAAACCTGGTCTGCCTATAAAAGTGTAATAGATCTAATTAAAAAAATCAAGATATTTATCTGACTACAGTACATATATACAGTTTAGAGAAAGGGAGTCTTGTTATAAAAAATAAACCCACATCACTGAGTGTAAATAATACTTTTTTTTAGACCACAAAAGAGTTTAATGCAAATTATATCAAACTTTATGATCTTGGCGGATTATGGTGGTAGAACCATCCTTTTACATTGTAAGATGCTGCAAAGTACGCTCGTAATATTAGTTAAAATTAGGTGTTGTGAAGGAATGCAGCCTTAAATCACACTGTACAGCTTGTGGTCCCAAAAATCTTGTACGGAATTATTATGATTTGAGACATTTTGAAGTTCATGTCATTCCAAGTACAGATTTTCAAGTAGACTTTGGTTTGAACATATATGATTTATATGTGTATAGTTTTCTAACAATGGTTTAATTTGACAGATGTGACCGTGAAAGTGCATGCAGAGGATGAACAGTTGTTAGCAACTGCCAAAGCAGGGCATATCTCCATGAAACTGTGGAAGTCAGAACCTGGTTCACAAGACAGTATGCCCAGTAGGGTAAGCATTAAAAAAAAACTATTGTAAAATCAGAAATATTGATGGAAGAATATTTTTGTTGTTGTTGCAGGTAATAAATATCCACAAATGAAAAAAATATTGAGATTGGGAGTTAAGGTAAACATCGTGACCTTACAAACTTGTATCTCCATGATATCATTTGTTTCCTCCCAAACCGTGAAATTTCATCCTCACATATATTTCTGATTTTACATTATTCAGATTTTACACAGCATGTAAGTAAAAGATCCGTAAACAAGGTGGGGTAATATTTAAGGCTGCAGCATTTACTAAAATTTCTAAATGTGTACATGGTTTACAATAGCAATGCTGTTTAATTGAAATGATTAGTAACTCAACCTTTCACCTATATATACTTGTTAGACTTACTGAACAGCTGTCATCTATTATAATGTGTCTACCATACCTCACTCAATTAGTGATTGTTTTATTTGCTGCACATCTTTTACCACTTACTGTGACAGGATTCAGTATGTAAGATATGTCTTTGTCAAATATATCTGACAATTTAGTGATAATTTAGGTAAAACATCCCTAGGATCATCGTGATATTGTTTCCTGCTGCTGCATGCATGTACATGATGAAACAAATAATGCAACTGGACATACTGTGTGAACATGTGCATGTGATGCTTTTGTAGGATCTACAGTGACTTACGAATTGTATGGATTGCTTAAAAACTTTAAATGGTGTTTCTTTTTAAAAAAAATTTACTAATCAAAGGTTCTGCTAACCGTGTTTTTCAGGGGTAAATAATGTAGTTTAAATAAAATTTTATCACATTATCAGTAAATAGGCCTGATGTGTAATGTTGTGCAATGTGCTAGAAATGATTCTTAGCAACTTTGGCATTTTCCTTGAGTTGGCACTTTAGATGTTAAAATCATCCATACTTTAAGAAAAGAATTAACAGAAAAACCCTGCTAAACAGTTCTCTTAGGCCAAGATGTGGAAAGATATCATTTAATGGGAATGGGTAGCTTCTACATTACTGACAGCAATGTGCATGTTTGTTTATACATATGCCAATTTTGTAAGCTTTTACAGGCAGTATACTAACATAAACCATTTTACACATGTAAATATTGCAACCTTAGTAATATTGCTGTTTACCAGTTCTTACCATTTGTCTGTCCAGTTGTTATTTGTTTGTCCAGTTGTTACATATTTGAAGTATCCTTATCCCCATGCTTTAGCTAGGGGATATTGTGAAGCCCTCCATCTGTCTGTAACCACATGACCTCCTAAATCCCTGGATGGAAAATCACCAAACTTTGTACAGTGAAACCACGCTATAGCACAATGGTTGGGGTCCACAAAATGACATCGTGCTATGTACCGAACCGTGCTATAACCAGCCAAGTCATTTAGCTGAAGAAAATGATGGATGCACCAATAGAAAGGGGGGGGGGGTATAATAGTGGGTGCAAAACTACAAGCTTCAATGGCACAGTTACATTCTTTAATCAATGCATATTAAACGAGAAATACACATATAGTGAAAACAGAGATTGCACATATAATATTTTACTTTATTCAGAGAACCATGCATTGGTACATGTATATGTACATGTCTAGTGCAGAGCATGAATAGTTAAACTATCAACACGTGTATTCACCAACCGATCTCATGGCATGCGTAAGAGTGAATCCATAATAATTCAATTGAAAATATGCACACAGAAGTATAATATTTAGTCATTTTGTCATAGATCATTATGTGTCTGAATTCAATGCAAGCCCCGAGGGGGGCGGGGAGGGGGCAGGGCAATACTGCGGACTTCATTGACGCAGTTATAAACTTGTTCAATATTAAACAAGAACTACTTAAAACAGTCATTACATATTTAACATTTATTTTTATGAATATGAAATCAGCAACTTAGCATAAATAGTTAAGAGTGCATGTACTCACCAGTTGAATCTGGTTGTATCCATAATAGTAATTCCATCAAAAATGTGATCAAGGAAGCATAATTTATATTTTAAAATTTTTTTGATAGATCCAGTTGAATCCTAATATTTAATTTCTTGCTAATACATTCACACAAACTTATGAAAAAGGTTTTTTTTTGCCGCAACATTCATATTTGCTGGACTTTTCCAAATGGTCTGATTTCTGACCGAAAATAAAATGCATGATTCAGACATTAGCAGTTTATAAAACGAAACCATTTAGGCTTGAAAAGTACATGTACTAGAGCTGAAAATTCATGCAGGAGGTCAGATGTACTGTATTGATTGACCTCATAATATACTTGTGATGAGAATTCTACAGGTGTGTATACACCTAAACTGCCTGAAGACAGCTTGGGAGTAAACCATTCGATTGTATGGGTACACAGTGAGTTCCATCAAAACATTTGAGTCATTCTATAATGGACAGAGGAGAAAATAAATAAAATAAACCCAATATTCGATGAAACTTTTGTTTATAACAATGACTTTGCTTCACTGCAGAGCAAAAGCGGGAAGTAGAATGTTTGATTATATTAGCCAATCGCTCCACCCCTACAACTTAAATGGTTCTGTTCCAAACAGTGTTAACACTGCAAGGACAGTTTCCTGTGTATATGTGAATGATCTAAAGCTAGAAAATAAAACGGGTTACGATGAAAAGGGTGTGGGGCGGGGGGTACATGTGCGTGGCAAGGACCAAAACTGCTCCTGATTTTTTGGCCCATAAACTTGTTTCAGTGGGCGTGTATGATAGTTGATTGAGCAGGCATTGATAGTCAATTGTTTTCCCTTAAAAAGGTAGGTAAATTTATTTATAAATTTGGATGAGAATCTTCTTTCTTTTGAGCAACAATTGTACACAGAATGCATTGAAGAAAAACACAAGGAAGACTTACTGGCTTTATTGTTCATGATTCAATAATAATAAGATTAACACTTATCAACTTTTTAATGAGCTGACATCTTTCAAAAATAAGCTAAGATCAAAATGCAGTGTTGACTACTTACACATTTGAAATGAATATTCACAAATAGAAACATTTAACATCTTTATTCATATAAAGAAAGCTGCAATCATAAGACATTTTTTTTATTTAAGAATACAATACATCTTGCCAAATTATTAAATCAAACTCTTGTTTATTTTGGCACAAAAACTTTGCAGTGCTTTAAGAAATTTGTGACATTATTGTTAAATTTTGGGAGCCACGCCATGATCATGTTATATCCGAATTCATTACGCGATATTTTGTTCACATTATTTTTCATATTGTGAAATTTTTTATTTTTTTTTTCTCGTACGAAAAAATATATGAAATTTCGGGAGCCATGCCACAATCGTGTTATATCCGAATTTGTGCTATAACGAAGAGTGCTATATTGGGGTTTCACTGTACATAGGGTGTCCATCTAGTGACCATCTGCAAGAAGTGTATTATTTTTGTGTCCCAGGGACAGGGTCAGAAGTCTAATATAAAAATAGCCATTTCAGTGACATTTTTTAATAGTTTTTGTTCAGACTGTGTTATAGGAGGAGGACAATCATTTTGCACAATAGACATTGCAATGATGTGGAGGTCATGATATTATGTTAACATGATACATACATGTACTTTGTGCTAATTTCTGTATGAAGAACTTGTTATAAGATTGAATTTGTCAGCACATATTTCAGTATCTTAGCATATCCTCTTAAACCATGTGAATAAATGGACAATGTATTTCATTATCGAAACTAGCTAAATTATTATATGAAAATCTCATGACTACTCATTCTGAAAGATGGTTGTATGAAATGGGGTTTTCACTTAAACACTTTTTGCTATATATAGTTAGTCCTATATTAAAATGATGCTGATCTAATCTCCAAAATTGCTGCCTTGGTGGCCATCTTGAAAATCTTCTTTTGGCTGCTTCTTCTGAATGAATGGTTGTATCGAGGTGGGCGCACAAAAACACTGTAACAGTATTATCAAGTTCTGAATAAAAATCATACTGATCTAACCTCTAACATGGCAACCATAGTGCTCATCTAAAAGAATATTGTTATCACTACTCCTCTTGAAAGAATGGCAGCATTGACTTGGGGTTTTCACTCAAACACCTCTTGTAAAAAATAATTGAACCTAAAATGAAAATGGTTCCAATCTGACCACCATGTCTGTGCTATTAGGAATAAGTTTGAAAACCAGACCTACTCGACCTTGATGGAAAGTCAGATAATTTTTGTGCAGGGGCCATATCTTTTAAATCCCCAAAAGTATTCTATTCCATCAGTGTCAGTTAATGGCAACTATTATACACTTTCCACCCAATATGGCACCTTTGACAATTGTGTCTATTGAACCACTTTTTCATTTTTAGTTTTTAATTGAACTACAGATATAATCTATAACCCTATATATGCATTTTCTCTTTGGTGTTATTTTGTAACAATTTTTTTAATTGTCTATTGTAACAAAGCAAATAATGTATACATAATGTTGATTTACTGAGATTTTCTCATAGTTTCTGGTTCTTTTACCAGTGAAATGCAATGCCAGAAAGGGAAATATAATAGTCACTAATAATAAACTATTATATGTTGTGTATTTCTCTGTAAGTCAAAGGAAGCGATAATGTGGGGTGGAATAGGTGTTCAAGATGTTATAGGCTGTTACCACCCTACTGAAATTACTTCAGAGTCAGACTTAAACTGCTAGAATTACCAAATTTTATTGACAACTGATGTGTGGATGTGCACACATTCATAGAATTACCAAATTTTATTGACAACTGATGTGTGGATGTGCACACATTCATAGAATTACCAAATTTTATTGACAACTGATGTGTGGATGTGCACACATTCATAGAATTACCAAATTTTATTGACAGCTGATGTGTGGATGTGCACACATTCACTCAGTTTTTCACAATGATGATCCAGTAACTTTCTGTCAGCTTTTTTGTAATCTTGGTCCATTGTCCAAGATCATCAGTAGTGAGATCGTTAATTCACCGAGCTAACTCCCTAGTCACTGATGAGACAGATCGGACTAAAGAAGTAGAATACGTAAAAACTGCACTACGAGCAAATGGCTACCCAGAGTGGATTTTCAAACTACCAAATAAGAAGAAGATAACACCTGACAAAAACAGTAGTGGTCCAAATAGAACCAACATCGGTATGCCTTACATCCGTGGTACATCAGAAGTCCTAGCCAGAATATTCAAACAACATGGGGTTAATATATACCATAAACCATACAATTCTTTAAGACAACAACTCACACAAATGAAGGACAAAACAGAAAATTTAAAGAAATGTGGTATGGTTTATCATATCAAATGTAGTGATTGTGAGAATGATTATATTGGTGAAACAGGCAGAGTGTTAGAAACAAGGATTAAAGAACACATCAGTAGAGAGTCATCTGCAATATATGAACACTGCAGCAATATGGACATTCCATCATTCCCAATCAGACCAAGGTCATCACAGCTGAAGACAACCTATGGAAAAGGAAGGTGAAGGAGGCCAACACTAAACTACCACCTATCTACTCCAGTGTCCTCATATCATGTGACCATTACAAGTCACGTGATCAACAGTAGTCACTAATGAAGGCAGTGTGATATTGCCGAATATTTCGAACTCGAACACATTTATGCTCTGAGTAAAGAAAATTCCTAGTAATCAAGATCATCATGTTCAATGGTATGCAGTTAAACAGAGAGGGAAAGTAGCTGATTTGCTACAGTAGCAAGAGTGCTAATTTTCAAATCACATTAATGTAAAATCAGCACTCATAATTAAATTAAAATGCTGACAAATCTGGAAATATTACGGTACTTTGATGAGTTTAATTTCAAGGCATACATGTATAAGAGGAAAATGGCAACATTTTCAATAAATTTTTTATCATATAGATCAAAGTGTTTCAAACCTACTTTGGGAGCATTGTTCAGAAATAAATTGGGCCTTATCCTCTGTATAGAGATAATGAGAGATAGGAGCAGTTTTGATGGAGAGAGCATGTTGTGATAAATAAAATGAAAGCAAAAATCTGAATTCAAATTTAGCTATTATGTCAACAATACAATGTTCCATAGTTCATCATATTAAAATGTGTATGCTGTCTGCATTGTCTTTTTTGGTACTTTAAAGAGGCCTTACTTGTATATAGCGACCACCTGTTCAATGTATCAAGCAGCTGCTATTTTGTGTGCCCATGGACCCTCATGTACTGCATATGTAGTGACTAGTGATCCCTTATCTGAATTAATCACCTGCATGTTAAATGACATAATCTTCTTTCTTTCTTTCTTTTATCTATCCATCTGTCTTTATCTATCTATCTGTCTGTCAGTATCTATCTATCTATCTATCTATCTATCTATCTATCTATCTATCTATCTATCTGTCTGTCTGTCTATCTATCTATCTATCTATCTATCTATCTATCTATCTATCTATCTATCTATCTATCTATCTATCTATCTATCTATCTATCTATCTATCTATCTATCTATCTATCTATCTATCTATCTATCTATCTATCTATCTATCTATCTATCTATCTATCTATCTATCGATCTATGCCGCATCATTTCTTTTGAATCCATTTGCATGTTTCATCCCAGCATATAAAGACCACCAGTCTATAAAGACCACTTTTGTGTGGTTCTGTGAGTGGTTGTTATACAACGGTGTTAGGGTATGTTATAATAGCTTATTGACTATGAAACTTAAATTATATTGACATGCTTTATTATCAAGTGAAGTTTTCATTCTTTCATTTATACATCATTGTCTTTGATGAATGCTGCAATAGGTAAGACACAGCTATCACCATGACTAGCTGACTCTTTTCAAATTATCATTGACAAGTGCTGCAATAGGTAAAACGCAGCTATCACCATGACAAGCTGACTCTTTTCATATTGTAATTGAGAAATGCTGCAGTAGGTAAGACACAGCTATCACCATGACTAGCTGACTCTTTACAAATTATCATTAACAAATGCTGAAATTGGTAAGACACAGCTTTCACCATGACTAGCTCATTCTTTTAAAATTGTCACCGATTAATGCTTGAACAGGTAAGACACAGCTGTCACCATGACTAGCTCATTCTTTTAAAATTGTCACCGATTAATGCTTGAACAGGTAAGACACAGCTGTCACCATGTCTAGCTGACTATTTTCAAATTGTCATTGACAAGTAATGCAATAGGTAAGCCATAGCTGTCACTATGACTAGCTCTTTTCAAATTGTCATTGACAAGTAATGCAATAGGTAAGCCATAGATGTCACTATGACTAGCTCTTTTCAAATTGTCATTGACAAGTAATGCAATAGGTAAGCCATAGCTGTCACTATGACTAGCTCTTTTCAAATTGTCATTGACAAGTACTGCAATAGGTAAGCCATAACTGTCACTATGACTAGCTCTTTTCAAATTGTCATTGACAAGTAATGCAATAGGTAAGCCATAACTGTCACTATGACTAGCTCTTTTCAAATTGTCATTGACAAGTTGCAATAGGTAAGCCATAGCTGTCACTATGACTAGCTCTTTTCAAATTGTCATTGACAGGTAATGCAATAGGTAAGCCATAGCTGTCACTATGACTAGCTCTTTTCAAATTGTCATTGACAAGTAATGCAATAGGTAAGCCATAGATGTCACTATGACTAGCTCTTTTCAAATTGTCATTGACAAGTAATGCAATAGGTAAGCCATAGCTGTCGTTATGACTAGCTCTTTTCAAATTGTCATTGACAAGTACTGCAATAGGTAAGCCATAACTGTCACTATGACTAGCTCTTTTCAAATTGTCATTGACAAGTAATGCAATAGGTAAGCCATAACTGTCACTATGACTAGCTCTTTTCAAATTGTCATTGACAAGTTGCAATAGGTAAGCCATAGCTGTCACTATGACTAGCTCTTTTCAAATTGTCATTGACAGGTAATGCAATAGGTAAGCCATAGCTGTCACTATGACTAGCTCTTTTCAAATTGTCATTGACAAGTAATGCAATAGGTAAGCCATAGCTGTCACTATGACTAGCTCTTTTCAAATTGTCATTGACAAGTACTGCAATAGGTAAGCCATAACTGTCACTATGACTAGCTCTTTTCAAATTGTCATTGACAAGTAATGCAATAGGTAAGCCATAACTGTCACTATGACTAGCTCTTTTCAAATTGTCATTGACAAGTTGCAATAGGTAAGCCATAGCTGTCACTATGACTAGCTCTTTTCAAATTGTCATTGACAAGTAATGCAATAGGTAAGCCATAACTGTCACTATGACTAGCTCTTTTCAAATTGTCATTGACAAGTTGCAATAGGTAAGCCATAGCTGTCACTATGACTAGCTCTTTTCAAATTGTCATTGACAAGTACTGCAATAGGTAAGCCATAGCTGTCACTATGACTAGCTCTTTTCAAATTGTCATTGACAAGTACTGCAATAGGTAAGCCATAGCTGTCACTATGACTAGCTCTTTTCAAATTGTCATTGACAAGTAATACAATAGGTAAGCCATAGCTGTCACTATGACTAGCTCTTTTCAAATTGTCATTGACAAATGCTGCAATAGGCAAGACACAGCTGTCACTATGATTATCTAACTCTTTTCAAATTCTCATTGGTAAATGCTGCAGTAGGTAAGACACAGCTACCACAATGGCTAGCTGTTTCTTTTCAAATTGTCATTGGCAAATGCTTCAATAGGTAAGACCCAGCTATCGCCATGGCTAGCTGACTCTTTTCATTGTTTTGTTTTATTTTTGACATAAATTACACATCAGTCACAATCTGTAGGAGGTAACTTTCATCACAAGTTAGACTGCCGATTCTATTTGTTCCTTTTCTTTCAGGCTGTGTCATTTACTTCAGATACAACAAAGAAACAAAATCCAGGCACATTTGTCTTCAGGTAAGGAATAACTCATCAGATATCTGTCTCAGCTAAAGCATATTTAGACATATTTGGATTCTTGCATTAAAGGAATGTGAAATGTTTTCATGATAACCATCCCCCCATACTTAACCAATAATGAAAGGTGTGTGTGTGTGTGTGTGTGTTCATATGTGCTTCATTTTTAGATTCATATTTCATTTTTCTCAGGTACTTACATGGAATACCTATGATAGAATATTAAGTCTATCATACCTAAACAAAATTACAGTTTTTTAGATATTTGTAGAAATTTTTTTTTTTTTATAGAAATTTTTCCAAAGACACATAAAAAAAGTTATTTAATCACTGATGAAGATATATGTGTTAAAATGCTTAATTGGATCTTAATTCAGCCAAAAATGCTTAGCTTGTATTTAAAAAATTTCCTTGAGCCTTTTCCTTCAATCAGTAACATATTTGTTACAATAGCAGAAAGTTAGACTAAATTATTCATATTGCTTCTATTCATCTGTTGTACATTGGTATTTCTTCATATGCCCATACCTCATTATTATTATTCTATTATTCCTGTCCAAATGTTTCACATAATACACTTGTTTGTTTTTGTTTGTTGTTTTCAGAGACAAGAAGCTACCTGAGGAGGCAGGCAGTCACAACATTATGTTTGTGTATTATGATGGAAAACACCAAGTCTTTAGTAATGTGGTGAGTTCAAGTTGGGAAATTGGTATATTCTGGACAATTTTGTTATGGGTTGGTATTTTTTGGACAATTTTGATATGAGTTTGTATTTTCTGGAAAATTTTGTTATGGGTTGATATTATTTAGACAATTTGTTATGGGTTGATATATTCTGAACAGTTTTGTTATGGGTTGGTATTTTCTGGACAATTTTCTTATGGGTTGGTATTTTCTGGATAATTTTGTTATGAGTTGCTGTTTTCTGGGCAATTTTGTTAAGGGTTGGTATTTTCTGGACAAATAATGAAATAGGCAGGGCCCCTGAACATTAGAAGGGCCCCACAAATTTGATTCAGAGGATCCTAAGGGCATTTTGTTTGGAAAGCTAGAGAAAAACTGGTAGTTGTATTGATGGTCAGTCAGTGTCATTAATATCTTAAATGGCATCAAGAACAAATTTGAAAATGTTAGAACAGTGTGTGAGAGTGTGTGTGTGTGTCGGGGGTGGGGGTTGGCAGAGAGAGAGATACAAACAGATAAACAGATAGTGGCCATGTTGAGATTATAATTCGATCACATTCATAATTTATGCTTACGTTTTTATTATGAATTTCTTATCACATTTCAGATTCACATTGCAATTGATCCTGCTGCTCCCACAGAGCTTTTCCCCATCCAGCAACCAGGTACCCCCACTGTGTCCAACACCCGTAATGTAGCCTCAAGATGTGTTTTACGCTATCTACAACTTCAACTCAGGGTGAGGACAAATATGTCATTTATAGGTCTTTCTGTTTCAAGAACTTTAGAAATATTCTATTCTCTTGTTTAAATTATACATTTATCATAATTTCTGGTATTAAATTATGGCATGATTTTGTTCCAACTTTAACTTTATACTACTGATTCTACATTTATCATAATTTATAGTATTAAATTATGACCTGATTTGGTTCCAACTTTAACTTTATAATATTGATTCTACATTTATCATAGTTTATAGTATTAAATTATGGCCTGATTTGGTTACAACTTTAACTTTATACTATTGATTCTACATTTATCATAATTTATAGTATTAAATTATGACCTGATTTGGTTCCAACTTTAACTTTATAATATTGATTCTACATTTATCATAGTTTATAGTATTAAATTATGACCTGATTTGGTTCCAACTTTAACTTTATACTATTGATTCTACATTTATCATAGTTTATAGTATTAAATTATGGCCTGATTTGGTTACAACTTTAACTTTATACTATTGATTCTACATTTATCATAGTTTATAGTATTAAATTATGACCTGATTTGGTTCCAACTTTAACTTTATACTATTGATTCTACATTTATCATAGTTTATAGTATTAAATTATGGCCTGATTTGGTTACAACTTTAACTTTATACTATTGATTCTACATTTATCATAATTTATAGTATTAAATTATGACCTGATTTGGTTCCAACTTTAACTTTATAATATTGATTCTACATTTATCATAATTTATAGTATTAAATTATGACCTGATTTGGTTCCAACTTTAACTTTATAATACTCATTCTACAGCTGTTCATATTAAAAGAGTTACACACAACTTTAACTTTATAATATTCATTCTATAGCTGTTCATATTAAAAGAGTTACACACAAAAGCTGGAGATAAGAAGCATATTTGTGTATTTTATGCAAATTGACTAAAAATGCATAAAGGAATTTAAAATGCATTCAAATTACACATAACAACTTAATTTTAAGTATTTAGTCTAAAGTTGCCAGTGTATTCCTCCTGCAGTAAGCACACTGTATGTTTTATAGAGGCGCATTCAATCAATATAAACTTAACTATTGGGAAAAGTTGGCAATGTTCTGTGCATGCTTGAAATAATAGTACTTGCTTGCTGGGAGAACTCACTCAAAGACAGCCATATAATCCAGTTCATCCTAAATAGTCTTGCTCACTTAACCACTTGACACTTTTTAATAAATTGGGTATTTTTTACTCCCTGGTTTAGAACTAATTGTATCTTTTAAAATTTGATGGGGTATTTTGTAAACAATTCAAGAGATGTTAATCATGCCTGTTAGAATGCTTGTTGGTTGTCTTGGGTAAGTTACTGAGGCCCCATTTCCTCTGCATGATATACCATATATACTTGTGTGCAATTCGAGGCCAACTGCAAACAAAATAGACCCTGATCTGCCATCACATAATGCACCAGCAGATCAGGGTCTATATTGTTTGTTCTACTGATTACTCCTAACAAACTGCATAGACCCAGATGTGTTGGTGCATTATGCAATGGCAGATCTGGGTCTGGACAGTTTGCAGTTGGACTCGACTTATAAGCAAGTTTATATGGTAATCAGTAAAGTGCTGAAAGTGCTATTAAAAACCAACCAACAAGCCAGCATTCTAAAAAACATGTTAAAAACCAACCAACAAGCCAGAATTTAAAAGGTATGTTAAAAACCAACCAACAAACCAGCATTCTAAAAGGCATGTTAAAAACCAACCAACAAGCCAGCATTCTAAAAGGCATATTAAAAACCAACCAACAAGCCAGCATTCTAAAAGTGCTATTAAAAACCAACCAACAAGCCAGCATTCTAAAAGGCATGTTGAAAACCAACCAACAAGCCAGCATTCTAAAAGCTATGTTAAAAACCAACCAACAAGCCAGCATTCTAAAAGGCATGTTCAAAACCAACCAACAAATCAGCATTCTAAAAGGCATGTTCAAAACCAACCAACAAACCAGCATTCTAAAAGGCATGTTAAAAACCAACCAACAAACCAGCATTCTAAAAGGCATGTTAATAACCAACCAACAAGCCAAAACCAATCAACGAGCCAACATTCTAAAGGTATGTTAAAAACAAACCAACAATCCAGCATTCTAAAAGGTATGTTAAAAACCAACCAACAATCCAGCATTCTAAAAGGTATGTTAAAAACCAACCAACAAGCCAGCATTCTAAAAGGCATGTTAAAAACCAACCAACAAGCCAGCATTCTAAAAGGCATGTTCAAAACCAACCAACAAACCAGCATTCTAAAAGGCATGTTAATAACCAACCAACAAGCCAGCATTCTAAAATGTATGTTAAAAAAGCCAACCAACAAACCAGCATTCTAAAAGGCATGTTCAAAACCAACCAACAAACCAGCATTCTAAAAGGCATGTTAATAACCAACCAACAAAGCAGCATTCTAAAAGGTATGTTAAAAACCAACCAGCAAGCCAGCATGTTAAAAACCAACCAACAAGCCAGCATTCTAAAAAGCATGTTAAAAACCAACCAACAAACCAGCATTTTAAAAGGCATGATTAATGTCATGAAGATTAAGACTCAGTATTGAAATTTTGTGTGTGTGTGTTGTTCACAAAAATACATCATCAAATTTTAAAGAACTCAGGGAGTACAATACCCAATTTCTTTAATTTCTTATCTTGAACTCTGTACACGGAGTACTCTCAACTGCTGACATAGTGGAGTGTAGCAATCAGACAGGAGAACCCAGAAGAAATCCTTATTGTTGATGATCACTATCGATTACTCATTCCAGACTTTGTATTCTCAAAATGTTTTAAAGAAGAAACTCATGCTCAAGCTCAGAATCCAAGATTTGGATGTGACACATGGATTATATCTGCACCAGTAAAATTTAGCATGCTTGTATGGGATGTCTAACATTATGTTTAGGCCATTACAACATACTTAAACAAATATTTTTCTTTTGGTTTGTTAAAAAATTTCGAACTTTTTGGACTTGTTAGCATGATAAAGCAAAACCAATTTGAGATAGACAAATGAATTAATATGTCCATGACCTGATTACATCTTTAGACCATTAGAGCAGTTTTTCAACTTTTTTGCAAATTTAACAACTTATTGGGACTTTTTTGTAAAAACCCTGTTAGCACAATTAGGCAGTAACCAATTTACATACACAAATGAAATTTCATAGTCGTTTATTTGTTTTTATATGTAGATGACCAGTTTAGATTTTCATGTCATTACAACAATTTTTAATTTTTTAAATACATTTTTCATCTTTTTGGTCTCATATTAGTGTTTTTAAGAAAACCTTGTGAATACCATTAAGCAAAACCACATAAGGATACAAATGAAATTTGGTGGTTCGCTCACTATAAAGCTCTTTAGTATAATACAGTCACTGATATAACAAAGGTATGGTCTTAGATCTCATATGCAGTGGTCCCTCAGTGTAAACCACCTCAGTATAATGCAGTCCCTCATATAACGTGGGTATGGTCTTGGATCTCATATGCAGTGGTCCCTCATTGTAAACCACCTCAGTATAATGCAGTCCCTCATATAACATGGGTATGGTCTTGGATCTCATATGCAGTGGTCCCTACTAAAGAGCACCTGAATATAACACAGTCCTTCATATGACGCAGGTATGGTCATGGATCCCATTTTGAAGATAAATGTACTTTTTATATTTAATCTACCTCAGTATGAGGTCAATGGTAGTATATATATATATATATATATATATATATATATATATATATATATATATATATATATATATATATATATATATATATATATATATATATATATATTATATATATATATATATATATATATATATATATATTTGATTGGTGTGTGTGTGCGTGAAGGGCATTATTTTTTTGTGTAAATGTTTTCATTACATACCCATTTAATCTTACATGGTTGATGTGGCATTCAATATAGATATTCAGTGCATATTTCCATATCGCACAGTCAGACTGGAACTATGTGTTTCCACTGACATCTGCACATCAATATTCTTAGATGCACCAAATCCACCTTGGATAAATCCCAATGTTTGCTTTTAAATCTATTCACATAGTATGACTAAAAATACTTGTAAAGCATAAAAGAGGGGGTATGTAATAAATACAAAACTGCATTCATGTTTTGATCTTAGTTAAAGAACTTGTTTGATATGGCATATGAATATGTATTGCCCTGATGGCTTTGACATATCCCTACACCATAGTCAAATTTGGTATAAAACATTATGTACTTGTGTATATATGCATAACTTTGTACCGTTTAATGTGAGGACTTTTAGTAAATATTGTCTCATCATCAGGCCATACTGTTATATTTGTTACATGAATTAGAAAAGGAACACCAACCATACAAATTAAGATTTTAAAATCTTCAAAATTGTTCCTTGTGGAAAAGTATTACCAGTGTCTTTACTATCTGCTAATTGCAGGCAAGACAAAAAGGAAAAATATTCCACCATAGTGAACACTCTTTGTTTATTTCTTTCTCAGGTTTTATAGCAATGAAATTTCTGTTATTATTTCTGTATTTTAGTAGATTTACAGCAGGGTTGTACCTGAAGCAGAAAACGTGCTATCCTGACTAAACTTCGTCATCAATGACCCCCATTTTACAATTTTGGTAGTTACAAAGATTTTTGGGGGCTCTAGGGGGCCGAGTGGTATAAGGTGTACACATCACTCACACATCTCACCTCTGCCTGTATGAGTTCAGGTCTTCGAGATACTTGTTCCTTTACAAAAGTAATTGATATTGTCAAGTGAAAAGCTATTTGTCCCTTTACAGAACTTGGGCCCCAGGTAATCGAGTGTTCTAAGGCGCTCACCAGATCATTCATATCTCTCCTCTGTCCACATGGATTTGAGTTTCGGCTCAACCAATATGGGTATGTGAGCAAGATTGCCAGTAGCTTCGCGTGGGTCAGTGATTCTTTGCAGGGTCTTCCTGGGTTCTTCCTATACCAGATATACTGGCTGCCATGCATAGCCCACCATGTGCTGACAAATGGCATTAAACTCCACACAACCAAACCAAACCAATCCAAAGAGTTAGTTTTTAAATTTTGTTTCATATGTTTCCCATTAAGAGGACCCATAAGTGTTGCTCCAGGCCTTTCATTTAGAAGGTTAAGGAGACTAAATGACCCCTTTTTACTTAGGGAAAACCCCTGTACAGTTTTAGTTGTACTTATTTACTGTTATTTCTTTATTTTATTTTAGGGGTACCAATCATAAGACAATGAACTTAATGACCCAACATCCTTCAGTAAAAACAATAGGACTCCTTTCCTGATCCACTAATTTAAGTCCATTTGAAAATATCGGGGAGGAGGGGGTTAATATGAAAAACCATGAAAATGTATACACCTGAAAATACATTCACAGCATCTCTGATTTAATTAATTATATATTTACAGGATAAATATGGAAATCATGTCACCAAGGGGATGAATGGCTCAGTTCAAGTGGAGATTCTGTCTAATGACCATACACCAGAGATACCCAAGTTTGTAGGAAACAATACATCCCTAAATCTAACTCTGGCAGGAGGAGTTTGTAATCTACAGGTACGTTTTTTTAAAACTTTTCAAAACTTGTCCAGAAGGTGGTCTTGTAAACTTCAAATATTGAATCATTTAAATTAATCCTTGCTTCAGAGTCTGATTCACAAATTAAGTGTTTCAACATGTATTTTGTTTCAGTCTTTTTTATCCAGAAAGAGGATGCACTGTAAGAATCTGAAGATTTTCTTGAGGATTGAATTTTTTTTGTTTTTATTGAATGTGAATATCTGTGAAATAAATTTCACTCTGCTGTAAAACTTATAGGAGGACAAATACAATTTTATGATTCCACTTTTTATATGCCCATCTTAAGGCCCCCCCAAAAAATATGTGTGTTTCCGGTAGGCCGACCCTAGCACTTTTTATCCCACCCCACCCTACAAATTTTTTTAAAATAAAAAATATCACTTTGCCAAAATTGATTTGTGTATCTAATTGAGCCGGTTTTGCCCAGTATTTTGAAGCACTTGAAATATTATTTGACTTATATATATAGTGTTTAAAAACAAAAACTACCTGTCTACCCTCATTTTAAAACCAATTGCAATAGGAAACACACATATTTTTTTTTTGGCCTAAGTTGGACATATTGTGTTATTGTATTGTCCATCCATCGGTTAACATTTGCTTGTGCAGCCCACAACTGTAAAAATTTGAGAGATTTTCATGAAACATTGGCAAAGTTCATACCATAACCATAACCCCTACCACAAGGTTATAGTCATGGCAAGGGAAAATACAATTCTTTGACTTGTGTCCTCATTTTGAAGTATAACTTTTGAATCACTAAAGATATTTTAATTAAACTTTAATCAATTATATATCATTTACAGATGGCGTTTCACATACCATAGCCACACACCCTTCCTGAAGGTGAAGGTCAAGGCAGTGGAAAATGTAAAGCCTTGTCCAGAGTTTAACTTTTGAACCACTGAAGATATTTCAGTGAAACTTTAGCCAAGTATATATCATGATTAGATGGTGTGTTATGTACCATAGTGATGCCCTCTGCATCACGTCAAGGTCCCTGCAAGGAGAAATACAATTCTATCACTTGCATATTTGTCCTGAGTATAAGTTTTGAATCACTAAAGATAATGAAACATCAGCCAATTATATATCATGTATGGATGGTGTATCACAGACTATAGTCGACTCCTTTGCCTCAAGGTTAAGATCATGGCGAGAAAAAATGTAATTCTGTGACTTGTATCCTTGTCCAGGCTATCACTTTTTGAACCACAGACGATATTTTAATGAGACTTTGCTCAAGTATATATGATAACTAGATGGTGTGTCAGATGAAGACAAACACAAAGAAGAATTAATAACTTTATTGTTGATGGTTCACTACAAATTAGATTAACAATTATCAGCTTTTTTCAGAGCTGCTGTCTTTCAAAATCACAAGCTAATAACAAAGTGCAGTGACTGGCTATTGACATATTTGAAATGAATATTCATAAATAAAAATTATAACATCTTTATCAATGTAAAGATAGAGAGTGCTTAGAATTCGTTTTCTTCAAAAATACAACATGTCTCTTGAGATTAACAAGTAAAACTCATTTATTTGGCAATGAAACTTTATAGTAATTCAGAAATCAACCAGGTTTACTATAGGGACAAATCACTGCCTGTGGTATTTTATTATGGGGTTCAAATTTGTTACAACTAGGTTCACTTAAGGGACAGATCACTGGTTTTGGTATTATGAGGTTCAAATTTGTAACAGGTTCATTATAGGGACAGATTAATGCCTTTGGTATTGTATTATTGAGTTCAGATTTGTTACAGCTAGGTTCACTTAAGGGACAGAATACTGCTTTTGGTATTATCAGGTTCAAATTTGTAACAGTTGGGTTCATTATAGGGACAGATTAATGCCTTTGGTATTGTAAGATTGAGTTCAGATTTGTTATAGCTAGGTTCACATAAGGGAGAGAATGCTGCTTTTAGTATTATCAGGTTCAGATTTGTAACAGTTAGGTTCATTATAGGGACAGATTAATGCCTTTGGTATTGTATGATTGAGTTCAGATTTGTTACAGCTAGGTTCAATTAAGGGAGAGAATACTGCTTTTGGTAATGTAATATCTTGAAGACATGCTCAACAAATTTAAGAATCTTAATAGAAAAATAAGAACTTCTATTTTTCCAATGTTATATTGCAGAACCTAACCTTACAAGAAAGCTGTCCTGGTGTTGATGGTCAAGAGTATATTCTACGATGTACTGTCATATGTACCAACATTCCAAAAACAAAGGCTGTACCACAATATGACATCTCCTTCCTCTTCTACAATGGTAAGTACTTCCTGATAACAGATTGTTAGAGGACTTGACTGTTTAAAACTAAGTTGATGTGTCATTTTTAAAACATATTTTGAATGGTTAAGCTACACTTCATGTCCTTATATTTTCAGTTACCAAACTAGTATCTCCCATCATTGAAAATATAATTCACTGCTGTCCTAAGTTTAATGAAGTGTCCAAACTTGACAGTGGCTTCAGCTTTCCATATTTAGAATTCTGATTTCATCATCTTTCTACATACAATAGAAGCGGAAGAAACATCAATGTTGCATATGGCATAGATTGTTTCTGAGTTTGGGAGAGTTAGAGACAAGTATACCTTTACATTCTCTTGAAAAAGTAGGGATCTGAGCTATTAATGACTTAAATAAACTATCAATAATTTAAACTATTGAAACCATATTGCACATGGCATAGATTTTTTCTGAGTATGGAAAGTTGGAGACAAGGATACATTTACCTTCTCAAGTAAGGTAAGGATCTGAGCTATGAATGACTTGCACTACTGAAACCATGTTGCACATGGCATAGATTGTTTCTATGTATGGAGAGTTATAGACAAGGGTATGTTTATTTTCTCCTGACAAAGTTGGGATCTGAGCTGTTAATGACTTACACAATTGCATGCATGCTACATGTGGCATAGATTGTTTCTGAGTATGGAGAGTTAGAGACAAAGACATGTTTTACCTTCTCCTGAAAAAGTACAGATCTGAGATATCAATGACCCACACTATTGAAACCCTGTTGCCTATGGTATAAATTGAATCTGAGTATGGAGAGTTACAAACAAGGATACATTTACCTTTTGATCAAATATGGATCTGAGCTGTCATTGACTCACTCTGTTGAAACCATGTTGCATATGGTATTGATTGTGTCTGAGTATGGAGAGTTATAGACAAGGATACATTTACCATCTCTGGTAAAGTACAGATCTGAGCTGTCATTGACTCACACTATTGAAATCAATGCACCTGATTTGTCTTAGTTAAAGGTTTATGCCACTTAGTACCAGTTTCAAGCAATCATTAAAGTATTACATTACCTGGTTATGAAAGGGACAAAAAGTCACATCATATAAAGGAAGTAAGTCAAAACTGTATGCAAAGATTAACGGAAATAAGACAAAATTACAGATTTTAATAGTGTGATGAATTTCAACAATATTTACTTATTTCTTGCAAGGCAGAAATTCACACCATAAATTGCATACCTATTAAACATGATTTACAGTAAGTTTCAATTTTTCACTTCTTACTTCTTTGCAAGAAATATTGCTTAAATATGAAAATTAATCTTTTGAAATACTGGCATTTGAAAACCTTGGATTACTGATGTAAGGTGAATTTTGGTAGCCAATCACTTAGAATCTTGCTGGAGAAAATTTGACGTGAATCATAAAGTTTTTAAATTATCTGGTTTCCTAAAAACAAAAGAAGCATTATGCTCACCCTAGTCAAGTTTGGTTTTACACAATCCAGAAAAATAACAGTAATCTTCTTCCAGGTCAAAATGGTTTATAAACCATTCAGTGGGGGAAAACTGAAGAGGAACAATTCATGTAGTTAGATTGTGTCATTTAATTGATATGTCAGCGTGTTATATTAGGAAAAAAAGTACTTTGGCAAGTTAATCTGTGATAATGGCCGAGATTAGAAAAAAGAATACTCCCTGCCCTTTCTATTTTAAACTTGTTGGCTACTGCAAGTTCACAATTGCTAATTGAAGTGTGTGTTATGAGTAGCATTTTATATTTAATTTAAGCACTGGGTACACCATGAAGGTATTCACTGTAACTGAAACAGCAATTAATTAATTTATTATTCAAATCATATAGCAAGACCAAAGACTGGGTGCCCTTGAAGAGGAAGAAACATTGATTTTGTAATACTATCTATAGTTATTTTTGTATTTTTTACCCTACATGATGTGAAAAGAGACTGCCAAAACATTCTCATTGACAGAAATAGAGGACTGTTCTTTTATGTTTTATTTTGAAATTTCATGAAATAGTTCAATTTTTGCCACATTTATTGTAGCAGATACAGCAGACCCTGTCTTGAGAGACCACCCCCTCTGCCGACAAATTGTGGTTGCTCAAGACAGATGGTCTCTCATAACAGATTTCTGCAGGAGGACCAGTTTTCAAGGTCAAAATTCAACTGTGTTTAAGAAAGAAAAATATCCGCAATTACTGTACATAATTTTGTTCTTTATGCATTGTTCATGTTAAAATATTACATGCATTCATGTTTTAAAACAACTTATAGCACTAAAATACATTGATCATAAACACAAACATGAGAATCATCAGGGAATTCCCTCATTTCAGGGATTTTTACTTCCTAATAATTGAAAATGGACTCCAACTGGTCCAAAATGATCCAAATTGAAGGATTTTTTCAGAGGAATTCACAGACACTTAAGGGATTTTTTTAATTTGCCATTCTCATGCCTTTTAACATTTTCATTTTTATTTGAAGTTCAGATGTAGTTTGTTGTCATTATGGCATATGAATTGAAATGTTAACTATTTGTCATAATGTTGTCATTATGGCATATGAATTGAAATGTTAACTATTTGTCATAATGTTGTCATTATGGCATATGAATTGAAATGTTAACTATTTGTCATAATGTTGTCATTATGGCATATGAATTGAAATGTCAACTATTTGTCATAATGTTGTCATTATGGCATATGAATTGAAATGTTAACTATTTGTCATAATGTTGTCATTATGGCATATGAATTTAAATGTTAACTATTTGTCATAATGTTTTCATTATGGCATATGAATTGAAATGTTAACTATAAAGTAACACTTACCTATCCTATCCATAATTTGTGCAGATAGCTATGATAACACTTAATCAACAAATTTATTTACAGTTTTCAGTCAAAATCTAAATCACTCATCACAAATAATAAATGGATGAACTCTGTGAGCAAAAGGATGTAACAGATGCGCTAAGGTGAACAGATGACAAGATCTCTGACCATGACATGTTCAGCCTCATGTGCAAGTTTAATAAGAGTAACATTGGTAAAGCAACAAAGAATACTGATTTTCACAATAACTATAGAATTAACTCGTCTCAAAATAAGAAATAACACAATCAAAAAATAGACAAAGACCTGATTCACCCTGGTTGTTATGTATTGTAACTCCACAGACAATCAATTAAGGCATTGCCCATTGTGCTACATTGAACACAGGGTCGGTTTGGTCTGGTTTGGTGTTTTATGGTACAGCAGCACATATAGGTTATTAGTGCCAAAGCAATTGGAGTAAAGTGCCTTGCCCAATGGCACACCATGGTAGCCATTCCAGGTTGATCCAATGGTAGGATTTGAACCCACACCCTTTCGGTCTTGACTCTGGCATGCTAACCACCAAGCCACCATGTCTTCTTCAAACAGGGTGGAAATATCTCTTATTACAGTTTTTCACAATAGATAATTAAATAATATGAATTTTTGTACTGACAGTGTGAGTCCATGAGTGCTAATCCTTGACAGATGAAATGGTTAATAGTAATAGATTTTGATGACTATGGCACTACAGCAATTTGTGACAAATACATAATTTTAATTTATCATCTTCGGCATACAATTTTACCTTATAAATCTAATGAAACTGAATCCAAACTCAATTGTTTCCCTCATTTTTGTATGCATCTCAGTCTGGAACATCTGCACTCTGCTCAACAATTGCACTTAAAAAGGATTAAATAAAGATCTGTAGTGTTTATATCTGGTTTAATGATGTGGTCATTCATAGCAGTGTTGAAATACATATTTTGCAAAAAATCATGTCTCTGGTCATGTTTAGCAGATGGTTGCACACACCAGTGCATTTACCTAGTAAAATCAATCTGTGCATGATGATTTTGGTCATAAATGACAGGTGGTTGCTCATAGCAGAGGTTACTCAAATCAGGTTTACTATAATAAATTTTGACAAAATATTTTTATTTTTTTGTGATCTCAGTCTGTGGCCTATTGCAAACAAAATTACTGTGGAAATTTCATACAATGTCAGTTACAGGTATTTAATGATATCAGCCACATACATTTTATATGTTAACATTTTAAAAACATGAATATATTCTGTGATATCTCTGAGAGAGATGTCAGGGTGACTGTGTAAATTCTTCACTCTTAAAATATAGGTTCAACATCTTTTTGGATACTCAATCTACCCTCCTGGAGGGGAACATAGAAACTGACCTGTATTCTAAACCAACTGACTCTCACCAGTATCAACTCCCAACCAGATGCCACCCCCAGCATGTAATAAAAAATCTTCCTTACAGCATGTGTGTTTGGACCTGATGCATATGTTCTAATCTGGCTGCCTTTGAAAGAGACTTGGAGAGCTCAAGGGGCACCTTACAAGGAGAGGATACAGAAATAGCTATATCTAGAAGGCTATTAACAAAACTAGACCCCTGAAATATATAACCAGGAAAACCAAAAAAGTGTCCCCTTATTAGTTACTTTCCAACCCGATGCCCCAACTTACAAAAGATCATTTGGAAGCATTGGCACCAGAACGAATCTTCCGAATGTCTGATGGGCATATTTCAGGAAGTTCCCATGGTTGCTTACCGTAGACCTAAAAAGCTGAAGGACCATGTGGTATGTGCCAAGGTAACTTCAAACAAGACCACAGATTCAGGCACATATTGCTGCAAAGACAATCGTTGCCTAATTTGCAAACATATAGCCAAAGCCCAATTGTTCAGGAGTTCACTGTCAATCAGAAGTTAGGATGTGGAACCAAAAATGTAATCTATCTTCTAACATGCAAGATCTGTGCCACTCAATAAGTTGGCAAAACTTTTGATTTCAGAAAACAAATGAATAACCACAAGAGCTGATTTTGCAACAAAATCAATACAAAACTCTCCAACCACTACAACTTGGCTGGGCATTCAGTCGAATCCCTCGAGATAAGCCTGATTAAATCTATCCCGGGGTGGACCGATATAGAACACACACATAAGGAACGATACTGGATTCTACAATTTAAAACTTGTGGTTAGTTCGGCCTAAATTAAAAAGTCTAACCTTCCTAATTCAGTCTTATCAAAACTTACATTACCATATACCATTACCAATTAAAAAATAAACACTTTTTTTTTTATTACTCACAAATACAAGTTGTATATGAAAACACACACACAAAAAAAAATTTTTTTACTCAAGCATTATATATTATGGCAAACCCAGTGTTTGAATACGGCTGTCATCACAAATCACATTGATCTAACCATACTGATCCTGTGGTTGAAGAATATTTCATATAATACAGACAAGTAATAGCTGGATCCACAGCATGTGTATTATTTCCCTTCTGTCAAGGAAAGTAGTAATTGCTCCATTGATTTGCAGGCCTTATATTTACACTTAGCCCTTGTTAAGACCACCACTTTCCTGCAAAACAGTTAAAAAAGTATTAAATTAAGTCAATAGTACAATATGTTTGAACAACTTCTACAAATGGCCCTTGATGGTGCTGACATCACCATAAGGTGGAGGAAACCTGAGAATTCAGATGAAACCATTGACCTTCATCACATGGCGAGAATAGTAATAGTCAATGTCCTATTTGAATGCATTGGCAGAGTCCTGTAGTAATTATGTCTGCCCATCCATAACAATGTCCATCTGGCCATCAACAATTTGGTGTCTATAAGATAACTTTAATGCGAATTGTTTGATTTTAGACACATTTGGTGTGCAGTTTTATATTGATGACACCTTCAAACATTTTGATTTTCATCCTTCTGTGTCATCATTGAGATGAAATATGGCCCCTGATTGCGTGGCCTCCTGACTTTAGAGTCCACAGCATAACTTCACTGGGAATTGCCAAGTTTCAAAGAAATTTGGCATGCAGCTTTATATTAATGAGACCTTGAAATAGTTTGATTTTTTTCAGCATTCTCTGACTTCATTTACAAGAGTTGTGCCCCCTGATTGCCCAGCCTTCTGATTTTGGTTTCCACTGCATAACATGACCAAGGTTTATTGGATTTCAAACCAGATTTGGTATGGGGCTTTATATTGATGAGCTCTTGAATGAGTTATACCCTCTGATTTCCCAGTCTCCTTTTGATGTCAGCAGCAAAAATTCACCAATTTTTGCTGAATTTCAACCAAATTTGACATGCATCTTTATAATAATAAGACCTTTAATGACTTCTGTTTTCAGCATTCATTGACTGCTTTTGCAAGAGTTATGCCCCATGATTTTTTGTCCTCATCACAATTAAATCTACTGTAATTAACCCAAAGAGTTGGAGTCTCCAATTTTCTGGTCACCACATTTTAATAATTTTAATAATTTTCAATTTTGCTAAAACTTTCCGGATGCCAAGCAAGTTGATTTTAAATCTGATGAAAAATAGATAGGTTCAAGGTGGAACATAAACTAATGAATGTTTTACATGTACCCAAAAACTGACAATTGAGTTGTCAACCATCTGGCTGTTAAACCCATTTTGATTACCCTAATTATCATGTGGACTAACTGAAGATGCTTGTCAATAGGCAACAATAAAAACAGCTGATAAGTGCCACAACTTGTGATCATGTATTTCCTAAACAAAGTGTCTAGATCGCTTCAAGAATTTTTAAAGGAAAATATAGATTATTTTTCGGATTTTATGAGATAGGATAAATATGAATAGATGTATATTATTTTGGTGATACATTCTGTTGTCAAAGACAATCTTTACATTATGAAACAATATAGACATTTGAGCTGGGTCATGTTTGTAGACAAAGTTTCTAGGGAGACTTATCACCAACGGCAGTACATGTATACATTGAACTGACTGTCATAGTTTTTCAAATAAAACAAAAACAAAGAACAGAAATGCAACTGGAATTTGTGAAAGAACATTGAAACATTATAATGCAAATGTTTTTCATTGGCAGGCAAGAATAAAAATGCAACCTGATTTACCTACCTAGACATGCTGGATGCATCGATACACAATCATGACACTAAAGATATTAATTATCCTGACAGTATTCAGGAAATTTTTTAATTTTGATTAGTACATGAATTATCTGGACAGAAAGAAAAGTGATTACTTTTTAGTGTCTGATATTTGGATCAATGAAGGTATTTCCACAATTATTATGATCATCTGATGTTTTCCAATGGCAACATTTTGTCTCTTATTATTGAGCTGAGTCAAGACTGGAAGTCAGGTATAATGTAATATCCTGTTTAAAATATGGTAATAAATATATACTGTATTCAACATAATACTTGCATTTAGTACTTGCAAAATTATTGTTTGAATAAATTTTGTGACGTTCAGGCTCATAATAAGTCTACACCAATGATATTTCCATCACGTGTATATTGCATACCTAATATTGTATACCTACTAGAAGAGTTAGCTCCCATTGGATATGCTATAAGCTTTTCACTTGGGAGGTGCACTCTCTTTTCACCCCCTCCCCCCCTCTGGTCATGCTGAATCAAATGTATGTAAGTTCCATTTCTTAGATTGATTTAACTCCCAAAATTATGTGTGTGTGTGTGCATGTGTGTGTGTGTGTGCATTCATAAAGGCATATGTGGATTTATGTAGTATATGGTACTTGTACAGAGCAGGTCCTGATATCCTCTTCAGTGACCTATATATTGGTTTTATTTTACACTTCCCTGGAAAGGTGAGAGAGACAGACAGACAGAGAGATTACCCTGACAGATTCCATGCTTGTAGAACAATGTAGTTGCTGCTGTATCTGTATCCACTAGATGATGGAATGCAAGAGTTGTCTTCCATGATTGTCAGCAGATGCAGATGGCCCTTTTTGTCAGATGAGGGCACTGGTATAGTTATGACAACCTGCTGGTTTAAGTTGGTTTCCTCTTCCATTTTGAGGAAGATGATTGGTCCAAGGGAGATAATGTTTCTAATCATCTTGTTGTCATGACGTACCTCTCGCAGTTTGACATCATCCACATTTACGATCTATAAGTAGAAGTCCAGAGAAAATGTATCCTAATAATTTATTTCAAAGTATGAAAGTATAATTTTCAGATGTTAGGTATCGAAATAATTATAACCACATGAAATAAAATTGTATGCTACCTGGTTACACAACAACCATCATTATAAGTGTTTATAGGTGATCATCTAACATGAAAGTTGTAGGAATTGTGTGTATGGTGCTACAGCAATGTTTGTTTTTTCAAAAACTATGCACAAGAAATGGACAGTTTCTTTTCTTGCATAAATCTATTACTACAAGTAAATATAAATATATACATATATAATTGTAATTAGCTGTAGATTTAACAAAAGATTGTGTGCAAGAAATGGACAATTTATTTTATTGCATAAATCTATTACTACAAGTAAATATAAATATATAAAATATATAATTGTAATTAGCTGTAGATTTAACAAAAGATTGTATAATAACCCTGAAATTGCAAACATGACAAAAGTGGTTAGGAGCTCATTTTACATTAACCGATTCATTGGTTAACTTTCTTTTGCTGGTAAATGGTCATTATCATAATTTAGGTTTTGAAAAATGAATGTGATATTTTGACTGTTATATTGTATGTATACCATAGTCTGTGTGTTATAATGTGATATTTTGACTGTTATATTGTATATATACCATAGTGTGTGTGTTATCATGTGATATTATGAATGTTATATTGTATGTATAGCATAGTGTGAATAAATTGTGGCTAACATTGCCACTTGCTATGTAATGTTAATCCTAGCCCAAGGTATGCAGTAATATAACAGTGGCTATTCATTGTAGACATGTGGTCACAGAGGACAGATGTACATTATATAGCAAAAGTAGACAGGTTGAAAATGAGAATAGTGGACAGTTAGTCAGTGTATACACAGAGCCATAGGCTGGGTTTGACTTTACCTTCATTCTGGCATTGACAGTCTTGGATAGGGCTCCAGGTGGAATGGCTACAGTCACATTGGGATCAACAGATGAAGTCATCTGGCCACCTTTATGTGTAATTGTGAAAGTCTCAGTTGTGCTGACTGTGATCCCAGGAACATCATTCTCATGATCATCACTCAGACGCCAAAGCCCACTGGGTGTTTTAACAATGCTCATCATTGAGAAACTAGAAGGATAAAACAAATCGTAACTTTAAGTTACTTTTAATGTTGTTTTTGTCAACCCTGCCTTGGCAGAAGTTTGACATAGCGATCACTATGGCATCTATGTGTGTCTTTATATCCTTCTGTATATCCGTTCATACTAAGGATTACCCTAAGTGTTGAAGTTTTTAATGTGGTCAGTTTCTCAAGTACAGTTAGCTACAGACACTTGACATATCAGTCACTTTGGCATCAGTGTGCATGTCTGTATGTTTGCACATCTCTCCACACCTTGCATTAGCGTCAATGTTAAAGATTTGTATGTGTTCAGTTTCTCAAGTACAGTCTGCCAGAGAGTCATGTTACTTATATAGTATGTGGATGCATCTTGATGTGTACAAAAAGCTCAGGGTTAGACTCGACATGCAGATCATGGCCAGCTTCTTGTCATATTAAGGAACTTGTTTGTCCATGTCAACAGATTTCTTGTCCTGTCCAAAGATTTCTTGTCATGTCAACAGATTTCTTGTCCTGTCAACAGATTTCTTGTCATGTCAACAGATTTCTTGTCCTGTCAACAGATTTTGTGTAGGGTATATTGATGATATATTTTACTCTGGTCACAGAAGAAGAAACATTGGATAAAACCTCTTTGTGGATAACATCTAATAATTTCTTTATAATATTTGTGAAAGGCAGATTCAGTAAATGGTATGCACTCTGTCAGGTTTTTAGTTTGGTTTGGTGCTTTATGGCAAAGCAACACATGTAGGTTATTTAGTGCCAAGGCAATTGGAGTAAAGTGTCTTGCCCAAGGAAACACCATGGTATCTGGTCAAGGTTGATCTAGTGGTAGGGTTCAAACCCGCACCATTATGTTCACGAGTCTGGCATGATAACCACTGTGCCACTGTGACGTTTGCCTCCACTAGTCACTTCTTATCATATGCAGGAAAGTGCATTGGGCCTGTTCTCAATCCCTGATCTTGCAGGGAAACTCTGTTAGTATATGAATGTAAAAAAGATTACTGGTAAATAGTGTAAAAATACCTAGCGAGTTTGCAACGTTTGTATCCTGTTTTTTCACCATTTTAGTGTTACAAATAATTATTTTTTCATAAAAAAATTACAGATATGTGTTGTTTAGTCTTTCGAATTCAGTTCTTTCAAATGTTTTGCAAAATGTTTAACATATTTTGTTTCTTTTGAAGGCATATATTCTATACGTTGTTTATGCCTTCATTTGCAGTGTTTACCTTTTGCTTTGCACGTGACTTTATTTATAGAAGCAGGTATTTTTAGAAAAGTAGTTCTGCTCACAGTTTATACAGAAATAAACGCAGCTCAAACTGATCACGTGGTGACATTCTGACCATTGGAAATCCTAGTTACTTTTACCCGCTAATGCTATTGAAATTATATGAATGTAGAAAAGATTACTGGTAAATAGTGTAAAAATACTTGAAGAGGATTTTATCATTTTACATCCTCATGACAGTGGACTGTTAAATATAGCCACTAATGTCTCACATGGAAAATGAATTGAATGCAGAAATTCTCTGAAGTAGCTATTCAACATAAGTGCATAATTAAAGGAGAAAGCCTGTCAAGAACAAAAAAACTGCTCAGCAGAATGTGACCAAATTTGACATGAAGCATCCTGACTTGAAAATCTTTAAAATTTGTTCCAATGATGCCAATTACCAACAAATATAGCCATTGTTACTAGAAATAGAAACACCTTTAAATGGCTTTCTCTAAGAAACTGCACAACATAATTTGATCAAATTTGACAGGAAGCATCCTGGCATAGAGTGTCTTGAATTTTTTTACAAACAAAGCCAATCTACCATCAAATATGGCTGCTGTTACTAAAAATAGAAGAAAAAACATTTGAACCACTTTTCAAAAACCACTCAAAAAACTTTGACCAAATTTGAAAGAAAGCACCCTGGCATAGAGGGTTTTAAATTTTATACAAATCTACCATCAAATTTTGCCACCATTATTAAAGATGGAATAGGAAAAAAAATAAATTTAAATTACTTCTTCTCAAGCACAACTCATCAGAATTTGACCAAATTTGACAGAAAGCATACAAAAATGATGATCTACCATCAGATATGGCCACTGTTACTGAAATAGAAAAACCTTGAAATGACTTCATCTAAAAAACCACTTGACAGAATTTGACCAATTTTCACAGAAAACATCCTGGCATGAAGGCCTTTGAACTTTAAACAGTTGAAGCCAATCCACCTTCAAATATGGCCACCATTACTAAAAATAGAAGAAAAAAATGTAAGTGACTTCTTAGAAACTTTTCAGCAGATTTTGACCAAATTTGACAGAAGCATTCAGGTATTAAGGGCTTTCAAAGCTATACAAATGATACTGATTCACCATCAAATATGGCTGTCATTACTAAAAATAGACAATCCTCTAAATGATTTCTTCTCAAAAACCACTAAAGAAAATTTTAATAAATTTGAAAGAAAACATCCTGGCATGAAGGGCTTTTAAGTTTATACAAATTATGCCAATCTGCAATCAAATATGGCTTCTGTTACTAAAAATAGAAAAACTTTGATTAACTTCTTCAGAATGAATTACTAAACAGAATTTGACCAAATTGGATAGAAAGTGTCCTAGCTTGAAGGTCTTTCAGATCGATACAAATGATGCTGATCCATGATCAGATATGGTCACCATTGCTGAAAATAGAAAAACATTTACACAATTTTATATTAAAGAGCACTGTACAGAATTTAACCAACTTTGACACAAAGTGTCCTGGCATAGAGGCCTTACAGTATTGGATAAATGACCTTGATGTACCATAAAATAAGGATGAAAATATAAAAACTTGAGAAACTTTGAAACAACTGTTTTCATAACATATGCAGTAAACAGCATTGAAAGATATTTCTACAGAAGACCTCCTACTGACCCAGATGTTTTGCCTGACAGCTCTTATATTTGGATATTAGATATTAGGCAGATGTCAGCCAGATAAGCAATCTCAGGCCCACTTGGACCTTTTTTTGTTTGGATTTTACTGGAAATCAGGGTTGCATAGCATCTCCTCATTTGAATCTTAATGTACATGACAATAGTAAATTGTTAGGCATTAAATACAGTTGGGAACCAAGACTAACCTTTTCCCAGTGTCATGGCCTTTAAGAGACAGAACTGGCTGAAGTAGTTGTTTGTTCAGCAGCATCTCTACTTGGTTACAGATCCCTAACAGCTTATAGTCCGTTGGTTTTAATGGTAGATCACTGGGGACCTCGTCATCATCATCCTGGCTCATTAGGGCAGCTTCGTGGGCCGAGATATGACTGGAATTTATCATGGTTCTGCCCAAACTCATGTCCCGAGTTTTCATTGTCCTATTTCTACTCTGAAAGGTGGTGTCTGAATTGCTACACAGATGATGGTGAGAAAATCCATTTTCAAGGAGGTCTGCAGAATCCCACATTTTATAACCTACGTCATCATCAGGAGACACTTTCTCTGGCAAGAAAAACCTTTGATCGTTTCTTTGAATTTGCTGTCTTGTATGTCTTGACTTTGTGTCATTTTGTCTCTTTTTGCAATGTTCTTTTTGTTGATGAAGTTTATTTGCTGGTATGTCTGGATGACGGACAAAGGAAATGTTTTCATTTATTTTATTTCCTTTGATGTTGAAAAAGTCAAGTTTGGGTAATTTCTTTATCACTGGAGGAACACTTGTCAGTAGGTTGTTCCCAAGGTCAAAAGTTCGAAGTTGTTTCAGCATTGCAGTATCAGGGGATACATCTTGTATCTTATTTCTGTTTAAACGGATATGCTCAATTCTTGTCAAGTTGGAAGTACCCATTGGAATGTTCTCCAAGTAATTTCCATTGGCATTCACATATTTCAGTCGCTTCATATTGGTTACTGAGAAATTGTACAGATTGTTTTCAGAGATGTTCAGGTATTGCAGATTTTGGAAGGAATCAGGAAGAAACTCTATGCAGTTACCTTGAGCATGAAGAACTTGCAGATTTTTCAGACAAGTAATTGTTGGTGGCAGCTGTCTAAGTTTGTTCCCAGACACATTGAGATACATCAAGTGTCGGAGTTTGCAAATGGCATCAGGAAAAGCTTCAAATCTGTTGTTAGACAGATTTAACTCTCGTAGGTTTTGCAGATGTTCAAAATCTTGAATTAGGCTTGTCAGACAATTACCACGCAAGTTAACGCATTTAAGAGCGGTAAGTCTGCATACTGGTATTGGTACATGTTCAAAGCGATTATTGGCCAAGTTAATTTGCTTCAGTTTCTGTAATTTTGCCATTGAAAATGTCATGTACCAGAGTCTGTTACCATGGATGTCTAGAACTCGAAGGTTTTCAAGGAAACCCATTTCATGTGGGAGGCATTCAAAATGGTTTTGTCCAAGACGCAAAGTGCGCAGATTTTTTAGCATCAAAATGTTAGTTGGTAGGGATCTTAATCTATTTCTGGTTAAATTCAGCTCTTGAAGATGTGTGCAGTTGCACAAAGTTTCAGGAAGAAATGTCAGGAAATTTTCTTCCAGATGAAGCTGACGTAAACTTTTTAGTCTGGTTATCGCAAGTGGAATCTCATCCAGTTTGTTGCCGGATAATTTCAGCACTTCTAGTCTGGTTAAAGAGAAAATCTCACTAGGGATTACCAATAATCCTTGATTGCTAAGATTTAGCTCTGTGTAACCTTGTCTGTTTATTGACACCTGGAGACGAAGCTGTGTATGTAGGGATTCAGCATTTTCTCTATTGTTATAACGATGAAGGCTGTGAGGAAAAGAGCTTCTAGCTGACAAAGATCTGTAACCAGAGCTTTGTTGAGACTGAGACATTGTGAGCCTTTAAAAGAAAGAAATTGTTTTCTGAAAATAAAATAAAAATGAACAGCTATGAATGGAAAAAATGTATTTCATTATTTGAAAGAATTTTTTTTTTCATATTGAGACATTCGCTGTTAATGAAAAAAAAAAAAGTATTCTGTTTGATGTATCAGGTATGAATCAGTCAGGAAAATCATTTAAATTATGCATGTATGAAGACAAAAATGACATTCCATCCTTTTAATACCAATATAAAAATTCAGAAATGTATTAGTATGAACAGCTTAATCTATGGCTATGAAAACAAATTAAAATTTTACTTTAAAATTACCATATATACTCACATATAAGTCAGATCCAACTGCAAACTGCATAGACCCAGATTTGCAATCACATAATGTGCTGGCAGATCTGGGTCTGTGTAGATTGTTAGGAGTAATAATTAGAACAAACAACATAGACCCTGATCTGCTGGCACATTATGCGATGGCAGATCAGTGACTATGTTGTTTGCAGTTGGAGTCAATTTATAAGCAAGTATAATGGTAATGGTTTTATTGTTGATTTTATTAGTTATGGTCATTAAGTAAATAATTTCATCATGATTCAGTCTCACAGCTGAAAAGGAAGACTGTAACAATTCACTTACGTAGAACTGGTGTATTGTGAACTAGCTGTCTATGCTAATCTATGAGAATGAATTCATTATGTGTCATTCATCCATATAGTTTTGTTGGTAGAAATTAAAACTGTATCACATTCCATTTCACGTGAATTTTCCCAAATGAATAATGGCATTATGAAACTTAATCTTCCCTAGGAGAACATGCCAACTTGTGCTTAGTTCACATCCTGATCCTGTAGAACCAGGCCTTTCCACCTAGAAATTGTTAACATGTCTGAACTTGCTTGGTAAAGTTTCCAATGGCGGTTGTTTGTAAATGTTGTTAAATAGACATATTAAGGCTATTATCAGCCACTAGCAGCCTCAGCAACAGTAAATTTGAGGTCTGATCAGGTAATTGATTGATTTACCTATGTGTACCTATCAGGTGGGAGCAATACACACCAGTATAACAGTACACAACAGTCAGAGATGTAGTTTGCAGCTACCGTATATACTCACGTACAAGCCGATACCAACTGCAAACTGCATAGACCCAGATCTGCCATCACATAATGCGCTGGCAGATCTGGATCTATGTAGTTTGTAAGGACTAATCAGTAGAACAAACAACATAGACCCTGATCTGCCAGTCCATTATGCAATGGCAGATCAGTGTCTAGGTTGTTTTCATTTGGACCCGGCTTATACGTGAGTATATTTGGTAATAATCAAAATAAGCAAAGTTTCAGTTTTGACTGGTGAGTGAGGTTTATTTCCTTAAAGCAAAATTGTGGCAACATTATTATAATAGAATTCACATTAGCCAAAATGGTGAGGTAAAATGGTGTGTAATACTGCTAAAAAGGAAACTGATCAAGAATTTTAATTAGATTATACAGTGGACCTGTCATAGACACCACCTTTGGGAACCCAGAAAGTGATTTCTGAAGATAGGTGTTTTAAAGATACAAAGTTTGGAAGCATCTAATGAAGTATTTTATTATAGAATCAATTTTGTGGTCTCTTAAAGAGTGATGGTATCATAAAAGAGGTGGTCTTTAACACCGGATTGACTGCACTAACAATATTGAAGCAGAAATATGAACTGTGAAACCAGTCTTGATAGACCACCCCTTCTGTAAACAAAAGTGGTCTCTCATGTCAGATGGTCTCTCATTAGAGGTCATTACATTATAAAAGAAATTGTCTTGATGAGAGATCGCCTCTTCTTGCAACAAAAAGTTGTGTCAAGACAGATGGTCTCTCATTAGAGGTCATCACATTATACATTGATGCTGTCTTGAGAGACAAAATCATCTGCCAACAAAGAATGGTCTCCTAAGACTCTTGGTCCTTCATTATAAATCATTACATCATACAGCACAGTTGATCCATGCATAAAAGCTGTGGTCTTTCATGCTAAATGGTATTCTAAAACAGCTGTCTCTCAAGTCAGGTTTTACTGCAGATACAAAGCTGGAAAATTTAACGAGGACAAAAGTCTTTAAATTAATTTATATCATAGATTTTCTGGTCTTCAATCCTAGCAGTAAATTTTAATTCGGTACATTTGGTCTTCAATCCTACCAGTAACTTTTAATTGGGTACATTTGGTAATTATCTTATCAGATATATATTGATTAGCCCAATACACAAATAGATAGATTTACCTAGGATTCAGGTAAGCAGTGTTAGGAATCAATAATTAAAACAGGAAAACACCAGCAGCATGTGATTTGGATGTATAGTATTCAAAATAATTGAGTACCCTGTAGGTTTAGCTTATCATTAGCTCAGTTCCCTGTAGGTTTAGCTTATCATTAGGCCAGTTCCCTGTAGGTTTAGCTTATCATTAGGCCAGTCCCCTGTAGGTTTAGCTTATCATTAGCTCAGTCCCCTGTAGGTTTTGCTTATCATGAGCCCAGTCCCCTGTAGATTTAGCTTATCATTAGGCCAGTCCCTTGTAGGTTTAGCTTATCATTAGCTCAGTCCCCTGTAGGTTTAGCTTATCATTAGCTCAGTTCCCTGTAGGTTTAGCTTATCATTAGGCCAGTCCCCTGTAGGTTTAGCTAATCATTAGGCCAGTCCCCTGTAGGTTTAGCTAATCATTAGGCCAGTCCTCTGTAGGTTTAGCTTATCATTAGCTCAGTCCCCTGTAGGTTTAGCTTATCATGAGCCCAGTCCCCTGTAGATTTAGCTTATCATTAGGCCAGTCCCCTGTTGGTTTAGCTTATCATTAGGCCAGTCCCCTGTAGGTTTAGCTTATCATTAGCTCAGTCCCCTGTAGGTTTAGCTTATCATGAGCCCAGTCCCCTGTAGGTTTAGCTTATCATTAGCTCAGTCCCCTGTAAGTTTAGTTTATCATTAGCTCAGTTCCCTGTAGGTTTAGCTAATCATTGGCTCAGTCCCCTGTAGGTTTAGTTTATCACTAGCTCAGTCCCCTGTAGGTTTAGCTAATCATTAGCTCAGTCCCCTGTAGGTTTAGCTAATCATTAGGCCAGTCCCCTGTAGGTTTAGCTTATCATTAGCTCAGTCCCTGTAGGTTTATCTTATCATTAGGCCAGTCCCCTAAAGGTTCAGATCATCATTAGCTCAGTCCCCTGTAGGTTTAGCTTATCATGAGCCCAGTCCCCTGTAGATTTAGCATATCATTAGCTCAGTCCCCTTTAGGTTTAGCTGATCATTAGCTCAGTCCCCTGTAGGTTTAGTTTATCATTAGCTCAGTTCCCTGTAGGTTTAGCTTATCATTAGGCCAGTCCCCTGTAGGTGTAGCTAATCATTAGCTCAGTCCCCTGTAGGTTTAGCTAATCATTAGGCCAGTCCCCTGTAGGTTTAGCTTATCATTAGCTCAGTCCCCTGTAGGTTTAGCTTATCATCTTATCATTAGCTCAGTTCCCTGTAGGTTTAGCTTATCATTAGCTCAGTCCCATGTAGGCTTAGTTTATCATTAGCTCAGTCCCCTGTAGTTTTAGCTAATCATTAGCTCAGTCCCCTGTAGATTTAGCTGATCATTAGCTCAGTCCCCTGTAGGTTTAGTTTATCATTAGCTCAGTCCCCTGTAGGTTTAGCTAATCATTAGCTCAGTCCCCTGTAGGTTTAGTTTATCATTAGCTCAGTCCCCTGTAGGTTTAGCTTATCATTAGCTCAGTCCCCTGTAGGTTTATCTTATCATTAGGCCAGTCCCCTAAAGGTTTAGATCATCATTAGCTCAGTCCCCTGTAGGTTTAGTTTATCATTAGCTCAGTCCCCTGTAGGTTTAGCTAATCATTAGCTCAGTCCCCTGTAGGTTTAGTTTATCATTAGCTCAGTTCCCTGTAGGTTTAGCTAATCATTAGCTCAGTCCCCTGTAGGTTTAGTTTATCATTAGCTCAGTCCCCTGTAGGTTTAGCTAATCATTAGCTCAGTCCCCTGTAGGTTTAGTTTATCATTAGCTCAGTCCCCTGTAGGTTTAGCTTATCATTAGCTCAGTCCCCTGTAGGTTTATCTTATCATTAGGCCAGTCCCCTAAAGGTTTAGCTCTTCATTAGCTCAGTCCCCTGTAGGTTTAGCTTATCATTAGCTCAGTCCCATGTAGGTTTAGTTTATCATTAGCTCAGTCCCCTGTAGGTTTAGCTAATCATTAGCTCAGTCCCCTAAAGGTTTAGTTTATCATTAGCTCAGTCCCCTGTAGGTTTAGCTTATCATTAGCTCAGTCCCCTGTAGGTTTATCTTATCATTAGGCCAGTCCCCTAAAGGTTTAGCTCTTCATTAGCTCAGTCCCATGTAGGTTTAGTTTATCATTAGCTCAGTCCCCTGTAGGTTTAGCTAATCATTAGCTCAGTCCCCTGTAGGTTTAGTTTATCATTAGCTCAGTCTCCTGTAGGTTTAGCTTATCATTAGCTCAGTCCCCTGTAGGTTTATCTTATCATTAGGCCAGTCCCCTAAAGGTTTAGATCATCATTAGCTCAGTCCCCTGTAGGTTTAGCTTATCATGAGCCCAGTCCCCTGTAGATTTAGCATATCATTAGCTCAGTCCCCTTTAGGTTTAGCTGATCATTAGCTCAGTCCCCTGTAGGTTTAGTTTATCATTAGCTCAGTTCCCTGTAGGTTTAGCTTATCATTAGGCCAGTCCCCTGTAGGTGTAGCTAATCATTAGCTCAGTCCCCTGTAGGTTTAGCTAATCATTAGGCCAGTCCCCTGTAGGTTTAGCTTATCATTAGCTCAGTCCCCTGTAGGTTTAGCTTATCATCTTATCATTAGCTCAGTTCCCTGTAGGTTTAGCTTATCATTAGCTCAGTTCCATGTAGGCTTAGTTTATCATTAGCTCAGTCCCCTGTAGTTTTAGCTAATCATTAGCTCAGTCCCCTGTAGATTTAGCTGATCATTAGCTCAGTCCCCTGTAGGTTTAGTTTATCATTAGCTCAGTCCCCTGTAGGTTTAGCTAATCATTAGCTCAGTCCCCTGTAGGTTTAGTTTATCATTAGCTCAGTCCCCTGTAGGTTTAGCTTATCATTAGCTCAGTCCCCTGTAGGTTTATCTTATCATTAGGCCAGTCCCCTAAAGGTTTAGATCATCATTAGCTCAGTCCCCTGTAGGTTTAGTTTATCATTAGCTCAGTCCCCTGTAGGTTTAGCTAATCATTAGCTCAGTCCCCTGTAGGTTTAGTTTATCATTAGCTCAGTTCCCTGTAGGTTTAGCTAATCATTAGCTCAGTCCCCTGTAGGTTTAGTTTATCATTAGCTCAGTCCCCTGTAGGTTTAGCTAATCATTAGCTCAGTCTCCTGTAGGTTTAGTTTATCATTAGCTCAGTCCCCTGTAGGTTTAGCTTATCATTAGCTCAGTCCCCTGTAGGTTTATCTTATCATTAGGCCAGTCCCCTAAAGGTTTAGCTCTTCATTAGCTCAGTCCCCTGTAGGTTTAGCTTATCATTAGCTCAGTCCCATGTAGGTTTAGTTTATCATTAGCTCAGTCCCCTGTAGGTTTAGCTAATCATTAGCTCAGTCCCCTGTAGGTTTAGTTTATCATTAGCTCAGTCCCCTGTAGGTTTAGCTTATCATTAGCTCAGTCCCCTGTAGGTTTATCTTATCATTAGGCCAGTCCCTTAAAGGTTTAGCTCTTCATTAGCTCAGTCCCATGTAGGTTTAGTTTATCATTAGCTCAGTCCCCTGTAGGTTTAGCTAATCATTAGCTCAGTCCCCTGTAGGTTTAGCTAATCATTAGCTCAGTCCCCTGTAGGTTTAGTTTATCATTAGCTCAGTCTCCTGTAGGTTTAGCTTATCATTAGCTCAGTCCCCTGTAGGTTTATCTTATCATTAGGCCAGTCCCCTAAAGGTTTAGCTCTTCATTAGCTCAGTCCCCTGTAGGTTTAGCTTATCATTAACTCAGTCCCATGTAGGTTTAGCTAATCATTAGCTCAGTCCCCTGTAGGTTTAGCTAATCATTAGCTCAGTCCCCTGTAGGTTTAATTTATCATTAGCTCAGTCTCCTGTAGGTTTAGCTTATCATTAGCTCAGTCCCCTGTAGGTTTATCTTATCATTAGGCCAGTCCCCTAAAGGTTTAGCTCTTCATTAGCTCAGTCCCCTGTAGGTTTAGCTTATCATTAACTCAGTCCCATGTAGGTTTAGCTAATCATTAGCTCAGTCCCCTGTAGGTTTAGCTAATCATTAGCTCAGTCCCCTGTAGGTTTAGTTTATCATTAGCTCAGTCCCCTGTAGGTTTAGCTTATCATTAGCTCAGTCCCCTGTAGGTTTATCTTATCATTAGGCCAGTCCCCTAAAGGTTTAGCTCTTCATTAGCTCAGTCCCCTGTAGGTTTAGCTTATCGTGAGCCCAGTCCCCTGTAGATTTAGCTAATCATTACCTCAGTCTCCTGTAGGTTTAGTTTATCATTAGCTCAGTTCCCTGTAGGTTTAGCTAATCATTAGCTCAGTCCCCTGTAGGTTTAGCTTATCTGCAGACCACAGTATTAAAAATACTGGTATTTCTTTTAGGTAAATCTTGTTAATAGTGTACAAAGGGCACAAGTAGAGTTGCACTAGAACATACATTGAATGAAAGTTTTATTCAGCTATTAACTTTAATGAATACAAAATGTTTAAAATACTGAAGAAAATTAAATTTAAGACAAAATAAGATGCATTCAGTGAGATGTTTGGGACTTAATGTCTCTCACAAGATGGGGAAATACGTGAAGTTGCAAAACATGTTTTCTACATGTAAATTAGTTATTCTCATCATCGCTTTAGATTTAACAAACTTCATTCTAGAAAAAATGGCTTGCAGGCATAAGTGCTTCCGAATAGGGTTATTCTCTTCTGAGCGATAGCAGAAAGTTTTGGATACTTGTTGTCTGGGAAATATTTTGTTATAAAAGCCAGTTAGTGAAACATCCGTGCTTTTTGTCTTCAGATCTGAGTTCTCTTGCAGTTCAATAAGCTTCATCAGCAAAGATGGTGGAGCTTGTTCCACATCAACATAAAATGGGGAAGAGAAGATTTTTAAACTTGCTTCTTGTGCTCGAAAATCATGGAACCTGGTGTTGAATTCTTCAGTCAGAGACTTCAACTCATCAGCAAATGAATCACAATCAGATTCATTGTTTTGATTCACAAGTGTTCAAAAATGATAAGCATTGCCTTTCCTTGCTGGCTTTTAATTTCCCACAGTCAAAGTTTGTTCTGAAATGTCTTAGTGTGTCCCTACAACTCGTGAATTAACTTCCCTTGAGTTTGTAAGTTAGCATCAAGTTGATTTAGATGGATTGTAATATCCACAAGAAATGCAAGATCACACTGCCAGCTATTGTTATCTAACTCCAGCACTGGATATCTTTTCATGTCCATGAAAACAGAAACTTCATCTATCAAATCGTAAAAGCACTTCAGCATCTTCCCCTTACTCAGTCAACGTACTTCACAGTAAAAGGCGAGGTCTGCATACTGAGATTGAATGTCTTCCAGAAATTCTTGAACTGATGGTGGTTCAGTGCTCTCGACTTGATGAAATTTATGCAGGAAACTTACTTGGTCATGACATGGGTGAATTTTATTGATTTTACACACAAGTTTTGTTGGTGCAAAATACAGTGAAGCACAAACAAATCTTCTGTATCAATGTTCATATCAGATAACTCTGATCTGATTTTAGCAATAACGCCTAAGTTTGACCCAACCATTGCAGGAGTCCCATCAGTTGATATCCTGCTTAGCCTCTCCCACTTAAGGTCTAATTTATCAAAAGCATATTTTACTTCCTGGAAAATGTCTCCTCCCTTTGTAGTACCTTTCATTGGTTTAAGGGCAAACATTTATTTTGTACAATTGAATTTAGCATCGACTCCGTGGAGAAAAAAAAACAGCTGAGCTGTATCGCTGGCATTTGTGCTCTCGTCTAGTGCAATTGAAAATGCTTCAAGTTGTGACACCAGTTCTTTGAGGCTTAATTTTATGTCATCAGCTATTCCGTCAATATGTCTCACCACAGTCCAACTAGAAAGACTTATTTGTTCAAAGTCCTTACATTTATCAGTACACAGTACTTCATGATGGCACTGAGACATTCTTTGACAAAGTCTACTTCAGAATATGGCTTAGAGTGCATTGCAATGTTTTCACTGACAATAAAGCTTGCTCGAATAAAGTTGTCAGTTTCATTATTCTGTTTGTGGAAAAGCATTTGTTGGCCAGCCAAACCTTTTTTTCAAATTTTCAATCTTATTTGTCCTTAGCTGGCCTTTGAAATTGTCATAATTGGCATGCTTGGAATTATAGTGCCTTTTCAGGTTATATTCTTTCAAAATGGAAATAGTTTTGGAACAAATCAAATAAACAGGGTTGCCTTTCTACATGATACAAAAGTAATAATCAGTCCACTTTTCTTGAAATACACGATACTCATTGTCTACTTTTCTCTTCTTGAATGATGGCATCTCAATGGATCAGAACGCAACCACAAATGTAAGAAAATCTAATATAATAAATCACAATGTGACACAAGATTGCAATGATTTCACACAATAACTCATGCATGACAACTTACACAGTTCAAAACTGACAGTTATGAGTGACTAGACTCCCGCTCAGACTCACAGGCCAGATGCAGTGATATTTGGAGAACTCCTTGCGGGCCGGATAAACCAAGTTGTGGGCTGTAGGTTGCACATGCATGGTTTAGCTTATCATTAGCCCAGTCCCCTGTACATATAGCATACCATTAGCCCAGTCCACTGTATGTATGGTTTATCATTACCTCAGTTCCCTGTACATTTAGCTTATGATTAACCCGGTCCCCTGTACATTTATCTTAATCATTAGCTCAGTCCCCTATATGTATAGATTATCATTTAGTTCAGTCTCCAATATGTTTAGCTTATCATTTGCTCAGTCCCCTGTATGGTTAGCTAATCATTTGCTCAGTCCCCTGTATGTTTAGCTTATCATTTGCTCAGTCCCCTGTATGTTTAGCTTATCATTTGCTCAGTCCCCTGTAAGGTTAGCTAATCATTTGCTCAGTCCCCTGTATGGTTAGCTTATCATTAGCTCAGTCCCCTATATGTTTAGCTTATCATTTGCTCAGTCTCCTGTATGTTTAGCTTATCATTAGCTCAGTCTCCAGTAAATTCAGCTTAACATTAGCTCAGTCTCCTGTATGTTTAGCTTGTCATTGACTCAGTCTCCTGTATGTTTAGCTTGTCATTAACTCTTTCTCCTGTATGTTTAGCTTTTCATTGACTCAGTCCCTCAGACTGCAGTGCCTGTCTTGCAGGCTACAGAACTGAAGGTGTAAATTACTGAGACTACAAGGTCCTGTTGGCCAAACCAATTATTTTGTAGTTCTTTATGAATTACACATCTTAAATAAGCCAGATTAAAAGAAAAACATTTTGCAAATATATTTTGCTCCTAATTTGGTGGTGGTTGAACAATCATTCACCTGAAATATGGACGACAAGAAAAAACATTGAAAAGTCAGTTAAAATAATTGTGGGGCAACCACTTCTGAAGAAAAATATCCCCCAGCAATGTCAGGAATGTAGAATATGCCCAATGTACCCTGTTGTATGTTGTAAGAGGCAACTAAATGGATACAGGAGCTGTAGTGGTGCAGTCAGTAGCATGCCAAACTTGCGACCAAAAGGGGGTGGGTTAGAATCCTACCATCAAGTTGGCTATTATGGTGTGTTCTTGGGTAAGGCACTTTAATCTAATTGTCTGAGCACTAAATAGCCTCGTAGTGTTGCTGTGCCATAAAACACCAAACCAAACCGATCTGTGTTTGTAAAACGCATATCCCAATGCTTCCCCATTTTGATGTAAAACCCAAGGCTTGAGTCTGCTGGGTCAGTTCCTATGGGAATATGACTGCCCTTGGGACAAATGTCAGTTGGATATGTGCATTTGTCTTTTCATACCCAGAAAGTAGGTACAAGGTTATAGGGTCAGGATCCTGATATGTTTCAAGCTATGACCCAGAGGCTAAGTCCCATAGGGTAAAGATGTATGCCAGGGCCAATTTCAGTTGGGTTTTCATTCAATATTTTCCTAGTTATGACCCAGGGGCTAAGTTCTTGGGGCTAGGGATGGATCCTTGGAGTCAATGTCAGTTAAATGGTTACATGTATAAATTTATTTTATGGCCAGTAAGTGTATATATGGTTATATGGTAAATATTTCAGTAGTTTCTATGCTATGACCCAGGGCCTAAGTTATTGGGTATCAGGATAGACCCTAGGGCATCAGTCAGGGGTCTCAGTCTGATATCTGTTGACACTTGGGTCATTGATCACTTACACCAATTTTCAGACATGTGAAACATACAACTCATGAGTTATTTGAAATCACCCATACCATCCTGGCCCTGCCTCAAGGAGCGTTATAAAAATTTAATAAGTGTTGGCACAATCAACTTCCATAAGACTATCATTGACCCAAGTTTCATGTGTCTAGCTTAAAGGGTGTAGGAGGAATCCAAGAACATTACACAAATATGACCGTATTGACGTACATATGAACAGACTATCGTATATACTCGCATATAAGCCGGGTCCAAATGCAAACAGCATAGACACTGATCTGCCATTGCATAATGCGCTGGCAGATCAGGGTCTATGTTGTTTGTTCTACTGATTAGTCCTTACAAACTGCATAGACCCAGATATGCTGGTGCATTATGCAATGGAAGATCTGGGTCTATGCAGTTTGCAGTTGGTATCGGCTTATACGTGAGTATATATGGTGTATCATAATATCCCTGTACATCTTTGAAAATACAGGAATAAAAAAATATTGTCACTAGCACAAGAGTACTTCAGTCACGTGAAAAATTTTAAAAAGAATTTTTATTAAAAAACTTGTTTGCTCTATATTTTTTTAATTTGAATTCTGCAGAACTACGAACTTATTTTTATGGCCTCATATATGGAGCATTTCAATAATAATTTACCAGCTTCTCAAACTTCTCAGTGCTTTTTATTTGTAACTTTAAAATCCTTTCATTAGTCAGTTATATCACATTCAGAGTGTGTTATATCACATTCAGTTATATCACATTCAGAATGTTTGTGTGGAGCCATGGTAGCTCATTTGGTAGAACATAAGACTTATAATGCAAGGATCACGGGTTCAATACCCACCCAGGCCAGTTCAGGTGTCAGCTGCCTTAGTGTGTCATTGGGAAAGGCACTCTGCTTCAAATGTCAGAGTAGTGTGATTTGTTACTGTGGGTATACAATTAAAATTACTGGGTAGTATATGTGGAAGATTTTTTATTTTTCAAATTGAACATGGTAATAAAATGAAGTGGAATAGGCTTCTAAATATTGTCTTGAATTTGCTGTCCTTAAACTAAATTGAGTAAACTGATGTATTAGCTCTTTAATCATTGAAGAGAGAGAGAGAGAGAGATATGTAGTGATATATCACCAAGTTAATGAAGGATTGCCTGAGATTTTTGGAGAAGTGTTTCATCATCTCTTATGTATACTTCCATATTTCATTAGGACTTATTGATGAACTAGTTCAATGGTTTGCTGTGAAAATCAATAACAAAGGTCGTAGGCTTATAAATTATGAAAGTGTAATAACATTTCTTCCTGTCATTGTATAAATCAGTAGGTTGAAGAAAACTACTGTATATACTCGCTTATAAGTTGAGTCCAACTGCAAACAACATAGACCCTGATCTGCCATCGCATAATGCACTGGCAGATCGGGGTATATGTTGTTTTTTCTACTTATTAATCCTAAGAAACTGGATATACCCAGATCTCCCATTGCATAATGCACCAGAAGATCGGGGTCTGTGTTTGTTGTACTGATTACTTCTAACTGTATAGACCCAGATCTGCAGGCACATTATGTGATGGCAGATCTGGGTCTGTGGAGTTTGCTGTTGGGCTTAATTTATAAGTGAGTATATATACAGTATGTGTTAAGGAGAATCGCTTGTGAAGTGTTGGAATATTTAACTTTTTTCAAAATTGAAATTCTTACATAGCTTAGGGTCCAATCAATTCAAAGACAATAAAACAGGTTGGTGTGCATTTACTCTTGGCTGAATAACTTTCCCCAAGTAAGGGTCATTACGTAGAGAAAGTACCCTATCTGTAATTACCAATAAAATAGCTGAATAACTTTCCCCAAGTAAGGGTCATTACGTAGAGAAAGTACCCTATCTGTAATTACCAATAAAATAGCTGAATAACTTTCCTCAAGTAAGGGTCATTATGTAGAGAAAGTACCCTATCTGTAATTACCAATAAAATAGCTGAATAACTTTCCCCAAGTAAGGCTCATTACGTAGAGAAAGTACCCTATCTGTAATTACCAATAAAATAGCTGAATGAGTTTTTAAAAATTCGTCTAATTTGCATAGGTTGAAGATCATAGACTCCCTATCAAATACACACACAAAACCCACAAACAATGTTGGTGAGGGAATTTTTTTAATCTGACAAAGTTACTGAGATCACATTAGTTTTCTGCAACAGAAACCCTGCATGGCCAATTTACAGAGCGGTGGTAAATCCCTAAAGATTTTGAAAACTCATATATAATTTTTGTTGTCTTTGTCATTATCTTTCACAGGACTATTTTTGTGTTTTTAAAAATTGTATAAGAATTTTTTCTTTTTTTATTATTCTGTAAGAGACAGAAGTCACAAGAATGTAATTTGATGTCCAACCTTTCCCAGAGTTCATAGCACTACAGTGCACCTTGGTAAAATGTGATGCCATATTGATGATGTCATAATGTAATCACGTCATTTCTCATTTCAAGCTATTGATTTTGGGGTCAAAATGTTAAAGATAAAGGTCAATCTGATCAAAACAAGGGAAAAAATTATATCTGTATAATAACTTGAATTACAAAAATGTACACCTGCACCAAATTTTTTAGATGGATTGGTACACGGGCACCAAATTTTGTAGATGGCTTGGTACACCTGCACCAAAACTTTGTGGCTGGCTTGGTACACCTGCACCAAACTTTGTGGATGGCTTCATACACCTACACCACACTTTGTGGATGGCTTGCTGTAATGTTAAAAATTGTTACTTAAATAAATAAAGGTGGACTTGACAGTAAATGGGTATCATGTTGTTTTTTTTAAAGATAATATATAGGGAGTGTATGTCATAGTGTACTTGACAGGTGATCTGCAGTGTTCTCATAGTCTTGCTTTAGTAGGCTTATATACACCAGAAGAACTGGATGAAATGAAAAAAACATTGTATTCAAAGGTGAATGTTAAATCTGTATTAGGCAGCCATCTTGTTTAGATGACAAGTGGCATGACAGCCCCAGATGAGCATGTGTAAAATAGCAACTGTGTTCAAGTGGCATGTGAAATTCTGATATTTTACAGCCATTTATGGCATCAAATTGAATGCATTGAACTAGCTGGAACTTGTATAATTATATAAGAATGCAATATTAATTAGTAATTGAATACCATTAATTGTCTGTAATTATTTTCCAATCTGCACTTATTTTTTCAGATGCCAAGAAGCAGTCTCAAATGGCCCATTTGTCCAAAGAGCGTGACAATCTTCAGAATGCAATCAAGACATATAAATCTCTCTTTGAGACTACAGAGCAGCTGATTGGAGAGCTCAAGAGTAGGTTTCAACAGATTCCTGTAAAACACCTTTTCATTGACTGACCTGATGTCATGTGATTGCAATAATTCATGATACTGCACTGTTGTGACATATTTTTTATTGTGTCATACAAATGAAATGGCCTTTTCCCTATACTGAAACAAGCTGAATTTTACCATTTGATATTAAATCATGTAATCAAATAATTATAGATCTTTTGCTGAGATGAATATGAAGTTATTAAGCTCTGCTTTGCATCAGTCAGTATGAGGTTTACTGTTCTATAAACTTCATATTCACCTCAACAGAGGTCAATAATTGTATTATATATATATTAAATTTATTTACCATTTGACACTAGTAACTGTGCTATATTGTCATCATAGGTACAACAAATATTTGCCTATGTGATGAATTTTCTGTCACACTGATTGTAAAAGAAGAAAGAGAAATTTACCATGAATAAAGATAAAGTATTCCTGCTCAGAGTAACTTGAGTTAAAGCAGCATATCAAAGGTTTATAATCCTTATCACAACATACATTTTTCTCAAATTGTCCCTTGAGATATACATTTTATTATTCCTGTTAAAAAAATTCATCCCAGTATCTGACAAAGAACCCTGATCTCCCATAGCATTATTTTACAGTAGATCAGGCTCTACACCAGATCTTGATGTCTGCATTGAACCCAGATCTCATGTGGCATAATTTTACAGGAGATTAGGGTCTGCATCAGAGCTTCAGACCAGCATAGAACCCAGATCTTCCATGACATAATGTTACAGCATATCAAGGTCTACATAAATTGCACATTTTCCCCATTGTACCTCATTTTGGATGTAGTTGGTTCTGTCTTCATATCTATAATTGAAGTACAAAATATTGATATTCTGCAATTAAATTCCTCAACCATTCTAAGTTATTTGGCTCCATTTCCTATTTAGGGCAATGATTGTCATGTTTGGAGATTTAGTGTCGAGATTGCTTCAAGTCTTTTTGATTGAAAATATGGATTATGTATCAGATTTTCAGTGGTAATAAGATAATATGAAGAGATGTATATTACTTTGGTGATACATTCTGTTGTCAAAGACAATCTTTTTGTTATGAAACAATATCAATGTTACAATTGGGTCACATTCATAGACAAAGTTTCCACCCAGACTTACCACCAAAGGCAGTACATGTACATGATGAACAGACTCATAGTTTTACAGACAAAAAAAGAAAAACAAACACAAGAAATGCAGCTAGAATACTTTTTTTGTAAAAGAAGATTGATACATAATCATATAAGTGTTCTTTATTGGCAAGCAAGGATATAATGCAACCTGGTTTACCTACCTAAACATTGTACTTGCCGATCTCTTTGATACTCATATAAAGATATCAATTTTTCAGACAGTATTTGGGAAGATTCATAATTTTCATTAGAACACAAATTATCTGGACAGAGAAAAAAGTAATTATTTTTCAGTGTCCAAATATTTGGGTCGACAACAGCACTATAAAATACCAATGATTTGACATCTATGATGGCATGCTTTGCTGAGGTCCTATTTTTTGTACCCCCCCTTTGACCTCTGCACCAGGGTCTTTGAGGCCAAAAAAGGACATTAAAGCTATATGACTTGACTTGAGGTATTTAAAAACTAGCAAAAGGGACAAAAAAATACATGAAAAGAGGACAGAAATGTATTTTTTTACCTTACTATAACTCTGTTCGGAAGCTCTGAATGGTAGTGGAGACTGGGGTTTGCACTGAAATTTGAAAAACTTACAGCTGATGTACATCTCATTGCTAAATTTGAAAACAATATCATGAACAGTAAAAAACGTTTTTGCATTTTCACAGATCTTAGATGTTTTCAGTGTAATGCACACAACAATATGGTGTAGCGACAACTTATTTTGTTACCTTTTGACCCAGGCCCTTGGGTTCCCGAGGATTAAAACCCATTGTGTGTCTAAATACTCTCTTTATGACTTGTCTCGGTGATGTACTATTATTTTACCTCAATGACTACTCTTTTCCCACTCCAGGACCCAGTGGCAAATTTAAAAACCACATTACATGTTTGACATGTCTGGAGTAATTTAACAACTGTTCCAAAAATGTATGTGAAAAGCATAATGAACAGAGAAGAAAGATCATTCTCGGTTAGGTTTTTTAAATACTTTTAACCCTGTCTGTGGGCCTTCCAGCGGTTTTAGAGAAATTTGGAAACCTTACTTAAGATATGTGTTATATATATATATATATATATATATATATATATATATATATATATATATATATATATATATATATATATATATATATATATATATATATATATGTATATATATATATATATGTATATATATATATATATATATATATATATATATATATATATATATATATATATATATATATATATAGATATATATAGATATATATATATAGATATATATATTAGCTTCATATTTTACAGGAGTCATGACATTATGAAGCCTGAAAATTGATCAAACGCTGCATGAACAGCCATGGTGAATAATCGATTTCAAGCTTCATGACATTATGAATCCTGTAGATATGAAGTTCAGTACTTATAGTTATAGATAGTTATAAAAACAATAACAAATTTAAATAAATAAATAACTATATGTTTAAAATTGTTTACAAATATTGTCAAAGTATTCGAGAAGGGTACCTGAATAAATAAGTAGTTCCATTCTGATGTTATGAACTAATACATTTTCTGCATCACATGATGTGATTTGAACCAATCCAAAAAAATGTACAAAGGCTTTGCAAAAGTTAGTACTTATAAGTGTATTACTGTAAATAACACTGACAGTAATCATGTGATAAAATATCAGTATGTTGATCTGTGAATTTTTTTTCCAGTTTCAGTAAAAGAGACAGAGCAGGAAGCGAGCAGCATAAGGGCTACTCTATCCAAGTTCAAACTGAGTCACAACCTCAACACTGTGAGTTATTTTTTGTTGTTCTTCACCTCTTTTTATGCCCCACAACACAAGAGGTAGGGACCTATAGTGTTACCCTTGTCTGTACATCACACAGTGGTTAAGTTTTGCATTTAGGTCATTTCAGGCACTGTGCAAGGGCATATGTGTTCCATGAACACATATTTAATGTAATCCTTTGCTTACCAGTTTTTTGTATGATGCGTGATGACAATTGTACCCTTCTGTTTTCATGTTTGAAGATATTTATCCCACAGACAAGTGACTTTTGAGAAGTATCTGTCAGATTCCAAAACAACTGGTATAGTGTGGTTTGTTCCAAAAATTATAATGAAAAGAAATAAAAGCCAAAACAAATTTTGTTGAAATAATATTTGGAGCATTCATGTGTTATAGGGATTCATCTTGTGATATTAAAAGCTGTTTGTCCTTTGGACAAGTTCTTGGAATAGCTACTTGTCCCTATATATATCTATTTGATATCAAGTGAAAAGCTACTTTTCCCTCTACAAAACTACTTGATATTGTCAGGTGAAAATCATATTGCCTTGCAACACAACTACTTGATATTGTCAAGTAAAAAGCTTCTGGCCCCTTTACAAATTTGTTTGATATTGACAAGTAAATAGCTACTGTCCTGCTGCAAAACTACGTGATATTGTCAAGTGAAAATCTACATGTCTATTTACAAAAAAGCACTTGATGTTGTTAGGTGAAAAGCTACTTGTCCCTTTACAAAACTACATGATATTGTCAAGTGAAAATCAACATGTCCATTTACAAAAAAGTACTTGATGTTGTTAGGTGAAAAGCTACTTGTACCTTTTACAAAACTACATGATATTATCAAGTGAAAAGCTACTTGTCCCTTTACAAAACTACATGATATTGTCAATTGAAAAGCTACTTAGCCCTTTACAAAACTACATGATATTGTCAAGTGAAAAGCTACATGTCCCTTTACAAAACTACATGATATTGTCAATTGAAAAGCTACTTGCCCCTTTACAAAATTACATGATATTGTCAATTGAAAAGCTACTTGGGCCTTTACAGAACTACATGATATTGTCAATTGAAAAGCTACATGTCCCTTTACAAAACTACATGATATTGTCAATTGAAAAGCTACTTGGCCCTTTACAAAACTACATGATATTGTCAATTGAAAAGCTACATGTCCCTTTACAAAACTACATGATATTGTCAATTGAAAAGCTACTTGAGCCTTTACAAAACTACATGATATTTTCAATTGAAAAGCTACTTGGCCCTTTATAAAACTACATGATATTGTCAAGTGAAAAGCTACTTGGCCCTTTATAAAACTACATGATATTGTCAAGTGAAAAGCTACTTGTCCCTTTATAAAACTACATGATATTATCAAGTGAAAAGCTACTTGGCCCTTTACAAAATTACATGATATTGTCAAGTCTGTCTTCAAAGCTATTTGCTGTTGTCAAGTGAGCAAGCCTAAAACTCCAACCCTTCAAGTGATATCACTTGTAGCAATTAAATCCCAATTTAAACTGGGTTTTGTAGACACTTCATCAGTCCAGTTGATCTAGAAGTCTGGACAAATGCTGTCTGAATACTAAATCATTTTTGGGTTGATTGTGTGAGCAGATTGTGAGACATAGTATTGCTTCTCAAGTGGCATAATTTTATATTGATCATCATGAATTGGAAGATTTTGTTTTTTTCCAAGTTTGTATAAAGTACTTTATAGTGGGGTATATCATGTGAGGTAGATCATTACATGTTTTGCGTACCAGAGATAGCATTCCAGAGAATCCTTGTCATACTGTATGTTTCTATTCTATGAAGGTTGAAGGAGTGGAAAAGCAGCTGCAGCTGGTCACAAGTGAGAAAGATTTGATCCTGAATTCCAGCCGCAGAATGTGTGGCCTTCAACCTGCCCCCATGGAGCCAGAAGTGCTTGGAAAGGTAAATTCAGAAATCACTGTTCTTGCTCATGCATGCATGGAAAAGTTTTTTTTTTATTCTTCACTGTGCTACATGTACATAAAATAACAGCAATTTGTAATGTGAAAAGAGAATTAATCTTGTTAATAGTTGGTCTATTAGGTAAACAGGAATTGATGTTGGGTGGGTGTGTCAGCATCTCAATATGGTTTATTCTAAATTGTGTTGGTTGACATAGTGTTGGGTGGGTGTGTCGGCATCTCAGACAAGTTTATTCTAAATTGTATTGGTTGACACAGTGTTGGGCAAAATGAACTTTCTACAACGTACATGTATTGGTTATTATTTTTTTTATGTTGCTTACCTAATGTACATTCTTATTATTTATTTGAACCAAAACTGATTCATTTTATTATTTGACATTATTGAGTGAAGGCATTATACCTGTGCAAAATGAACAAGCCTTAAAACTAAATTGATGGCTTTTTTACCAGCATAATAAATTTGTTATGATTATTTGCTAGTTTTTATCTGTTTTTCACACTGCAGTGGAACTTATAGTACATACTTACTACTATGTACTATGTACTGCTCATACTTGCCATATTCCCAGACAGTGTTGGGGGCTTTTGAGACTCCAAAAGTGTGTTTTGAGGTCGCATGGGAGGTCAGTGCACGTGACCCCCCCAAAAGCGATGTCATCCAAATGAGAATAAGCTATCTTTTCAAATCAGCCTATAGCAAATGACTGGATATTCAAATAAGAATAAAAGAAAATACCATCTGTTTTCTCTGAAGCATTTTTTACACTTACAAAGAAAAAAATGGTACACTTAGCATTGTCAAATAACATCACCACACACATATGTACATGGTCACAACCTCACAGACATTAAATGCAAAACTACACCAAGTTACTGTTTTTAAAATCCATTGGACAGGAGAATGTAGTTTTAATTACATGCAGTCTTTGCTGCTTTCAATAGTTCAGTAGTTGATTTGAAGGTAATGCAAGTGTCATTTGTGTTCACAAATATGCCTACATTTTTCCTTCGCGGATGTGCATCCATGTCTATGTTGGCGCTAGCAGTGGCCAAAGTCGCTAAAAGTGATAAAAACCTGTAAGATGGCAATGAATATCCATTTCAAAACAATGAATCTGGCAATAAAAACATTAAAGGTTTGTGATAGTTGCTAAAGTCTTTGACCACCACTATTGTAACTTATTTTCAAGGTTAAAGTCACACTGACGGCAGTGTAGATTTGATTTATTCTCAGGCTGAATTAATGAAAAAAGGTTCTAATTTATGCAAATACACAATTTGTAATTCAATTAGTGATTATATACCGTATTTGCCGGCCTATAAGTCGATACTTTTTGACCTGGAAGTTTGGGCTTCGTCTTATACTCCGAATCGACTTATAAATGAATTAAGTCATTAAAATTGCATTACCGTAAAAAAAAAAAAATTCAAAATACAAAAAGTATAGTGTAAAAAAAATAATTATCATTATTGGGAATAAATCGTGTGTGAAAAAATATAGAACCTGACATGGAGAAGGATTCCAAAATATTTACGTGATTGTCAGTATTAAATTCACGTGCATCAGACGTAATTGTGCTAAAGCAGCATGCACTAGTAATATATGTTGTTTGAGTTTGCTTACATATGTGTGTATTAGAATAGACAAGTTAGAAAACGGATAACCATGACATGGACATGGGTATTCCATTGCACAATTTTCTTATTGCATCTTGTGATCGAAATAAAAGAGAGAGACAGACAGACAGAGATTTCAGCCCTTCTTCATGCTATTTTGCTTAATGTACCTTACTGACCCCTTTTGCCTGAAGCTTTTGTCAAAGAGAGAAAACAGTAATGAAATAGTCAGTGGAAATTAAAACAATACATACCATACTCCTTCAGTTTCAAAGATATATAATTTATATTTAAATATTCATAATATTTATATTCATATAGACTCCATTTAGTTTAAATCCCAAGATGACCATTTAGCATGCTGTGTTGTTTGTTTTTTTTTTGTTTTTTTTGCAAATACAATGAACTCTATATTCCCACGAAATACAATTACCCTTTATCAGTAAGTGCATGTACACTTCCTGTAGTTAGGCGGCATTTTGGTTTGATCTTTGCTCATGAATTCAAAGCTCTGACGCTTCTGTTGGCGATATCAAAAGATGTCACTGGTTGAGAAACTTACATGAGCAAGCACGTGGCATTACAGGTCATTACACAGTCCTGCATACATTAACATGCTTTACAGGATCGATTACAATACCCTATGGGTAGCCTCATTTCCCTATTGGTAGCCTCACTAATTTGATCACATCTACTGCAGGTGTCAACTGGAATGACCTGGCCAAAGCTGTAGGCATATTTAATTAGAATGTAAATAACACTGCAAAGCCAGTTGGTTCTTTATGATAATGGATATAAAAACAAGAATGAACTGTTTATTCAGAGATATTAATTGATAATGGAATACAGTAATGCTCCTGTACATGAGTAAGATCACAATCATCAGGTAACTCAACAATACATATTACAATCATCCTGTAAACCCTCTCACTCTCTCTCTCTCTCTCTCTCTCTCTCTCTCTCTCTCTCTCTCTCTCTCTCTCCAAAAGCTACAAGTAAAAACTACTCTGAATGCATACGTTCTTACACACTGACATAGCGTTGTTTCATCCTCTCTCTCACACACATTCACACAGACACACATACACGCATTCACTAAAAACAACAAGTCTTAATCAAGTTCTTTTAGTTTTTATTGTACATATAATTTGATAATGAGGTTACTGTTGCAGTAAGAATACAAGTTGTACTTATTTTTGGACAACAGGAGTTCATATCATTGCGTACAATGTACCAATAAATAATACCTATAAATAATACGTGTACAGACCATCTTAATCATTTTCCCAATTAATCTGGAATAGCATAGTGATACCATTAATATTCATGAAACCGGAAGTTACTAGCGAAAGTGAAGAAGCGAAGGTGTTGATCTGGCTTTGTCTTATACTCCGCATCGACTTATATATGGATGAAGGATTGAAAATTGAGGAAATTAGCGAATTCGACTTATACTCTGCATCGACTTATAGGCCGGCAAATACGGTACTTTTAAAAGAAAAGTAATTAAGAAAACATGGGTATTTATTACAAAAATTCTAGTAGATAATGAGTGGACACTAAAGTTAAATGAGAGCAAGATCCAGAACGGAAAATTCCATGGTGCAATTCATTTCAGGTTAACCAGATATTCAAACATGTTAATGTTTTCATGAGTTACTTGATCACATGATAAAATGTTTATTGCAATAATGTAAATGTCCAAGGAAAATATGAGAAAGTAAAGTGGCAAAACTGTCAAAGCAAATAAGATTATCTCATTTTTTTAGTACTTCTAGTGCATTATGTACTGCAATTTTCCTTTTTCCCTTTAAAATGTTGTGTCCCACAAATCTGGAGAGTGAGGGACACAGTGTCCCCTGACCTTGGGATCCTAGGTGCAACACTGCATTAGAGACTGAATGGTGCTGTTGTTCAACCTACCGAAATAATCATGTTTTGCATTTTATATATAGAGTAAAAATCCAACTTCAAAGAAACATTGCCACTGATCACAAACTTTAATAAAGATGGCTTCAACATTCTCATTCAGTGCAGTCACTGATGTGTAATAACATTTGTTCTTCAACATGCATCTCTTTGATGTACTTAACTTCAGACAAATTGGGTTGTTCCACTTAGTGTACTTTACCTATGTAAATTAGCCTAATGGACTCTCCCTCAGCAGTGTTCAAAAGATTTGACATGACACACCAACCTAGCTATTGTGAGCTAATTAAGTAAATCTCTGAAATGTGGCTGTTTATCTCTGACCGCCTTACCTTTTAATTGCCTCTAAAACAGCTGTATAAACTGCCCCAAGGATAGTTTTACATGAGCTCTGAGCAGGACTGTTTACTGTTTATACATACACAGATTACAGGCATATATCATGGTGATAAAGAAATATACATTTTGTTTTTTTCCCTTTTTTTTGTGTGTGGGAAATTTTTGTTGTTGCTAAGATTGCTGAAAATCGTGCTTTGAACATGTTTTTCGAAACGCGGCCTTGTCAGGGGGTTTGGGAGTCCAAAAATCGCGTTTTTTGCGTGACATGTCATGTTATGGCATGCATGACTCCTTTTAGTACATATATATGTCATTAATGCTGAACAAATTCTTTAATATATATTTTATGTGAGAGAGAAATAAAGTTTTAGAAGTTAATTAGAGATGCATTTTTTATGAACATGATGGTCCTAGAAATGCCCATTGCTTCCTTGACCTTTCCTCTTGTCTTCTTATGCATCTGGAGGCCCGGGTGGCTGAGTGATCTAAGGCACTCACCTTTACAGATCATTCACACATCGTACCTCTGTCCATATGAGTTCTAGTCTCTGATTGACCAATGTGGGTATGTGAGAAAGCTTGCCAGTAGCTTCCCATGGTTTGTTTGTTCTTCCTTGGTTCTTCCTCCACTGAATATACTATCTCCCAAGTTTAGCCTATCATGTGCTGAAAAATGGCATTAAACCCCCAAAAAGCCAAACCAGTCTTATGCATCTGTCAGTATTCAGATTGAAGGAGCCATGGTGACTCAATGGTTAAGGTGTTGAACTTAGATCGTGGGTTTGGTTCCCACCATTGGATCAGCCTTGATCGACTAGCGTGGTGCACTTAACTTTTCTTGCCTCGACTTGATATAACTTTCATAGTGTTTCTTTGCTGTAAAATGCCAAATCAAAACAACCTATTCAGATTAGTCGTTAGTGTAAATGGTTTTGGTTTTACCTCATCAAATTCTGTTTCAGATCGGTCATTTGGCACTGGTTGAGGACCAAGCCATTTCCCGTGTTCTGTCATGGCACATGTCATCTGATATGGATTGTGTTGTTACTCTGACATCTAGCAAGGTAGATTACACTACAGAGCACTGCATCTTAACTCTCTTTCTCTCTCTCTCCTTACTTACTTACTAGTCATACATGACCAGAGGTTAGTTCCAACTTTTCAAAGGAAAGGAAGCTCACATTTAATCAGCTACTGTATTCCTTTTGAAGTGAATTTCCTTTCCTAGTATCTTGTAGAGTCTCGAATAACACTCAAACTTTATTTTTAAAAATAATAATATATAACATTTTAAAATTTTGAATTGAATGCTGTTATGGACTGACATTTTCATTAATTTATGCCTTTAATGCTCTCTATTTTCTAGAATTTTATTTTATAATTTGGTAGCATATTGCCTGATTTATGTACCCTTTAGATTTTAGCTCACCTGACTGTAAGGCCAAGTGGGCTTAATGGTATGACCCTTTGTACATCGTCAATCATGTGTCCATCAACATTATTCATGATGCTAATTTGCTATTTTCAACTTATTCTCAAAAAAAACCACAAGACTGGTTTCAACCAAACTTGGCATAGAGCACCCAGGCAGGAAGGTCTTTCAATGTTTATACAAATGCTGCTGGAGATTCATCATTACATATGGCTGCTGTTACTAAAATTAGAAAAAAACTTGAAACAACTTCTTCTCAGAAACTGCTTAAAAGAATTTGACCCAATTTGACAGAAAGCATCCTGATATGAAGTCCTTTCAAATTTATGCAACTAATGCTGATATGCCATCCAATATGGATAAAGATACAAAAAAGTTGAGAAACCTTGAAACAGTTACTGTCATGACATATGCAATCAACAACATTGGAAGAAATTTCTTCAGAATGCATACTACTGACGAATATTTCTTTGTAAGCTTCTTTTGGATTTGACTATTAGGCAGATGTCACTAGGTGAGCGATCACAGGCCCACTTGGACCTCTTTTTTTCATACACTGTCAATCCTTTAAAGTCATATTTTCTCCTCTTTTTTGTGTACAGAGAACTTTGTATTCATATTAAGGTATTGTGAATCAGCTGAAATTAAAGTTTTTTCTTTTACCCATAATTATTGATATGCTCCACAAATAAATAATAAAACTGGTAGAAAAATGTTTCAGGACAACACAGTAATTAATCGATAAAGACTTGCACAGTAGGTCCAGATGATTAAAATATTAATTGATAAAGACTTGTACAGGAGGTCGAGATGATTAAAATATTAATTGATGAAGACATTTACAAAAGGTCAAGATGATTAAAATATTAATTGATACAGACTTGTACAGAAGGTCAAGATTATTAAAATATTAATTGATTCAGACTTGTACAGAAGGTCAAGATTATTAAAATATTAATTGATAAAGACTTGTACAGGAGGCCAAGATGATTAAAATAATAATTGATGAAGACATGTACAGGAGGTAAAGATGATTAAAATATTAATTGATACAGACTGGTACAGAAGGTCAATATTATTAAAATATTAATTGATACAGACTGGTACAGAAGGTCAAGATTATTAAAATATTAATTGATACAGACTGGTACAGAAGGTCAAGATTATTAAAATATTAATTGATACAGACTGGTACAGAAGGTCAAGATGATTAAAATATTAATTGATACAAACTGGTACAGAAGGTCAAGATTATTAAAATATTAATTGATGAAGACTTGTACAAGAGGCCAAGATGATTAAAATAATGATTGATGAAGACTTGGTCAGGAGGTAAAGATGATTAAAATAATAGTAATAAAATAAAATGAAATGCCATGAAAATTATATTAAAATATTGGAGTTACTTCATGAAAAATAGAATATAAAATCTAGAAATGGAGAGCTGATCGAAGGGAAAATACGAAAGTATGAAAGTTTGGTATAATAATAAAAGCAATGTTTTTCAAGTTTCACCACCCCTTCAAATTTACTTTTCGAAGCATATTTGAACTTAATACATATTTTCTTTATTATGTATTTAGGTATTAAAAATATGCATCTTTACCAAATATTTTTTATTTATTACACAGGCAAAGGAAATTTACCATAGAACCCATGGGAAACAGCAAGTTTTACCACTTGATTCAATATATAAGAAAAACCTAACTGAGTGGAAAAAGTGAGTTGCTGATCATTTCTTTGGCTTGGGTTTTTATGGTAGAGCTTACCACAGAAAGCATCATCAGTCTGCATGCAGATACATAGATTTCCACATCCTCATTTGCCTACTGCAGTCTCGTACATGTTTTTTCTATGTCACTGACAATAGGTCTTAATTTTCTCTGTAAACAAGCTTTTTTTAATGGTTAATTGCTTAGAAAAATTCCTTTATTTTTATTTTCTATTTTTTTTCTCCCCTTGACCTGTGTGTAGTTTTTGTATGTATAAAACTGTTTCTACAAAACATACTTTTCAGATATATCCTACTTGAAATATTTAAGGGTTAGGATTAGCACAAAATACCCATATTTTTTGCTGATGGACAGAAAGTTTCATGTAATAACGTCATCAAGAGTTTCAAGAATTGAACTTTAGAAATGGTATTTCATAACATTTATATGTATGACTGTTTGCATGTAACTTTCATTTCTTCACTTGCCAATACATCAGTTACATTATTATACAATTTTGTAAGTGTTGGTTGAATATCTAAAACGTTTTCTCATATTCCACTTGAAAAAGGAATGTTTAGGATTCACTTTGTGCATACACTAGTTCTTGTATGCATCCACTAGTGTTGGGAATCAGTTGAAATGTAAAGATCGATAATTGGTTTATAATGAACATTCAGCCATCAAATTTGATATTTTCTTCATGGATGTCACTTTTGTATACTTTTTAAGGGTTAAGTTGCATGTATCCCGAAGTCGACCAGTTACTGGCAAATATGTTGTCTGCCATGTTGTTAGCGCTTGTATTGGACTAAACAATGCAAGACTATATTAACTGGAAGCTGTTATTCATATATTATACTTTTCTAGAAGATTTTATCCCCAAAAAGGCAAACAGTTAAGAAAGAAAACTGTAATCATTTAAATTTAATTATAGAATGTCATAATCAAATGCTTGCTTGTGTTTATGACCAATCTTAATTATTTTCATTAATTGTCACACCACTAGCTGGAACCTGTTTGTCCTCTTTGTCCGGGGAATGTGTTTGTCCTCCTTATCCAGAGACCTGTTTGTCCTCTCTGTTCAGTGGAACCTGTTTGTCATCCTTATTCAGTATAACCTATTTGTCCTCCCCATCCAATGGAACCTGTTTGTCCTCCCTATCCAGTGGAACCTGTTTGTCTTCTGTGTTTAGTGGAACCTGTTTGTCCTCCCTATCCAGGGAACCTGTTTGTCCTCTGTGTTTAGTGGAACCTGTTTGTCCTCCCTATCCAGTGGAACCTGTTTGTCCCCTCAATGCAATGGAACTTCTTTGTTCTCCCAATAGAGTGGAACTTGTTTGTCCTCCCTATCCAGGGGAGCCTGTTATTCCTCTCTATCCAGTGGAACCTGTTTGTCCTCACCATCGAGGTTATAATTCTTGTTTCAGTACATGTGTTTTTTTACTGCAATTGCAGTTTTGATGATTCTTAGGCTGAAGGTGTCACACAAAAACTTGGTTTCTGTAACCTACATTCCAAGGTTAATTCAGCATTGCTTAAAAGATGCCCATGCTCTTATTCTAATACTTTATCATGGATTATCACAAATTGCAGTGCGGGTACTTCTTTTCATGAAAGGGCATCACACTTACAAATTGATTTAGTGACCTTCTTTGCATAATCTTGTCATTGTTGCTGCAGTATAACTTATGAGATCCTGCTTAACAACTACTTTAGAATGTGTGCAATGTCGTAAACCAGAATTGCAGAACATTGTTTTCTTCATGAAGCTTTTTTTCTCACCCAAATCTAGGTCTTTAAGAACAAAATAATAAGCCCCCCCTCCTCGTCCAAGACTGGTTCACTCTGAAGCAGTTTCCCCTGAGACTGGGCCACATATTAATGAGGCTGTTCTTATACAGTAAATAAAGCTGTTCTTGTACAGTAAATAAGGCTGTTCTTATGCAATAAATATGGCTGTTCGTGTACAGTACAAAAGGTTGTTCTCGTACAGTAAATAAGTCTGTTTTCACGCAGTTAAATCTGTTTTGGAAGACCATCTGTCAAGAAATACCTATTTTTCTTACAGAGATCAATTGTTTTATACAGTGACCTCGAATGAGTCACCACTTTTTATTAGCAGAAGTTGTGGTTTCTCAGGACAGATTTTAATATACTATATAAACCCCAATATACTGTGTAAGATGGCTAAAATAATTTTGATCCCTTCAGTGTCCAGTTTAGAGCTTGATATTGCTAGCCATGTTGTATCATGGTATGTATCACACTAATTGTCTTCAATAGGATATGTATCGCAATAATTGTCTTCAGTATGGTATGTATCACAATAATTGTTTTCAATATGATATGTATCACAATAATTGTCTTCAGTATGATATGTATCACAATTGTCTTCAATATGATATGTATCACAATAATTGTCTTCAATATGATATGTATCACAATAATTGTCTTCAATATATGTATCACACTAATTGTCTAAATGTGATATATATCATGATAGTAACACAATAACTGTTTTCAGTATATGTATCACAATAATTGTCTTCAATATGATATTTATCACAATAATTGTCTTCAATATATGTATCACAATAATTGTCTTCAATATGATATGTATCACAATAATTGTCTTCAATATGATATGTATCACACTAATTGTCTTCAATATGATATGTATCACAATAATTGTCTTCAATATGATATGTATCACAATAATTGTCTTCAATATGATATGTATCACAATAATTGTCTTCAATATGATATGTATCATGATAGTATCACAATAATTGCTTTCAGTATGATATTATCATGATAGTATCACAATATTGTCTTCAATATGATATGTATCATAATAATTGTCTTCAATATGATATGTATCACAATAATTGTCTTCAATATGATATGTATCACAATAATTGTCTTCAATATGATATGTATCACGGTAGTATCACAATAATTGTTTTCAGTATGATATTATCATGATATTATCACATACATGAATAGACTGAAAAGTATACAAGTGAGTCTATGTTTGCAAAATAAACATTGCTTGTCTCATTGCATAAACCTATTATAGGATGGACTGAATTCCCAAAACGAAAACCAACACATTTTTTTGATTGTTTTCTTTCTGTCTTTCTTTTTAATATTCATTGAACATTATTAAAATATACTAAAATGATCTTAAGTCACATTTATTATGCACTTTAAGGGTTGGGGGGATTGATTCATAAAAAATCTATGGGTTCAATGATTGTACAGATAAAAGCACTCAGTAGAAAACAAATTATTTACTGTTTTGAACCATAATGTACATACAGTATTAATTGAAAAATACTTTCAAACCATTAAGAGTATTAACAATTGCTATAACATGATTGACTTAAATTAGTTGAATTTAAAAAGAGTGTGTGTAGCGGTTACTTAGGTAGATATAACAGGTTTAAGGGAACATAGGTTTTATACATGGTTTTAAATGACCTTGTATATTTCATTTGAATATAGAGAAAGACAACAGGAAATGTTCATTTTCAAACAATTTTGTATCAGTTGATTCCTGTTTCATTCTACTATCATCCTGTATCAGTAGTCTGAGTCTGCATTATGATACACTTTTGCCAGAGGAAACATTATGATTCATGATATTGACCCACATCTAGTTCAGTTTAAGAATGTTTTACCTTGTGTATTCATATTCATGTATAGTATTTCCAGTTATTCTGCTTTCAAATCCACACTAAACATGAAATAAATCTTAATCCATTTGACAGCAAATAATATTTTTCTTTCAGACCATTACCTCATGCCAAATTTAAGCCCAATTGGCAACCACCAGGCAACCCAGTCTATGCAAGAGACTTGCTGGAATTTACCCAAGACATGGAAAAATGCAGAATAGGTAAATTTCTCATGCATCAGAATCGATTTTACACTCACTCTGCTGCAAATGTAAAAGGAGCATACTAATTTTGATTATGTCCATACATCTGTGTTTTGTTGATCTGCCCTTATTAGCAAGCTTTATAGTAAAGTCACCCATGAACAGCTTCACCCAAAAAAATGTTTAGAGAGCTTTTAAATCATGACATGTAAACAACTTTTTCAGAATTGTACATTTTATGAATTAATTTTGTTGATGCTGTCCCATTTCACTGTACCTTTCTAAAATTGCACATGAATTGTTTTCAAAACAATGCTGCAGTAGTTCATAGTGTTTTGCAAAACACTAGGTACTTTCCTCCAATTGTCTTGGCACTAAATAAACTACTTGTGTGCTGTGCTGTAAAACACCAAACACCCACCTTATTTCATCAGTGTTTGCTAAGATTTGGGACAGATGTTAAATGTTTGGAAATGGGCAGCTGAAGAAAAAAAAAAATTCAGACATGAATATCAGATCTTTGGGGGAAAATATAAATCGGTACACAAATCATAATGGACAGCGGATTTTGCTGGCAGACAAGTGGTAATAGACAGGAGATTTTGCTGACAGAAAAGTCATAATGGAGAGAGGATTTTATGATCAGGTACTTTTAACATGATAATATTAATTGTTAGGACAGAAAATAGGTAAATTCCTCTTGAAACTAGACTCAGTCTTTAGACTGCACATGATTCAGTTTCAAAGGTACCTGTTGTGCATAATGGTGTCCTTATATAATTTTTGTTTCATAATTTTTGTTTCATAATTTTTGTTTCAAAAGTTGCTTTGTATCTGCAGCATGATGTAAGGGTCACTAAATTTATATACTAGGAAATAATATTATACTTTTTAAATGTTATCTGAGTGCAGAACATAAATGCTGTTTTTTGTTCCTTCACAGACACATTCTTACCAAATTTACTATATTACCTGGTATTAGCATGCCTATTCTGCTGTATCGATGAAGATCTATAAAGTGCATCATGGACCAGTTTAATTGGTTCTGACTGCTTTACTTTATGTTAGAGTGCTTTCTTTGCAACCCCGACAGCAAGGGTTACCTCCCCATTTGGGTGCTCAAAAGTGATTAGTCATAATGGTCACTTAGAGATAAATTATCCTTGTGTTCTCAGAACTCAGACTGATGCTCAGAACTCAGCTTGGTACTCAAATGTTACAAATTTGGACATCCTGTTACTTTGTTTACAATTTTTACAAAAGTAGAATGATGGTATCATATATACTTGCTTAAAAGTCATGTCCAGGTGCAAACAACATAGACTCTGATCTGCTGGTGCATTATGTGATGGCAGATTAGGGTCTATGTTGCTTACAAGTTTTATTGATTAGTCCTAACAAACTGCATAGACCCAGGTGTGCTGGCATATTATGTGATGGCTAATCAGGGTTTGTGCAGTTTGCAGTTAAATCCGACTTATAAGCTAGTATATATGGTATTTTTCCAATTTTCCTAACAATGGTTCCTCTGCTACCATGCTTAATTTCAGTGGTGTTTATCTTGTATTGGCATAATTTTTAGTGTAATTTTTTTGTATAGTATGGGATCAGGCCCTGCTTTCATAAAACTAATCAACCTGAATTAGTTAACTCAAACTTTTGCCACTCTGTAAAGTCAAGACTAAAGTTTAAGGTCAGTACCTCAATGTTCAGCCTACAAATAACCAGCTTGTTTGAAGGCATTGGTTCACTACAATTGTCCTATCACAGTTTACCAAAAAAAGCAGCATAAAAAAATTTAGGTCGAGTTTTAGTTGAGATTTTATATGAAAGTGGGACCAGGTGCCAAAGTTATAAAAACATTTTCAAACTCAAATGCAGACTCATCAGAATTCAGATATCTGATTGGTCAGCCAGTGGTTTGACATAGCCAATCAACTTAAATATGTTGAGTTTGAGTTTGAGATTGAGATTAATTTTATAACCTTGAACTTTGTTGTTACCTGCTAGTTATAATCTAAGGTAATTGTCCAATCAACATAAGTTTTTTGTTTTTCCTCAAAAAAATTTAATATTTGACATATATGTTAAAAAACATAAAAGTCTGAAATATTTAAATATTAACGTACATTTGCATCATGCTATTTCCAGTATTCGCCATGTTGCTTGGTGACACACTAATTCTGGATGACCTTGACACAGCCAATGCGTACAGACAAGAGGTATGTATCATCACTAGTTGTTCCTTAAAAATGTATGAACTCTTGATCATTGGAGAAACCTACTACCATCAGAGAATTATTCCATAATTTTTTGATGACCAGTAATGCCTGTGTAGTAAATCCATTTTGAAATATTTCCCTCCACCTCCAGTCATAGTCTCTTCTACATAATTATTTTACAATATTAGGAAAATAAATAAAAAACTTAGAATTTTTATTTTTTTTATTTTTTTCCAGTTACTTTTCAATTATTTCTCTGTAGATTAAGATTAAGTTTTACCTGCTTTAAAGGGACTCTTTCACAGATGAGTGACTAAAAAGTGATCGAAATACTTTATGATAGAGAGAATACCAATATTAACCTTAATACTAGACTTACTTGGAGCTATGTTCTAAGAAAAATTCAGCATAATTTTAACTTTGTAAAATGAATGAAAATAAAAACAGTATCCCAAGTCCATATTTTCCAAAATAAAAACAAATGAAACAAAATGACAGCAAGGAATAGAATAGACAAAGATGGCATTAAAGATCATAAATGCAGTAAATACTTTGTAAAGTACTGTCAAACCTGTCAATAGTGTCCACCCATGGGAAAAGGCACAACTGGCCTTTGTACACAGGTGACCTCTGTACACAGGTTTACCTTTGAAATTTTTTTTTAACAAATACCATGCGCTGAATATCAATATCGTAATTATTATTACTATTATTATTATTATTATTATTATTATTATTATTATTATTATTATTACATTATCAAGATTGTTTTATGTGCACTATTGAACAAAATCATAATATATGTGTATATGTTGTTCTCCACACAGGAATACTGTATCATGCTCACTTTAATCCATCCTATAAATTACCACTGACTTAACATAATCACTGATCTTGGTTGTTTTGTGCACCATGACAAAACAATAATTTCACTACTGATTGACAGCTTATATATGACTGTAAAACTGAGTACCGACTCTTTCATTAGCCAGCTTGTATTAGTTAGGCTTGGAAACAGCTGTTCGTGCTTTAAAAACAATATCTGGATTAGCCAGTTGCTCAGCTCACCGAGATCAAAAGACAGTTGGCTTATGTGAGAAGCATGTGATGAATAGGAAATCAAATGAAGCCATATATGGCTATTCTTTGTGACCCATGAACTGAAACTTTGCCTGACTTTACAGACATGTTTTGAACATTGAATGATACCAGACCCTATTAAATTAAAAGGGATGTAACTCGTATCTCTTCTCAAAGATGAACTTTTTTCATCAGAGATAGCTTTTATTCATGGGCAAATAGATGAAGATTTTGAACTGCACCTGTCACACTGGCACAAAAGGCAGCTTCCATTTCTGCTGTGATAACACAACTACTTTTTCCACCATCCAGCCAACGAATTGCTTCGACCCTCTACCCAAATGATAAAAACTGCCTCACTTTCAAATTTGACGTATTGACACCTTTGAGTTACACTATCAGTGTGATTGGAGTATGGTGAGTACAAGCGAGATAAGAAATGTTTGCACATTAATTCACATGATATTTCTTTATCCAAACAATGCCTTCCTTGTGAAGCAAAAATTTAGTTTACATAGACTGAGCAGTGACTGTTTATATGCGGCAGTGACTGATTAATGCAGGGAGAAACCATTGTGTGCTTAGGGAACACCTGGCCCCTGACCGTGGACGGTAGATTACCGTTACATACGGGACATTTGTATAGGAAACTTACTGGGGGGAAATTACAATGGCTGTTGTGAACAGGTGACCACTGAGTAAAGGTGACTGTTAGTATAGGTATGACTGTATATTATTATGATCATTAAAAAAAATGTGATATATTATTATGGCCATAAAATAAATATGTGATATTTTCAATCACTTGGACCGTTATGTTTGAGATTCTTGAACCTTGGTTTAGCCGATAATGTAACGAACATATTACATTTCTGACTGGGATGCCTGTAACATTAGCAGATAGCAATAGTATTGTCACAATATCTGCAGCTGATAACATAGTATTTTCTAGAACCCATGTGTCAGATTTTGAGAACGCTTGGCCTACAAATTTGGGTAATTCTAGTTATGATTTGATATTTTGTTGGCAACATTTCTGTAGGATGTGTTTTGAGGTAGCTCATCACGGTATTTTTATATTCTATTTACAGATTGTAAAATTCACTCACTGTCCTACAATCTTGACACGGGATGGGGACAGAATCAGGAGTAACGGGAAGTTTGGTGGACTGATGAACAAAGCATTACCACTTGAAAAGTTGCGTGGAGCAGTGTTTGGATCACCTCTTCCAAAAACATATCATGAAAAAAGCACTCTCATTGGTAAAAATTTGTGTACCAGATTAGCTGAAATGTGAACCTTAGAATTAAAGAAAATTTTATTGCACAGCATCACTTCTTGTGATGTAGATGACATTATTTTGCAGTGAAGATGACATCAGTTTGAGGGCTATTCCAGTAAAACATACTTGGGACCCAGAGAAGGCACTTTCAACATGGAGTAGTCACCCATAGATTTGATTTAGAATTTTGTATCATTTTCATATTAACTCTTTTAGTAATCAGAGTATCCTGGCATATTTTTTATAAACCTGTCTTTCCTGTGTACCATGTATGTTTAAATGGAACAGCCCTGAATGACATTTGTTCATATTTTTTGTAAACCTCTCTTTCCTGTGTACCATGTATGTTTAAATGGAACAGCCCTGAATGACATTTGTTCATATTTTTTGTAAGCACTAAAAACATTTTTGACTTAAGGATAGCCACTAAAAGAGGTAAGCCATAGACTCTTGAAGAATTTATTCATTTTAAACCTGGACAAGCATTTTAATCTCACTGGGACCTATTATATAAGGGTCATATATGGTTGGGTATAATGCGCAATCATATGCTTTAGCATGAGGGAAGATTTCAAACCTAAGGATGTAGCCAGTGGGTTTAAAGTCCTTTCCCAGATAACCATGTATGATCATTATTCTTACTTGACTAGTAATCCTGATGAGTATTTTCAATCAAAAGCACCCACAAATGTGAGTCTTCCTGCACTGTACACAACATAATTAGGTCACTTAAGTCTCAGATATACTGTGTTCAGGGCAAGTAATAGACACATACAACTTGACTTTTGTCTTGCTTTATTTCACTTATTATATGTAGTCCTGTCTATCTGCTCAAAAAAAATTAAAACGATTGTTACAGAATTGTTTTTACTGTAAAGCAGGGATATATTGTAATCCTTGTATCTGTTTATCCATCTGTGTGTCTGTCCTTCTGACCAATACAGGGTCTCATTAACACAAAGTAGTCCTGCACTTTTGATGGATTGTCTTGAAACTTGGTAAATATTATGGTCATCACCTGAAGATGCACATGTCAACAAATCACTATAGTCCCACAGTATTTTAGTATTGCCTTTTTTGTCTTGTAGCTAAGTGCAATGTATGACATAATCTCATTAGTGCAACAAGTCCTTGTACAGTGTTTAATGGATTGCTATGAAACTTGTTAAAGATGTGCATATCGTCACAATCACTGTGTTCCCATTAGAGTTATTGCCATTTTTGACTTGCAGCTGAATGCACTGTATAACAGAATCTTCTGAATGCAACTAGTCTCAACAGATTTCATTGGATCAACATGAAACTTGGGAAATTTTATGATAATCATCTAAAGAATGCACGTAATGACAAATAACACATTCCCCCATCCCCCCCAAAAAAACAAATGAAAAGATAATGACAGCAAGGAATGGAATAGACGAAGATGGCTTTAAAGATCATAAATGCAGTAAATACTTTGTAAAGTATATTCTAATGGTCTTAAAATAAAAATTGTATATGTTTGGGATGGATCCACTGTTCTTGAATCTTTGTAGTGGTTTGCTGTGAAACTTGGTACATATTATGCTCATCAACAAAAGATATGCATGTTAATCAATCTTTGTACTTGGAAGAGTTTTGAGTTTCTTTTATTATAGACTCATCTGAATCATGGGGATGCATGGAAGGCTGGGGTATATTTACATGAACAAATTTTTAACCATTCCTCTAATTAGTAATTCTTTTTTTTTATGGTCAAGCAAGGAATTTGATGTGAGCAAAGAAACTATTATTTAAATCACATTAGCTTCTTGGTATTGAAAATCTCAGATAAGCATTATTAATCATTTATAACTTCTGGCTTAAGAATGGAACTTACTCTCTACTTTTTTGTAGAATAGTTGTATCATTAGTTGTGATACCCATTGTCATTATTTCAGTCAGGATGCGCCATTGTGGGATTTGTACAAAATGGACATTGAGTTCCGAAAAAAATAAGATTGAATGTGTCTGAAATGGTTGCAGAAAAACTTACAAGTTGCATTTGTTATCTTTAATCTGAGACAGATGCACCAACCAGTCATTAAATGCCAGACTTGCTCAGTGACTGTTTTTATGAAAATAAACAAAATCCATCAAGTGATCTTTTCTAATTACACTGGTTGTTATGCTTGGCCAGTCTGTCTTCCAATTATCCTAATCTCATAGATGGCAAAAAAACTTTGGGTCTTCCAGAAACAGTTGTGTACCCAGTATATCCGATATTTCTTGTTGAGAAACTCTGGCATGCTACCAAATTGGAATAGCCTCATTGAAAATATGAAACAAATTCAAGTAACTTATAAAGGTAACCTCCACCCCATTTGGTTTTTACAACTTCTATTCTAAAAAGTTTGTACTCTGCAATTTTCGGTAGCCATTTGCTTCAGATCACATGATAATATCTTAACTTGGCACCATTTGCATCTGCAAAGGCAACAAAGTTTCACTAAGAGGTAGATATGATACAAACTGAAAACTGATTTCTTTACCCCATTGTCATACTTAGAGCCTGAAGACGATGAAAATAAATGGACAGATGATAACTCTAGTGAACAGCCTGGTAAAATCCACAGAAATGCAGACAAAAATAAAATGGAAAGTGAAACACCCAACAAATAATTGGATTCCAAAATAACGGAACCAAAGTAGAAAAGCATTCACACAACCTCAAGAAATTGCGTAAAAGCTGAAAGTTTGCAAAGACTGATGACTGTAATGTTAGTGGGGCATGAAATTGAAGATTTGGACTTATCATGCACTGTTACAGTATGGTCAGGGGCATCAAATAGGAGAATCGTAAAGTAAAGAAGTCAATTTATTTGATTTTTCATGCAAATAGCAGGTAAAATTGACTATGTAAATGATATCTTATTTTAGTATGAAGTTGGCCCATTATTATCACACTTTAGACCCAGTTTTGCAGATGAAGGGGTCCAGTTGGTCCCTTTTTTCTCTAACCTGGCTGAAACTCTGCATTGTGTTTTACTCTGATTTCAGCTAATAAGTGGATTTTGTTTCCCAATTTCAGAGACCTTGCAGTCCCTGAAAACAGCAATAGCAAAGCATGATTCAGCAAAATCAGAGCTACAGGAGCAGATGGACACCATGCAGACCCAAGAGATGCAGACAAAGTACCAGGAGTGTAAGGAGGCTGAAAAACAACTGTCAGAACTGGAGGAAAAACTAGGTGAGCTCAATCTCATTAAAAAAAACATGATTGTGTGGCTTCAACACATAGTACAAAAGCTTATTGGTTCAGTTCTGTGTCATTTGCTATGTTCAGTTTGATGTTCCATTGTTTCATTGATTTCAGAAGTTTATTACAGTTTTGTGTAATTTGCCTTGTTCAATATGATGTTCACTTTCTATTGTTACAGTTCTGTGTCATTTCCCTCTTTCAATATGATGTTCAGTTGCTGTTGTTACAGTTCTGTGTCATTTGCCTCATTCAGTGTGATGTTCTGTTGTTTCAGTGATTTCAGTTGCTATTGTTACAGTTCTGTTTCATTTGCCTTGTTCAATATGATGTTCAGTTGCTACATGTGTAATGCTAGTAATGATTGAACATTTGTCCCCAGCTTTTTGTTGAAAATGAGGGATATTAAATTGGGCCTCTTCATTTATTCATCCTTCCAACATTCATTTTTGCACAGTAACTCCCTAAATTATTATTGCATTTCGGCTAAATTTGGTATACAGGTTGATGTTGAAAAGGCTTTGTCTGAGTTCGGTTGTCAGTGTTCTACATCATTTAGCAGACGAGTCCCTGATTTTCAGATGTACACTCACTTTTGTTCTGCACAATAACTGCCTTAATTATTATTAGATTTCAACCAAATTGGGTATGCAGCTTTATACTGATAAGACTTTTGATGGGTTTGATTCTTTGTCATTGTTCAGTGGAGATATAGCCCGTGATTCTCAGACCAACCCACTTTTGCTTCAAATCAGTCATTGAAGCACTTGAGTATGTGTTGTTGCACTACATTCAAACATCTGTATGATGATGAGTGAGATAAAGCCCAAGAGTTAGATATCATGAATGAACTGTTGACAGGTAAACCAAAGCATTGTGATATATGATCACTCTCGAGTAACAGGTTTATTAGGACATACTATGGACAGGTGGCTAAAATTACAGACAGGACTTTGCCAAACTATTGATAGACATGTCAGAATAGACAGGTCTGTTGATGGGACCTTGACTCAGTTCAGTTGTCAGTATTCTAGCCATTATACAGAGAACTTAACTGAGTTTGATTGTCATTGCTGCAGAGTCAGATTTTCAGCAGGCAGTATCATTTTGCAGCAAAGTTGTAGACTCTGATCACTGGACACCCATTTTCCTTTCTGTGCAATAAATCTTTTAATTCTCATTGCATTTCAATCAAATTTTGTATGCAACTTCATATTGATAACATCTAGACTGATTTTCATCTTTCTGCATGATGATTTAGCAAAGTTATGGCCCCTGATCTTTGGACCAATTTTCTTCTGTTTCAGAACAATAACTCCTTTAATTATTATTGGATTGCAAGAAAATGTTATATGCTGCTTTATGTTGGTATAACCTCAGCAGATTTTGCTTATCAGCTTTCTATGTCATCATTTAGTAAGAGTTTTTATGGCTGCTGAATGTTGGATCCACATACTTCTGTTTCAGAACAGTTACTCTCATAATCATGTTTTCATGTGCCCACCATAAAGCAGAGTGTATTATGTCATGAAGTCCATAAATTGTTCCCTAGTTCATTTCTGCACAATGACTTGAGTTCAAGGTCACTGTGAATGGAAGAAGAAAAATGGATTCCACACTATAATATTAGTTCTACATCTCAGATCTGGACCAAACTTGGTGGATGGTTTGCACATGGGGTAAGGAAGAAGCCTATTGCTTTGAGATCAGAGGTCAAGGTCATTGTAATTAAAAGAAGAAAAATTATTTCTGCACAGTTTCTTTGGTTTGCCATCACAGTAGTGAACTAAACTTTAAGGTAGGAGCCTACTGATTTGGGTGTCAAAAGGTAAAAGTTCAAGGTCACTGTTGTCTGAAAATGAAGAATGTTTTCACAAAATTTCAGTTCTCAACAATGTACCTTCACATGTTTGTGGATGGCTTACACTTTGGGTAAAAATGGAGCCTATTGTTTTTTGTGTCAAAAGTCAGAGGTTAAGGTCACATTGACTTAAAGAAGATGAATGGTTTTTAGAGTATCTTGATCAAAGTGCATGGAGGGCTTGCACTCAAGGCATGGAAGAGGCATGTTGCTTTTGGGTTCAAAAGATCAAAAGTAAAACGTGACTGTAAAATACTAGAACTATTGCTTGAAGCAGCACAATTACTAATGAAACACTAGGTATATACACTAATTACAGCAGAATATCGAAGCTCACACTTCACTGATTTTCGGACAAAACCACTTAATCAACATGTCAATTAAGTCTGCTGGAACACAAATGTTTGTCACGTAAATCAACCTGAAATTGCAGAATTAAAAAAGTCCAGCTCTGTCAAAGCCGTGGATAATTAGGTCTGATCTTTCACACATTTTCGTGTGAGAGACAATTATCCATTCAGCATGAATCAGCTTGATTGATGAGGTTTTAAGATCCATTGATGCAATACATTGATCTTCATCTTTTTCCTGATAGTCTCCATGACCTGTTTGGCATACCAGTTATGCAAATGTGATTTTAATTCTTCTTATTCTTTATTTATTGTAAAGTCTAGTGGTCGAAGTTGGTTTGTACATGAGACAGGCTCAAACAAAGCAGTGATTCCATTGTTTTTCAATTTAGTTAGCATCTTTGCACATTGATGGACTCTAAACACATCAAATGTTGACACTTCTTGCTAATTGCTTCAAGCAAGGTGCAGCTGGTCAGGTGTTTGGTTCGTATGTGGAATGATAACATTATCCAAATTGACCAGGTTCAAAGTTGAATTATGTCATGCTTAATTATTAAGGCCAAAAAACTTAATTTTGCATCATGATGTAGTACCCTTCTTCCAGGACCTGTGACATCATCAGAATTCATGATAAACCCAAGCAGGTGATATTAGAGAAAAGAACAAGGATGTCGCTTTACCCTAATGCCAAGTAATGTTGACATTCTATGCACATTAAGAAAACACATACATTTTCACCCATTTGCTCATGCACAGGCCTAATAGCTAATCCAAAACAACTCTCTTACGTATCTATTCAGCTGCTGATACGAAAGTCTCTATCAGATATGCTTGGATTCAATTAGAAATAACAAGAAAACCTTTTCTTCTACCCCCATTAAAAGTGAAAATGAAAATAAACTTCTGGCCTTGATGAATTAAGCCACTGTATTAACACCATGGTCGTCCAAAAGATTACTGGTGGTGCAGCTTTATGAACAGTGTTTTAAGGAAGAGATCATGCACATGTACTTTAATAACTGATTAGCTTAGTGTAGTTGGCTGTGTCAGCTCCATTTTATGTTGAGTGTAAGTGATTGATCTTGACATGTGTTTCATTTTGTGCTCATACAGGTGGTAGCATTGTTTTAACCATTGAAGTGACTGCCATTTGTTGTTGGCCTAGTTTTGTTCTTTTGTCAGTTTTATTTTGGGTATTTGTAGATGTTAATTTATGAAATTAAATACCTACAAATATGCAAACTTTGACAAGCAAAACCGCAAATTTAATTAAGTACCCACGAAAATGTCTTTTTATAAACCATGAAAATTGAGACACATGAAATAAATGATACTACAGTAGCTGAAAACTTGTGGAAAATATCTTTATGGATTAAAATTCTGGAAATATAATGAGCCATCAGTATAAAAAAAATTGAAAACACCTAATGAAGGACACCAGTCAGGTTAATAATAATTAGTATTTTACCTTCATGGTAAGTTACATTTTATTCTGTGAAGAATGGATGTTATTTTTATTTGCACATATGCATCACGTTGTACAATTTCACCCCAACCTGACCATGAATGCAAGTTTTACAGCAGTTATATGGATTTAGCTCAAAAGTCTGTGTAGTTCTGAAACAACTCAGCATGCTTAGACGGGGCTGTCAGAAACAAAACAGCCCAGTGCTACCAGTCTTTTCTATAATAAAGAAAATGTATATGCTTTTTATATTAAAAAGAATGCAAAATCACATAAAAGTTTACAACCCTCCTTTAATATTTTTAAAAAGTACACAAGAGAAGGCACTTGAGAAGAACACAATATTACCTACCATATATATTCACATATAAGCCAAGTCCAAATGCAAACAACATAGACCCTGATCTGCCATCGCATAATGCGCTGGTAGATCTGGGTCTGTGCAGTTTGTAGTTGGTATCGGATTATACGCGAGTATATATGGTACCCTTCATGATCAGAGAATATTGAACTACCAGCATTGGATTATTAAGAATTATTTGATAAAGACAAAAATTGTTGCAGATAATCAAACTAGAGTTGAAGTTTACTTTACATGAAAAACTTTGCGGTGTAAAGTCCAGGAAAAATGTTTGAATGTGATTGTAAATGGTGTATGAACCTCAGACAAAGCAGAAAAACAAAGTTCACATCTGATGTGTTTGATTTTTGTCTGCTAAGTTATAAAATGAGTAAAAAGGTCAGAAAGCTCCCTCAAAGAATGTAATCCAAAAGACCTTTGTTTAATATAAGTAAGAAATATTTTTCATTCGATTTGTAAACAAACTAATTCTTCCTATTACATTCTGGACAATCTTTATCATAATGGTTTGTCTCAAAATTTCTCAGACAAAGCAGAAAACTTTGGATTAAACATGCATTGATGAAATTTGATGTGTTTTCAGGACGACTGTTATGGATGATAATAAGATAGAATGTACAGATACATATCAATTGGGTGATAATACCATATAATGTATGGATACATATCAATTGGGTGATAATACCATACAATGTATGGATACATATCAGTTGGGTGATAATACCATACAGTGTATGGATACATATCAGTTGGGTGATAATACCATACAATGTACAGATACATATCAATTGGTTGATAATACCATACAATGTATAGATACATATCAATTGGTTGATAATACCATACAATGTATAGATACATATCAGTTGGTTGATAATACCATACAATGTATAGATTCATATCAATTGGGTGATAATACCATACAATGTACAGATACATATCAATTGGTTGATAATACCATACAATGTATAGATACATATCAATTGGTTGATAATACCATACAATGTATAGATACATATCATTTGGGTGATAATATAATACAATTTATAGATACATATCATTTAGCAGACAATAAGATAAGTGTACAAATACATATCACTTGGTTGATAATATAATACTGTGGTTTCAAAAAATTTCAATGGGTACCAATTTTTATGGATTTTGTGGTTGCTCCAAACAATGAATTTAAAGATCGAGCAAGCATTTTGCCACATGATGCAGAAGCCCCCCCACCCCACCCCACCATCCCTTTCATTATTGATACATTCTTGGTGATCAACAAAGCTATTTGATACTGTAATCTGGTAATAAAATATCAGTTTTTACATGTGTTTGTTTTATTTTAACCTTTAAAGAAAGAATTATAAAGCATTTTATATTGTTTTATTGCACATGTATGTACAGAGTATCAGGTAGCTGCCATTTGCACTCATTGTCTTAAATTGATATGTCAGCATGATCAGTAATGATAGAGAGAAACAAGAAAGAGCATAAAGTTTTCAAACACTAGTATTACTGAAAATGAATTAAACACTAGTATTACTAAGAATGAAAGAAGGAATAATGAAATGATACTAGTATACAAAAATAAGATTTAATATTTATTCAAATGTCCTCCTGAAAGCACATCTCATTTTATCCATGCATTTTTAATCCAAATAAACAACAAAACTGTAAAATACTAGAACTATCGCTTGAAGCACAATTAGTACTTTAAACACTATTTATATACACTAATTACTGCAAAATACTGAAGCTCACACTTAAATGATTGATTTACAAAACCAGTCTCCTGGTACTCGCAAATGGTTTTCAGGTTAATATACCTGAAATTGCAGAATTGAGCATCCAGTTTTGTCAAAGCAGCAGATAATTGGATCCAATCTTTCAGATATTTTCATGTGAGCCACAATTATCCATTCAGTATCAATTGGCTTGACTGATGAGGTTTTAAGGTCCACTAATACAGTACACTGATTTTTGTCAGCGATGTCCTTCTTTTTCCTGATGGTCTCCATGACTTGTTTCACATACCAATTGTCGAAGTGTGAGTTTAATTCTTCCTTGTAGTCTTTATTTATTGTTAAGTCAAGGAACAGTGAATAAAGCAGGGGTTCCACTGCATCATTAGCAGCCTGGCAAGCAAGCACCTGCATCATGCTTGCAGCATATGATGGGTTTGGAAGTCCAGGAATCAAGGGGATCCAAGTTAAATTTTACCACTCTTAAGCCACTGTGTTAATGTCATGATCATCAGAAAGTACAGATGATGCAAATTTATGGTCATGGGTTTTAGTGTGAGATAATACACACATGCTTTAATAACCAATTGGCTTGGCGTTGTTTGCTAAGTTGCCTCCCTTTGATGTTGAGCACTCATACGAAAACATGTTCTTAGTGATTGATCTTGACAGGTGTTTTGTTTGTGCTCATACAGGTGGTAGCATTGTTTTAACCATTCAAGGGACCACTATTGGTTGTCAGCATAGTTTTGTTCTTTTGAATTCTTTATTTTGATTATTTGTAGAGGTTAATCCACAAAATTAAATACCTACAAATTGGGAAATTTTTATGGGCAAATCCATGAAATTATGTACCCACAAAAATGTCTATTTTTTTTATTATATTTTTTTTTTTAAAAACACGAAAATTTATACTCACAAAAATGATACCACAGTAGAATGTACAGATACATATACATAAGCTGATAATGAGATACAATGTACAGATACATGTAAATAAGCTGATAATGAGATCCGGCGTACAGCTACATGTCAATGAGCAGATAATGAGATACGGCATACAGCTACATGTCAATGAGCAGATAATGAGATACGGCGTACAGCTACATGTCAATGAGCAGATAATGAGATACGGCATACAGCTACATGTCAATGAGCAGATAATGAGATACGGCATACAGCTACATGTCAATGAGCAGATAATGAGACACGGCGTACAGCTACATATAAATAAGCAGATAATGAGACACACCATACAGTTACATATAAATAAGCAGATAATGAGACACGGCGTACAGATACATATAAATATGCTGATAATGAGATATGATGTAGAGATATAAATATGCTGATGTACAGATACGTATCAGTTGGCTGATGATGAGATATGATGTACAGATACATATCAGTTGGCTGATAATGAGATGCGGTGTACATATACATATCAGTTAGCTGATAATGAGATACAATGTACATATATCAATTGCCTGATAATGAGATATGTATAGATACATATCAGTTGGCTGATAATAAGGTACAATGTACAGATACATATCAGTTGGCTTATAATGAGATACAATATACAGATGCACATAAACTGCTTATAATAAGTTACAATCACTATGGTAGAAGTTTCTTCCTTTATATGAAAAGGTAATTGTTTACTGGCTGGTAATATACTGTAAAATTTGGACTATGATTCCATACAAGTTTACTCATGAGTTGGCTTCTCATTTAAGCATTTTCTCAATATCTGTCTTTCCAGAAGTTTAATTTTGTCTATCACATCATTTTCATATTTCCATATAGCTTTCAATCAAGGCTACAAGGAAAAAAGAAAAAACTAACTTTGTTCTCTGTTGTATTGTTACACAGGTATGGGAACTCCACAGAAGTCATTAACCAGTCCACGATCAGGGTCAAGGTCAGCTACAACACTGGATGATCCCAAGAAGCAACTGCAAAGTCCAGCACAGAACTCCACCTCTGCCTCAGCAGTGAATGGTGGCACACCAAACTCGTTCACTACTCCAACAAGGACCAGCAAAAGGATAGCACACATGACCCCTGTCTCGGATGATGGGAGAAAAAGACTTAGAAGGAACTAGAACCGATATTTTTGACAGTGAATACTGGGTTTTATGCTGATGGCTAAACTTTTTTTTCAGTAGAATTTTGAGCACTGCAGAGGTTTTGGATGCATATGCCGTACTGTGTAGAAAAACTACTATTGTTAACTGAAGAAGAAGAAAAAAGAGACCAGGACAAGTTTTGAAGACGAGTGTGATGTCACTTGTCTAATTAGGATGTAAAGCTTATTTAGACAAGTATTAAATGTAGCAAATTCTAGTCCACAAGAAATCACTGTACAAATCATTCCTATAATCTTTTTCCGCCATAATTTTAGTATTTTCTATATGATCTTTGTCATGTTTCTGTCCAGTAAATACCAGCACAAAAAAGTGCCAAGTTATGAATGGATATTGTGCCATTTCATTGTAGCATGAACTAATTTTCATAACATTGTACATCAATTTTATTTTCACCAGGTTATCTACATTCATTTATACTAGGCAGCTAATTACAATGTACAGTGTTCATCAGTACAAGTAGGGTCAGGTAATTCTGGCATGGTCCTGGTTCCACTAATCATAATGTACAGTGTTCAGTACAAGTAGAGTCAGGTAATTCTGGCAAGGTACTGGTTCCACTAATTATAATGTACAGTGTTCATTTTAGAGTCAGGTAATTCTGGCAAGGTACTGGTTCCACTAATTATAATGTACAGTGTTCATAAGTACAAGTAGAGTCAGGTAATTCTGACAGTCCTGGTTCCACTAATTATAATGTACAGTGTTCATTTTAGAGTCAGGTAATTCTGGCATAGTCCTGGTTCAACTAATCATAATGTATGGTGTTCATAAGTACAAGTACAGTCAGGTAATTCTGACATGGTCCTGGTTCCACTAATCATAATGTACAGTGTTCATCAGTAAAAGTACAGTCAGGTAATTCTGGCATGGTCTAGTTCCACTAATCACAACATAGTCTTCATCAGTACATGTACAGTCAGGTAATTCTGACATAGTCCTGGTTCCTCTAATCATAATGTATATTATTCATAAGTACAAGTACAGTCATGCAATTCTTACATAGTACTGGTTCCTCTAATCATAATGTATGTTATTCATAAGTACAAGTACAGTCATGTAATTCTGACATGGTCCTGTTTCCACTAATCATAATGTACAGTGTTCATCAGTACAAGTACAGTCACATAATTCTGACATGGTCCAGGTTCTACTAATCATAATGTACAGTGTTCATCAGTACAAATACAGTCAGGTAATTCTGACATAGTACCGGTTCCACTAATCATAATGTATAGTGTTCATCAGTACACATACAGTCATGTAATTCTGACATGGTCCTGTTTCCACTAATCATAATGTACAGTGTTCATCAGTACAAGAAGTCAGATAATTCTGACATGGTCCTGTTTCCTCTAGTCATAATATACAATGTTCATCAGTGCATGTACAGTCATGTAATTCTGGCATGGTCCTGGTTCCACTAACATTTTTAGAATTTGCTCTCAGAATAAGATTTTATATTATCTTAATATGTACGATGTACCTTTGACATTAATGTGATTTTAGTGAGAGGCAGAAATAATAAAAAAGATGAAAATAAGTCAATTAGCTGTTGAATTGTGCACTAAGGCATCCTCAGATTTACTTGGGTGTTCCAGCACAGATTTACTTGGGTGTTCCAGTACAGATTTACTTGGTTGTCACAATACAGATTTACTTGGGAGTTCCAGTACAGATTTACTTGGGTGTTCCAATACAGATTTACTTCAGTCTTCCAATACAGATTTACTTCAGTCTTCCAATACAGATTTTTTACTTGGCTATCCTTGTACAGATTTACTTGGGTGCTCCAGTAATGATTTACTTGGGTTTTCCAGTACAGATTTATTTGGGTGTTCCAGTACAGATTTACTTGGGTGTCCCAGTACACATTTACTTGTGTGTTCAGGTACATATTTACTTGGATGGTCAAGTACACTTTTACTTGGGTGTTCAAGTACACATTTACTTTAGTGTTTCAATACAGCCAAATGTTCACTGATTTGACATAAAATAACTATTACAGTCTCTATCTTACACGAGTCCCACTTTCTCAATGACACAGGATTTATGTGAGGGACATTTCTGACACATGGTCACTCTGTATCATATCATTTTGCTCCAGTAGTCAAGAAAGTGAAGCGGACCCCACATTGCATTGATTCAGCTCCTCCTCCCCCCTTGAAATTTAGCATAACAGAATTTTTGTGTGATAAATGATCTTCCATTAAATATAAACCCATAAACACTTGCACACATTATCTTTCATTATCATTTACTCTGCTCCTTAAACTGTAAAAACTAAGCATGCAGAAAATCAAATCCCCAATTTTACTGCAGTTCAGTTAAAATGGGGTGGGTTGGGGGTAACAGCATATCAGCATGATCCTGCCTATATAATGCAGTGTAAGTTTAGGTATCCCCAGGAAGGCTGCAATACAAAGATAAAGACAAAAAAAGGGTAAAATCCTTATAGTGCAGTCAAATTTTGTCTGTACTCTTTTAAAAGGTCTACAATACAACATGCTGTACTATTTGAGATTTTTGTCAGAGGGAGAGATGGAAAAAAGGATGGGAATTAAACTTTTAAATTTGTTTGAAAAGTGTCTTTTTATTCTCCATACAAAACGTGTATGAATTCTTCAAGGAATAAACCAGGTTGATTTCAGATAAATTCAGTATGTAAGGCTCTTAAATTCATGGTCAGTGATTGCTGAAACGTAATTGAAGAAATAAGAAAAATACTAATCAATCTCAATTTGAGGACGAAGATTTGAGATATTTAGCAAATATTTTTGCTGTAACAGCTTATTTGGGGGGTAATTTTTATGATGCTTGTACAACTACAATATTTCTCTGTTTTGTGTAAGTATAACGTTTTATCCAGTTATGTATTTTCTAAGAGGCATGTCAGATGCATTGGATGTATATATATATATATACAACTTTTAAGGCGATTAGACACCCAGAAATTGCTTTCTTCAATTGTTTTGGCTTATAGAACTGTACAGTTACTTCTGTATACACATGTTGTTTGCTTATTGTTCTCCTTTACAACATGATCTCCAACATCAACATTGTATGTGTTTATTTCATTTTAAATCACTTTACATTTTACATTACATTTTTTAATGTTGTAATGACAGAAAGGAAGATTGTTATAATAGTCTCATGTATATTTGTAAGTGAAATAAACAATGTTTCAGAAATACCCATTCTTGAATTTGTTTCTATTTTACTTTCTAGATAGGTACATACCAAAAATAAAATTTAGGATTTACTTCAAAGCTGCTTTTGCTTTGTTACAGAAGACTTGCCCTACACTACTGAATCAGCCTTCATAAACCTTATTTTTGTAAAGAGATGGATGTATGCAAATTTCATTTTTCTAAAGGCAGGTGGCAAGACATAGGTACCTTTCATCCACTGGTGGCACTAGTGTTATCATTAACAATGTTATAAATTTTGTGATCAATATTTTCCTATGTATCAGTTGCAATATTCGAGTAACGCTTTGTTTTAGTATTGTTGTATACCAGAGTTGTATCACCTAATATGATGGGCTGAAATCATAGCATGAACAGTCATTAAACTTAACCAGTTCACTTATCCTGAGAAATACTACTCAAAGCTGACAAAATAAGATCAAATTAATCTGCTTTTTTTCCAGTGGCTAAATTAGGTTTTTGCAATTACTGGTAGCTCCATTTATCTTGTTCTGTTAAATATACTAATGAACCTTGAAAGGTGAAATTATCTTGAACACGACTACTCATTACTTGGAAAAGTGGGTTACATTTACCTACCTCCATTGACAGCATTTAGTTTTTGTCTTGACTATGTAAGCATGATGAGAGACATGTATCACTTCATTGCTGTTTCAGCATCAACATTAAGCTTCTTTGTTTTAGTCTGTGATAAAGTTTTGTAAGTTGGATACAACAAGGGTGGTCCAATACAGTAGGGGTGAATCTGGGAAGACATGTTCTGCAGAATCCTTGTTTCATTCACTACACAAATTTTGATGGAGATATGCCCCTCCTAATTAACATGGACTTTTTTACCCCTGTGTAATTGCTGCACCATTACCCGGTACATCAAAAGTTCAAATTGAAAATTTGTATATGCCCAACTTAAGTCTGGAACATTATGCTATGGTGTTGTCCATCCCATAAGTTTGTAATGGTAGGAGAGATTTTTATGACACTTTGCCCAGATATATACCATGACTAGACAGTGTGTCATGTACAATAGTCACACCCCTGCCTCAAGGTCAAGGTCACAGCAACAAAAACCGTAATTCTCTGACTTATATACTTGTCCAGAGTATGAGACCTTAATGATAAATTTGCCAGTTATTTACATCACATATAGACTGTGTAGTCAACTACAGCCATTCTTCCTACCTCAAGGTCAAGGTCACAGTACTGGAATATGTAACTCTGATTTATATCCTTGTCCAGAGTATAACTTTTGGACCACAAAATATCACTAGACAGTGTGTCACATACTATAGTCATGCACCCTGCCTCACAATCAAGATCAGGGCAATGGAAAATATAAATCAGTGATATCTGTCCATATGTGGGTATAACATTTGAACCATTGAAGATATTTTAGTGAAACTTTAGCCTTTTATATATTTTGACTTGAAAGTGTCACATATTTAGTCATGCTGCCTACCTCAAGGTCAAGGTCACAACAAGGGATAATGTAAATCAGCAGCCTGTTTTCTTACCTAGTCTGTCACTTTTTAGCCATTAAAAATATTTTTATGAAACTTCACGCAGGTCCATACCTTATCATGCAATAAGTCAAAAGTTGAGGTCATTGGTAGATGTGCTGTCTGTGGTCATCTTGTTATATATCACATAGATCAAGCACATGACCTAGTTGTTTTATCTCTCTCTTGTTTTGTTTGCTGACTTCAGATCTTTTTTGCCAGTAGAGTCTGTGAATTTATATTTAAAATAAAATGAGTAAGTTAGACAGTTCTCTTCTAATCGCACTAAAAAAAGAACAAAAATTGTTTTGGTCTGCAACTTTTAGATCTTCTCACCCTTAGTATAACATGGTATTTGGGTCCAAATTGTTGACCGCATTGCATACTAAACCACTAATGCAAATTATTGAAGACTCAGTGAAAAGTGTTGTGAAGGGTGGGTGTGGGTTTTTATTTAAAAACTATTCAAAACAAAAATATATAAACATCTATATACACAAAAGTACGACATATACTCACTTATAAGTTAAGTCCAACTGCATACTGAACCGACCCAGGTTTGCCATCACATAATGCACCAGCAGGTCTGGATCTATGTCTTTGCAGTTGGACCCAACTTACAAGTGAGTCTATACAGTATGTTTGTCACATCATGATAATTATGCACTTAAAGTTGCAAATAATTGCATGTATGACAAATAAAGGTATACTTAAAGAACACATCATTTTCTTGGATTCATCCTTGCTGTGTGTTTGGTGGGTTCACATTGTAAAAATAAATCATTCCAAACTGGAATGACTGCCTACATGATGTACAAACTGGAATGACTGCCTACATGATGTACAAACTGGAATGACTGCCTACAAGATGTACAAACTGGAATGACAGCCTACTAGATGTACAAACTGGAATGACAGCCTACTAGATGTGCAAACTGGAATGACAGCCTACTAGATGTGCAAACTGGAATGACAGCCTACTAGATGTGCAAACTGGAATGACTGCCTACTAGATGTGCAAACTGGAATGACAGCCTACTAGATGTGCAAACTGGAATGACAGCCTACAAGATGTGCAAACTGGAATGACAGCCTACTAGATGTGCAAACTGGAATGACTGCCTACTAGATGTGCAAACTGGAATGACAGCCTACTAGATGTGCAAACTGGAATGACAGCCTACTAGATGTGCAAACTGGAATGACAGCCTACTAGATGTGCAAACTGGAATGACAGCCTACTAGATGTGCAAACTGGAATGACAGCCTACTAGATGTGCAAACTGGAATGACTGCCTACATGATGTGCAAACTGGAATGACAGCCTACTAGATGTGCAAACTGGAATGACAGCCTACTAGATGTGCAAACTGGAATGACTGCCTACAAGATGTACAAACTGAAATGACTGCCTACTAGATGTACACACTGGAATGACTGCCTACTAGATGTGCAAACTGGAATGACAGCCTACTAGATGTGCAAACTGGAATGACAGCCTACTAGATGTGCAAACTGGAATGACAGCCTACTAGATGTGCAAACTGGAATGACAGCCTACTAGATGTGCAAACTGGAATGACAGCCTACTAGATGTGCAAACTGGAATGACAGCCTACTAGATGTGCAAACTGGAATGACAGCCTACTAGATGTACACACTGGAATGACTGCCTACTAGATGTGCAAACTGGAATGACAGCCTACTAGATGTGCAAACTGGAATGACAGCCTACTAGATGTGCAAACTGGAATGACAGCCTACTAGATGTGCAAACTGGAATGACTGCCTACTAGATGTGCAAACTGGAATGACTGCCTACAAGATGTACAAACTGAAATGACTGCCTACTAGATGTACACACTGGAATGACTGCCTACTAGATGTACAAACTTTCAAACTTTAAAGAAGAAATGTGTCCTGTTTTCTGTACCATATATACTCACCTATTAGTCGCATAATGCACCATCAGATCTGGGTCTTTGCAGTTTGCTAGGACTAATCAGTGGAGCAAACAACATAAATCCTGATCTGCCGGCGCATCAGCCAACTTATAAATGAGTACTTCTCAAAGAGATTCATTTTAATGTTTATGTCCTGTGACATATAGTGTTATAATGTTTTAATTGAGAAAAAGAACCACTTAGATTAGCATTAAGGAAAGAAAAGAAATAAAAAGGACAGGGAAAACAATAGAAAAATGAGAAAACAGTACTTAGAAAATCATTAAGCGAACAAAAGATTAAAGTAAAAAATGGAGAAAAAGCACTTGGACTAGTATTGAAAAAAGAAAAATAAATGAGAAGAAAAAAAAAAGAGTTAAAAAATATCTGACTTAGATGAAGGTGTAAAAGGTATAGCAAGTCTAAAACAGACAAAAGACAAGAAAGTCTAGAAAAGGGTTAAACCAGCAGAATAATAATGAATGTACCCAACCAAAGAACAAGCACACAAAAACCAATGCCAACACTTGCTAAGTAAGAAATACAGTTCAATACCAAACAAAATTATAGTCACAGAGCAATTAAAGAATCAATTTGCTGTTCATTTTGAGATCAAGTTATCAAATTCACGCATTAATGAACAGAAGGTTCCAGAAACATTTCTTGAAAATAATAAAAAGCCATAATGATGTACTGTGCAATGAATTAAAAGCATGTGACCCATTACAATAACAGCTAGTTCTTAAAAATAAATTTGAGAAAGGAAATGGTGATGAAACACTGGCATACATGTCTAAAACAGTCTGAATTTTATATGAAGAAATATTAATGAAGCTATGTTTTCAAATTAAGTTAAATTTTCATTTAAATTGATAATTTTTGTGAGTTAGGATCTCACTGGAAAGTTTAAAAGATTTAAAACATAAATATATAGAGGATCTCAAATGGGGAATGATTTAATATTGAATTTATGAAACGAGTTGAACAATTTCCAGCTTCTGCGAGCCTTGGTGAGTAAAAGCTGGAAATTATTAAATGAGTTTCATAAATTTAATATTAAATCATTGCCCATTTGAGATTCCATTTATCACATAATTTTTATTTTAGTGGAAAGAGTTTGGATAGAAAGAAGAACATAATTTTTGGCATTTCATTAAATTCTGGCTCAGATGCTGCACCTTTCAATTCTTGCACGTGAAAAAATAATCCTCGATGTGAGTTGAATCAATAATGCACAAGATAACCAGTAACATTTAAAAGTAGATTTTTTTTACAAATTATAATTCAAAGAGCTACTGTCCTTCCAAATCAATAGAACATTTAACATGAACAACATCATTTTTCAACACACTCTCCAATGGAAGTTCCTGTGTCATGTCACAGTTCGCTTGGGTCAGGCCAGCCAGAGAAGTTGACACGCTATATACATGAATTTTGATGAGACTTTTTACATTTCCATCAAAAAGTGTGTCCATTCCACTATGGACTTTCACCACAGATGCAGTATTGGATATGTCCGTCTGGCATTCGATTGGAAAGATGGCCACCATATTGTTGATAGTAATTGTAAAAACCAAAAGGTTCCGGAAGGCAGGGCAAGGAAAATTCCCATGGTTGCAGCCAATCAATAATGAGAATACTGCACAAGAATTTCATGCACTTTTTTGGACTAATCAGATTCACATAAAGTGATATGTTAACATGTTGACATATCCAAAATATTAAACTGCAAACTGTATGTAAAGTGCACCAACTATGTGATAAATTAAAATATGCACCTTACTGAGGCTCATCTTAAATACAGTTATATGCAAAAATAAAAAATAAAAAATCATGCATAAATGTGATGAATGAAGATAATCATTGTTTTGAGTGAGTTGTTTTATCAACTATATATCCACAAGAAAATGACCCACAAAGAAAAACAAAATACAACCTGAACCAGAGATTTAGCAAAGAACTCGAGTTCAATAAAATGGAATTTGAAGTAAAGATAAAAGACATAAAAGAATTCGATAAAGTAAACAATTTGCATATTAATGTTTTTGGATATGATAGTTGCTTATATCTATAATACATAAGCAAAGATGAAAAAAAAATTACTAAAATGATTGATTTACTTCTGTTATCAGAATTAATCAAAGAAGAAACAAACTACCATTATGTGTGGGTAAAGAATATTTCACATTTAGTAAATAGGAACTCAGCTAATCCATTTTTTTTAAAAATGTGTGTAGGTATTGCTTGAATTCATTTAAGAGCTGTTGGATATAGAAAATTGTAGAGATACAAATGAGTCAGGGCAAAAGGTTGTATGTCCAGATGAGGAACTTTATTTACATCACTTTATAAATTATCAAAATCAGATTCTTACTCCATTTGTAATATGTGCTGATTTTGAGGCTCTTAGTCAAAAACAAAGAAAAGAAAGTAGGTTATAAAACAGAAATAATTGCATACCGTGATCTTTTTGTTATATGATATTATGGTATGACGGTGAAGTAATGGAAATTAAAAGATACAGAGTAAATGTGAAAATGTAATGGAGACATCTATGAACAGTCTCAGTGATTCATTAGATACCAAAAATAATAATGAGTGAAGAAAATAAAAGACAATATCAATTAGCAACACATTGCTACATATGTGAAAAAAGAATAATGATAAGTGGTAAATATTGTGGTGTAGCACATAATAATGTAATTAAAGATAAAAACTTATCCCATTTAAAACAAAACCTCCAGTTATTTTCCATAATTTGTATGGGTATGATGGTCATCATGAATGAAACTGCAACAGCTTAAAAAAAAAAAAAACAATTTACATGTATTGCTTAGAATATGAAACAATATATGTCTTTTTCAATTGGGCAAGTCAAATACATTGATAGTTTTCAATTCATTGCTGCAGGTCTTGATAATATAAGTAAAGCTATGAAAGATGATGATTTAAGATAACCAAATTGTTTGCAAGAAAAAGCACTGATTTTTCTTTATTACGAAAGAAGTGCATTTATCCATATGATCACATGGATAGCTTTGCAAGATTCAAAGAAAAAATAATAATCCCCCCCAAAACAACAGATTTTTATTCAATTCTAAGAAATGGAAATATATCTGTTGATGAATATGCTCATGGCAAATTGGTTTGGGATAAATTTGGATGCAAACATTCTGGTGACTACCATGATTTATATTTGAATGCTGATGTGTTGATTTTTGGTTTAGTGAGGTTATATTGGAAAAATATATGTTATTATATAAGCATTCCATCATTAGGTTTTGATTGCTTGTTGAAATATAATGTAAGTACAAATCTTGAGCTATTTACTGATACTGATAAACATTTTTTTTTTTTGTGAAAACTCAATCAGATTTGATATATCTATGATTGGAGGAAGAATATATGCAAAAGCAAATAATGAATATATACCAGATTGTGACAAAGCAAAACCATCATGATATATCTTATACTTTGACACAAATGCATTATATTCTTGGGCTATGACACAACAGCATCCGTATGTAGGGTTTAAATGGACTGACCCACAAAAAATAACAATTGATAGAATGTTAAACATTCCCAAAGTATCACAGGATACTTTCTTGAAGTTGACTTAGATTGCCCAAAAGAGTTGCATGATGCCCACAGTGAGTATCCATTAGCACCTGAAGCCATTCAAGTAGAATATCAAAACAAATGCTTGGAGAAAAATAATATATTTAAGTGAAAAAATTAGCACCAAACTTAATGAATAAAGAGAAATATTTGGTACATCATAGAATACTCAGACTACCGTGTATATGTCAAATTAGGGTTGAAAATTACCAAAGTTCATATGATATTGGAGTGTAACCTATTTCAAATTTTTCTGTTTTTTAAATATATATATATTCTTTACCAAATCACCTATTTTGGCTTTGGCTTTTTTTCTTTAAATTCATAATTACCATATAGATTCATATAAACAATTTGTTCATTTTCATGTTTGCTACCCTCCAGAAGTGTCATTTAAATACTACTGTGTCTTGCATTTTCACATTCATCTATCATTTTTGGTAAAACATCTATGTATTTTTTTGTATTGTTTTCTGTTAACTATTTCCACATTATATTTTAAAGAGTTATATTAAAACATTCACAACAACAGCTTTTCCTTTGTTATATGTGTGGTACATTTCAATATTGTTATCATACAACCATTTTTTATATCCTTTATTATAATATTCTGATATTTGGTCATCTGAAATCTTTTCTGGTTTTCTTCATTTGGTGATTTCTTAAGAAGCATTTTGTTGTATTAATTCAAGTTTTATTCTAAAGTGGTATTGCTTATGAATATTTACTAAATGTATCAGTCACAGTTAGCAGGATATTAATACCCTTTATTATGTTCATATAATTGCTACATGTCAACCAAATTGGCTGACCATACTGAATCTATTTGATCTCTTATTTTGTGGCATTAAGTGAACTTTCTAATAATGGGTTTATCTTCAGCTAATTATGTTACCCACTTCAGTGCCTCATTCTGTTTTTTGATATACCTCAAGGTATCTTATGCTAAAGTTTTCTGATTGGTTTGTCAATTACTTTTTTTGTTGGTATTGTTGCACCAACATGATTATCTAATTCATTAAGCATTACTTTATCACATGGTCATTTAGGGGTATTACTATTATAACAAAAATTGTGTTTTTCTCATATAGTACAGAATCTAATTTATTAACAGGCTTGGGGTGGGGGACGGTGTTTTATCTAAGGGGGATTTCTGGTCTACAATTATGGTAACTTGGTAAGGTTGAACCTTGTTTTGCTTGTGTCATTTATCATTTAATATTTTTATCTTTACAATTTCCCGGTTTACCAACCATTTTTAAATCAGATCTTTTCGTTTCTTCATAGACTCAGCTTTTTCAAACCTCGTTATGCTGTTATGTTATATAATAATATATAATGTAAAATAATGTAAAATAATGTAACTTACTCAATAATGTAAAATAATTGAAAATAATGTATAAAAAAGCAAAATAATGTACATTTTATAACATGATTTAAAGAAATAAATTATATAGATATATTATATAATTAGTTATAATATAAAATGATGCGTTATGTTTTACTGAAGAAATAGAAAGGCTTCTACCAGATAAGAAAAAGAAAAAAATATATTTGTTATTTTTGTTTTGCTAAAGATTGTGATTAAGAGACAAAATTACCAGATAATGATTTATGTTGCCAAAACCCAGATATACAATTATGTGATGTTGATTTAGTGTGCTCACAATATGCATCTCTCCATGGTTATATTCAAGCTAAAGATGATATCGATTATTATGACTAAAAGTATAAAGGAAAAATTACAAGAAAAAGCTTTTACAATAATAAATATTACATTAGCCAATTATTATATAATTATGAAATAAGTATTAAATATCAAATTAGTCATAAAATTATAACAGAATTAATAAATATGTATTATAAAGCAGTCGAGTTATCAAATCTGAATCACTAAGAAAGAAAACACCTACGTCTGATTACCTGTTACAAAAATTATTAGATATCTTTCAAGTCCCTTTTAAAAGCAAAATTCTCAAATGTTCTATTGTTCTCTTGGTATGCAACATGCTGCTTGCTTATGTAATTTAACATTATCAAATTCAATTTCAGTCACATCCTCGCATAATAAAATTCTATAATTTCAGAATTAGCAAAACATTATCATTACCTTATTGTATTACAGATAATTGTATAGTGTGGTCTTTATCAGGATCATTATATAACTGTTTGATTACATAAATAAAGTTTTTTCTTTTGTTCTGTTGTTAATTTTACTTTCTGTATACTCAATATTTTTTAAATATATATTATATAATTGTATAATATAATGAACTATATATTTTTTGGAACACTGACAGATAGCACTAGTGATGTGGAATTGGATACTACTAACTATGTAACGAGAAATGAAGTTAAAAATATTAAAAATGAATTGGATGAATACCTTCACCTATAATGACAATCTATTTTATTTAGAATTTCACAGTTTCAATAATTCAGATAACGTTTATGCAGTGCTTATTGTAAGAGTTATAAGTTATATATATATATATATATATATATATATATATATATATATATATATATATATATATATATATATATATATATATATATATAAACTATGTTGATAATAACATTAGTGGCTGGTACGGCGTCTATGGCGGTGATACAATCAATTCCAATTTTTGTGATTATATTGAGTGTTATGTTAGCAACACAGAAAAATAGTACATTGAAACTGGATGATAAAAGATCAAAATTAAATTAAGGCATTACCATTGCATTTCTGTTTAATCACATGTCTGGATTAAGTATTTGGGGAGCCAGGGCACTGAAGATGGTGGGGGGCAGGGCCCTTGTGGATCTACAAATACACACTGAAAGTAATCCTTAAACTGTCCTTTATATGTGTATATTTATTATAGCTATATTAGGCTAAGTATTAAACGGTTTACACCTATATATGATTTTTTTAATCCACGGCATCGGAGGGGGGGGGCATGACTGGGGGGGAGACAAGTACCCCTTGAACCTCCATTATTCCGGCCCTGCACTATTATTGTTCGTCCAGTGTTTGTCAATTTTTTGTCAAGTCTTCCAGGTTCGTTTACTTTTGTCTTCGGTTGGGCCTTCAGTCGGTTTTGAAATATCGAATAAACATGTTAGATATAAAACTACAAAAAGTTTCAAGACTGTTGCATTTGTCGTCAAAGGTAAGACTGTCGTCTGCGTCCAGTATACAGCCATCACTAAAACTACGTTTTATAATGGCTTTCCTGTCTGTCTTGTTTACGGAGTCGTGAATGAGTTTTTACTTGGCGGTTTTTTTTTATTAAATGTCAGGTGCAGTGCAAAGAATACAAGTAGACTCCAGAAATGGTCATGATTACTTTAATCATAGCATGTTCGTCGTCACTACCTATAATTAGGTTGGTTAGGTCCGCATTGACAAGTTTTATTTTTAAATGGTAGCTAAAGTGACAGGACGATTCAAAATCATTATTATTTCGAATGAATACTGGTCCCAACAAAATCGGACGCTCGTCAGTCTTTATTCTCTGTACATCCAGCTGTTTGTAACATGTAAGGGTTACGTGCATGTCGCATAAATTAACAGTTTTGTCCACTCCTAAAATCGTTTGTCCTGCGCAGCAAAGATATTTTAAGTCTGTCAGTAGTTCATCGTGGTACAAACTTATGCAGGAGTTTTCCCATTGTTTCTAGTTACTGAGCAAACGAAGGTATGGTTGTCAGTAACCATATTTTCTAGATGCATCATATGATCTGCAATATTTTTAAGGCTAAATGTGTACTATTTTGTGACCTGTCGTTTTTCTTCATGTTCCTTACTTGCTGAAGTACCGTCGGTCTAGTCATTTCGTCATACTTTTTCTTCAGTTTGCTGTACACTGTCTTTGGCTTGACTATTTTCAACATTTCTGACATTTCTACATTTCTGTCATTACATTGTCAGGCGTCCTTAGATATCCATTTCATGTCTTGAGTTTCCATTATGGGCTAGACCGGGGAACTTCCCAAGGTACTCAACGATTGTGAGTGTACTTTGCAAACCACCCTTTGCAACCATGTGACTTTTTTTTATTGCACCTCTTGTCCAGCTTCAGAAGTGTAGTACCTATGAATTTCCAATACCTTGTTATATGCAGGTTGTGGCATCATAAGCACATACATTTCCCCTTCACCTGCCTCTCTATGCAATACATACCCTGTAAAAAAAAAATATAAAAAAAAATTAATAATAATAATAATAATTAAAATCCCCATCCTTCTATGAAAGGAAATTTGCCTTTGGTAATGAACACATAGAGGTGTCGCATAGCCTACACAGGGGGGTAACGGGGGCGGAGGCGGAGCAGGCGCCCACACCCTCCGAATTCGCCACTCTTTTACACTCCCCCTAAACGATATTTCTGGATCCGCCATCGCCACAGTTAAAATTGTAGTAGACATTTCCTTTAAACCACATGCAATGTGTTCTATGCTAAAGCCTGATTTTGAAAACAATCCTAGACAAAATCCCAAAAAAAAAAAAAAAAACGTAAACAAAATCAGTGTAAAGAAATCGACCTTGGTCTAATTTGCCATCTGCTAGATGTTTGTATGTGTCTACGTCTTTTACCTCGTTTTGTATATCAGTTACATCGTCGATTATGTCAGTATATGACTCGTTATTAAGAATTCTTTCCGTCATGTAAGTGCGTGAATTTCCCATAGACAATTCGTCAAGCAACTAAGTATGGACAAAGTGCAAATCAGCATTAACAGAAATAGCACCGTCTGAATCATCTACTGAAACTCAATACATGTTCAAGTTTGAATTGTTGGAGTAGTTTTCTACATATATAACGCCCGTATGCTCTTTTGGGGATATACCAATACCAATACCAGTGTCACAAAGTGATTGGGTATAAACCCACTTGTTCTTTCTGGTACAGGCATTTGTGTCCACATTATGCATGCTGCGGTATATGCTGATTTGTTTACTGCCCTTCCAACAACGTTAAGATTGAAAGGTTATGATGCAAACTCTGCTTGTTGCTGTGGCGGATAATATGAACGAACGGACCTTGAGATGCTTGCACTTAGTGCATATATGTGTGCCATTTCACATAAGGAACCAACCTCAGTAGCATCTTTTACAAGCTTTGAATAGTCACTAATTACAATACAATTATCATCGAATCTACAAAATGTATTGACTTTTCATCGTAGTTACTAGGATTTGGTATCAGTTCTACTGCAGCTCCTAGTCACAAAAGTTCATGAAAGTTTTCTGAACCAGTGGCAGCGAGTGCTATAGAAACTGCTCTATACAAACAGTTACCATCACCATCAACTGAAATTATTCAAGTTCGCTTAAAATAGCTGGATGATACATTTTTAAAAGTTTCACAGAAACAACATCTGTCTCTCCATTGTTAGACATGATGCCCGACTCTAGAATACAAATTCCGTAGGTGGTCAGAAATTTACTTTCGAACTTTGCAGCATTGGTCAAGGCATTCTTTTCCTTCAAAGGGAAGGTTCCCCGCAGTCTGGAAATAGAGTTTTTACAGTGTTCATTACCAACGAGAGCAGGAGACGTTCACATTTTCTATGAAAACTTGTTATGAGAAAACACAAATTCATTTTGCTTTTTTTACGAGAAATAAAAAAAAGTTAATGTTCATATTCACTAATTCGGTCCCAATTGTTAGATTTTGTTTTGTCTTTAACAAAAATCTGTTCAACCTCTCACTTCGTTATAGTGCATGTAAATTAAATATAAGAATAGTCAAATACGTTTAAAGATCAATGAAGTACGATTAGGAAAATTCAAAAGAATTAAAGATCAACAATACATGAAGAGAGAGAGAGAGAGAGAGAGAGAGAGAGAGAGAGAGAGAGAGAGAGAGAGAGAGAGAGAGAGAGAGAGAGAGAGAGAGAGAATACATTACTGGGATCAACCAAATACAACTAAAATATTCGCTTTTTTTTAGTATCGCATATAAATGAATTCCAGGATTAGGCTAATACAACTAAGTCAATCAATTCAAAAGAACAACATATCAAGAATATATAAATTAGTCGGAGAGAGAGAAAAAGAGATTTTTTTTTATAGTTTTTATAAACTTGTACAATTGAAAGATAAAGAAAAAAGGAGATATGAGTAAAAGAAAGTTAATTATTGGAATCCTCCAAATACATGTACAATCAAAATATACACTTTTGTTTACTCGCTCATTTTAATTAATTACAGGGTTTGTCAGATGCGATTGAGGATCCATCAAGTATGATTATGTCAATCAATTCAAAAGAACATAAGATTGACAATGTGTCAATTGGACAAGATATATAGATAGATGCACATATATACAGATATATACATGAAATTTCTATAATCTCCGTAAACTTGAACATTCTTTTCAACCAAAAATGCGGTATGAATAGAATCAAAGTGAATTATGGCAATCGACTAAATTAAATTACCTCCGTTCTGGTCAATTCCGGAACAAAAAAGGATGTGCAGTCAATTAAAAAAATGAATTAAGCAACTTATAAAATGAATTAAACAGACTTTTACCGTCCGTTCCCACTGATACGTGGGTACTGACATGAAGTAAAAAAAATTTGACCAGACTCAACGTACCGGTCCCATCTATGTTAATAGGACAAAGGGTACTAATTATGGAAAAATGGGAACCAGTCTAAATGGATGATCTATGCATTTGGAGGGTTGTGACTGGTGGACAATGAAAAGTAACGGCTTAGTATAAAGTATCTTTTGAGAGCTTATCCTATGTGTAACTGAAATAAAATAGGGACAATGTTTTATTGATCCAATTTCTGTCCTTTTACAAACGTAACCTTAGAACAATCATTAGGTTTCAAACACATGTAAATCATATGGTTTTCTCCATACAGAAGTTTGCATCAAGGATTATGATAGGTCTGGTCTATACTGAGAAATATAGATTTCATCATGAGCATTTAGAAATTTAAGTTACTGAATTTTGAATTTTTAATATCGTGTTATTTCCATAGGTTTACTATGGGAGTTGAATTAGTATCACAAATCCTAAAGTTTAAATCGGGAACCAGGCCACTGAAATGGCTGCTGGTTGATGTTGAACGCAACCACTGGATGGTGCCGGAATTTACTTTGGTGAAATAATAAGGCATCATAGTAAGTATAGTACCACGAAAGCAATTAGATTCTAAGCTGTGCAACAGTGTCAGTATGGAATGCCAGCTATGCGAAATATTCTCGAAAATTGGCGAAGCAGACGAAACATGAACTTGGGGTGGCAACTCGAGAATACGGGACACTCCGTTGCACACACGCAAAAATGATTACGGTAAGCAGGGGATAGACCAGATGAAAACCAGACTGTCAGGTATAAAACCGGATGAACGGCTACGCCAAGGGAATTGAATGTCAGAGCAGTAAGATGTCGACCTCGCATAACTATCGTGTAGTCCTGCAAATTTTACAATATAAAACGTCGATTCATATATCCTCGAACAACCACATTTCGTGCACTTAACGTGTTCGTTATAATATTGTGATAATATATTCAAATAATCATAGAAAGTGTTCAACTATATCTACTTCATTTAATCATCGTCAGAAAAATTTTGGCATTCATGTACATTAGTTCAGAATTACCGTTTTTCAGAGCGTGTGTAAGTTTACTTATTTCCGGAAGGTGCATCCATGGTTCGTGACACTGACTAAAAAGTCACGTGGTATATGACTGGAATGTGACAAGTAGGTCAAGGTATGGATATTATTAGTTTATACCGTCTTCATGTTTTTGAAAAAAACAAAAACAAATTAACAATGAAATCCCCCCCCCCCTTAATTCTATATGTAGTTTGTGCCCTTACATTACTGCTTGCTTGTTCTTTACCATTTAAATACACGACTCAATAGACTGAGAGAGAGACAGACAGACAGACAGGGAGAGGGAAATTTAAAAATAGACACTGGTGAATGGATACACATTTTATTATAACAGATTCAATGTCTTTTGATGTAGAATATGTTTATTATGAATAATACTGAAACAAAAAAGTCCGTAGTGAATATACATTTAGCTTCTAAAATTTTTCATAAATTGTATAAGAACTCCACATGATTAAAACCAAATATTTACATTGGCTATCCACTTGTATAAATTCCCAAAGTGGGTTATCCGGTTCAAAATATGTAAACAAAGCCATCACATGATCGGTGGCGCTATCTTTAGCATATAATAGAAAATTCAAGGCCAGAATGTCAGACACAAAAAAGGCATTAGTGAAAATATCGATTTTCATTATGATTTTTTAAAAATTACATGAAATTACCTGTTTAAATCTCATTTTGTCTGATTTTACTGTTTAATTCATTCCAGTCACTCGTGAAGAATGCTGGTGACACAGTTGACGTCATTATCTGGAAACAATCACGTTAGGTCGCGAGAAACATGGCACATGATTGAAGGACTTGCACAACATCGGGTGGTTGGATGATATAAGAGGTGGTGTCTGGTACAATTGATCTTGATTAAAAGGTGACCTCGCAATTAGAGGCCAAATTTTCAAGAACATCTCACATAGCAGGAAGCTTATTTTCAGCTGGTGCACAGATTTGAGTCTAATTTACTTTTGTCGTACTGTACTTACCTTGATGTCTTTTTCCTTACTGAAGTATATCCATGCACAATCAAGTGGTTGGCTTTTTCAAAACATGTTACCGCCATATCAGTTGGTTCAAGAGTAATGAAACTGAGGATTGCTGAAGTCGGTTGAACTAGTGCATTATTTTCTTGAATGAAACAAATATGAATAATCAAATTTTCCTAATCTGATAAGATATATTCGTTTCATTACAGAAAGTGTAGCACAAGTTAAACAACTTCAGCATTCCTCAGCTATCATTGCTCTTCAATGAACTGAAATCATAGTATGACTAAAGTAATTAGACTCTAAATCTAATCTGTGGAACAGACTAGTGTAAAAAAAAAAAGAAATGGGCTGCCAACTACGTGAGATATTCTTGAAAATGTAGCCTCCCGCTGCGAAGTTGAATGACCTCACAACAAGCTACATGGCACCGCTTGTTCAAGCAGTAAGACGTCGACCCCCCTCCAATCATGCATATCAGGCTTGATATCTAACAAATTAGGCCTAAACTATCATGTACCATGTCATACATCTAATTGTCAACTTGATCAAGTCGTTGTGAATCAAGTTTAGGTTTTAAAAATGCGTGCATATATATATATATATATATATATATATATATATATATATATATATATATATATATATATATATATATATATATATATATACACACACACACACACATATCTTCTATCTACACATACACACACAGTGGATGCAAAGGAGTATCTGACAATCAGCATTATATTTGGAACTTTGTTTATATAGGATCATATTTGTCCCTGATCTTGTGAATGAGTAGCACTTTGATCAGTATTGTTCATTGTTAGATCCATTCTACAGTGGTCCAGTGGTAACAGTTTGGTAGATCTAGAGGTATGTGTTTGGTCATGTACTACAATGTAAGATGTCCACCCAGATTTTTGTGACGACAGCTAAGGTGCAGATTACTCGGTAATCGGGAATGAACAGACTTTGGTAAAACTACTTTAGCGTTAAATTTTAGACCAACAATTTATATTTTATTTAAGATCAATAAAGATGCATTCTAAAGTGACGCAAGGATAACAGTTGGGTAGATCTACTTGCATGTCATTGGTCCAGTCAACCAGAGTTTGGCACCAACCATTTACCATTTAATTTTCAGGTGGTATATGGGGGTGGGCCTGGGATTTTTTTTAAATGTCTGGCTCCGAAATAGCTTGAAAAAAATACTCTTGCACTGATTAGTAGAAGAAAGAACTAAATTCTATCCATCATATTAGTTAAAAAATATATCCTGGTTGGAAAAAAAATCCTAGAAATTAAATGGTGTGTCCCTTAGATGCATTTTACAGTGACCCAAGGATAATACTTTGGTCGATCTACATGCATTTGATCAGTCAAGTCATCCATAATTATATGCATTCTGCAGTAACGCAAGGATGCAAGTTTCATCAATCTACATGTAGGAGATCTTTATGTTTCAGGGATCATAGATACTGGACATGCATACATAAACTTTATATTAAAACAAATAAAGTTTTTGCCAAAGCAAAATATATCTATCAACACATATGCACCATCAATTTAAGACATTTACAATATTTTCATAACCTAGGATGTAATATGTTGAAATGAGGGTTGACACAGTTATTAAGTATAAAATAAACTTGCCACTGTATCAGCTGATACAATAGACAGTGGAAATCAATTCCAATGGGAAACTCTTATGCAGTGATCTCCCCAGAAATTTTTGATAGCATCTGGGTAAGCGCGAATTAGCGTCATAAAATGTTTTAAAATGTGCGCGTTGTCTTCATAAAAGTGAAAAAATTAATATCAGTGAAATATAAGAGAAGTACATGTATTTACATAGTATTCTTTGTTTCCCTAACATGACTTAATGTGAAACTCATTTGTCTTTGAATTTAAATAAATTATAACCTTCATTTCTTCCCCATATATTTTGATTGCCACGTTAAAATTAAAGTCTTTGAGGCAAAGTCCTTTTGTACTAATTGTCATAAAGTAATTCATCACACTCTGTCAGCCTGTTCCTTAACACACTCGTGATAAGTTAATCGTAGAGAATGACCAGTCTGGGAAAAATGAAACATCAAATTTATTAATGGATATACAATAAGATAGAAAACTACCTGAATCCCAAGTCAATTACCAGGGACCAATTCTTCCGTAGTCAAGACAGTGATGTGTTTTGAAAGAATCATAACAGTATAACTAAGATAATACATATTCCTTTCCATCAAGAACTATCAACGTGTTTGTCATTATTTTATTTATTCACCGAATCAATGTCTGAGATCCAAAATATTGTTCAAAAAAGGCCATTTTTTCAAATGGACATGGGCTCCTTGATATGCACCAAGAGCTGCCTAAAATTGTGCCACTCCACCTTCACATCATCAGACTTGGCACTCTCCTGAAAGTGGTCAGTCAAGATGTGAACCCTGCTAAGAAAACATATCACCACTTAATTTATCATGTAATACATTCCAGTTACAAACCAGTTTATTGTTTGAAAAATATTTCAAATATGCATGAAAAAATAATCCAACACGTTTTATTTACATGTCTCAAAAAGGGTAAAATTGGAAGATAAAAATTGCACCTTTTCTTACTTGGATAGAGAGAAAAAAGAAATGAGAAATTAAGTTAAGGTCTACTGATCAAATTATTTTACTATGTATTTATTAGAGCAACTCTTGGATAAAATGCAACTTTCATTCCTTGTCACATTTTCCAAAGAAATAATAACGACAACAATCATGACTACAACTACTGCTACTACTAGAAAAACAAAAATATTATATTCTAATACTGTCCGAGGAATTGTCCCCCCCCCCCCCTGCCTCCCCTCCCCATTGATACTTAAGGAGATTTGAGATCTGAACCAAAATTTAGCAGTATGGAAAACTTGCCATGTGATCCAGCAAATTCCACCCAAGGATATGAAGTCTTCCATTCAGTGTTGAACCCTGTCTTTCATTTCTTAAGCTCTTTCTTTGGGGGAAATCATGCTATTTGAATTGCAATCGCCAATCTATGATCTTTATAGCCAGGCCAACATGGGGCTAGCCGGGTGCTGGGTAATTTTACGTATTTTTGAAGGTGGTGTGGCAGTTATTCACAAGAATTTGCTTAACTTGAAACATAATAGGTGTAACTTTTTTAGCTGGAAGTGTAAATGACTGAAATATATATAACACACTACCAGCAGACTCTATCATCGCTGACCAATCACGTGACTATGTCAGTGTAAAGACGAACCCTGCATCAAAGGTTGTGCACTGGCAGTCTAGTCTGCCAGGTACAAAAGATAACAGCTAAGTGAATAAGTAACTATCTTGGTTTATCTTAATTAAATACCCAAGACAAGGTAAGAACAGGTGTCATTTGAGTAACAGGGCTTTGAATTAGGTGACAGGATGTTTATTTAACAGACTAATTTTATAAGGATAATGGGAAACATAAGTGTAGAGGTACAAGTGGATAGAGTAGCAGCAGGTGCTAAAGCATAGCAACCTGAAATTATAGCATAGCGGCACCGCTACGGTAAAATGTCCTTGGAAGTACACTGTTGTGGGTTGCTGTTAGAAGGACCATGCCATTAGAATTTCCTAACCAACTACATGTATGTCTGACCTCCAAGTAGTGATTTTATGACCTCTACATGATGAGTTAAAAAGCAGCATGACCGCATAATCAGCACTGCAGCCCTATAGGGTCAGAGGGCTGCAGCCCTATAGGTTCAGAGGGTTTGGAGTTTGAGTCAAATTGAGTCTTTTGCGAGTAAGGTACTTATCATTGTTATTATATTTCAGATAGATGATGCTATTCTTGGGGTCAATAGCATTCCATCCAAGTGAAGTCATATGTATTTGATTGTCAATTCTTCATTAGAGAATGATGAGAGCTAGCAGATTGTTCAGAATATGTGCATAGAGATGCATTGTTATTTGACCTTTGAAGTTAATTTAATTTGTCATTCATTGCAGGGGATGAAAGGAAGTTCCAATTCTAGCAGTCATAACAGAGACAAGAAATGTAAGTTCTCCATAAATGAATACCTGGGACACGGATAAGGAATACCAGGGACACTGATAGGGATAAAATGAATACTTGCGACACTGACAAGGAATACCAGGGATACTGATAAAGATAAAATGAATACTTGCGACACTGACAAGGAATACCAGGGATACTGATAAAGATAAAATGAATACCTGCAACACTGATAAGGAATACCAGGGACACTGATAAGGATAAAATGAATACCTGCGACACTGACAAGGAATACCAGGGACACTGATAGGGATAAAATGAATACTTGCGACACTGACAAGGAATACCAGGGATACTGATAAAGATAAAATGAATACTTGCGACACTGATAAGGAATACCAGGGATACTGATAAGGATCAGGAATAAGGAAAGAAAAAAATGGTTGTGCTAGTTTCAGGAAGAATTATGAAAATTCTGAATTGGAATCGTCCTAGGGCATGGATGATTTTCAGATCATTTGTACGTAATGTTTCTAGTGTTCAAGCATTTAGCCCTAGACATGTTGTCCTTGTTTCCAAATCTATTGATATATTTGAGAATCTAGCTTTAGAAGACTGGTTATATGAGAATGCAGACTTAGAGAAGGACTCCATTTTGTTAATGTGGAGAAATACCCCAGCCATTGTGGTTGGACTTCACCAGAATCCGTGGACTGAATGCAATGTGCCAGAGGCAGAGAAACAGATAGTTCCAGTGGTGAGGCGGAAAAGTGGTGGAGGAACTGTTTATCATGATGAAGGAAATTTAAATATTTCATTTTTGAAGCACAGAAAGCTATATAACCGAGTAAAAAATTTAGAATTAGTTGTTGCTGCTATATCCTCAAGATGGAATGTGGACTTGAGTGTAAACCAGCGGGACGACATCATTCTAGATGGTTTGTATAAGGTAAAGTTTGGTTCTGCAGGATGGAATTAAATCAACAACACTGGTTTGTGAAGGCTTTGGAAAAGACAGCATTTGAATGACTAGATTTATCTAAAACTGTAAACAATTTAGGGCTGATTGCTTGTGAAATGTGGGTTTGTTGGTTTGTTAATTAAAGGCACTTTTACACATTATTGGTTATATCAGGGTTGTCCAACATATGGTCCACCGGCCAGAATCTGACCTGCCAAAGGTTTCTATCTGGCCTGCCAGTCTTTTATAACTTGTGCCAACTGGTAGTGGAAAATGTAGGCCAAATTTATAAACGGCTCTGTGAGTGAGAACAAATTGCAATATGGCCCCTCACGCGAAAAGGTTGGACACCCCTGCGCTATATCATGCCAGGGAAATTGGAGCTAAGTGCCTTTTGCAAGGATACACTGGCATGGATGGGTATTGAACCCATGACCCTTGTATTATGAGTCTGTTTTTATACCAACTGAGCTACTGTGGCTTCTGTAAAATGTTGGAGTAGTGAACTTTTTTAAAACTTGGTCTTTTTTCATAGCTAAGGGTCCAAGCAATCCAAAATCACTTAAAGATATATAGGTTGGCATGCATTTTCCAGTGCTACTCTTGGTTGATTATTTATCCACAAGTAATGGTCATTACATAGAAAAGTATGGGAAAATTTACCCTGTCACTAATTGCCCATACAGTAAGAACTGAATGAATATTTAAAAATTCATCAAATTTACACCCATTGAAGACCATAGATTCCTCTTATATAATACACAAAGAAAAGTGTATGCTGGTTCATGAATATTTTTAGATTGGAACAGTTATTGAGATCACATTGGTTTTCTGCAACAGAAAGCCTCTGTGGCTGATTCATGACAGTTCATATCCCAGAGTTCATAGTGTTATGATACACCTACCATTTATACTCGTGTATCAGCCGATACCAACTGCAAACTGCATAGACCCAGATCTGCCATTGCATAATGCACTGGCAGATCTGGGTCCATGCAGTTTGTAAGGACTAATCAGTAGAACAAACAACATAGACCCTGATCTGCCTGCGCATTATGCAAGTATATACGGTAGGTGAAACTTGACATCATGTCGATGATGTCATAATCAAATGATCACATCATTACTAGCTGTGTCGTAACTGTTGATTTTAACTTAAATATTGTACAAAGTTTCATGGAAACATAACATGACTGCCAATCTCTTGCATGCATAATGCAGTGCTTTGTTGATAAAACTTTGATAGGGAGCCTTCAGATTATGCATGAGAGGGATCTTTCATGTTCAGACACAAAAGTGAGTCGTCCAGTAAAAACACATTTTACTTTGAACTTATAAACTTTCAAAAAGATAACAATTTGATTGAACCAGTTAATAACTTTTCAGATTTCTAGTATTTAGTCACTCCTGACCATAAACTTATCTGTATGCTATGTTTATCGGAGTTTACATCATTATGGTTCATGTTGTTGCTACTCCCATACTATTATTCCTGTTTCTAAGCTGTCAGGTAAATGTAAACTTTGCACATAGGCTTTTTGCGTAGCTATTACACTACAAGCCAATACAGTATGCAACAACAATTGCGGTTGGTTTGATTCTTTATACTTGCCATATTCCTTTAGCTAAAGTTAGCACACAGAAGCAACTGTCGCATGCTTTACAGTGAGTGCCCATGTCTTTCACTGGCCAATGGGAAAGTCTACAACTTGATCATAGACATTCATTGTGTCAAGTCAAAAGTGAAAGGTACCACTACCATAAGTTGGTGTATTGGCAAAAGACAAGCATTTAGTGCTGGTCTTATTTTCTTAAGGGTTCATCCTGAGGGACTAGTAGTTTGGAAGTATGATTACTTAATCAGATAATGAGTAGCCGAGACATGCAGATTAGTGTGGCTTCTTACCTATAGAAATCACCCAACACTCAACTATGGAATTATGTGAAGATAACTTGGGCACCCTGCTACAGGAACCCAGAGTGACGATTTCAGGATCATATGTTTGTTGCTGGAAAAAAATATAAAATTCCATTATAATTCAATTTCTAATATGATAATTTTTTTCACATTGGGATGCCTGGCATTAATTTCTGGTAGTCCTGGGCAATGGATTTTTCTACCCATGAGTCATAGGAGACATTGGTGACCATAATACAGTCATTGGAGAGATTGGTGGCCGTGAGACAGTTATTGGAGAGATCGGTGGCCATAATGCAGACACTGAAGAGATTGGTGGCTATGATGCAGTCATTGGAGATAACATTGGTTGTCATGATACAGGCATTGGAGAGATTGGTGGCCATGATAAAGTTATTGGAGGAATTGGTGGCCATGATAACAGGCATTGGAGAGATTGGTGGCCATGATAACAGATAATGGAAAGAGTGGTGGCTGTGGTGCAGCCATTGGAGAGATCGGTGGCCATGGTACAGGCAATGGAGAGATTGGTGGCCATGGTGCAGGCATTGGAGAGATTAGTAGCCATGATAGAATCTTTGGAGAGATTGTGGCCATGATACTGGCATTGGAGAGTTTGGTGGCCATGGTGCATGCATTGGAGAGATTGGTGGTCATGGTACAGGCAGTGGAGAGATTGGTGGCCATGGTGCATGCATTGGAGAGATTGGTGGTCATGGTACAGGCAATGGAGAGATTGGTGGCCATGGTGCATGCATTAGAGGGATTAGTAGCCATGATAGGGTCTTTGGAGAGATTGTGGCCATGATACAGACATTGGAGAATTTGGTGCCCATGATACAGACATTGGAGAGATTGGTGGCCATGATACAGGCATTGGAGAGTTTGGTTGCCATGATACAGGCATTGGAGAGATTGGTGGCCATGGTGCAGGCATTGGAGAAATTGGTTGCCATGGTGCAGGCATTGGAGGGATTGTTGGCCATGATACAGACATTGGAGAGTCTAGTTGCCATGATACAGACATTGGAGAGATTGGTACTGTGGCCATCTTGAAAATCTTGTCACTACTCCTGAACAATGGTCTTATTGACATTGAGTTTTTGCTAAAAGACTTCTTATGATGTTTGTTTTAAGCATCTTGCTATCGCTACTTCTGGACGGATGAACGTATCAAGATGGAATGTTCTTTAAAAGACTTCTTATAATGTCTAGTAAGTCCTAAATGAATATGGTGGCCCTCGGACAACAACTATGGCTGCCACATTGACCATCTTGAAAATCTTATCACTACTGTTTGTGAATAAATGATTGTATTGTCATGGAGTTTTCACTAAAAGTCTTTTACAGTGTCTAGTTGGTCCTAAATGAAAAGGGTGCCGATCCAATATACAGTAATATAGCTGCAACTGTGGACATCTTGAAAATCTACTCATCCTCCTTGTGATGTCTTGTTGGTCGTGAATTAAAATGGTGCAATCTGACATCCAATATGGCCATCATGGTGTCATTGTGAAAGTCCTATCTTTATTCCCCCTGAATGGATGGTTGTATCAGCCTTGATTGCCAATGTAACCTCCCAAAATGTGAAAAATCTTGTTGCAGATATTTCTTCTGAACAGATGGTCATAACAACATTTATTTTTTGAAAAACCATTTCATTATTTCAATATACAGTTGTTCCTATATTGACAAGATGGTGATACAACATCCAATATTGCTGCCTTGATGACCATCCTGAAAATCTTTATATGGTTGCTTCTCTTGAATGGAGGGTTGTATTGGGGTTTTCAGTAAAACACTAGCAATATGTAGCTGGTTCTGAATGAAAATGGTGCCCATCTGGCCTGCAACATGGCACCATAGAGGTCATATAAAAAAATCCTGTTTGTGTGTATTTTGGAAAGGCACTTAGCTCCCATGTTCTTAGCATGATATAGCCAGTAATGTGTTGAAAGTGCTGTTAAATTCCACCAAACAAATCTTTGATATATCAAGAACTCATCTCAGAGGTGTGGTGGGAGGTAGAGGCTTGATATATAGGACTTCTCCTATCTATCCTTACATCCAGCACATTGCTCCACTAAGTTTGTTATTGCTGCTCCTAAACTACTTGGAGGATTGCCATGAAACTTCAAACACACATTCATTACAAGGTCTATTCATTTAAAAATGGTACTGATCTGACATCCATTATATTTACTCAATGGCAGCCATCTTGGAAACCTTGTTATTGCTACTCCCCTAAACAGAACTTATATTGACATAGGGTTTTCACTGGAAGGCTAATTATGATATCTACTTGGTCCTGAATGAAAATAGTGGTGATATGACCTCAGATATGGTCACCATGGCAGACATTTTGAAAATCTTGTTATTGCTACTCCTAAATGGAAAATCATATTGATATGGGGTTTTTACCAGATGACTTCTTGTGGCATCGAGTTGGTCCTGAGTGAAAATAATGTTGACCTGACATTGAATATGGCTGCCATCTTGAAAATCTTGTTATTGCTACTCCTTTAGAATTGATGGTCATATTGACATAGGGTTTTTACCAAAAGACTAATCATATCTTGTCCTAAATGTAAATGTACCAATTGTGAATCAAATATGACTGCCATCACAGCCGTCTTGAAAATCCTGTTATCACTACTCATCCTGAATGGATCGTTATATTGGTATGGGGTTTTCGTATAAAGTCTTCTAATGACATCTAATTTATCCCTAATGAAAATGGTGCCAATCTTACATCCAGTATTTGACACGAACTGCTTGAAGAAACTGTACAAGGATGTACCACGTAAGAAAATCTTATAAATTTTAAGGTAATGCAGTTTATACACGAAATTTTAATCACATTATAAGGATTTTAAATGTGTTACCTTTGTCTTTTATTTTATATAGATTTTACAGAATTTTTACATTGTTATGTATGATGTTTATATAATATTATAAATATTTTAGGAAATTATAAATGTTTCATCACTTTAATATTTGCTTAAATCTTTATGTTTATCAAGAAAAACATGTTTAACTAGTGTCCTTGAATTAGGTTGTTTTGATCAATATGTTTTCTCAATTTGAAGGTCAAGGTTGAATTTTTGTTTACAAGTAAAATTCCATTAAGATGACACACATTCTAGAACATTCTGTCATGTGACCAATCTTTATATATACCATGTTTGGTGGACATTTATTCAGTTTTGACATTACCATCAGTCTTGTAAAGAGCTATTACAGTTGTGAAAATTCATTCCAAATTCTAAGAGAGGAATTATTTTAAATATTCATTGGATTATAACAGTGCTCATAAACTTTTGGATTTTGGATTTTTAATTGATGATTTTGGAATTTATGTGAACTTATATTCAGATATTTTGGAATACTTCATTTTGACATCAGCACATCAAGATTACTAGTACATCAGGACTTTGGAGACCATTAGCACATCATAACATTCAAGGACACAGCCGTGAATTCGGAACATTCTATATTTAGGACTTGTGATTAGAACAATCATTCTTATTGGATTATTAGGATTTCAAAACACATTACTGTAAGTGACTTTTTGATTTTTTTCATTTTAATTATCTAGTAATAAATTGCTTGTTGATTTTTTACTTGATTTGTTGGTTTCACTTTCTTTCTGTTACATTTTTCTTAGACCATAGAGTCGTAACAGAAATTGGGGGCTCGTCGTTCCGGGATTGAATTTCTTTAAAGCATATTAGAGATATTAAATTTATCTTTGAAATTCATATTGATTTTGTCTCAGAGAATTTTTTTTTGTCTTTGGCAAAGATTTTTAATAGAGAAATTTTTTTTTGTGTGAAACCAACAAGCATTTACAATGGCATCTAATGTTCAGAATTTCATTTCAAAACCTACCCAGGAGGGGTTAGAGTGCATCAGAAAGGATGAGTTGCTCGAGCTTGCCAGAAAATACAGTCTATCTGAGGCAAAAGTATCATTGACAAAACAGGAGATAAAGATTATTTTAATTCAGTATTTAGTAGGAAAGGGAAATTTAGAAAATAGTGCTTTAAGTTTGAAGAGAAAGCCTGTATCTGGTTCTGACAGGAAATTAAGGGAATTAGAGTTAAAGAACCAGATGGATTTAGAGTTAGCAAAGCTTCAGATTCAGAGAGAGAGAGAGAAAAGAAGAGAGGCAGATACAGATGGAGAGAGAGAAAGAAGAGAGGCAGATACAAATGCAGAAAGAAGAGAGGCAAATGCAGATGGAGAGGGAGAGAGAGAAAGAGGAGAGACAGATGCAGATGCAAAGAGAAGAAAGGGAAATGCAATTTAAATTAAGAGAATTAGAACTGGCAAACAGAGCACACTCCACTCCTTTAAAAACAAGTTCAGGTTTTGATGTTACTAGATATATTAGGTTAGTGCCCCCTTTTCAGGAAAAAGAAGTAGATAAATACTTTCTTCATTTCGAGAAAATAGCTGAAAACTTGAAATGGCCCAGAGAGCATTGGACTTTGTTATTACAAAGTGTACTTATTGGCAAAGCTCGTGAAGTCTACACTTCACTGTCAGTACAACAAAGCACTGATTATGATGTGGTTAGGGAGTACATCTTGAAAGCTTATGAGTTGGTACCAGAGGCATATCAACAAAGGTTTAGGAATTGTAGAAAAGAAACTGGACAAACTCATGTCGAATTTGCGAGGGATAAAGAACAACTATTTGATAGGTGGTGCTCGGCCAAGAAAGTTGATCAAGCTTATGATAACCTCAGACAGCTCGTATTAATTGAAGAATTCAAGAGGTGCATCCATAGTGATGTTAAAACCTATCTTGACGAGCAGAAGTTGGAAACTTTGGAAAATGCTGCTCGTATGGCTGATGATTATTCCTTGACTCACAAAATTTCATTTGGTAATAAATCGTCCTCTCAGCAGTTTTCTGGTAAGAAACCATTTCAATCTCATTCGAGTACTTCCAAATTTCACAACAGCACAACTGTTAGGAATCAAACATCTGATAAGACTGATCAGAAATCCTTATCTCTTCCTACGTGCACTTATTGTAAAATGAAAGGGCACATTATTTCTGATTGCTTCAAGTTGAAAAATAAGCAACAGAGTAAAGACAGAGCTTTTCCAAATGCTCTTATTTCTACGAGGTCAAGGTCACGGTCTTGTATTGAAAGCAATACATTTGTTGGGTCAAACAAACCCCAGTCTGATTCTATTTTGGAGGCTTATGAACCATTCATGTCAGAAGATTCTATATCACTTATTGGTGATTCTGCCAAACCTATCCCAATTAAAATATTAAGGGACACTGGAGCTTCTCAGAGTCTTTTATTATCAGGTACTTTGCCTTTCTCTGAGGAGTCTTCTTCAAGTGAAAGTGTTCTTGTTCAGGGAGTTGAGTGCGGCTTTGTAAATGTTCCTCTTCATTGTGTAAATTTGGCATCAGACTTAGTTTCTGGACCTGTGACTGTTGGGGCAGTGACTTCTTTACCCATAGAGGGTGTTCATTTATTACTAGGCAATGACCTAGCTGGAGATAAGGTTGTGGTTAATCCACTTGTAACTGACAAGCCTTGTTTGGATCAGAAAGTTGATCCTGTCGAAACTGAAATCCCTGATTTGTACCCTGCTTGTGCAGTTACTAGAGCTATGGCAAAAAGAGCTCTTGAGAGTGATGTTGAACAGGATATTATTCCTTTAGCTGACACATGTATTGGTCAGTCTTTTGATGAGGTCACTTTTTCCTCAGGTATTGGTCAATCAAATGGTATTGATCACAGTGATCCTCTTTTGGCAACTCATTCTCTTTGTTCTAATCAGGATGACAAACGACAATCTCTTGTCGTTGAACAGGAGCAAGATCCCGAGATATCTTGTTTGTTTCAGAGGGCTATTAGTGAAACTGAAGCCACACAAGTTCCAGTGTGTTACTTTGTGAAAAATGGGGTCCTTATGAGGAAATGGAGACCACCTGATGTACCCGCTGGTGACGAGTGGTCAGTGAGCTATCAAATTGTTGTTCCTAAGTCATATCGACAGGAAATTCTTAATTTAGCCCATGAAACTCCTTTGGCTGGTCATTTAGGAGTCCGTAAGACTTATCACAAGATCTTGAATCATTTTTATTGGCCGAAACTCAAAAGTGATGTTTCTAAATACTGCAGATCTTGTCACACTTGTCCAATGGTAGGAAAACCCAATCAGAAGATACCTAAGGCTCATCTGCAACCTATTCCTGCATTTGATGAACCATTTAGTAGAATAATAGTAGACTGTGTTGGTCCTTTACCTAAAACCAAGTCAGGCAACCAATACTTGTTGACCATCATGTGTACATCTACAAGATTTCCAGAAGCAATTCCTCTGAGAAATATAAAAACTAAAACTATTGTGAAAGCTTTGGTGAAGTTTTTTACACTTGTTGGCCTTCCCAAATCTGTCCAGTCGGATCAAGGGTCAAATTTTATGTCTGGAATTTTCCAGCAAGTTATGCATGAACTAGGCATCCAACAGTTTAAATCTTCTGCCTATCACCCTGAAAGTCAAGGTGCTTTGGAAAGATTTCATCAAACTTTGAAGAATATGATTCGATCATATTGCTTTGATACAGAAAAGGATTGGGATGAGGGTGTTCATTTGTTGTTGTTTGCTGTTAGGGAATCAGTTCAAGAGTCGTTGGGTTTTAGTCCCTTTGAACTAGTTTTTGGTCATACTGTCCGTGAACCATTGAAATTATTGAAAGAGAAACTTCTTTCAAATGAAGATTCAAAGATTAATCTTCTTGATTATGTCTCTGATTTCAAATACAAGTTGTCAAAGGCCTGTGAAGTAGCAAGAACTAATCTTCACACTACTCAGTCAAAAATGAAATTAAGGTATGACAGAAATTCACAGGAAAGGAGTTTTAAACCTGGTGACAAAGTTCTGGCTCTCTTTCCCATACCTCAGAATCCTCTTCAGGCTAAATTTTATGGTCCTTATACCGTTGAAAAGAAAGTAAATGACTTAAATTATATCATTAACACTCCTGGGAGACGGAAACAGAAACAACTTTGTCATATAAATATGTTAAAGGAATATTTTGACAGAGATAGCTCAGCTAATTATTCTGTTAATTTAGTTGTACCTGTCCCACACAGTGAAGATATCAACGATGGAGTACGATCAGACTATAGTGACTCTGGTATAACCAATCTTCGGAATTCAGAAATATTGAACAACCTAGACCAGAAACTTTCACACCTACAACAACAGGAAAGAAATGAACTAAAACAGCTATTACAGGACTATGAGCACTTGTTTCCTGATGTTCCAACACGAACAAGTAAAATTTATCATGACGTTGACATTGTAGATTCCTCGCCTGTGAAACAGCATCCTTATAGGATGAATCCTCTCAAACAGAACTATCTGAAGAAAGAAATTCAGTATTTACTGGAGAATGATTTCATAGAACCAAGTAAAAGTAACTGGAGTTCACCATGTATTCTTGTTCCCAAGCCAGATAATACATTCCGTATGTGTACTGACTATAGAAAAGTCAACAGTGTCACCAAAACTGATTCATTTCCAATCCCAAGAATGGACGATTGCATTAATAAAATTGGAAATGCGGAATATGTCACCAAGTTTGACCTTTTAAAAGGATTCTGGCAAATTCCACTGACGGAAAGGGCAAAAGAAATTTCAGCATTTGTAACTCCAGATGGACTTTATCAATATAAAGTCATGCCGTTTGGAATGAAAAATTCGCCTGCAACGTTTCAACGTCTGATGAACATGATAACATTTGGTCTTGATAATTGTGACGCTTATATCGATGACGTCATTATCTACAACAACACCTGGGAAGATCATTTAGAAACCATTCGAAAATTCTTCGATCGACTCAGTGATGCGAATCTGACAATTAATTTGAGCAAAAGTGAGTTTTGCCATGCTTGTGTCACATTTTTAGGACATATTGTGGGACAAGGTCAAGTTAAACCTATAGAAGCTAAGGTCAAAGCTATCTCTGAATTTCAAGTTCCAATTTGTAAAAAGCAACTGATGCGATTTCTAGGTATGGCTGGATATTATCGGAAATTTTGTTCCAATTTTTCCAAAATTGCTGAACCTTTGACAAGTTTATTGAGTAAGAAAACCAAATTTCATTGGTCTGACAAGTGTCAGGAATCTTTTGACAAGTTAAAGGCCATGCTTAAGAATGCACCAGTTCTTTCTGCACCAAATTTCAGCCAATCATTTAAATTATCTGTTGATGCAAGTGATGTAGGGGTTGGTGGAGTATTGATTCAGGAAGACAAAAGTGGTGTGGATCACCCTGTGTGTTATTTTTCTAAAAAACTAAACAAGCACCAGAAAAATTATTCCACAATTGAGAAGGAATGTTTGGCTTTGATATTGGCTTTACAGCATTTTGAAGTGTATGTTACCTCAGCTCTTTCTCCAATTATTGTGTACAGTGATCACAATCCCCTTGCTTTCATCAACAAAATGAAAGATAAAAATCGGAGATTGTTGAGATGGAGTTTGATATTGCAAGAATATAACATTGACATTAGACACATCAGGGGAAAAGACAATGTGATTGCAGATGCACTCTCACGTGCCTAGAAATGTAATATTGCTTGATGTAATTAAGTCCAGTATCATAAAACATGTTCTTATGTAATTTTGGTTATTATAGTATTAGATGTATATTCAAAAGAAAGCTTTATTATATAAATCTTTCTTTTTCTTTATGAGGGGAGGTGTTATGTATGATGTTTATATAATATTATAAATATTTTAGGAAATTATAAATGTTTCATCACTTTAATATTTGCTTAAATCTTTATGTTTATCAAAAAAAAACATGTTTAACTAGTGTCCTTGAATTAGGTTGTTTTGATCAATATGTTTTCTCAATTTGAAGGTCAAGGTTGAATTTTTGTTTACAAGTAAAATTCCATTAAGATGACACACATTCTAGAACATTCTGTCATGTGACCAATCTTTATATATACCATGTTTGGTGGACATTTATTCAGTTTTGACATTACCATCAGTCTTGTAAAGAGCTATTACAGTTGTGAAAATTCATTCCAAATTCTAAGAGAGGAATTATATTAAATATTCATTGGATTATTATAACAGTGCTCATAAACTTTTGGATTTTGGATTTTTAATTGATGATTTTGGAATTTATGTGAACTTATATTCAGATATTTTGGAATACTTCATTTTGACATCAGCACATCAAGATTACTAGTACATCAGGACTTTGGAGACCATTAGCACATCATAACATTCAAGGACACAGCCGTGAATTCGGAACATTCTATATTTAGGACTTGTGATTAGAACAATCATTCTTATTGGATTATTAGGATTTCAAAACACATTACTGTAAGTGACTTTTTGATTTTTTTCATTTTAATTATCTAGTAATAAATTGCTTGTTGATTTTTTACTTGATTTGTTGGTTTCACTTTCTTTCTGTTACATTTTTCTTAGACCATAGAGTCGTAACAACATCATGACGTTTTATACACCGTATCTTCTTGTGCTTAGTTATACAATTATTTGGAAGGCTTTATCTTCGTAATTTGTGTTCAATTCATTTTTACATTGTTGGAACATAAGCTTTTTTTGGCACTACATAGCCACTTTTGTGCTAAGGTGCCATAAAGCTCTACTACATACATACATACATTACATCAAATATGGCCACCACAGCGGAAAGTTTGAAACTCTTTTTGTGCAAGAATATCATAGATGGTTTCGATACTCTGCAGTTCAAAAGAAGAAATGGTTTTATCTTGACTTCCTGGAGGGGTCCAGGGTGTCCGAGTGGTCTAAGGCGCTCACCTTTACAGATCACTCACATCTCACCATTGTCCGTGTAGGTTTGAGTCTTGGCTTTGCCAGTTTGGGTATGTGAGAAAGCTTGCCAGTAGCTTCCTGTGGGTCGGTGGTTCTTCCCGGGGTCCTATTATGTTCTTCCTTCACCAAATATACAATGTATAGCCTATCATGTGCTGAAAAATGGCATTAAACGCACAAAACCAAACCAAACCTTGAATTCCTGGAAATTTTTTTCAGACAGTAGCACATCAGTTCCTTCAAGGGACTCTTGTAAGAGTTTTTGTCCTTTTTTTGTTACAGCTGGATGCAGTGCATGACAAAATTTGCAGTTTTAAGTGGATTACTGTGATTCATTGTACATATTATGGTCATCAAAAGAAGATATGCATGTTGACCAATCATTGCACACCCACTATTTTCAGATGGGTTGTGCACTTTCTTTTATTATTGGTTTATCTCCATTAGGGTAGGGGTTGGTTGTGCATGGAAGATGTGGATGTATATTTACATGTGCAAAGAGTGTCTGAAAAGTTGTAAGTATCTATATCAAGTAAACAATTTGGAACTTCTTTTGAAAGTATAATTATATAAATAAGATACTTTCAGTACGATCATAATTGCATGAATAAAAATTTTTTTTAGGATCAAGTTTATGCAGATTTAGTGCAAAAACCAAATTTATCTAAATTGTAAAGAGAATTATTTATTAATCTGTACAATGTTTATGTCCTGCATTCATGGCAATATGATTAATATACCAAATTTTTTTGTCATGTAGTATGCTGAATATAAATATTATGTCATGCAGTATGCTGAATATGCTAAATAGTATGTCATGCAGTATGCTGAATATGCTAAATAGTATATCATGCAGTATGCTGAATATGCTAAATAGTATGTCATGCAGTATGCTGAATATGTCAAATAGTATGTCATGCAGTATGCTGAATATGCTAAATACTATGTCATGCAGTATGCTGAATATGCTAAATTGTATGTCATGCAGTATGCTGAATATGCTAAATACTATGTCATGCAGTATGCTGAATATGCTAAATAGTATGTCATGCAGTATGCTGAATATGCTAAATAGTGTCATGCAGTATGCCTAATATACTAGATGTTATGTCATGCAATATACTTATACTAGATATTATATCTATAATATGCTTAATATACTAGATTTTATGTCATGCAATATTCTTATTATACTAGATATTATATCTATAATATGCTTAATATACTAGATATTATATCTGGAATATGCTTAATATACTAGATATTTTATCTATAATATGCTTAATATACTAGATTTTATGTCACGCAATATACTTATAATACTAGATATTATATCTATAATATGCTTAATATACTAGATTTATGTCATGCAATATACTTATTATACTAGATATTATATCTATAATATGCTTAATATACTAGATTTATGTCATGCAATATACTTATTATACTAGATATTATATCTATAATATGCTTAATATACTAGATTTATGTCATGCAATATACTTATTATACTAGATATTATATCTATAATATGCTTAATATACTAGATTTTATGTCATGCAATATACTTATTATACTAGATATTATATCTATAATATGCTTAATATACTAGATTTATGTCATGCAATATACTTATTATACTAGATATTATATCTATAATATGCTTAATATACTAGATTTATGTCATGCAATATACTTATTATACTAGATATTATATCTATAATATGCTTAATATACTAGATTTATGTCATGCAATATACTTATAATACTAGATATTATATCTATAATATGCTTAATATACTAGATTTTATGTCATGCAATACGCTTATTATACTAGATATTATATCTATAATATGCTTAATATACTAGATTTATGTCATGCAATATACTTATAATACTAGATATTATATCTATAATATGCTTAATATACTAGATTTTATGTCATGCAATACGCTTATTATACTAGATATTATATCTATAATATGCTTAATATACTAGATTTTATGTCATGCAATACGCTTATTATACTAGATATTATATCTATAATATGCTTAATATACTAGATTTTATGTCATGCAATACGCTTATTATACTAGATATTATATCTATAATATGCTTAATATACTAGATTTTATGTCATGCAATATACTTATAATACTAGATATTATATCTATAATATGCTTAATATACTAGATTTTATGTCATGCAATACGCTTATTATACTAGATATTATATCTATAATATGCTTAATATACTAGATTTTATGTCATGCAATACGCTTATTATACTAGATATTATATCTATAATATGCTTAATATACTAGATTTTATGTCATGCAATACGCTTATTATACTAGATATTATATCTATAATATGCTTAATATACTAGATTTTATGTCATGCAATACGCTTATTATACTGCATTTTATGTCATGCGACATACTTCAGGGACTAGAGTTTTGAAATTTGCTAAAATTGTACTTTTTACAATATTGTAATTTACAGTCAGTTGACACAATTTACTTTCAGATATCTGGAACAGCATCCAAACTGGGTGGACAGAGAACATATCATCATTTTACTCTTTTATCAGAAGTGGACACTTCTGCACTACATCAGCTGCTGCACTCCCAGCTGGTAAAGTATCAAGGGAGGAATAGACAGGACATTGCATTTATATATAGCACTGACAAGAGTTATCTGTCCATTTGACCTTTCATTACAAAATTGGGGATCATACCTTTTGTATTTTCTGAGGGCTGTTCCAGTAAAATATACTTGCGACTCAAGAAATGCACTTTCAAATTGTAGTAGTCACACAGATTTAATTTATAATTTTTATCATTTTCACATGAACTCTATGAGTAATCAGAATTCCCTGACATACATTTTTAGCTCACTTACTCTAAGTCCCAGTGAGCATTTGGTATGGCTGTGTATCCATCATGTATTGTCTATCATGTGCTTGTTATCAATTGCTATTTTCAACTTCTAAAAAACTACTGGACCATTTTTTACCAAATCTGGGACAGAGCATCCTACCATGAATGTCTTTTAGATTTATACAAATGAAAATCAACCATAAAGTATTAAAAATAGTTAATATCCCTTAAATGACTTTTGAAAAAAAACACTGAACAGAATTGATCAAATTTGAGAAAAGGCATTGGTAGGAAGATCTTTCAAGTTTATACAAATGATGTTGATCCACCTTAAGATATGGCTCATGATGCTTAAAATAGAAAAGCCACTGTTACTAAAAATAGATAATCATTAAATGACTTATTCTCCAAAACCACTGAATAGAATTTGACCAAACTTGACAGAAAGCTCCTGACACGAAGACCATTCAGATTTGCTCAGCTGATGCTGATCCACCATCCAATATGGCCACCATTACTAAAAACAAAAAAACTTTTAAATGATTTCTTCTCAAAGACCATTAAATAGAATTTTACCAAATTTGATAAAAGCATCTTGGCATAGACAGCTTTCATTTTTTGTACAACAGTTGCTGATCCACTAACAAATATGGCTTTCATTACTAATAATTTTAGAAAAGTATTGAACTACTTCTCGAAAACTGCTGAACAGAATTTTATCATAAAGTATTCAGGCATGAAGATCTTTCAGATTTGTACAAACTATGCTGTTTCATCTTCAAATATGGCTGCCACTACTAAACATAGAAATACATTGAAATGACTTCTCAAAAACTATTGAATAGAATTTGAACAAGCATGGCAAAACATTCTGGTATGAAGACCTTTCAAATTTTTACAGAAGATGTTGATTCACCATCATATATAAATATTGTTACTAAAAATAGAAAAACCTTTAAATGCCTTCTAAAAGACTGCTAAATTCTGGCATAGAGGGCTTTCAGATTTGACAAGTCTGCCATCAAATATGGCTACTGTTGCTAAAAATAGAAAAACCATTTAAACAACTTATTCTTTATAACTTCTGAAATGAATTTGACCACATTTTACAAAGGAGCATCATAGCACAAAGACTTTTTAAATTTATACACTTGATGCTGATCTGCAATCAGATATAGCTGCCATTACTCAAAATAGAAAAACCTATAAACAACTTCTCAAAAACTACTCAACATAATTTTACCAATCTTGATAGAAAGCATCCTGGTATGAAGTCCTTTCAGATTTATTCAAATGATGCTAACCTGTCATCAATTGTGGTTACCATTACTGAAAGTAGAGAAACATTAAATGACTTCTAAAAAACCTCTGAACTGAATTTTACCAAATTGTAGAGAGAGTGTCCTGGCATAGAGGGCTTTAAAATTTGACAAATGATGACAATCCACCACTAAAAGTAGAAAATCATTTACACAACTTCATCTATAAAAAAAACAAAAAAAACCCCCACACTGAACAGGATCTTTCGATCTTTGACACAAAGTGTCCTTACATAGGGGTCTTTCAATATTGAACAGATGATTATGATCCGCCATCAAATATGGATGAAGATAGTTTAGTTTGGTTTTGTGGGTTTTAACACCATTTTTCACCACATGATAAGCTATACCCCACCCACCCAACCCACGACAGCTACTGGCAAGCTTTCTCATACACCCACATTGGTCGAGCTGAACTCGGACTAATATGGACAGAGGTGAGATCTGTGAGTGGTCTGTAAAGGTGAGCGCCTTAGACCAATCGGACACCCAGGGCCCCTGGATGAAGATAGAAAAAGTAGAGAACCTAGAAATGATTGTTTTCATAACTTACGCAGTCAATGTCATCTGAAGAAATTTTAACAGAAAGTATCCTTTTGATCCAGATTTCTTGGCCAACTGCTCTTGTATTTGGCCATTAGGCAGAGGTCAGCCAGGCAAGTGACATCAGGTCCAGATGAGCCTTTTGTAAAAAAAACTGGATTCCCTCGGTACCATGTATGTTTAAATTGAACAGCCCTGATATAAATGCTCACCAAATTTTGAGGAGGTCATTGAACCTGAGTCGAGAGTTCAAGGGTTGCAGCAAACCAAGGGATCCTGCAAACATTTATACCAGAAAGAACATATATGGTTAAAATGAAACAAATCTTTTGAAATGTTAAGAGGAAATTAAAAGTTCTCTCAGTAAAGATGCTGATTCAGTATGTTTGCTGTACTTGATCAGGTTCTGATGTGATACACTCTCATGATCAGCCTGTGGAACACATTCTATATACTGTACATGAGTCTCACATGAGAGCCACTGTGATGATCTTTAGAAAAATACCCCCTTTAGCAAACTATTCAGCATAATGTTTTATATAAGGTATAACCATATAAACAGATGTGAGACGGATAATTACATGAAAATCTGAACCATGCTTCCACTGATACATACTGTATATACTCGTGTATAAGCTGGGTCCAACTGCAAAGAACATAGACCCTGATCTGCCATAGCATAATGTAGATTAGACCCTTTAAGAATTAAAAAAAAAAAAATTACTTAATTTGAAAGAATAAGCAAGACAACCATGTCATCCAGCTTATAATTTTTTTAAACACACAGTTCAAAACAGTTGGTCATATATTTGCATTTCCTGGAAATTCATGATTGTATAAAATTCAAGAGCACTATTTGTGTCCATGTTTTGAAAATGGATGTGTTCTCATTGTAATAAAAGAATGGATTTTAGTTGAAATAAATGCAAACTTTATGTTTGATTCCTAATATCAGTATAACATGCATTTTCTCACTTTATAACTCGATAACACATGAAGGATGTTGTGGGACACTAAGCAGCTTATGATATTTGAGGAGAAATAAAATGTTGTTGTTGTTGCTGTTTTTATTGTTGTTATTATTGCTGTTGTTATTTTTGATAATGAGATGGATCAATGAGAAGGACAACAGGAAAGATAAGAAGAAAATGAAAAATGAACAGTCTGTGCATGCACTCGCAAAAATGGTTATTTTTATCACGTATTCAGAAACCTTACTCTGTATTCACCAGACTTATACTCAGTTTGAATGAGAGAATGAATTTGCATTTTAAAGCTTCAAATACTAAAATCTCTTCCGAATGAGAATGTTGCTAAATATATTTAGTTTGTTTTATGAAAGTTTCAAAATTTTTTGCTATTCAATGAAGCAGTATTTGAATTTGAGTGGGCACTCTGGCTGAGAAGTTTTCTAATATGGGGCCAGGTGATCCAAACTTTTTTTAATTCCATATTTGCAGATTTCAGCGAGTGAAAATAATACAGTCAGACCTGTAAACAGAGGCCACCCATGGGAAAAGGCAAAACTGGCCATAGACCAGAACAGCTTATGGGATGGTCTGTTGTCCGTCATCCATCTGTCCGTTAGAACAAATATGTTATCGCTACACCTTCTAAACTACTTGGAGGAATACCTTGAAACTGTACACATACATTCATTCCATGGTCTAGTTGGTCCTAAATGAAAATGGTGCTGCTCAGACATCCAATATAGCCAGCACAGTGGCCATCTTGAAAATATTCTTATTGCTACTCGTCCTGAACGGAAGGTCATATCAACATGGGGGTTTTCACTAAGACTTCTTATGATGTCTAGTTGGTCCTAAATGAACATGGTGCCCATCTGAGGTCCAGTATGGCTGCCATGGCATCTTTCTTGAAAATCTTGTTATCGCTTCTCCTCAATGGATGGTCATATCAACATGAGGTTGTCGCTGAAAGATTTCTTATGATGTCTAGCTGATCCTAAATAAAAACGGTAATGATCTGATATCCAGTATGGCCACCATGGCAGCCATCTTAACAATCTTGTTATCACAACTCTACTTGAACAGAAAGTCATATTCACGTGGGGTTTTCACCAGAAGACTTCTTATGATGTCCTGTTGGTCTTAAATGAAAATGGTGCCCGTCTGACATCCAAAATGGCCACCACAACAGCCATGTTGAATTTTTTTTTATTGCTGCTCCTTCTGAATGGAAAGTCATATCTTGAAAATATTGTTATCTCTACTTCTCTCCAAATGGATGGCTATATCAACATGGGGTTTTCAGCAATAGACTTCTTATGATGCCTAGTTGGTCCTAAATGAAAATGGTGCCAGTTGTACATCCAATATGGCTGCCATGACAACTGTCTTAAAAATCTTGTGGTCACTACTCCCACTGAATTGATGATCTTTATGACAGGTTTTTTTCACCAAATCCTAAATGAAAATGGTGCCATTCATACATCCAATATGGCTGCCACGACAACAGTCTTAAAAATCGTGTTGTCACTACTCCCCCGAATGGATGATCATTATGACACGGGGTTTTCACCAAAAGACTTCTAATGATGTCTGCTTTGTCCTAAATGAAAATAGTGCCAAACTGACATCCAATATGTGAAAATCTTGTTATTGCTGAAGAATATTAAAGATGGTTTGAAGGTTCGACAATTAAAAGGAAGAAATGGTCTTTTCTTGAATTCCTGGAAATTCTTTTTGCTTAGTAGAGCATCAGTCCCTTTGAAGGACTCTTTTATTATTATTGTTATTATTATTATTATTATTATTATTATCAAGATTGTTTTATGTGCACTATTCAACAAAATCATAAAAAAAACCATACATGTTGTTCTCTCCCAAATTTATGTTCCACACAAAATTACTGTATCCTGCTTATTTTAATCCATCCTATAAATAAAATCATCACAGACTTAAAATAATCACCGAACTTAGTTTGTTTTGTACAATACCTTCACTACTGATTGACAGATTACATGTGACTGTAGAACTGAGCGGACTGACTCTTAGGTCGATCAATTTGTATAAGTTTCACTTGGAAACAGCTGTTCATGCTTTAAAAATAATATCTGGATCAGCCAGTTGCTCAACTCGCAGAGACCAAAAGACAGTTAGCTTATGTGAGAAGCCTGTGATGAATAGGAAATCAAAAGAAGCCGTATTCTTTGTGACCCATGAACTGAAACTTTGCCTCCCTTTATAGACAAATTTTAAATATTGAATGACCCCTGAACCTGATGAAAAGGGATGTAACTCATATCTTTTCTCAAAGATGAACTTTTTTCTTCAGAGATAGCTTTAATTCACAGGCAAATAAATGAAGATATTGAACTATACCTGTCACACTGGCACAAAAAGCAACTTCCATTCTGCTGTGATAACACAACTACTTTTTCCACCATCCAGCAAACAAATTACTTTGACCCTCGACCCTAATGATAAAAACTGCCTTGCTTTTGAATATGACATATTGACACCTTTGAGTTACATTGTCATTGTGACTGGAGTATGAGTACAAGCAAGATAAGTAATGTTTGCACATCGATTCACATGATATTACTTTATCTAAACAATGCCTTCCTCATAAAGCAAAAATTTAGTTTGCATAGACTGAGCGGTCACTGTAGATATGCGCCAGTGACTGCTTAACTCAGGGAGAAACCATTTTTTGGTTATGAAACAACTGGCTGCTGATCATGGAATGCAGGTAACCATTACATACAGGACATTTATATAGCAAATTTGCCTGGTGAAAATTAGAATGGCCATTGTGAACAGGTGACCACTGATGCTGAGTAATGTATATACTCAAGTAAGAAAGATTGGAATTGTTGAGCACTACTTACTGTAGATACCAAACAGAAACTATTGCTATATTCTTTATGATTTCCTTTTCTCTTATTTTCCTTTTTCTTTTTTCCTTTTAGATAGGGATAGAAAGTCAAGCCACCAATAGCACACGAGCCCAGGTAGCAAACCTACAGGACATAGTACCAGACTTGAATATTAGTACCATGATGGAAGAGATTGCCAAGCAGTTCTTCAGAGAAAAAGGAGACATGGTAATATATTAATTAGTTCCTAGCAATATCAGTTGCAGATGGTTTCAAATTTTGTGAAACAAAACAAACAGGTTGTGATCACCGAAACCTTTCCCAACTATAACAGTTGACATGGTCCCTTTATTTATCAAATCAGTTTCAAATGTTATCTCGGCCTTTTGTCACAGAGTCCGTTTAAATTTTTTTGTTTGTCACAGTATGTTGAAATGTTTTTGTTTGTCACAGAGTCCGTTTAAATTATTTTGTTTGTCACAGTATGTTGAAATGCTTTTGTTTGTCACAGAGTCCGTTGAAATTTTTTTGTTTGTCACAGTATGTTGAAATGTTTTTGTTTGTCACAGAGTCCATTGAAATGCTTTTGTTTGTCACAGAGTTGATTGAAATGCTTTTGTTTGTCACAGAGTCCGTTGAAATGTTTTTGTTTGTCACAGTATGTTGAAATGTTTTTGTTTGTCACAGAGTACATTGAAATGCTTTTGTTTGTCACAGAGTACATTGAAATGCTTTTGTTTGTCACAGAGTACATTGAAATGTTTTTGTTTGTCACAGAGTACATTGAAATGCTTTTGTTTGTCAGAGTCCATTGAAATGCTTTTGTTTGTCACAGAGTACATTGAAATGTTTTTGTTTGTCACAGAGTACATTGAAATGCTTTTGTATGTCACAGAGTACGTTGAAATGTTTTGTTTGTCACAGTATGTTGAAATGTTTTTGTTTGTCAGAGTCTTTTGAAATGTTTTTGTTTGTCACAGTACATTGAAATGTTTTTGTTTGTCACAGAGTACATTGAAATGTTTTTTGTTTGTCACAGAGTACATTGAAATGTTTTTGTTTGTCACAGAGTACATTGAAATGCTTTTGTTTGTCACAGAGTCCATTGAAATGTTTTTGTTTGTCACAGAGTACATTGAAATGTTTTTGTTTGTCACAGAGTACATTGAAATGTTTTGAAATGCATTTGTTTGTCACAGAGTCCATTGAAATGTTTTTGTTTGTCACAGAGTACATTGAAATGTTTTTGTTTGTGTCAGAGTTCGTTGAAATGTTTTTGTATGTCACAGAGTACGTTGAAATGTTTTGTTTGTCACAGTATGTTGAAATGTTTTGTTTGTCACAGAGTCTGTTGAAATGCTTTTGTTTTGTCTGTAAACAGCAAGATAATGTATCACTTTTCCAGCATCAATTGCAATGTCAGCATCATTAACAATGTCAGTGTGTTGTGTCAGTTTTATTACCAGTGTCAAGGTGTTGTGTCAGCATCATTACCAAAGTTAATGTGGTGTGTCAGCATCATTAACAATGTCAAGGTGTTGTGTCAGCATCATTAACAATGTCAAGGTGTTGAGTCAGAATCATTAACAGTGTCAAGGTGTTGTGTCAGCATCATTAACATTGTCATGGTGTTGTGTTAAAGTTTTGAAAGTTACACATCTTCTCTGTAATAAACACTGTATACCACTGAAACTTTGGGATAGTGTCCCTATATGTCTAAAGTTTGCATCCTGGCCACATATTCTCAAACTTTTTTAGTATTACACCCAACTTTCAGTTCAAAGTATGAAATCTTCGTCAGTCTGTAATTTTGATTAGAATGAAGTTAGACTCCAGGAACTTTAATGATCTTCCTAACATTAGTAACTCTACTAACATCCTGAATTTGAATTTCATATATATGCTTTTAGTATGCTATTAGGGCTGTGTTCATATGCATGTTTCTTCTTCAAATATGTTAACCGATCATAATACCTTAGGAGAACTATTGTTAGCTCGGAAATCCAACCCACCCAGGCTGAAACGTTTTAGCTAAGAAGCTACATGTTATCTGCCCACATAGGTGGCAGTTAGATAGAGTGATCTCCCCAGGATACAGGGATTGGTGCCAAATCTCATGCATACTTCAGTTACTACTTCTGCTCGTGCTGAGTTGCATGCTGTCTCTGAAGAAAGGCCTTGAAAACCAAGCTACAAGTATTCTGGAAGTTATTCTACTTTAAAGCAAGCTGGAGGAGTTTTCTTTTTTTGAAGGGAAGTAAACTCCATCTATAATTTTCAACTTTTCTTGTTCCTTTCTATCTATGACAAAGTTTCTGCATTTTGTACATTATAACTTTGTTGTACTCACACACAAAGGCACCCCTTGTACATATGTGCTAAGGTTGCTTGTGTGCCCTCTCAAAAAAGATTGGGGCGGCTTTATTTTTTGAGCAGGTATGGTGTGTAATGAGAAAACTCAATAATATGCTGTACAATTTCTGCATCAGTCGGATATGTACAGGTCAGTTTTCTATACATAGTTTTAGTCATAGATTTTACTGCTCAGTTATTAATAATGATGCTTTGGGGAATTTACCGGCATAGGCAATCTATTTAGCCTTTCCTGCAGTTAAGCTATATAATTATTTGTATGATCTTTCAATAAGGTCAGCCTGTATAGGCTGCCACATGGGCCCTTCTTACAAGTAAAATTATCATACCTGGATATATTGTCTGCTCTGTTTGAAAGCTCAATAATTTGCTGTACAATTTCCGCTACTGTCAGATATGTACAGATCAGTTTTCTCTACCTAGTTTTAGTCATAGCATTCACTACTCAGTTATTAATAGCGACACTTTGGGGAATTTACCTGCATAGGCAATCTATTTAGCCTGTACTGCAGGCAAGCTATATAATTATATATAGGATACTTCAGTACAGTTAATCAGTAAAGGCTACCATGTATCATGTGGACCCTTCTCACAGGCAAAATTGTCACATAGTGTGTAGTTCTGTTCTTCCACACTCTGAGTTCATAAAGCAGGATGTGTACCAATCTACACCTGTATATATTGTCTGCTCTATTCTCATCTTACAGATTTAGACCATGGGCAAGACCAAGTGTAAGCTATGTAAACAGTGGAAACACAGGAATGAAAAGCATCCGACATGCATAGCCTGCATGGAAAAAAATACGTATCAGATATGCACCTCATAGATCAAGATTCAGTGGGTTGCAGTACTAGGGGCACAAAAGGGGAAAGCACAGAAGTGAACCTTGACTGACGAGGATGCCATTGGTATACATGCCAACGCTACTTCCATGAATGATTTGCTTTTCAATGAGTATAACAATCCACAAGGTTCATTAACCATGAACTGATCCAAGCTACAGCTCCGGCTCCCCCATCACCATGTTATCAGGACAAACCTTTTGTGGTAGAATCAAAAGGCCTGTTACCACACAGGTTCAGTGGCCAATCACCTTTATCACTTGCAATTGAGCAAGATCCCGATCGAAGCAAACAACCTCAGATACTATCTTGGACTTTGGATATACATGTGGATCAAATATCCCTTAACCCATCCTAAGATATCGAGCTGAACAATGTCATGCAAGATGAAATGGCTCTGCTCCATCATGACCGCACTCTGCCTTATATCTCGGATTGCATCAGGTCACAACCTCAGTTAATCATACATTCTAAGCCAAAAGATGGAAGGTCTTTGTCCAGCTTGGCTTACCTGTGTCATTCAGACACTCATGGATCAGCATTACCAGCATTGTGTCACAAGTCACTCAATGCACCCAGTACCCAGTTTAGTGCCTCAGTACATACGGGATTTGGATTCACTTTGGTCTCAAGCTTTGGCCACTCAAAGGGACCAATTACTTAGTGATCATTTTGGAAGTGACAGTTTTCCAATCAGGATGCTCTGCGAGCATGGTGAGCTGCCCCCTTAGACATTCTTTTCCAGCTACATCGGAGATGGCACAGGAGGTGCCGGCATCACCACATTCACCCAGAGATGATGATATATACTCTGAAGCACCATCGTCGTTGTTAGACCTCACCATGTCGAGAGAAGACTCTGCATTCCAGCGTTCAGTCGAGGAAGTCTTCCATTTGTTGCCATCAGAGTTCTGTCCTCCTCCTTTGCCATCAACAGCCTGGGCTAAAGTTCCAGCATCAGTTGATTTACTAACCAAGAAGGATGAACCAACATTTAAATTACTTCCACAGTCGGGTTGAGTTGCTGACCTTTTGGGCTGCTTACATATGTAATTACAGGACCCTAGTGACAACCAACTCTTTTTCTCGCAGAGACGCCTGCCATCAAACTTTACTGGTTCTATAAAACCCATACTCCAGTTGTTCATATGGACACCCCAGCGGTCGATCAAGACATTATAGCATTGGCGGTGGCAAAACCCTACTCAGTACGCATGGACTGAAAATCTTGTAATAGTATACAGCAGTTGGTGTTGAATGTCGTGGCTGTGGGTTTTATGCTGGACTTGGTATCAATGGCTGTTTTCCAACAAGCTGAACAGTTTATCATCTCCCACCCCGAATCCACAGGACATGTGTGGGAGTCTGTTTCTAGAATAGCCCGCATCTTAAACAGAGCTGCACAGCACATCCTGGCCAATGCCATAACAGCAGCAAGAAGCTTACAATTGACAGAAAGAGATGCAGTGCTCTCCACCTCCACCTTTTGTAAAGACCACCATAAAGCCAAGTTACACTCGCAACCATTATTGCCCAATTTCCTTTTCAATGACATGTTCAAGAATTATGGAAACAAGCCACCAAAAGAGATCAACTTCCCTCACCCACAGGCTCAGCCACAAACGAGCTCCATATTTCCTGAATCGCTATTACATTTCGACATTTTTCCTTCGAAAATGAATCACACTTGTACACTTTTCCATTTTATATATGGAGTAAAAATCCGACTTCAAAGAAACATTGCCGCTGATCACAAACTTTTAAAAAGATGGCGTCAGCATTCTCAAAGAAACGGTGCCGCTGATCACAAACTTTAATAAAGATGGCTTCAACATTCTCATTCAATGCAATCAGTTTGTTCTTCAACTTGCATCTCTTTGATGTACTTAACTTTAAATTGGGTTGTTCCACTTAATGTACTTTACCTATGCAAATAAGCCTAATGGGCTCTCCTGCAGCAGTGCTCAAAAGGATTTGACTTGACACATCACCCTAGCTATTGTGAGTTAGTTAAGTAAATCTCTGAAATGTGGCTGTTTATATCTGACCGCCTTACCTTTTAATTGCCTCTAAAACAGGTGTATAAACCTGCCCCGAGGATAGTTTTACATGAGCTTTGAGCAGTACTGTTTACTGTTTAAATATACCACAGATTACGGGTATATATGATAGTGATCAAGAAATATACGTTTTGGGGGGGGGGGGTTCTTTCTTTTTTGGGGTGGATTTATATTTTTTTTCTCACTAAGATTTCTGAAAATCGGGTTTTTTTTAAACTTGATCGTGTCGGGGGGTTTGGGAGTCCAAAATCGTGTTTTTCGCGTGACACGTCGTGTTATGGCAAGTATGCAGCCTATACCAGTTTCAACATATATGAGGTTCCATCTAAGAAGATGGGACAACCTCAGTTGTCTCACGTCAGGTGTTCCCTTGCAGATGCAACTTCCGGAAATCACTGTTTGTACAGATGCGAGCACAGTGGGCTGGGATGCACACCTTCTTCCATCATTCCAGGAGACCAGTGGAGTGTGGCCCACTCAGGATTGTCTTTTGCATCTCAACATCCTTGAGATGACAGCCATACTGAAAGCATTTAATTGGTGGCAGGAGGAGGTACAAGGAAATGGCATTCTCATTCTGTCTGACAACTACACTGTGTTGAATTATCTCAGAAGGCAAAGGGGAACCAAGTCCCCAGACCTTTGTGTTCTTATTTGGGAATTTCTAAGGTGGTGTCTTCAATGACAAATCCACGTACAAGATCATCATATTCCAAGCAGAGTAAATGTATTAGCGGACTTGCCATCCCTGAAGAATCAACTAATACCTGGGTTTTCACTCATACATGTGCCCGCTGGGATCGACCACTGGTGGATCTTTTTGCAACAACCTTGGTCTCACCAGTCGCAGATCCAAAGCCCTGGACAGTTGATGCTGTTTCCAATGATTGGAACGGTTTGGATGCATATGCTTAACCTCTTACACCTCTTATTCCAAAGATGATACAGAAAGCAAGAGAATTGGAGTGTTGCCTCATCCTGATTGCTCCACTCAAGTGGGAAAAATCATGGATCATTGACCTCATGAATCTAGCAGCAGAAATCTCCAGGAAAATAGAGACATTTCCTCATCTGCTCAAGCAACCACAACGGCAGGCATTTCATCCCAATCCATTGTTGTTGAACCAGCATGTCTGGATCGTAATAAATAATACCTCAAGAACGAACAGTTCTCTCAACATGTAGAGAGAATCGCTTGAGTGAGATGGCTCTCCACTTTGAAAGCGTACAAAGGAAAATGGAGAATTTTCACACAATGGTGCAAGCAAGAACACATTATGCTGCTGAATGCATCAATACCTCAAATAGCTAACTTCCTAACTTTTCCTACTTCAGCTCTTTGACAAGAAGCGGTTAGCTACAATTACAATATAAGGTTACTGGTCCACGATCTCTGACATGCTTGCAACATCACGGAAGAGAGGATATCGGACAAAGCAAAGACCTATCTGAGCTTCTGTCAAATTTTGATTTCACATGTCCAAAGGCATTGGCTCTGTGCCCAAAGTAGAATATATCATGGGTGCTAACCTAGCTGAACAAGACATCGTTTGAACTGCTCTTGAAGGCTTCATTGGTTCACGTCTCATATAAGACCTGCTTCCTACTCGCACTAGGGACAGCAGGGAGAATCAACAAAATATATGCCTTATCAGTTGACCCTAACTACTTGCAGTTTAGACAGGATGGGTCAGTGTCACTCATAACGGCCCCAGCTTTCATTGCCAAGAACAGGTTCCCAATCGTGGGGAATCATGCTTTCATGGTAAAATTCCTGTCTACTCTGGACACCATCTCAACGTCGTCTACAGTACCAAATGAGAGCTCCGAAGTGATATATGAAAAGAACCCAGCCTCTTCTTATCTCGCGAAGAGGGAAAGAACATCATATCAGCGCAGGCATTAAAGTCATGGATAAAATGGGTTATCTGCTCCGCATATTGGGACTTAACCCAAGATCAAATGAACTTGCTATGCATCTCAGCTCATGAAATTAGGGCAGTTGCTACAAGCATTGCATTCGAGCGAAACTGTTCCCTTGATGACATTATACAAGCCATAGGATGGAGGTGAGAGTCAACCTTCTCCAGCTTTTATCTTAGATATCTTCCCAGGTCTTTTGGCAGCTTCCTAAAAGATGCAGCTTCACAACTTTGCTGGATTTGTGTGGGGAAATTGTTCCCTTTCAGAAGCCATGCCCCAGCATATGGAGTCACTCTCCAGCTGGGTTATCTATTGAGAAGCTGCCTCATATAACTTAAGGGACCAGAGATGGTCTCTCCGGGGTCAGGGGATATAACTTCCTCCACCTCATGTATTTGAAGAAGAAACCAATATTTTCTAGTAAAACATGTTTCTTCATTAATTCTTACGCGATAATAATACACATACCCCCTCCCAGCCTCCCTGCAGTTACATTTACAATGAGAGCATGCACTCTGCTCCAGTAGTAACCGAAGTATTCACGGGATTTGGCACCAATCTCTGTATAAAGGGAGATCACTCTAACTGCCACATAGGTGGGCAGATAACTTGTAGCTTCTTAGCTAACAGTTTTAGCCTGGTAGGGCTGGATTTGTGAGGTAGTAGTAGTTTTTCTAAGGTATTATGATCAGGTAAGTATTATTGAAGAAACATATTATACTAGAAGAAATCTGGCTTCTAGTGTGCTATTAGGGCTGTGTTCATATATATGCTATTAGGGCTGTAGTTCATATGTATGCTTTTAGTATACTACAGGGCCCAATATATACAATACACACTAAAAATACAGGGCCTGATATATTCAATACACACTGAGAATACAGACCCTGATATGTATAATACATACTGAGGATACAGGGCCTGGTGTATACACTACACACTGACGATAAAGGGCTTGGTGTATACAATATACACTGAGAATACAGGCCCTGATATGTACAATACATATTGAGAATACAGGGCCTGATGTATATACTACACACTGATGATACAGGGCCTGGTGTATACAATATACACTGAGAATAAGGGGCCATATGTATACAGTACAGTATACATTGAGAATACAGGGCTGGTACTATATTGGTCTTGGACTTTTAAAAAAGTGCTGTTTATATATAAAAGGTTTGATGTATTTGAAGTATTTTACCTTTTTTTGGCTTCATGTTTTTTGTAAACTTTTTTGGCTTTTGGGTTTTTTTTTATGCCTTTTGGGGGGAGTGTTTGAAACATCTTTATCTGTTTTGTCTAATGGTGCATGTTGACATTTAGTTGGAGAGGATTGCCTTCCCATGGATTTAGCTGTTTTACATATGTATGAACATACATACATACAAACATACTTATTTAATTAATTATGACCTTTAATTCAAGGTAGCTGGTCCTGAGTATGTGAACCCAATAGATGAGGTGAAATACCCAGGTGTTACAAGGAAAATGGAACAGTTACGATCATGGGAATGGATTTATGGGAGGACTCCAGACTTTTCGCTACAAAGGATGTATACTACTACCATAAGTGGGAATCCACTCTCATTCTGTTTAAACTTAAAATTCAAAAAGGGACGAATTACGGAGCTGAATATGTCTGATATTTGTTCCTGGTACGGAAACTGGAGAGAAATTTTGCGAGAAGGTTTTCAGGACTGTAGATATCACAAAGAAGATATACATGCTAGAGCATCAAGTGTGAAGATGAATTGGATTCTAGCAGATGTTTACAATGTTACCTCATCAGAATTTCTTGATTGGACTTTACATTGTCTACTTACTACTCTTTACATATAATACATTAGCATTTATTTTGTGGAATATTTTGTGATAATGTATAGCAGAAATGTGATAGTTTAGTTGCTATATCAGTGTTTTATGGCAGTCATGGTTTTTCAAAGCCATCAGTTTTATCCTTGTTTTTTTATGTATTATTTAAAAGTATAAAGAATGCTTCAAGAGGCCATTTGTTGAGTAAGAATCTATATTTTGATAAACACTATAATAAATTTTTTTTATCAAAAATGTGTACAATATGAGCAGAATTTTTGCTTGTTCTTATTGCTATGAGAAAATGAAGGATTTTTTGAGTGACAGATAGGTTGATATAAAATTTAAAAGAAACAATTACACACAAGCTCTTGTAAGTATTTTTATTGCATTGCACAGCAAAGTGAAAAGGAGCAACACAAGCTCTGGAACATGCATACATAAACATTCAAATGTTGTCCAAATCATAAACAAATGGCCTTAATAAGCAAGTATTCTTTATATGGGGATGTCTGCTCTGAATGGTTTCATACTTATTTTTCAGTTACACCACAGAGCACTTTGAGTGAAATATATACTGCAGACTATCTTGATTAATAATTTAAAAGAAAGATGGGTTATGGCTTTACAAACCTGGTATTAGCAATGAAAAAAGACAAAATATTTGGTGTCAATTAAAACAAAAACACTTCATCAATTTTTAGGTTACAGTTAGGCAAGGATTTCAGCAGCTGTATATGTTTTATTAGAAACTGTTCTTGAAAAGGAGTGCATTTACAATTTTCTATGTTAAAACAAAGAATACCTGACAATATTTGAGTTATATGGAGCACCAATTGTTGCTGTATCCTGAAATTTAGGGTGCTGATGCAAATTCAGGGAAGAGCCACAAATAGCACAAGATGACTAGTACAAATTCTTAACAAAAGCAGTCAAAAGAAAGCATAGCTTGCCAATACAGAATTAACCAGTAAAATTTTATACAGATTTTTATCATTTTTGTATAAAATATTTTGTGATAATGTATAGCAGAAATGTGATAGTTTAACCTCTAAAGTGTTTTATGGCACTATCAGGGTTTTATGACACTCAGGTTTTTTTTTTTTTTTTTTTTAAAGCCATCAGGATTTTTGGAGCCATACTTTCAAAACATAAAATAAAATCGTAACGTTTTTATTTCTCATTTTTCCTTCTGTTTTTATGTGGGGGCCGCAGGTAGTCGAGTGGTCTATGGCGCTCGTATTTATGGATCACTCACACAATTCTCATCTCTGTCCACTTGAATTAAAGTCTCTGCTCAACCAATATGGGTATGTTAGAAACCTTGCCAGTAGCTTCCCGTAGGTCGGTGGTGTTTCATAGGTTCTTCCTCCAGCAAATATACTGGCCACCATGTATAGCTAGCTCATCATGTGCTGAAAAATGGCATTGAACCCCACAAAACCTTTGTTTTTTATGTAAAATTTAAAAGCATAAAGAATGCTCAACAGGTCATTTCTGATCAAGAATCTTATTTTACAGTGAAGCATGAAATATAGGTTACAGTGACCTACATTTCCAATTTCTAAGGATATCCAAGCTCGCTAGGTGAGTAATTTATAACTTTTCTCATAATTAAACCCAGCTGACAACATAGTTTGCCTTTTGGGTCACAATTAACTTGGCATTTGTATTGAAACTTCAGTAAATAACAAAAGCTGGTAAAAAAAAGTAATATAAACAAATCACTTTATAGTTGCCGATTTACATGACAACTACTCATCATGATCAATGAACAGACACCTACATATACCTCTGTACGGTCAACAGTGCACAAGAAACTGATCCCAAACAAACAACTTTGAGAAAATTCTATGATGCATGAAATATAGATCACAGTGACCTATACTTTTGGAATGATGGTGTCATACGTACCACAAAGTATCCGCACAAAGGTACGGAATTCTACCAGTAAGATTGCTCAATAAACTGACATTAAAGCATAGCAGCTCAATCAAAGTCATAGATGCAATAAATGTAGGCCATGTTGACCTACTTTTGATGAGATGATCTAGTACTCAATATATTCACAGACAAAGCCACATGACTGTTCAAAAGTTGTATGACACACTAATCATATGCCCAAGGTAAAAGAAGTCACTGATACATGAAAAGTAGGTCATGGCAATCTACCTTTAGTTTTCTCAAAATCTGATCCACACACTAATCTACAAGACCCTATAAGTGAGAGTGCATAAAAATGTATCGTAAATAATGTAAAACTAAAGCAAGGTATGATGGAGAGAAAGACACAAGATGGATAGATGAGGTTAACACTAAATGCTCTTTTTTGCATTTATTGTGGATCATACAAAAATGGTCTGTGTCCACTGAAAGCAATCAAAAAATTGGCTGTAAGGTAAGAAGAAAGAGGATTTCAAAACTTTAAGCTCGTTCTTTTCACTACAAATTTCAATACAAAACTATATTAAAAACTAACAAAAATTAGCCAGAAAATGCTTATAAATACACAGAAAATGCTTATAAATACACAGAAGTGAAATTGAAATGCACAGTTCCTACACTGGTATATAACCAAAACCTAAAAGACAAACTTTAACCTGCCGTCTATATATAACAAACCTAAAACGCAAACTTGAACCTCTTTTTCCCAGAATTAAATGACAATGAGTACAATTGAATAAAAAAAGTATTACATAATTTCAAGTACACATTTTCAACAAAGAAAAGTGAAAACTGAAATGCATAGTTCTTTCCTACAAGCAATAAACAAAACCTTCACCACAAACTTTTAAACCTTAAACTTTTTCCTATAAATTGCATACACACACAAATCAGCATAATTTGGAACAAAATAATGTTGAAAAGTGTCAGGCACATGTTATTTAACACACAAAACTGAAAGTCTAATGCACAGTTATTTCCTAAAGCAATAAACAAAACTGTAAACAAAAATGTTAACCTGCTATCAACACAGAATGAACCTAATTTGCAAAACTTTAACCTCAAACCTTTCCCCATCAATTGCAAAACAAGAGTCCCTCAAAGAGACTGATGCATTACAGGTGGAAAACAATTTCCAGAAATTCAAGACAAGACCATTTCTTCCTTTTAACTGCTGAATGTTGAAACCATCACTGATATTCTTCAGCGATAGCAATATTTTCAAATTAGCTGCTGTGGTGGCCATATTGAGGGTCAGTATGCAAAAGTTTCATTTAGGACCAACTGGACACCATAAGAACTCTTCTAGTGAAAACCCCACATCAAAATGACTTTCCATTTAGAAGAGCAGCAATAACAAGATTATCAGGATGTGTGCCATGGTGGCCATACAGGATGTCAGATCAGTACCATGTTCATTGAAGACCAACAAGGCATCATAACAATTCTGGTGAAATCCCCATGTTGATGTGTGATATGATTTTCAGTTTTGGAGGAGTAACAAAAACAAGATTTTCAAGATGGCAGCCATGTTGGATATCAGATTGGCACCATTTCCATTTAGGACCAACTAAACATAAGAAGTCTTTTGGTGAAAGCACAATGTTGATATGACCAGCTATCTCGTAGAAATAGTGATAAAAAGATTATCAAGATGGTAATATTGGAGACCAGATAGGCACCATTTTCATTTAAGACCAACTAGACATCATAAGAAGTCCTTCAGTGAAAAGCCCATGTTGATATGACCATTCATTCAAGAGTAGTGATAAGATTTTCAAGATGGTTGCCGTGGTGGCCATATTGGACATCAGATCAACACCATTTTCATTTAGGACCAACTATATATCATAAGAAGTCTTCTGGTGAAACCCATGTCAATATATCTTTCTGTTCAGGAGGATTAGTGATAACAACATTTTCAAGATGGCTGCTGTAGTGGCCATATTGGACATCAGATCGGCACCATTTTCATTTAGAACCAACTAGACATCATAAGTCAGTTTGCGAAAACCCCATGTTGATATGATATCTTTTCAGGAGGAGTAGCAATAGCAAGATTTTCAAGATGTATCAGCAGCATGATTTTCATTTAGAGCCAACTTGACCATGGAATGAATGTGTAACCTTTCATGGCAATCCTCCAAGTAGTTTAGGAGGAGTAGCTATAACAAACTTGTCCTAACAGCCAACCGGACAACAGACAATGGATGACAGACCATCCCATAAGCTTTCCTGGTCTATGACCAGTAGAGCTAAAAATCTGTAAAATTGGGTAAAAAAAATATTGAATAAAGCCAGGCACATGCTATAAAACAGAAGTGAAATTTAAAAGCTTATTTTATTCTTAAAAATCACAAAGAAAATTAAACAAAAACTTTAACCTGCTGTCTACAAAAAACAAACCTTAAACACAGAGTTTGACTTCAAACCTTTCCCCATAATTTAAAAAAAAAATCAATAAAATTAGGTGAAAATGTATTACATAATGCCAGGCATATACTAATGAACACACAGCAGTGACATTTAAATACACATTACATAAGGCCAGAATATGTTAATGAAGACACAGCAGTGAAATTTAAATACATTAGTTACTTCATAATCAGCCATAATCAAAACCTTAAACACATACTTTACCTGCTGTCTACATCAGACACTGCCATGGGTTATAGCCTTCAGGCAAACCAATATGTGTCAGTAGAATTTTAATAGCTTTTTACAGACCAGAAACATTATGCAAAATTTGTATGCAGGTAAATTTTGAAAACGTTTAATTGCTGAATTTTCTCTTCAAACAACCTATTTCTATATTTTTTCACAACCCTACATTTCCTCATCAAGCTAATGTTTTCATACAGTGTAGTATGCATGCAAAACATTACAATATCACAGCTATCTATGGGTTATTTGCTAAGTATTAAGAAAAAAATGATGGTTTCTCATTACATATGTCTCTCATTATACTGCATCTCAGTATATTCTGATCCCTATTTAATGTGCTTATGGATTCATAGATTCTATTTTAGGAATGAATGTAGCTGTAATATTGAACCTACCTCAGTAAAAGGTGACCACTTAAAACATGGCATCCATGGTGTTATAATGAGGGATTAATATATTCAGTTAATTGCTTCAGAACATTCCCTCAGTTAATGTAATCATAGTAATCATACAAGGTTAATGGCATATGTTTGACACCATTAGCTCAACTGTGCTACATTTGTCATTTGTGAATGGAATTCAAGCACAACTTTTGCATGTACTGCATGTTCCTACTCTATCTGGAAACCATTAAAGGGAAAATCAAGGGCTAAGGCGTAATATGTACATGATTGATATAGTTAATTTCTTTATTACATCTGTAAAACTAAGCACAAATGGCCCACCAGTTTAGGAGAAATCAACCTGTAATCTCTCCATTTTTCTTACACAGGAGGTTTGCCATTTTATCATAGCTGGCACTTCTGGTTTAAGGAAGTGTTAACACTGTCAGATTTTCTGAATTCAACTTGTTTGAGGGGGGGGGGGGGTGAACGAAGCACTTGTGTGAACTAGTATTTGCTGCATTTTCAGTTGCAAATTATAGATATATGGTTTTAAAATTACAGACATGATGTAAAGAATGAGAAACGGTTATCCCAAATTGTATAGACCTTATAATATACTCCCGTACAAGTCGGGTCCAACTGCAAACAAGATTGACCCTGATCTGCTATTGTATAATGTGCCAGCAGATTAGGGTCTGTGTTGTTTGTTCTACTGATTAGTCCCAACAAACTGCATAAACCCAGATTTGCTGGTGTGTTAAGCGACGGCAGAGCTGGGTCTATGCAGTTGGCTCTGCCCTGTGAGTATATATGGTAATTTCATAATGCCTATGATCATTAAAAAATAAAGTTGTCATGTGCTGTGAAGGACACGTTGTGAGACAAGTTAACCATGATAGTTTGATACATGTTATCCATAATCTGTTGAGCAGATTTGTGAAATGTGATTCAACATCTTGAGTCATAGGCCTACTCATACTAATGTGATTCAACATCTTGAGTCATAGGCCTACTTGTACTAATGTGATTCAACATCTTGAGTTATAGGCCTACTTGTACTAATGTGATTCAACATCTTGAGTCATAGGCCTACTCGTACTAATGTGATTCAACATTCTGAGTCATAGGCCTACTTGTACTAATGTGATTCAACATCTTGAGTCATAGGCCTACTTGTACTAATGTGATTCAACATCTGGAGTCATAGGCCTACTTGTACTAATGTGATTCAACAACTTGAGTCATAGGACTACTCGTACTAATGTGATTCAACATCTTGAGTCATAGGCCTACTTATACTAATGTGATTCAACATCTTGAGTCACAGGCCTACTCATACTAATATGATTCAACATCTTGAGTCATAGGCCTATTCATACTAATGTGATTCAACATCTTGAGTCATAGGCCTATTCATACTAATGTGATTCAACATCTTGAGTCACAGGCCTACTCATACTAATGTGATTCAACATCTTGAGTCATAGGCCTATTCATACTAATGTGATTCAACATCTTGAGTCATAGGCCTACTTGTAGTAATGTGATTCAACATCTTGAGTCACAGGCCTACTCATACTAATGTGATTCAACATCTTAAGTCACAGGCCGACTCATACTAATGTGATTCAACATCTGGAGTCACAGGCCTACTCATACTAATGTGATTCAACATCTTGAGTCATAGGCCTATTCATACTAACTTATAAACTGACTTATAAAAAAAATAAAATAAACGAAACATAGCATTAATAGTATTTGTACATATTTTATGTATAAATGAACTTACTGCTAATTTTTTGTAAGAAATCACCAAAATTGACAAGATTTGCTCGAAAAAAGTGGATCTTGTATGGATTTTGCATAATGTGTGAAGAATTGATTTACTGCTTACAAAAATGTAGAATTCTTAAGCATGCATGTTTTATTTAATATCCATCCTAATACATAAAATAAAGAAGAAATCTGAGGAATGTGGACTCCCAAAAAGATATGTTAATCCCAAAAATGATTACCAGTTATATGTGCTGGTGTGATGTCTCTGGAAGGGAAAGAGAGTTAATTTAGTTGGTCTCAGAGTATGTTGATAAAGCCAACATGATGCGATCTTGTGATGATTAAATCTTGATTATCCGATTAGCAAGAACTTTGAGTCGTAGTACAGTAACTTAGAGAATTATTATACAGATAACAGGTTTGAAGGCAGATTTTCCCTTGATGCAAAGGAGTGTCTATTATAAAATATCAGAGTTCTGGCAATGTTGATTCCTTTCCATGATTTTACTGGCAAAAAAATGCAAATGAAAAGCAGTTATACAGATAAATCAACTCAAAGAAATAATTAACTTTAGCAAATGAGGCCATGAAGCCATGAAAGTTTATGCTGGTAAACTGGTAATAGGTTTGTAGTTTTGTGTTGCTGGTAATAGCCATAACGTACTTTTTACATACACAATAGGAGTTCTCTGGATGCAGGCATGTTTATACATGTACTTATTTTGGTCAATATGACTAATATGCCTTGAATGCTAGCAACAATATTTGACTAATGGGTCCATTTCCAAGTATAAATTATTTAAAGTACCATCTACAGTTGCTTCTAAGTCGGATTCAACTGCAAACTGCACAGATCCAAATCTTCTGTTGCATAATGCACCAGCAGATCTGGGTCTATGCACTTTGTTATGAGTGATCAATACAACCAACAACATAGACCCTGATCTGCTGGCACTTTATGCAGTTGAGATTAACCAATCAGTATGCATCTCTGATGACCTACGTATGAAGCGGGTACAATGTTTTTCTGCAAAAGAGTTGGAGAAATACAAATATTGATGGAAAATTTCTAGATAAATAATGCTATAATGCAACCCTTGGTATTTTTTTATAATTTGATTATGTATAAGCATTATCAAATCCTTGGTCATTTGACACCACTAATCTTTGATCTGATTAAATGGTATAGTTATACTTTCCAGCAAGGGATTGCCTCCCCATAATAACATATATACTCATGCACAAGGCTGATCCAACTGCAAACACCCAAATCTGACATTGCATAATGTGCTGGCAGATCTGCGCCTATGCAGTTTGTTAGGACTAATCAGTAGAACAAACAACATATACCCTGATCTGCCAGTGCATTATGCAACGGCTGGTCAGGGTCTATGTTGTTTGCAGTTGGATTGATTTATTTGCGAATATATATCACAAGTACATACAATACTGTGAATCCCTTTAAATTTGTGGCAGTAAAATTTTGTGGTTTGTTTAAAACGTTCATATTTCTGGTACTTAATTTAGAGATTTGTCATTTGAAGAAGAAAAAGATATTGAGCGATGAGGTATATATTTCTATACAGGATTATACTGGCAATCACTTCCATCCATTTTTGAGCAAATGGGCTTAATCCCTATTGCACTGCAGTAATTAAGTTCAGTGGGTAAATTATTCATTGGCAACACTGCGTAAATTTAGAGATCTGAATCAAAGATGACGACATCCTTTTGCTCACATGTACAAGCAAACAAGTTTATTTTCACTGCGGTATTTATGATTGCAATTAGGTTTTTCAGTGTTCTTAAAGACAGCTATCAAAACATAAAGCTCTTGACAATTATCATTTAGGTGCTAAAACAAAGCCAATGACTGCAAGCCAAGATTTTTAAGCAAATCTTGTATTTTCAGATATAAACAGTTCTGTTGAAATTGAGTTTCTCTCAAATAACAATGTGCTGACACAGTGTTCAAAATAGAAAGAAACTTGAAATACAATCTCCTACTATTGTAAGCCTTCCTGATCCTAAGGAACCTATTTTTTGTTGACCAGATTCTAATACCATTGACTGGATTCTAACACCATTGACTGGATTCTAATACCATTGACTGGATTCTAATACCAATGACTGGATTCTAATACCATTGACTGGATTTTAATATCATTAATTGGATTCAAACACCATTAACCGGATTCTAATACCACTGACTGGATTCTAATACCATTGACTGGATTCTAATACCATAGACTGGATTCTAATACCACTGACTGGATTCTAATACCATTGACTGGATTCTAATACCACTGACTGGATTCTAATACCATTGACTGGATTCTAATACCATTGACTGGATTCTAATACCACTTACTGGATTCTAATACCATAGACTGGATTATAATACCACTGACTGGGTTCTAACACCATTGGCCGGATTATAATACCATTGACCGCATTGACTGGATTCTAATACCATTGACTGGATTCTAATACCATTGATGTTTTTAAATCACATCATAGGGAGGGGCTGCTGTCTCATTTAAAGGATAACAGTATCATACAACTGTAAGCTGCATGCATAGCAAAGTTGTCCCCCCCCCCCCATATTTATCTGTCAACAAATTATACAAGAAGGAACTCGGTCACGCTTTCCTGAGTGGTATTCAGCCCAAGTGATTGCTCAATTAAATAAACAGGACAGTGGAAATTCACTCTCAAATAAGATCTTGATCAAACTCAAAAAATATATATCCTCAAACCACACATCACAAAGTGTCATTTCTGGATGGATCTGATTAAAAAGGTTAAAATGGGCTTTGATAAAGCAAGACTGATCTGCTGATTGTTTATTCAGAAGTTAGTTATAGGTAGGAAATGTATTTAGTAATAATAATGTGTGCTATTTGCTTAATGGAATAATGAATAGTACTTGTAATCGACAATAAAAAATGCAGTGAAAACATTTTATTCAGGAAATGACTAGTCTTTAAATCAGGCATAGTAATTGCTTTCACAATGACATGTCTATTCCATATGAAACAGTGATTAACAGTAGATGTTAGTGTTTTTGTGATCCATATATTATGTTTGATATTTTCATGAATAAATAGTGACATCTTATTCAAGGATATGTGTGCTTAAAAAAAGGTGCAAACTGTGATTCACATTTTATTTTCTAGAATTTTAATGCATCATGTTTCTTAGACATTTCCAAATTTCACTTGACTGCATTAAGTTTTAGCAAATATTAATTATAAATTGATACAATATGTGTTTTCAGAAGTAAAAAGGGACACAAATTGTTGGTTTGTTTTGTTTTTGTGGGTTGAAAGTCATTTTTTCCCCGCACATGATAGCTATACATGGTGGCCAGTATAATTTTGGTGGAAGAAGAACCTGGGAAAACCCCGGACAGAACCACCGACCCATGGGAAGCTACTGGCAAGCTTTCTCACATACACATTCTAGCCGAGCCAAGACTTGAACCCATGCGGACAGAGGTGAGATGTGTGAGTGATCAGTAAAGGCGAGTACCTTAGACCACTCGGCCACTGACACAAATTGTAATTTTGCATTTATAACTATATCATCAGATAGTCATTACATTAGTACAAAGATTTCAAGTTCATGAAATTTTGTATCAAAGTTAAATCATAACCAATCATTTTCCATTGCTCCTCCTATTTCATAAATGTATCACGATATATATTTCTCAGCACTATAAATATCGTTGGTATTAAACGAGGGATGCTATAACATCGCATACAGCTGGAGGTGGTGGTGGTGGGGATTTTGAATATCAGTTTGGTTCATATTTCGTTGTGAATTTAAATTCATTGTCTAGCTTTACCCACAAAAACCACAAAAATGTTTACCCAACAAATAATAATGGATTCACAGTAGTTGTCAATAAATTGCATCTACATAAAATAAACAAACCTATGTTTTTTATATCATTACTATTATCAGCCAAGAAATAAATAAAGACTTCCTGTGTTAACTATGTATTGTTTCACCTACTATGAGGAGGTAATACTTTAAGGAAAGCATTCTATATGATTTTTAAATTGTCCAATTTACAATCAACGTACTACACAGTATAAGAAGGGTTTAAAGCAAACAGGGTAAATCAACACCAAATAATTCAGCTATTCTTTTTGAGATTTGTGTGAAAATGTCCAGTTTAATATTGAGACATATTTTATTGTGCCTCATACATAAATATGGGACATATCACACAGCCATGTTAAGTTTGTCTGTCTGTGTGCCTATATTTTGGATTTAAAGGTCCTACTACATTTAAATCAGGTTCACAAATAGGTTGGGGCAGTCTTACAGAGAAATAATGTAACAAATGAAAATGAATCTAACCAATTTCATTATAATTCACTCACAATTTAAGTACATGTATACTGAACAGCAATGTTTTAAAGTATACAGCAATGTTTTAAATTTGCAACAGTTTTTAAATTTGCAACTGTTAAATGAAAATACAAACATAAAATGGGAAGCAAAAACACTGAAAGACAATTAATATAATAACCAGATCCTAGTTATAAATTGTTGTGAATTGTATGGCACAAATGCAAATTATCATGCACAACACAGATCTAGTATATGCACACATCCTATAAACACAAAGTACTCTACATCATCTACCTTGTTATCATGCAAACCCAGATCACACATAGTACTCTACATTATCTACCTTGTTATCATGCAAACCCAGATTACACATAGTACTCTACATCATCTACCTTGTTATCATGCAAACCCGGATCACACATAGTACTCTACATTATCTACCTTGTTATCATGCAAACCCAGATTACACATAGTACTCTACATTATCTACCTTGTTATCATGCAAACCCATATCACACATAGTACTCTACATTATCTACCTTGTTATCATGCAAACCCAGATTACACATACTCTATATTATCTACCATGTCATCAAGTAGACCCAGATCACACAAAGTGCTCTACATCATCTACCTTGTTATCATGCAAACCCAGATCACACATAGTACTCGACATTATCTAGCATGCCATCATGCAGACCCAGAACACAAAGAACTCTACATTATCTAGCATGTCATCATGCAGACCCAGATCACACATAGTACTCTACATTATCTAGCATGCCATCATGCAGAGCCAGAACACAAAGTACTCTACATTATCTAGCATGCCATCATGCAAACCCAGATCACACATAGTACTCTACATTATCTAGAATGCCATCATGTTGACACAGATCACACATAGTACTCTACATTATCTAGAATGCCATCATGTAGACCCGGATCACACTTAGTACTCTACATTATCTAGAATGCTATCATATAGACCCAGATCATAAACAGTACTCTACATTATCTACCTTGTCATCATGTAGACCCAGATAACACACAGTACTCTACATCATCTAGCATGCCATCATGTAGACCCAGATCAGAAACAGTACTCTACATTATCTACCTTGTCATCATGTAGACCCAGATCACACACAGTACTCAACATCATCTAGCAAGCCATCATTTAGACCCAGATCATAAACAGTACTCTACATTCTCTATCATGTAGACCCATATCACACACAGTACTCTACATTATCTAGAATGCCATCATGTAGACCCAGATCACACACAGTACTCTACATTATCTACCTTGTCATCATGTAGACCCATATCACACACAGTACTCTACATTATCTATCATGTATACCCAGATCACACACATTACTCTACATTATCCAGAATGCCATCATGTAGGCGAAGATCACACACAGTACTCTACATTATCTACCTTGTCATCATGTAGACCCAGATCACACACAGTACTCTACATTATCTACCTTGTCATCAGGTAGACCCATATCACACACAGTACTCTACATTATCTATCTTGTCATCATGTAGACCCAGATCAACTTTATACTGAACATTATTTAAACTTCACAATGCAATTTTTTACATACACTGGAAGCATGCACACTGTATATGCATCATCATTTTCACTAGATAAACCCTTATTTGTTTTCCATGAGATTAAAGGTTATGGTATATGTGCAGTATGTAACCAAGTTGTTCTATTTCCACAAGTTGAGTTACAGCTTGTACGTTTACAGAATAGAGAGTCATGAAAATTGTATTTACCTGTAATTTTTATTTAAACATCGCTTATAATCAATCTGCACCAGGTAACTGGTGACATGAATTAATTTATTTCTGTTCAAAAACCAAGTACGGGAAACACTCTTTGTAATGCACTTAATATTGAAATCCAACTAACATTCAACTGGATCACCAATAATTTGTCAGAATGTGATGAATGTTGCAGCCAGTATGCATGGTGAATTCAATATACAAGGGTAAGTGCTTCACAAATGTGATATTAGCAAAAAAAATACAAAATGATTTGTAAATCTTTATGAATTACCTGCACTAATAACAGAAGTTATTTAATAAATTTATTTGATTACCATTGGGCAAAGACTTCATAAGAGTTGAAATAAGTTTTGTCCTAAAGAAATGTTTCTCCTAAAAGTTTCCATTTACAATTTTTCAAGTGTAAATTGTATAGAATCTGAGACCAAATATTCAGCTATTATTCGTAGCACAAATTGTTAACTGTTATATCCACAAGTTATGGCTAGTAAAGTAAAATTAGGCAAAAATACAAATAAAAAATAATGACTACCGGTAGTAAAAATTCTTAATAACTAAACCGGGCTATAGAATTCCAATCACCTCTCACAGAACAGGAAAAAAATGTAAATTTGGTATGCAGGCAAATGTGTTAAAACAATATTTTTACAATATAATCTTGATGATGAAATGTCCAGATTAAAAAACAAAATTATGCAACGATTTCATTATTCCAGAGTTGTATGATTAGAACTTTTTCTCTAGTAAATATACTCAGTCAGAAAAGATTGCTGGTTTAATTTCTTACTAGTTCACAGAACTTTAGTAAGTAACAGCTTCCTATCTAAAGCTGGTACTATTCTCCAGAAACATTTCAACATTTTTGGAGGGATGCAATAAAACTGCCTCTTTCTGCAATACTTTGCTGTCTTTGATTAGGAATAATTACCTCCATATTACAAATCTTAATTATACTGCCAAATGGATCATTTAAGGTGAAACTAATGAAGGTAAAACAATTGGAATTTTGTTGCAGGGTAAATGGATCATGCACAGAATGAGGATGAAGGAAAATTTACCTCTTCTCAAATCTTCAAAATATATATCAACAGCCTTTATGAATCAGAAAAATATGGCTTCCTTGCATGTCACTTATATAATTCCCATTATGGTTTATACAGTATATACTCACGTACAAGCCGAAACCAACTGCAAACTGCATAGACCCAGATCTGCCGTCGCATAATGCAACAACAGATCTGGGTCTATGCAGTTTGTAAGGACTAATCAATAGAACAAACAACACAGACCATGATCTGCTGGCGCATCATGCAAAGGCAGATCAGGGTCTATGTTGTTTGCATTTGGACCTGGCTTATACATGAGAATATACAGTAATATATATGTTCTATTTATTTTATAGCTAACTTCAGAGGTCATGTATTCTCAACAATTGGCACATATTAAAATTTCCAAGTCATGATTGACAAGTAAGAGGGACCTTTAAGCAATAAAAACATATGAAGTGTGACATTTTTTCGGTCTCTTCTGATATATTTACACTCTTTGTCACCCTCCCCTCAGACTGTCAAAATGTCTACATATATTGTATACCATATGTATTTATGTATTGTAAGATCATATGATAAGACCAATGCTTCTCAACCCTGGCACTGGCACTTTTGTCTGAGGGAATAAATATTTAAAACACAAACATTTGTCACAACATTAAATTGTTGACTTTTCTCCCCTCAAACAATCTATTTAATTTTTTTTTTTTTTTCTTATTCATTGCTCTTCAAAAACACAAATTTTTCAAACATTAAAAATGAAAAGATGAAAGTTGTTATATTACCAGTAATTAACTGTAATATGAAAATACATGTAAGCATGCACATATTATTGATATGTTAATCTTGACATGGGTTTAATCCTTACAAGTCATCAAATACAAATTTACATGACATCCCTGAATTAATGCTAAGAAAGTCATTTACTTTATAATTAGCAGCAGAATTCTAGATAAGCAGTGTATTTTATCATAAGAAATTGAATAAAAATGCATTAAGAAATTTTTAAATCTATTCAAATTATACAGAACAATTTAATTGTAAGCATTTAGTCCAAAGTTGTCAATGTTTTGCTCTTGCCATAATGTCTATGTCTTATTATGGCACAATTGATCAATATAACTATGCTATCAGAACAAGTTCTGCATGTTTCATGCTAGTTTGAAATGATAGTATTTAATGACACTCAAATACAGACATATAATGGAATGCACCATGAATTAGTCTTAGTGACTAAAAGCCATGAATTAGTCTTGGTCACTAAAAGTCATGAATTAGTCTTAGTCACTAAAAGTCATGAATTAGTCTTGGTCACTAAAAGTCATGACTAATGTTTTGATGATTTAGACTCGGTCTTTATCATAAGTTTGTGTTCTGCAGTGTTCGCAAAATATCCTACTGAATTTTTAAAAATGCAATTAGTTCCAAACCAGCGAGTAGGATAATTATTCATTAAATATTTATCTAGAGCTCTGCAGCAGTATACCTCCAGTCCAATTTAGATGAAATTTTCATTATGTATTATACAGCCATATAAATTATAATTCCTGATATACTTTACATTCTGTTACATTATGAAGATCAAGCATTTGTAAAACAACACCAAAAACAACATAAAAGAATTTTTCCCACAATTCAACAAAATAACACAGATTTTTTCCAGAAAATTATTAAATGCCATTATAATATTTAAAGAGTCAATAAGAAACATTTATACCAATTTTACCCCCTCCCCTCGCCACCACCACCAAAAAACCTGAAACAACTGATTATATGTGTATATGTTAAAAATAACATGGGGTTCCTACTCCTGTGAAAAAACATTGCTATTGGTGAAAAATACATCCAGTCAAAAGGCCAGCAAACTACTAAACTCAAATCTAGACTAAGAACTTAACCATTAAAAATTTCTTTTGCATTCAGTTACCCTAATACACCTCTATTAATTTGTCTAGTATGTTGAAAAAATTAAGAACTTAAAGGAAAAATAATTTATAAACAGGGTCAGACAGAGTTCTCTGCAGGGTTTTGAAAATTAAAGTTCAAGAATATATTTCCTCAACAAGTTTTAAGTACAATATATAAAACTATTGACAAAATTGTCCTGGATTAGAAACTGTAGATCCCAGAGGCAAGAACTCTAACTATAGAGCTCTTTCTAGAGAGTATTTGATGCCATAATCTGGTCTAATAAATCTCCAGAGTCCATTGCTTTTTGTGTTGCTACTCTGTCTAACACAAACAGGCCACAACAATTACACTGTATGTTCCACTACGCAATTAAATGCAACATATGTCATAGGTGTCTGTTACAGTCAAGTGTAGCTATTTATAATTGGACAAAAATATTAGTTTCCTGTTATTGTGAGATTGATGGTATTATCATCATTAATTTAATCCCTACAGTCATCAAAGCACCTGCTATTTTTTTTTACCTGCTTGGTAATAATTAATTTTGTACAAAACATTCAGCAGGAATAAAATACAATCATACTATCTGATAAGAACCTTGCTTTACCTCTATAGAAATTTTGAGGACTTCATCAATTTTGAGGACTTCAACTCTTATTTTCAATAATAAAAAGGTTTCCAGGCTTTGAATCCTAAAACTAATGGGTAATTTCACATCCTTTTCGCTAACTTTAACTGTTATAAAAATTCTGATATTGTCTGAAACAGTATAAGATAATGTAAAAAGTCCATTCGAGGAGAAATTTTGTGAAACTGGGTCATGATTTAGGAATGGAGTTGAATTAAATAATCATTATGTAAAATTCAGCACTTGGCAATCTAAACCTTAATCGAGGAGAAATTTTGTGAAACTGGGGCATGGTTTAGAAATGGAGTTGAATTCAATAATCATTATGTAAAATTCAGCACTTGGCAATCTAAACCTTATTTAGGGAGTTTTTTGAGATATGCAAACTTGTACTACTGTATTTACTTTACTGTGTTAATAATATGAAATTTATATTTATAGGGAGAATATTTTGGTTGTTGTTGAAAAAATATATAGCTTCAAACACTAGACTCAGTTTACATAAAAAACTAAGTGGTGTTGATATACATAATTTGCTGAAAGTTCTGCGGTATTAGATCAAATGAAACTCGAGATAGAACGATGTATAGAGATGGGTGTGGCAAAATTGTGATGGAAGGTTGCAGAGATGATGGGAGTGGGTGGTAAAACGGGGGATGGATGGATGCATAGAGCGGGTTGGTGGTGATACTGGGGATGGAAGGCTGTTCACATAGGTTGAGTGGATAAACTAGGATGGAAGAATACACAGGTGGTAGTGAAAATGGGCATGGATGGATGTACAGATATAGGGAATCATGAAACTGGATGGATGGATGCATAGAGGGGGATAGTGGTGAAATGGGGGATGGAAAAATAGACAAAGGAAGTAGTGAAACTGGAGATAGAAGAATGTACAGGGTGGTGAAACTGGTGATGGAAGGATTCAGAGAGTGGTGAAAAGATGAATTGAGAGGGAAAATGAAAGAACACAGAGAGATGGGGGTGGTGAAGCTGGGTATGGAAGGATACACAGAAAAGAGGAGTGGTGACACCAGAGACGGAATGATTCAGAGAGATGGAAATGGTAAAACTGAAAGATTGCACAGAGGGGAGTAGTCAAATGGGATGATAGGATGCACAGAGAGTATTAGTGAAACTGGGTATGGAAGATTGCAGAGGGAGGGAGTGGTGAAACTAGGTATGGAAGGATGTGTGTGGGGTGGGGGTAAAAATGGTGCTAGAAGGATAGTGAGAGAGGCAAATGTGAAACTGGAAGAATGCACAGAAATGGGAGTGGTAGCACTTGTTCACTTGATGTTATTTATCTTGATGAAAGCAGAAATAAGAAGAATACACTGTACTTGTATATAGTATAAATTACACAGTTTATTACCATTTCATTGTTGGTTAAAGCAAAGTGCAGGTGCCAAAATTGTCATAGTGAAATAATAAAACATCATTAATAGATTTGTAGTAGGTGTGTCTAAATGTGCATTCATGCATTCATGTTGGATTTTTCTATAAGAGTAAATGAAGAATGAAGTACAAGTCTGATTCTATTATCTGATTGTCATGGTTTCAAAAAGGCTATAACAGTTCATTAGCATCTATTTGGAGAGGAAACTTGGATCAAAGGAGGATGTGTTTTTGAAAAACCAGCTAAATCATTCTATAACAAAATGACAGATATATCATCAGCAAAACTAACCTCAAGATGACTTACAACACAACCAAACTAAGCTCAAGATAACTTCTAACACAGCTAAACTAACCTCAAGATGACTTATAACACAGCTAAACTAACCTCAAGATGACTTATAACACAGCTAAACTAACCTCAAGATGACTTATAACACAGCTAAACTAACCTCAAGATAACTTATAACACAGCTAAACTAACCTCAAGATGATTTATAACACAGCCAAACCTCAAGATAACTAATAACACAGATAAACTAACCTGAAGATGACATATAACACAGCCAAACTAACCTAAATATGATTTAATAAAGAAGCAGTTTCTAATTCAACACTGACTCTAAAATTAATAGATTTTTTTTTTTTTGGTTTTAACAGCAATTATAACACATTGCTGACTAAGTGCCTTTCCCAAGGACATGCTGAGGCAGCTGTAGTGGGCTGACCTCGGTAGGTATTGAACCTCCAATCCTTGGATTGTGAGTCTGATGCTGTACCAAGTAAGCTACCATGACTCTGTACTAAAATGAACATATCTCCATTAATAAAAATTAGGTAGCCTAAAGAATTGTACAGATAAAAAAATATGAAATTCTTTACAAAAAAGTACATTTCACAAAAAAAAAAAACAAAAGAAGAAAAAAAAACCCATTTAAAATGGGTACCTCCTTCCAAGATCAGAACTTTAATTTGGAACCTTTCCACAAATTTTTACACGTTATTTACATGTCCTTGGATTCATTTTAAAGTCTTGGGGAAATGCAATGTAGAAACATCTATAGTATCTCAAGCAAATCCTCATAAATTTGTCAAAAAGTGAATATTATAAACATCAAACATTCAAATTTAAATGCACCAATCATGATGAATGGTTATGAATTTCATCAATAGCAAAAATAGTTTTGTTTATCAGAAACACAGTCTTGATCCAGGTCAATTGGAGTCTTGAAAATAAAATGTTCATGCATCTTCACAACAGGATCATACTAGTTTTCCTCAGCAGCTTTGAGTCAAGTCACACACACACATAATTCAGGAAGGAGGTACTAGGACCCCTGATTACTTGCTCCAACTTCTACCCCTCCACCTCCTGATGCTCCCTGTGTATTGGAAGTATCTCCTTTATCATCTGTAAGCACAAATTTGAAAACAAAATTCATTCATTAATGTCCGTGCATCAGGGAATTGCACACATACTGAAATACAATCTTTCATTAATAACTGTGAATCGGGAATAGCAAACACATTGAAAATGGGTGTTCTATGGAACATGATGTAATAACTCTGAAGGGAATTGTGATTCTGATTAGACAATGCAAAAAGAACTTATAGCCTTATCATGGTACAAACTTTAGACAAAGTACCATATCACGGTACAAACTTTAGACAAAGTAGCACATCAGGATACAAACTTTATAAACATACTAGCATATCAGGGTACAAACTTTAGAAAAAGTAGCATATCAGGATACAAATTATATAAATATAGTAGCATATCAAGCTACAAACTTGACAAAGTAGCATATCAGGGTACAAACTTTAGACAAAGTGGTATATCAAGGTACAAACTTGAGACAAAATGGCATATCACGATACAAACTTTAGACAAAGTAGCATCTAAGAGTACAAACTTAGACAAAGTAGCTTATCAGGGTAGTAACTTAAGAGTAAGTAACATAACAGGATACAAACTTTAGAAATAAAATAACATATCAGGGTACAAACTTGAGACAGTAACATAACATGATAAAAAGTTTAGAAATAAAATACCATATCAGGGTATAAACTTTAGACATAACGTAGCATATCACTGTACAAACTTTAGACAAAGTAGCATGTCTGGGTCCAAACTTGAGACATTAAGTAGTATATCAATGTACAAACTTGAGACAAAGTAGGATATCAGTATACAAACTTGAGACAAAGTAGCATATCAGGATACAAACTTGATACAAAGTAGTATATCAGTATACAAACTTGAGAAAGCTTATCAGAGTATAAACCTGAGAAATAAAGTAGAATAGTAGGGTACAACCTTTAGATATAAAGTAGCATATCAGGGTACAAACTTTAGACAAAGCAGCATATCAGGGTACAAACTAAGATAAAGTATATATCAGGGTACAAACTTAAGATATAAAGTAGCATATCAGGGTACAAACTTTAGACAAAGCAGCATTACAGGGTACAAACTAAGATAAAGTATATATCAGGGTATAAACTTTAGATATAAAGTAGCATATCAGAGTACAAACTTGGACATAAAATATATTTCAGAGGACAAACTTTACAATATAAAGTAACATATCTAGGTACAAACTTTAGACATATAGTAGCATATCATAATGGTACAAACTTTAGAAATAAAGTAATATTCAAATGAAGTTGCAGTTCAATACAGCCACTGATACATAATGTATCTGACTTTCAAAAACTGTAAAATTATAGCACGTTAAAGACAGTAGTAATTTGCATTCACCCCTTAATCATATGTAAGTGGTAAAAAATGAAGTTACTGGTTGAACAGAATGACCAGTCAGTTTGACCATTTGGTGAAATATTCTTCAGGGGGCCTATTCAACTCATTAAAAGGGTATTACACTATGGCAGTAAAAGGGTACTACACTAAGGTAGTAAAAGGGTACTACACTATGACAGAACTACTGTTTACTAAGGCAGTAAAAGGGTACTACACTATGACAGAACTACTGTTTACTATGTGTTACGACTAGGGGTTATGTAACAAAAGAAAAGACTCAAACAAGCTTTCAAGATTTAAAATACAAATCTTTAATTTCCTAAAATATTAAAATATTTCAACAAACAATTAAAGTGAAAGAATTAAAAATAACTTACAGTATAGAATATCCTTAAAAGTCCTAAATTGTTTTAAAGTTCACTGTTTCGGAAGTTGATCCAAATATTCCGAATGTAGTATTCCAAATGAAATAGCCTTCACTGTGCTAATATGTTGATAAGTTTAAATATATCCAAATAATCCTTGTGAATCTGGAATCTCACAAGTTTTAGAAATGTTTCCGATAATTCCATGGAGTTGTATACAAATTCAGATTAAAGACAGTACTAAATCCTAAATGAACTGTATTAATAATAAATAAATCTCCAAATAAGTATATCCGACACACAAATTGAACCAATTTCGTAATGACCTCTCTCTTCAAATGTAACTGTAAAGAATATTTAATCACATGATTATTTCTTATATATATCGCATTAATGCGCAGAATCGAAATAAAAACCCATACTACGTCTTCAATAAACAGGGTATTTCAAAATAATGCAACCCTATCCGAACCAATCAGGAATTAGGTTATGCGTGATTCTGCTAAAGTACTCGAGTACCAGTGTTTTACACAGTAAACACTGTATTGATTCAATCTTCGAATATGACCTTAAACTATAATTCCTAGTCAATAATGTTTACTCTTAAAAGTACAAGAACTAGGTCAAAAGTTCATTACTCTCTTTCGTGCAGAAAATACATCACATGAGCTACAAGCAAATAGGTGAAAATATCGATCGAGGCTACCGTATGTATACTCATAAGACGACAGCTGTTTAGACTAAGAACAGAGATCATAAACTAATAAACTATACCATTATTAAAAGGAAAAATATATATAATTTCGTAACATATGGCAGTAAAAGGGTACTACACTATGGCAGAACTACTGTTTACTATAGCAGTAAAAGGGTACTACACTATGGCAGAACTACTGTTTACTAAGGCAGTAAAAAGGTACTACACTATGACAGAACTACTATTTACTAAGGCAGTAAAAGGGTACTACACTATGACAGAACTACTGTTTACTATAGCAGTAAAAGGGTACTACACTATGACAGAACAACTGTTTAATAAGGCAGTAAAATGGTACTACACTATGGCAGTAAAAGGGTTTACTATAGCAGTAAAAGGGTACTACACTATGGCAGAACTACTGTTTACTATAGCAGTAAAAGGGTACTACACTATGGCAGAACTACTGTTTACTATGGCATTAAAAGGGTACTACACTATGACAGAACTACTGTTTACTAAGGCAGTAAAAAGGTACTACACTATGACAGAACTACTATTTACTAAGGCAGTAAAATGGTACTACACTATGACAGAACTACTGTTTACTATAGCAGTAAAAGGGTACTACACTATGGCAGAACTACTGTTCACTATAGCAGTAAAAGGGTACTACACTATGGCAGAACTACTGTTTACTATGGCAGTAAAAGGGTACTACACTTTGGCAGTAAAAGGGTACTACACTATGACAGAACTACTGTTTACTATAGCAGTAAAAGGGTACTACACTATGGCAGAAATACTGTTTACTATAGCAGTAAAAGGGTACTACACTATGACAGAACTACTGTTTACTATAGCAGTAAAAGGGTACTACACTATGGCAGAAATACTGTTTACTATAGCAGTAAAAGGGTACTACACTATGACAGAACTACTGTTTACTATAGCAGTAAAAGTGTACTACACTATGGCAGAACTACTGTTTACTATAGCAGTAAAAGGGTACTACACTGTGGCAGAACTACTGTTTACTATAGCAGTAAAAGGGTACTACACTGTGGCAGAACTACTGTTTACTATAGCAGTAAAAGTGTACTACACTATGGCAGAACTACTGTTTACTATAGCAGTAAAAGGGTACTACACTGTGGCAGAACTACTGTTTACTATAGCAGTAAACAGGTACCATACTATGGCAGAACTACTGTTTACTATAGCAGTAAAAGGGTACTACACTATGGCAGAAATACTGTTTACTAAAGCAGTAAAAAGGTACTACACTATGACAGAACTACTGTTTACTATAGCAGTAAAAGGGTACTACACTAAGACAGAACTACTGTTTACTAAGGCAGTAAAAAGGTACTACACTATGGCAGAACTACTGTTTACTATGGCAGTAAAAGGGTACTACACTGACAGAACTACTGTTTACTATAGCAGTAAAAAGGTACTACACTATGACAGAACTACTGTTTACTATAGCAGTAAAAGGGTACTACGCTATGGCAGAACTACTGTTGACTAAAGCAGAAAAAAGGTACTACACTATGACAGAACTACTGTTTACTATAGCAGTAAAAGGGTACTACACTATGACAGAACTACTGTTTACTATTGCAGTAAAAGGGTACTACACTGACAGAAGTACTGTTTACTATAGCAGTAACAGGGTACTACACTATGGCAGAACTACTGTTTACTATAGCAGTAAAAGGGTACTACACTATGACAGAACTACTGTTTACTATAGCAGTAAAAGGGTACTACACTGACAGAAGTACTGTTTACTATAGCAGTAACAGGGTACTACACTATGGCAGAACTACTGTTTACTATAGCAGTAAAAGGGTATTACACTATGGCAGAACTACTGTTTACTAAAGCAGAAAAAAGGTACTACACTATGACAGAACTACTGTTTACTATAGCAGTAAAAGGGTACTACACTGACAGAAGTACTGTTTACTATAGCAGTAACAGGGTACTACACTATGGCAGAACTACTGTTTACTATAGCAGTAAAAGGGTACTACACTATGACAGAAGTACTGTTTACTATAGCAGTAAAAGGGTACTACACTGACAGAAGTACTGTTTACTATAGCAGTAACAGGGTACTACACTATGGCAGAACTACTGTTTACTATAGCAGTAAAAGGGTACTACACTGACAGAAGTACTGTTTACTATAGCAGTAAAAGGGTACTACACTGACAGAAGTACTGTTTACTATAGCAGTAAAAGGGTACTACACTATGACAGAAGTACTGTTTACTATAGCAGTAAAAGGGTACTACACTGACAGAAGTACTGTTTACTATAGCAGTAACAGGGTACTACACTATGGCAGAACTACTGTTTACTATAGCAGTAAAAGGGTACTACACTATGGCAGAACTACTGTTTACTAAGGCAGTAAAAGGGTACTACACTATGACAGAACTACTGTTTACTATGTGTTACGACTAGGGGTTATGTAACAAAAGAAAAGACTCAAACAAGCTTTCAAGATTTAAAATACAAATCTTTAATTTCCTAAAATATTAAAATATTTCAACAAACAATTAAAGTGAAAGAATTAAAAATAACTTACAGTATAGAATATCCTTAAAAGTCCTAAATTGTTTTAAAGTTCACTGTTTCGGAAGTTGATCCAAATATTCCGAATGTAGTATTCCAAATGAAATAGCCTTCACTGTGCTAATATGTTGATAAGTTTAAATATATCCAAATAATCCTTGTGAATCTGGAATCTCACAAGTTTTAGAAATGTTTCCGATAATTCCATGGAGTTGTATACAAATTCAGATTAAAGACAGTACTAAATCCTAAATGAACTGTATTAATAATAAATAAATCTCCAAATAAGTATATCCGACACACAAATTGAACCAATTTCGTAATGACCTCTCTCTTCAAATGTAACTGTAAAGAATATTTAATCACATGATTATTTCTTATATATATCGCATTAATGCGCAGAATCGAAATAAAAACCCATACTACGTCTTCAATAAACAGGGTATTTCAAAATAATGCAACCCTATCCGAACCAATCAGGAATTAGGTTATGCGTGATTCTGCTAAAGTACTCGAGTACCAGTGTTTTACACAGTAAACACTGTATTGATTCAATCTTCGAATATGACCTTAAACTATAATTCCTAGTCAATAATGTTTACTCTTAAAAGTACAAGAACTAGGTCAAAAGTTCATTACTCTCTTTCGTGCAGAAAATACATCACATGAGCTACAAGCAAATAGGTGAAAATATCGATCGAGGCTACCGTATGTATACTCATAAGACGACAGCTGTTTAGACTAAGAACAGAGATCATAAACTAATAAACTATACCATTATTAAAAGGAAAAATATATATAATTTCGTAACATATGGCAGTAAAAGGGTACTACACTATGGCAGAACTACTGTTTACTATAGCAGTAAAAGGGTACTACACTATGGCAGAACTACTGTTTACTAAGGCAGTAAAAAGGTACTACACTATGACAGAACTACTATTTACTAAGGCAGTAAAAGGGTACTACACTATGACAGAACTACTGTTTACTATAGCAGTAAAAGGGTACTACACTATGACAGAACAACTGTTTAATAAGGCAGTAAAATGGTACTACACTATGGCAGTAAAAGGGTTTACTATAGCAGTAAAAGGGTACTACACTATGGCAGAACTACTGTTTACTATAGCAGTAAAAGGGTACTACACTATGGCAGAACTACTGTTTACTATGGCATTAAAAGGGTACTACACTATGACAGAACTACTGTTTACTAAGGCAGTAAAAAGGTACTACACTATGACAGAACTACTATTTACTAAGGCAGTAAAATGGTACTACACTATGACAGAACTACTGTTTACTATAGCAGTAAAAGGGTACTACACTATGGCAGAACTACTGTTCACTATAGCAGTAAAAGGGTACTACACTATGGCAGAACTACTGTTTACTATGGCAGTAAAAGGGTACTACACTTTGGCAGTAAAAGGGTACTACACTATGACAGAACTACTGTTTACTATAGCAGTAAAATGGGTACTACACTGGCAGAACTACTGTTTACTATAGCAGTAAAAGTGTACTACACTATGACAGAACTACTGTTTACTATAGCAGTAAAAGGGTACTACACTATGGCAGAAATACTGTTTACTATAGCAGTAAAAGGGTACTACACTATGACAGAACTACTGTTTACTATAGCAGTAAAAGTGTACTACACTATGGCAGAACTACTGTTTACTATAGCAGTAAAAGGGTACTACACTGTGGCAGAACTACTGTTTACTATAGCAGTAAAAGGGTACTACACTGTGGCAGAACTACTGTTTACTATAGCAGTAAAAGTGTACTACACTATGGCAGAACTACTGTTTACTATAGCAGTAAAAGGGTACTACACTGTGGCAGAACTACTGTTTACTATAGCAGTAAACAGGTACCATACTATGGCAGAACTACTGTTTACTATAGCAGTAAAAGGGTACTACACTATGGCAGAAATACTGTTTACTAAAGCAGTAAAAAGGTACTACACTATGACAGAACTACTGTTTACTATAGCAGTAAAAGGGTACTACACTAAGACAGAACTACTGTTTACTAAGGCAGTAAAAAGGTACTACACTATGGCAGAACTACTGTTTACTATGGCAGTAAAAGGGTACTACACTGACAGAACTACTGTTTACTATAGCAGTAAAAAGGTACTACACTATGACAGAACTACTGTTTACTATAGCAGTAAAAGGGTACTACGCTATGGCAGAACTACTGTTGACTAAAGCAGAAAAAAGGTACTACACTATGACAGAACTACTGTTTACTATAGCAGTAAAAGGGTACTACACTATGACAGAACTACTGTTTACTATTGCAGTAAAAGGGTACTACACTGACAGAAGTACTGTTTACTATAGCAGTAACAGGGTACTACACTATGGCAGAACTACTGTTTACTATAGCAGTAAAAGGGTACTACACTATGACAGAACTACTGTTTACTATAGCAGTAAAAGGGTACTACACTGACAGAAGTACTGTTTACTATAGCAGTAACAGGGTACTACACTATGGCAGAACTACTGTTTACTATAGCAGTAAAAGGGTATTACACTATGGCAGAACTACTGTTTACTAAAGCAGAAAAAAGGTACTACACTATGACAGAACTACTGTTTACTATAGCAGTAAAAGGGTACTACACTGACAGAAGTACTGTTTACTATAGCAGTAACAGGGTACTACACTATGGCAGAACTACTGTTTACTATAGCAGTAAAAGGGTACTACACTATGACAGAAGTACTGTTTACTATAGCAGTAAAAGGGTACTACACTGACAGAAGTACTGTTTACTATAGCAGTAACAGGGTACTACACTATGGCAGAACTACTGTTTACTATAGCAGTAAAAGGGTACTACACTGACAGAAGTACTGTTTACTATAGCAGTAAAAGGGTACTACACTGACAGAAGTACTGTTTACTATAGCAGTAAAAGGGTACTACACTATGACAGAAGTACTGTTTACTATAGCAGTAAAAGGGTACTACACTGACAGAAGTACTGTTTACTATAGCAGTAACAGGGTACTACACTATGGCAGAACTACTGTTTACTATAGCAGTAAAAGGGTACTACACTATGGCAGAACTACTGTTTACTATAGCAGTAAAAGGGTACTACACTATGACAGAACTACTGTTTACTATAGCAGTAAAAGGGTACTACACTATGGCAGTAAAATGGTACTACACTATGACAGAACAACCTGTTTACTATAGCAGTAAAAGGGTACTACATTATGACAGAACTACTGTTTACTATAGCAGAATTATCTTGCTCAAGTAAACCATGCAAAGTGCATGCACACTGCTAAACCTAGTAATTGGCTGGAATAAACCCTAATAACCATTCCAACAAAAACTAAAATGGACAGGCCATGTAGGTCAAGCAATAACTCCATGTTCACCATGAATAACCATGACACTGCTAATACAATGACTGCACTCTGAATATGCTCAAATTACATGTGCAATACACTCCAAACAAGGTTAATTCTTGTCAGAGGTAAGTTTTTACCCATTTTTCTCCTTTCAGCTCTATACCATTCATAAAAGTTGTAGCCCACACAGCAGTACAGGCACTCTGGTCTCTTAAAATCCATTTCTTGTGATAAACACACTTTATGGTGTGGTCTTAAAATTATTTCAACACTGTGGTTGAGATATGCAAAAATTCTACTTAAATTCCTTATTTCACAAAATTTCCATCTTAATATAAATAAATGTCTCACCATCGTAACTTTTTGGAGGCAGATCAGACCTGTAAAGAGTATTTTCATATTTTTTAATATTTATTGTCATTTACCAACAATACTGCCCAATTTCTGAAATTAAGCAGGGGATATGTCCCACTGATGGTCAATAGTGATTTCTCAGTTTTACTATATTTCAGGCATACTGTAATTCTTCCAAACTCCTGAATAACCTTGATTTAATACATTTGCATCAGTTCAGATTACGGACCCCTGAAGATTTTATTACATATAACATTTACATGCCAACATCAATCTCCTCCCTTAAAATGGCTACATGGACCAATAAATACAAAGAAGACAATGTAAGCAGCCTGTATTACACCTTTTAATTGCATCAACCAAATTGTGGGCAGGGCCCTTTTACAGGAATAACATATTGTGAAAAATTAAATGCCACATGATGTTTCCTGAGATAGCTGTAGTTTTGTAATCAATATACCACACTATGAGTAACATCTAATTGTCTGATATATTTCTGCTGCTCTTTCTGAATATTCCCCATTCCACAATGAAATCACTCTGTGCAGGTCTGACCCATGTTTAACAGGTTGTAACAGTAAATCGTTTATGCATATTGTAGTAGAAATATGAAATAAGAAATTCTTGGTAAATTCTTGCATACCCTAGGCATCAGACGTTGAATTCAGTGTACAAACCATAAGCTATATGTCACAAATAATGGACTGTCCTGAGATATGAGCATCGGTAGTGTTCAATAGGTTAGCACATTTATAGATAGATGAAGAGCTAATACAAGAAATGAGACCAAACTCCGCTTTGATAACAGTAAGTCGCATGTTAGGAGCACATTCGATGTGTAATTTGAACATCTTCCAAACAAAAGTCATTGTATCTGCAACATTATGAATATACCCAGTAACTTGAGAAAAAATACATGTACTTTATCAGATACATAAAAGAGGTGAACAAAATTATCAATTGAAATCCTAATTACTGAAAAAATTTACATTTTGACCAAATTAATTTTTGATTTTTACCACACTTAATTTCTATTATGTCATTTTATTTTATTCATTGCTATTTGGTCATTTTAATTTTATTTATTTCAATCACTGCAATTATCTTAATTGCCATTAAGTCAGTTTAGGTATTGAAACTAATGTGTAAACAAAAGCACCTGATTATGTAAACAAGTGAACAATTGTCCAGCAAGCACCTGGTTATGCACAGAAGTAAACAGTTGTCCAGCAAGCACCTGGTTATGCACAGAAGTAAACAGTTGTCCAGCAAGCACCTGGTTATTCACACAAGTAAACAGTTGTCCAGCAAGCACCTGGTTATTCACACAAGTAAACAGTTGTCCAGCAAGCACCTGGTTATTCACACAAGTAAACAGTTGTCCAGCAAGCACCTGGTTATTCACACAAGTAAACAGTTGTCCAGCATGCATTTCATCACTTAACTGTTACATCTGGCCTCAATATTTTTTTTTGAGCATTCAAATTATCCAAAAGATTACTCAAATGTATTCCTGTGCTGTCAAATCATTATTCAAATGTATTCTGTACTGACAAATAATTATTCAAATGTATTCTGTACTGTCAAATGATTATTCAAATGTATTCTGTACTGACAAATGATTACTCAAATGTTTTCAGTACTGTCAAATAATTACTCAAATGTATTCTGTACTGTCAAATAATTACTCAAATGTATTCTGTACTGTCAAATAATTACTCAAATGTATTTCTGCACTGAAAAATGATTACTCAAATGTATTCTGCACTGAAAAATGATCACTCAAATGTATTCTGCACTGAAAAATGATTACTAAGATGCATTCTGTACTGACAAATGATTACTCAAATGTATTCTGTACTGACAAATTATTACTAAGATGCATTCTGTACTGACAAATGATTACTAAGATGCATTCTGTACTGACAAATGATTACTAAGATGCATTCTGTACTGACAAATGATTACTCAAATGTATTCTGTACTGACAAACGATTACTAAGATGCATTCTGTACTGACAAATGATTACTAAGATGCATTCTGTACTGTCAAATGATTAGTCAAATGTATTCTGTACTGTCAAATGATTAGTCAAATGTATTCTGTACTGTCAAATGATTAGTCAAATGTATTCTGCACTGCCAAATGATTAGTCAAATGTATTCTGTACTGTCAAATGATTAGTCAAATGTATTCTGTACTGTCAAATGATTACTCAAATGTTTTAAATACTATCCTTATTCACTGTCAAGTTGCCATTTCACTTTTTTTCTCACTATGTAACTCTCTTTTATTTAATTAGGTCAACCAACTGCTCACTTCATACATGTACGCATGTGTTTTGATAACGGAAATACTGTGCAAGCATCAACTGGAGTCCTCAGAAAATGAGGAAGAGCAAACAAATGCTTTATATGACCCATAAAAAGTTGTAAAAAATTATGTATCTGCTTTTCCTTCTTCTAAAACATCCATTTTTGTTTCTTTCTAAATGTATTTGAAGTCAATAACTTTATATCACTAACTTCATTATCCAATTGAAAATATTCTTGCATGGTACTGAAATTTGCAACAGATGTCGCTTTAGGATGTTATGAATGTCTGCAATCTATATAGTGGTTTTAATATGTCAAAAAAGTCACGTTTTGCCAGCTTCTAAGTCAGTGATTACCAACCTTTTTTTGTTGCAACCTTAAATTGGCCACCAACAGAGCCTCCTGACCCTCAGGCTTATGATATGATTTGTTCTGATGACTCTTCATGATCGTACTTAGGGCCCCACATGACCCTGATTTGGATTGCAACCTGAGGTTGGGAACCGCTGTTCAACGTTGTAATTCTTGTTTACAACCAAAAAACAAAATTTCTATGCTCTGATGAAGTAAAAATTTGCATTAAATCTCCCAGTCTGTATTTCTATGCCTGGACCAATACTAATGATCTGCCATCATTTTTACCTATATCTTTAATTTTATACACTTTATAAAGAATTTTAAACATACTTACCTTGTATCTTTTATCTTACAGAAGTACATGTTTACATTTATTTGGAATGATTTTTATTCCTGAAGATTATAGCAATTTTGTACCTTTACATTTCTTGAACTTTACTTATAATTGGCAGTGTTTGGCCAGGATTGTGCTGATGTGCTGTTAAACCTTATACATATTCATACTTTTTTTTTTTGCCCAACACTCTTTTCCACCTAGAATTGATAGAACATTATCCATCATTTGTAGGTGTGTAATAAGGAAATTATACCCTTTGTATCAGAACTCAAAAAGCCTTGTTTCTGCCCACAAATTCTCACCATCAGGTGTGATTTCCCTATCCCACACTTGATTATATGATAGATTAATAGAACCCATCATATGCATCAGTGTAGGATAGGAAAATTCCACCCGAGAGTCAGAATTTTGTGCCAAACATGAGGCTATGTCGAGTGTCAGACTAAAAATTTTGATCCCGAGGATGGAAGTTAGATTCTTTTTCTCAATTTTTCTGAATGAAAAATGAGGGCCGAAGTAAAATTGGTGTACTTTCAATACTGCTGTAACTTTCAAATGGCAGAACACCCATTGAAAATTTCCTCCCCCTAAGGTAGAGCGTAAAAAGTTAGGTTTACACTGAAAAATTCAGTGTAAACTTTCAATGACGTTTAAACACATTTGAGCTTTCAAAGAACAGTGCTTTGAAATTGCTATAGTAATAGTAATACACAGTATCTAAATTGTGCAATGCAGATAGATTGGGCAATGATACAAATGTGAACAGGTTAAAATATAAAGTTCACTTTATCCATAAGATTAATCGAGACAGACAACAAATCATGAAATAGTCCTCAATTCAACTCTGATCTATAATTGATTTACCCTTCAAAAATAATAATGAGAATATGAATTTTTAAAAAATAACATTTACCACAACAGCTTTTTCGACTCAAAATGGACTAAATAATCCGTATGTGTAGCGAGGTCGATCAGTGTGAAATGGCCTGTTTGTGGAACACTTAACTTCAACTACTGCTCTTTTTGGTACATACATGTGTTGCAATTAATGTTTATCTTGATTATTGTGAAAGAATGTTCAAGTGATGATTGAAATTAGTAAGTTTTTGCTACTCTGTGCTCGAAGTAGAAAGTGAAAATAGTCCACGAGTCAGAATAAAGGTCATGTGTGAGGCAGGATAGAGCTATCCTGCACCGGTTTTCCACACTGGAAAACATGATCATACACATATAGGAATGTGAGAATCTATTAGTTTGACTCGCACAAAAAATGCAGAAGCTTCTATTCAGCTGAAGTTTCATTCAATTTGATAAAAATTTCAGTGTCTATGTGAAACTTTTCTGCATGTGTGTTCATGATGTTAGTACAGTTAAACCTTGTTTATCCCAATTACCATGGTATCTGAACCATATGTTCATCCACTTCTTATGCACATTACTGTATTTTCTAAAAAATATTCACACACATTTTACTATTTACTTTTTCAAGTGTACCAATTATTTTAGGTGATAATTAAATCATTAGTTTCTTAGATACCTAAAATTTGGACACTTTAATAAGGATAATGTTCTCTGTACCAAAAATTTGAAGACGACAAATAATGTATATGGATTTTCTTTATGCATGGGTCTCCTTTATATAGGAGTATCTGGTAAGACAGGTTTCATTATAATGGGATAAAAGCTAAACCTGTCACTAACATAAATATTAACTGCATCCTCATTACGAGTAATTACCTTAATTTAACCCTTTACTGCCCCACAAATATCATCCTTAACTAAATTTCAAGTTTTTTTTGTATATTCTTGTAGATACTGAGAGAGAGAGAGAGAGAGAGAGAGAGAGAGAGAGAGAGAGAGAGAGAGAGAGAGAGAGAAGGGGGGAGTAAGACTTTGAATTTATTAATGTCAATATGGAAATAAAAGAGGACCACACTGGAGTTTAGTTCCATGTAACAGTGTCACCATCTTTAAACGAAGTCATAATGACTATAATTATAACAGTACTCACTTGATTAGTGTAACAATCACTAAGTAATTTTCAGTTATAGATCTGGCTTCTATTCAACTTAGTAATGATCCATTATTAACTAGTATGATCATTCATAATTATCCCCTTTCTCTTCAATTTTTGCAACAAATCATACAGGCAGGGTTATTTTAGTTGTTTTGGCTTGCGTCATTGATCATGGCAATCTCTCCAAGCATGACTTGAAAAATAAGTTTTCATTTCATGATTTGAGAAATTTATCTTGGTTTCATTGCTGCAGCTATAAAAACAGATATTTGCAACAGTAAAGTCACCAATAACATTCTCAAAATATTCCCATATGTAAAGACTCAAACCCTCTTCTTACAAATATGAAAATTTAATTCTTAGGTACTACATGTATATGATACCATGGTGACACTTAGGTACTATATGACAACATGGTGACACTTAGGTACTATATGACAACATGGTGACACTTAGGTACTATATGACAACATGGTGACACTTTTGACATTTTATCTCTGATTTTACATCTTAACTTATTATTATTTGACTGATATGACAGTATATAGCATCTGAACATGGTGCAAGAATTTAACTTCACTTGCATAATCATGTTGCTCAAGTCAGATGAACAAACCTTAATATAATATTGTCTCAAATATTTCATACATCATCAATCCATAACAATTAGAATTATTTTTTGTTCCCTAATTTTATTTACAACGAATTGTAAAAATGATGTGAATTTTACAAACCCCAAAAAATTCAACAATTTTGTTTACCTTTAATAATATTGTTTGTTCACCTGACAAAAAAGACAATTGCACAATAAATGACAAACAATACATTATTACATTCTACCTGAGCATGAGAGTTTATTCATGTCAAACGCCAGTGATCCAGTGCCAATGGAGGCCTTCTGTTCATCCAGAATATCGGGCAAGGCGTTCCTGCGACCTGTCCGACCTGTAGCCAGAAAATCCTCCAACAGCTGCTGCTCCATCTGGGTATTTCTCTCTGTTGTTACCTGAAATAGTAACAGGCACTATAAATTATGTACATGTGTTTAAATAGCAACAGTAACTATACTCCCTCATGGGAATCAAGACTTAAAGATTAAATTGGAAAACATGACCACTGCAAATGGCAAATGATATGCCTGCTGCATGTAAAATGTTATGTGATTTCAGAATAAACTGGAGTTAAAATATCAATTAGTAACACTGATTTGGAGAAAAAGCTAGATAGAAAGTTCTGGTTGCAGTAACACTGACCCTTAAAGATCACCTTTCAGTTTGAAATTAAGTGTGATTTCCAGCGAAAACAACATACAAACATACAAATTTAAATGCATGTATGCAGTCAAGTGAACACATCACAAAAAGCTATTTATATTCTTTGGGTCATGGTAACCTTGACTTTTCACATTTTGTCCCCAAAAGCATCTCTGTTTTAACTCTCAACAGTAAACCCTGTAATAAAGTTTGGTGAAGGCATACACAATAAACCTCAAGTCTTCATGTGGAAACCAATTTCTTCCTATGGTTCATATTGACCTTGACCTCTGACCTTTAGACTCTCAAATCAATACACTTATTTGTACCCTGAATGACAACATATTTGTGAGGACCAGACAGAATGCTAAAGTACAACTAGGGCTTCTGTGCAAACACTGTATGGATGTAATGCCTTTGAACATGAGTATAACAAACTTAAATTTTATGGTTACCAGTCTAATCTCAACTTTCTGACTTCATTTTTACCTATTTCTTTATTTTAAATCAGTATACAAATGTGGACGACTCCTGCGGCTGCTGAAGAAATATATTTTGCAGGCAGGCTGACCACCTTTCTATGTTATAATAATGCTTTTTTGCATGAGAGAAAGAGAGGATACTGGGAAATTCAGAAAATACAACAATCGTAAACTGACCTCATTTTAAATAAAATATCCATTACATAGTGATGTCAAGAATAGAGGTAGCAGTGGAAAAAAATTCACCAACAATCATTATGAAGCATTACTATATATACTCGCAGCATCTAACTGCAAACTGCATAGATCCACATCTGCCATTGCATAATGTGCCAGCAGATCTAGGTCTATGCAATTTGTTAGGATTTATAAGTAGAACAAACAACATAGGCCCTGATCTGCTGGTGCATTATGTGACAGTAGATCAGGGTCTATGTTGTTTGCGGCAGGACCCAACCTATAGGCCAATATATATTAGTTAAGTTCTGTGAGGATTAAATCATGTCCATTATAAATCTAAGAAGAGATATTTGTCTGCCAAACTGCAACAAATGATTTATTTTAATAATTGATGTACTGAATATTGCTGTTGGCACTACATAGAGATTCATGTTAAGATAATGCTTAAAATACATAATTCATTCCACTGATCCATCATAAACCCAATTAAGGCTGCAATGGTTACATGTGTAAATGGCAAAGTTTAGTATACTGCCTGTAAAGGTTCACAAAATTTTAAAACGTGTAAAATGAACAAACACGTGGCTGTCAGTGATCCAGGAACTAATCATTCCAATTAAATATATTTCCACATCTCTGCTCAAGATGACTGTTTAGTGGGATATTTTTAATTCTTTTCTTAAAATATGCATGATTTTCACATTGAATGTGGCATCTCAAGGAAAAAGACAAACAAAATGAGAATCAGTTGTAACTCACATTCCACAACAGGTTGATTTTCTGATAATGATAATAAAATTTTATTTTAACTACATTATTTACCCTTTAAAGACATGTTTATTAACAGAACCTTTGATTAGTAACATTTTATTTTAAAGAAACACCGTTTGAAGTTTTTAAGCCACAGTATAGTTTCTTAGTCATTGTAGATCCTACAAAAGCATCTTGTGCACATGTCCAAACAGTATGTCTGGTTGTGTTATCTATTTGTTTCATTTTGTAGACATATGTAGCAGTAGGAAACAATACCACAATGAACCAAGGGATGTTTTACCTAAATTGTCAGATACTAGTATATTCAGCAAAGATATATTTTGCATACTGAATCTTCTCATAATAAGTGATAAAAGACGTACAGCAAATGCAACAATCACAAGTTGAGCGAGGTAAAGCATTCACATTATAATAGCAGTTAGCTCTTCAGTATGCCTAACCAGTTTTTAGGGAGAAAGGTCGAGTTTCTAATCATTTTGATTAAATGCCATCATTTTGGTTATTGTAAAATGAGTATAAGTTTTGAAATTTTGGTAACTGTTGCAGTCTTAACCTTAAACATACAGGATGATACATTTAAGGGCCAACAACCCAACTTTCTGACAAATTACAGTTCGACTGCCATCAATTTTGGCTGTTTAAGATACATTTACCATAAGCTTTTCAAGACAGATAAAATATACTGGTATTTATGACAGCTGAATAAATGGGGGGGGGGGGGGCATGTATTTTTTAGTCACTTATTTCAGAAATCAGCTTGTCAACTATGCTCTGCCTATACTCACAGTACTGCATAGAAACCATGACCTGTCTGTCAAACAAGCCAGCAAGAAGTCCAATATTGCCACCGCAAAGAAAGGATGTGTGGAGAATTTGTGCAGTAACTATTGAATATAACCAAATGAAAAAAAATATAATATATTGATTCATATCCATTATAATCCTTTGTACTGTCCAATATTCCAACTTTCATTGAACAATTTTCACTGGGATTTTTGAAAACTGCAAAATTTAATCTCTCTCTCTCTCATCAACACACATACAATCATGACACATAGAGACACCTCACCTACAATGACTAAAAGAACAAGTACCATGAATGGAACAATATATGCCCATCCCATGTTTAACAGTCCTCTACATGCATGGTATAACATTTCTTTTCGCAGATAGGCTTCTTCCTTACCTAAGTGCAATCCATCCATACAGTTTGTGTCAGATCCGTGATGTAGTACTAATGTTATTGTCCAGAAACCATTTTTATTCTCTGTCAGTAACCTTCACCTTTGACTTTTTGGCACCAAAATAAATAGTCTTCTTCCTTACCCCACGTGCAAGTTATCCACAAAGTTCAGTTGATGTATGTCATGTAGAACTTACGTTTTTGTGCAGAAACCATTTTTTCCCTTCAGCACTGTGACCTAGATCTTTGAGCTTTTCACTGCAAAATCAAAAGGGTTCTTCCTTAGACCAAGTGCAAGCCTCAAAGTTTGCAACTGTCAATGATGGAGAACTCGTGTTACTGTGCAGAAACCATTTGTATTCTTTCAGTCAGTGACCTTGATCTCTGACCTTTTGAAACCAAATTGATAAGGTTCTTCCTTAGCCGAAGTGTAAGCAATCCACTATGTTTTGTAACTGCAGATGGTGGAGAACTCTAGTTTTTCTGTGGAACGACTTTTCTTCTTTCCATCAGAGTTACCTTGACCTTTGACCTTGAAATCAATAGGATTCTTTCTTTCTACAAGTCTAAGCAATGCACAAAGTTAGGCTACTTAAGATGCTGAAAAACTTGAATTACTGTGCAGAAACTGTTTTTGGTAACTGTCGATGGTGGAGAATTTATGTTACTGTGCAAAAACTGTCTTCCTTATTTCAGTCACAGTGACCTTGACCTTTGAGCTTTTAAGCCCAAAATTGAAAGGTTCTTTCTTATTCCAACTGCAAGCCATCCTCAAAGTTTTATAACTGCAGATGTTGGACAACTGAAGTTATTGTGAGGAATCCAAATTGGCAACATATGGATGGCTTGATGGAGAGCATCATAACATAATACTAGGGGTGAAATGATACACCTCTGCCACGCATCGATACGATTCTCGATACACAGCCTATGATACGATACATTATCGATACACATATCAACTTGATGGTCTTTTCATCTTTAGAATGTCTGTCAATGGTAGGGTGGTGCCATTTTTTATGTGTTGACATATTGGGTTTATTTCCAGTATGCAGATTACAAACAAACATAGACTTATCATCTGTTCATATGCCATTCTCATCCTTGACAAGATTTTAAAAAAAAATACTTCTAAACAGACTAGCTGTTAATGATTTTTATTCACCCTTTTAGGCCATTTCAGGCTGCTCCATTCGATTGTATGCATGACTCATTCTGGTCACCACGCCCTTTGTTTTACATTGAATGAATGTTTTTAAAACATCTTATTGCCAGTTTCATGTCTTCACTTAAATTTTGAAGAGATTACAGTGTTATCTTTGAAACAGAAGAAACAGTGCAATTTCTTTGTGCAAGGAAATTCTTATCTGGAACAAGTCCGAGTGTGGAAGCAGAGATGACTAATAGACAAATCCTTCACATTGTACTTCCTGCAGATGCAAATCAACTGCTGCGGCCACAGACATTTGTTTCTGTCAGTGAAAAAGGAAAATATTGACAACACCCACTCCTTTTCTACAAATTGATGAGGTGGCTATAACTCGTGCGGTTTGGAATCTGCCCCCTTGCCGATTCTGTGCTATTTTTTAAAATTTTTTTATCCCATCAGCAGGTTCGGTCACTGATTACATGTACATATAACAATGTAAAAGGAGATATTCCAAACTTATTCCCCATGTACGATTTAAGTACTTTACACATATCATTTAATAGTCACTTTCGTGTGAAGTTTCTATGTTGCTTTGTATCTATTTGGATAGAGTTTGGATGACAATATTTCTGGTATGTCACGCAGTGAACACACTACAGTTAGTTATGATTGGTGGTTATTGTTTTACCCTGGACTTGAACAAACAATAACCACTAATCAGAATTGCATGCAACACTGCCTGACACACCGGATGTGTAGTCTTCAATTCGATCCTGTAGACAAGATGCGATGCAACAGATAAATTTTGCATAAAAGTGGTTATTAAATGATCAGTAAAGTACTTAAATCACACATAGGGAAGAAATCTGCAATGTCTTCTCTCCATTGATATATGTTATCAGGGGCTGCAGATGCAGACGAGATAAACTAATTAGCATGAAATTGGGGCAGGAGAAGGGGGCAGATTTCGAACCACGGGAGTTAGTCACCTTGTGTTAATTTGTAGAAGGCAAGTGGATCTTTTCAATTGCTTTAATTTTTACTGACAGAAATGAGTGCATGTACTTGCTACGGCTGTCTCAGATGAATTCTCAATTTAAAGAATGAAAAGACAAATGACTAATAATTATTCTCGACTGCTGAAAATAAAAGTAACTTGCATAGAGTAAGTATCGTTTTGTATCGATTCTTCCCCTCTTGCATCGATATGGGTATCAATATAGAAAAAGTATTGATACATCGATATATCGATTAATCATTTCACCCCTACATAATACACTCCGCTTTATCTTGGGCATATAAAAAAATAGCTTACAATATGTGCAAAACCAGTCATCAAGTTGTCACCTGTCAGCAGATTACACTGTGTGTTTAGCAATAACCACCTATCGCCTTATTTACATGTCACCTGTCATGTACTGTACACATGACATGTTTTAGATCTGACTTGTATAAAATATTTAAAACATCTCCCTTTTAATGTATATAACACATAACATTCAATTTCGACCACATCCATCCATGACCACATACAATACAAAAGAGTATCTGGTTTGACCACATCTAACCATGATCACATGATACAAGAGTGTCTGGTTTTACAAAATGCATCCATGACCACATACAATAAAAAAGAGAGTCTGGTTTGACCACATCCATCCATGACCACATATGATACAAAAGAGTGTCTGGTTTGACCACATCCATCCATGACCACATATGATACAAAAAAGTATCTGGTTTGACCATGTCCATCTATGACCACATATGATACAAAAGAATGTCTGGTTTCCATAAATTAAGCATTATGTTCACAGTTGTCAATTAATGCACATATTAAAGAAGATGGTACTAGTATATTTACTATGTTTAACATGATTGGTTGGTTTGGTTTGGTATTGTGGAGTTTAACACCATTTTTCAGCACGATAGGCTTTACATGGTGGCCAGTATATTTGGTGCAGGGAGAACCTGGGAAGAACCACTGACCCACAGGAAGCTACTGGCAAGCTTTCTCACATACCCGTGTTGGTCGAGCCAAGACTTTAAGTCATGCAGACAGAGGTGAGATGTGCAAGTTATCTGTAAAGGTGAGCACCTTAGACCACTTGGTCACCTGGAGCTCCGTGACTGGTTGGACAAAGAACATGACTGAATATGACTCAAGACGTGCTCAACATGAAAATGAAATAAAAAACTTCACCATATAATCTGTTTCCATATCAATTATCAGTGTTACATAGGCCATAGTAAAAACATTTTGGCACAATCAATTGTTTTAACAAATGACAAGTAGGATTTTCCTTTGATACTCGATCATTTTATATTTTTATCAAATATGAATGAAGCCAACAGTTCATATTCACTGATGTTTAACTGTAGGAATGCACATTTTATTTAACAAGGTAACAATGTGAGGTCACGGTTAGTATACCAGACTCACCTGGTCACATGGAACAGAGTGTGAATGTAGAATCAATTTTATTGGTCATTTTGTTTTTTAGGTAGAGTTAGCAATAGTCTAATTTGCTAGCTCTTAGTTTGGGAAAGGACTGTGACTAAGACACACATGATTACGGGTGCCCAGGAACAAGTCACATTAAATTCATTCCCTTTACACAATTTTGATGATAAAGGAACATCATATTTAAGTGGTTTGTGGTTTTCTGGGTTTAATGCCATTTTAAGCACATGACAGGCTAGACGTGGTGGCCAGAATAACTGGTGGAGGAAGAACCCAGGAAAACCCCAGACCCACGGGAAACTACTGGCAAGCTTTCTCAGATACCCAAATTGGCTGAGCCCACGGCTCGAACCCACGCGGATAGAGTTGTAGGTAGAGTAACCCAATGACTATACAAGTTTAATAATAGGCAACAGTGTACAATCTAGCCCAGTCTGGATCCACTAAGGAATGGCTCTTGATATACAATTAGCTCGAACAGCAAAAACAATAAGAAAGTCTATTGTCTGTGTTAATACAGGTATTAAACCATTAAGTGAAAGTATTGCATCGCTGTGTTTTTCTTTACATTATAAATTTGTAAAATAATTTTATCCAAAGAGAGCATAGCACCGTCACGATTCACTGGCGTCACTATACCAAAACAATATCTGGCATATTGCCACAACCTCGATACAAATGCTACCTTGTGTACCAGTGCAGTACTTGTATTACATGGACTGCAATATCACTGCTACAGCTATTCATGTACACAGCGCTGTGATTAATACCACAGTACCCAGCACATTATTACTAAACCATTATGCTACCAGCATTCTGGCCATGCCATATTACCGCATCAATGGACATAGCTGCCATTGTCCATTTCTAGTCAATCACTTGGGATGCTATATATACAGTTGTAAACATGTGACTGGTCAGCACTATTATCTGGATAGAAAGCATGTATCATGGTGCAGTCACTACAGATTAGAACATTTACTGCAGGCAACTATGGTGAGAACTATTTATATTACCAAGTTCAGAACAAATGTACAGACAACAATGTATTTCATCATCACATATTCTAGACTGTGAAACTTCAATCCAAGTTTATAAAAAAAACACCTAATATTTCTAATATTTTAATATTGCTGTACCAACAATGTCTCTTACACATTCAATCACTCTTGACTTGGACTCCCAACTAAATCTGTGTCTGGCTGAATCTTGTCTATCTCTTTGTCTACATTGTAACTGACTGGCACTGACTAAATCTAGATGTCTATCTCTGACTTTATCTACACTGTAACTGACTGAATCTAGACGTCAATCTCTGACTTTATCTACACTGTAACTGACTGAATCTAGACGTCAATCTCTGACTTAATCTACACTGTAACTGACTGAATCTAGACGTCAATCTCTGACTTTATCTACACTGTAACTGACTGAATCTAGACGTCAATCTCTGACTTTATCTACACTGTAACTGACTGAATCTAGACGTCAATCTCTGACTTAATCTACACTGTAACTGACTGAATCTAGACGTCAATCTCTGACTTTATCTACACTGTAACTGACTGAATCTAGACGTCAATCTCTGACTTAATCTACACTGTAACTGACTGAATCTAGATGTCTATCTCTGACTTTATCTACACTGTAACTGACTGAATCTAGACGTCAATCTCTGACTTAATCTACACTGCAACAGACTCACTGACTTTTGATGGACATTTTCTTCAGAAAATTAGCACTAGGGCCTGATATTTTGTTAAATTTAATATAAAATGATTAAAAGGCAGTATAAAAAGTTGCAACAAAAAAGAAAACCGAGTTACTTTTAAAAGTTATTAAAACGGAAAATGCGTCATTTTCGGTTCCGGATTTGCTGTTGCATCATTAGTAGTATTATTCTTCCATGCCGCGCTAGTTTTTCTCAGAGTCAAACTATTTATTTATAGAAATCACTTTTTTTTTTCTTTAATAAAACTATACTGCAGAAGTTCACACAACAGCAGTATTTATTCCATTAGAGAGTCTTGAACAAAATTAATTATTAACTGACAACAAGCACACGTACTACCTCGAAAATACAGAACACCTTACCGGCGGGTATTTCCGGTCAAGTCCGACTGTAAAGTTGTATTCTTCAAAACAAGTCTTGGCGGATGATAAAAAAAGTAAGTTACTGCTAGTATCTTTTTTTAATTAGGTTCTAGACTACACATATTTTTTCTTCTAAAGGTCTGATGTGTGCTGACACACCGCAGAAAATTTAAAAAAAAAAAAAAAATGGGTGTCAATGACTAATGTAATATCTACTGTATATAGTTAAATTATCTACTTTTTATAAGTCCTGGAGACAATCTTACACATCTCTATTGTCTTGTGCTTTGTAGGTGATGATTTTTTAAACAACTGGAAAAACATAATGACCAAACATTACTAACAACTGCACGGGATACTTACGCGCACGGTATGTCCAGTGCTTGCCATATCGAGTCGGCAAACGGTCATTTGACCTCATTTGTCGGTCATGTCCGGTAACACGACTGTTTCGGGGATATCTGATGTATAAATATTTTCCAAAAGTCCAGCTGAGCTACAAATTCCATAAACAACACGGTTATCTAATCATTTTCTGCAAATATGCATATAAACAAGCCTGCTTAATTTCATGTCTTGCTCAAGTGGTTTCCCGGTTATTGTGCATTGAGCAAATCAAGATGTCCCCTATATGCTGGCTTGCATTTGAGGCATACTGATTAATTAGGTTTACTGGGGTTGTTGCACAAGAGCACAGGGCAACTCTTGGAACTGTTGGGCAAGTATTTATATTACAACAGTATATCTCAGTACCAGGGCAGTCCTTGGAATTGTTAGGCTAATATTTATGTTACAACAGTATATCTCAGTACCAGGGCAGTCCTTGGAACTGTTAGGCTAATATTTATATTACAACAGTATATCTCAGTACCAGGGCAGTCCTTAGAACTGTTAGGCTAATATTTATATTACAACAGTATATCTCAGTACCAGATACATAAGACTGTATATTGTTTATAATTGTGTTGAGAAAGAAACATTTTATGCTATAATCTACTCTGTGAAGTTGGTGCTTTTCTATTTAAACTCAAATTATCATAGTTCCTCTAAAAGAAACCTCACTTCCTGCCTGGGCATTGCAATCATTGAACAAGGGAGTTTCCAACAGAGCTGGAATTTCTACATCACTCTCCTTGTTGCATTTGTATTTAAACAAGAATAGGTTATGGATCATGTACCCATTTTTGACATTACACCATGTATGTTGGCTGTATGACTTCCAATGACCACAACATAAACTATAGATTGTAATTAATTCTAACTGACAAGGGTACCAAGATAGCATCATGATAATTACAAATAGGTAAAATTATTTAATCAACTGCCACTAGAAAAAACAATTCAAACTTGGAGGGGGGGGGGGGGGATGGGGGCAAAACTTGACCAAGCCCAAAACATTTGCATTTATTTTTTAACTGACCCAACAACTAGTTGTAAAGTTTAGGTCCCGCACCCATAACATCAGTGTCCACTATGGTTTGAACTCGTGACCACTATGGTGTGAAGACATCAGTGCATGTGCTCTCCTGAACATTTATAAGGGTTGTTCCAAAATAGCTTTGAACTGTTTTGGACTTAGTCATTTATTAATGATATTTTAAAACAACAACAAAAAAAGAAAGTAATTGGTTGTACTAGTGGCAGTTTATTAAATGTTTCTGCCAATTAGCAACTACCATAATGTAATCTATATACTCCTATCATTTATAATTAATTGCGATAGTTTCTGATGTGCTCATCTTAAGTCATATGGGTCAAATACATGGTGTAATGACCAAAATGGGTACATAAACATTTACTTCACAGCTCATCACCTACCCAAGAACATCTTATGAATCATAAAGCCTAAATTACAGATCAACACCTACCCAAGAACATCTTATGAATCATAAAGCCTAAATTACAGATCAACACCTACACAAGAACATCTTATGAATCATAAAGCCTAAATCACAGCACAACACCTACCCAAGATTATCTTATGAATCATAAAGCCTAAATTACAGATCAACACCTACCCAAGAACATCTTATGAATCATAATGCTTAAATTACAGAGGCATCAGTATAACCTAAATGCAATGTAATTTTCTGGATTTCTTCTTATTTCTATGTGTGAAATGTAGCCCTTGTATAATCTGTACTGTTAAAAAAATAATTTTTACCACATATTTTTTTAATGATTTATTTATTTATTTAAATACCAATTGATTACCTAATGTTGACAAAAAATAAAAACTACTGATTTAATTTGAAAATCACAGGAGAACTAGAAACATGCCCAATACATACGGATGCCCCTCTCCCCCCCCCCCAATTAATGAACTGAATGTCTGAAGAAACCTTGGCAAAGTTCTACGCCAGTCTGGAGTTATAACTTCATCAAGTATTGATAGAAAAAGGTGAAAATAGCACCTGACTTAAGTTCTGTTGATATTTCACTTCATACCAAATCTGGTTTCATTCCATTAGCCCTAAGCTTCAATTATCATCATACATGCTTAAATGAAATTTATAATGCAAAGACAAACTTTACGTAAAACAGGGGGCATAACTATCAAAAATGTATACCAATAAGAAAAAACAAAAAATTTAATTTGACCTATGTCTTTTTTATAACTATATAAAATTCCATAATTTTTTTTGTTTCAATCCAAAGAGTCCTTCACAAGTTACTGAGCAGAAACAAACTGTGTGACGTAAAGAACAGACTTAGCTGTCTGTGTAGCACTATATGTTCCCTCCATACAATATGGCAGTGACATAAAAATATGCTACACCTGCAAAAGAGTCATGGTATTCTATTAAAAGGTGACTTTATATTGACTGAGTTGTTTGCAAATCAGTACAATGTGTACCTGTTAAGTATTTCTACCTTTAGCTTACTGTTGATTGTAAATCAGAGTATACTGTATCTGTTAAGCATTTATACCTGTAGATTATTGTTGTGTCCATGATTCTGCAGTTTGTATCAGTGAAGTACCTATTAAGCATTTCTACCTGTAGCTTATAGTTGTGTCCAAGATTTTAAAACTTGCACCTCTTATGCATTCTAATTGTCGCTTATAGTTGTGTTTAAGATTCTACAACTTGTACCTTGTTAAAAATTTCTGCCTTATCGTACTGTTTTTAAATCAGTTGCAACTTGTACCTATTAGCATTTCTACCTGTAGCTTATTGCTGTTCATAAATCAGTGCAACTTGTACTCATTAAGCATTTCAACCTTTAGCTTATTGCTGTGTCTAAGATTCTACAACTTATACCTGTTAAGCATTTCTACCTGTAGTTTATTGTTGTATCCAAGATTCTACAATTTGTACATGTTAAGCATTCTTATTATTGTTTGTAAATCAGTACAACTTAAACCTGTTAAGCAATTCTACCTGAAACTCACTGCTGTGTCTTAGATTCTCCAATTTTTACATGTTAAACATTCTACCTGTAGCTTATTGTTGTGTCTAAGACTCTACAACTTGTATCTGTTGAGCATTTCTACCTCTAGCTTATTATTTGGAAATCAGTATAACTTGTACCTGTTAAGCATTTCTACCTCTAGCTTATTATTTGGAAATCAGCATAACTTGTACCTGTTAAGCATTTCTACCTGTAGCTTACTGTTGTTTGTAAAGTATTTGGCAACATGTAGCATTTCTACCATTAGCTTATTTTTGTTTGTAAATCAGTGCAACTTGTACCCTTTCCACATTTCTACCTGTAGCTTATTGTTGCTAGCAACTCAACGCAAGGTGTATCATTTAAACATTTCTACCTGCACCTTATTATTGTTAGCAAATCAGTGCAAGTTGTATCCATTAAGCATTTCTACCTATAGCTTATTGTTAGCAAATCAGTGCAAGCTGTATCAAGCATTCCTATCAGCTTATTGCTGTTAGCAAATCAGTACAAGTTTTATCCATAAAGCATTTCTACCTGTAGATTATTATTGTGTTTAAGATTCCACAACTTCTGTAGCTTACTGTTGTTTGTAAAGTAGTGCAAAGTGAATCTGTTAAACATTTCTACCTCTAGCATAATGTTGTATCTAAGATTCTACAGTTTGTACATTGTAAGTATTCTACCTGTAGCTTACTGTTGTTTGTAAATTAGTACTACTTGTACATGTTAAGTACTTCTACTTGTAGTCTGTAGCATCCTTTCATGTCCAAGATTCTACAGCTTGTACATGTTAAGCATTTCCACCTGTATCTTATTGCTGTATCCAAGATTACACAACTTGTACCTGTAAGGCATTTCTACCCATAGCTTACTGTTATGTTCAAGATTCTACAACTTTTACCTGTTAAGCATTTCTACATGTATTTTATGTCCAAGAGTCTACAACTTGTACCTGTTTAGCATTTATACATGTTGTTTATTGTCGTGTCCAAGATTATACAACTTGTACTTTTTTAAGCATTTCTACCTATAGCGTACTGTCATGTCCAAGATTCTACAACTTGTACCTGTTAAGCATTTCTACATGTGGCTTACTGCTGTGTCCAAGATTATACAGCTTGCACCTGTTAAACATTTCTACTTGTAGTCTAATTTGTGTCCAAGATTCTACAGCCTGTATCTGTTATGCATTTCTACATATAGCTTATAGTTCTATCCAAGATTATACAACTTGCACCTGTTATGCATTTCTACATGGAACTTATTGTTGTGTCCATGATTCTAAAGCTTGTACCTGTTGGGCATTTCTTCCTGTAGCTTATTGTTGTGTCCATGATTATAAAACTTGTACCTGTTAGGCATTTCTACATGTAGCTTTTTGTGTCCAAGATTATACAACTCGCACCTGGTAAGTATTTCTACATGTAGCTTACTGTGTGTCCAATGATTATACAACTTGTACCTGTTAAGCATTTCTACATGTAGCTTATCACTGCATTCAAGATTCCACAACTTGTACCAGTTAAGAATTTCTACCAACAGCTTATTGTTGCATCCAAGATTCCACAACTTGTGCTTGTAGCTTACTGTCATGTCCAAGATTATACAACTTGTACCTGTGCAACATTTCTACATGTAGCTTATTTTGTGTCCAAGACTATACAACCTGAACTTGTGCAGCATTTCTACATGTAGCTTACTTTGTGTCCAAGATTATACAACTTGTACCTTTGAAGCATTTCTACATGTAGCTTATTTTGTGTCCAAGATTATACAACTTGTACCTGTGCAACATTTCTACATGTAGCTTATTTTGTGTCCAAGATTATACAACTTGTACCTGTGCAGCATTTCTACATGTAGCTTACTTTGTGTCCAAGATTATACAACTTGTACCTTAGAAGCATTTCCACATGTAGCTTATTTTGTGTCCAAGATTATACAACTTGTGCCTGTGCAGCATTTCTACATGTAGCTTAATGTTGTTTGTAAAATAGTGCAACGTTTACCTTTTCAAATATTTGTCAATGGTAATAAAACTATCAAATACATGCTATTTTTTTCTTGTATTTATTGGCATCCCCTCAACGCCCACCCCCACCTCCCAACTCGAAGTTGCTTTGAAATTGGAAACACTGCAAACTCAGTCATCTAAATCTAATGAAATGACATCTTACAGGTCTTGAATAAAAATTTTCAGGATTCAGACTAAAAGTCAAATGAAGGTGTTATTTTCCCTGTTTATCTTCAAACTGAGTATGACCATAAACATTCCTTTTGAGCTGAAACCAAACTATATTGAGAGGTAAAGATGGGCAGAAACTTGATTACCTGTTCAGTCAAATGCAGGGACCATCTCTAAAATTTCTCTGAGAAGTGATCTGTTCACCATCAAAATCACAGATATGTGGCCAATTTAAATTAATTAAATTTTTATATGTTGATTGCAGGCCTCCAAAATTTACAATATATGCTGGACATGTCTGACCTTTTTTGTTTTTACTTACTATAAAATTGCTGGACATGTCCGACCTTTTTTGTTTTTACTTACTATAAAATTGTTGGACATGTCTGACCTTTTTTGTTTTTACTTACTATAAAATTGCTGGACATGTCCGACTTTTTTTGTTTTTACTTACTATAAACTTGCTGGACATGTCCGACTTTTTTTGTTTTTACTTACTATAAAATTGCTGGACCTGTCCGACTTTTTTTGTTTTTACTTACTATAAAATTGCTGGACATGTCCGACTTTTTTTGTTTTTACTTACTATAAAATTGCTGGACATGTCCGACTTTTTTTGTTTTTACTTACTATAAAATTGCTGGACATGTCCGACTTTTTTTGTTTTTACTTACTATAAAATTGCTGGACATGTCCGACTTTTTTTGTTTTTACTTACTATAAAACTGCTGGACATGTCTGACCTTTTTAGTTTTTACTTACTATAAAACCGCTGGACATGTCCGACTTTTTTTGTTTTTACTTACTATAAAATTGCTGGACATGTCCGACTTTTTTTGTTTTTACTTACTATAAAATTGCTGGACACGTCTGACTTTTTTTGTTTTTACTTACTATAAAATTGCTGGACATGTCTGACCTTTTTTGTTTTTACTTACTATAAAATTGCTGGACATGTCTGACTTTTTTTGCTTTTACTTACTATAAACTTGCTGGACATGTCCGACTTTTTTTGTTTTTACTTACTATAAAATTGCTGGACATGTCCGACTTTTTTTGTTTTTACTTACTATAAAATTGCAGGACACGTCCGACTTTTTTTGTTTTTACTTACTATAAAATTGCTAGACATGTCCGACTTTTTTTGTTTTTACTTACTATAAAATTGCTGGACCTGTCCGACTTTTTTTGTTTTTACTTACTATAAAATTGCTGGACATGTCCGACTTTTTTTTGTTTTTACTTACTATAAAATTGCTGGACATGTCCGACTTTTTTTGTTTTTACTTACTATAAAACTGCTGGACATGTCTGACCTTTTTAGTTTTTACTTACTATAAAATTGCTGGACATGTCCGACTTTTTTTGCTTTTACTTACTATAAAACTGCTGGACATGTCTGACCTTTTTAGTTTTTACTTACTATAAAATTGCTGGACATGTCCGACTTTTTTTGTTTTTACTTACTATAAAATTGCTGGACATGTCCGACTTTTTTTGTTTTTACTTACGTTAAAACTGCTGGACATGTCTGACCTTTTTAGTTTTTACTTACTATAAAATTGCTGGACATGTCCGACTTTTTTTGTTTTTACTTACTATAAAACTGCTGGACATGTCTGACCTTTTTAGTTTTTACTTACTATAAAATTGCTGGACATGTCCGACTTTTTTTGTTTTTACTTACTATAAAATTGCTGGACATGTCTGACCTTTTTTGTTTTTACTTACTATAAAATTGCTGGACATGTCCGACTTTTTTTGTTTTTACTTACTATAAAATTGAAAGACACGTCTGACCTTTTTTGTTTTTACTTACTATAAAATTGCTGGACACGTCTGACTTTTTTTGTTTTTACTTACTATAAAATTGCTGGACATGTCTGACCTTTTTTGTTTTTACTTACTATAAAATTGCTGGACATGTCCGACTTTTTTTGTTTTTACTTACTATAAAATTGCTGGACATGTCTGACCTTTTTTGTTTTTACTTACTATAAAATTGCTGGACACGTCTGACCTTTTTTGTTTTTACTTACTATAAAATTGCTGGACATGACCGACATTTTTTGCTTTTACTTACTATAAAATTGCTGGACATGTCCGACTTTTTTTGTTTTTACTTACTATAAAATTGCTGGACACGTCCGACTTTTTTTGCTTTTACTTACTATAAACTTGCTGGACATGTCCGACTTTTTTTGTTTTTACTTACTATAAAATTGCTGGACATGTCCAACTTTTTTTTGTTTTTACTTACTATAAAATTGCTGGACATGTCCGACTTTTTTTGTTTTTACTTACTATAAAACTGCTGGACATGTCTGACCTTTTTAGTTTTTACTTACTATAAAATTGCTGGACATGTCCGACTTTTTTTGTTTTTACTTACTATAAAACTGTTGGACATGTCTGACCTTTTTAGTTTTTACTTACTATAAAATTGCTGGACATGTCCGACTTTTTTTGTTTTTACTTACTATAAAATTGCTGGACATGTCCGACTTTTTTTGTTTTTACTTACTATAAAACTGCTGGACATGTCTGACCTTTTTAGTTTTTACTTACTATAAAATTGCTGGACATGTCCGACTTTTTTTGTTTTTACTTACTATAAAACTGCTGGACATGTCTGACCTTTTTAGTTTTTACTTACTATAAAATTGCTGGACATGTCCGACTTTTTTTGTTTTTACTTACTATAAAATTGCTGGACATGTCCGACTTTTTTTGTTTTTACTTACTATAAAATTGCTGGACATGTCCGACTTTTTTTGTTTTTACTTACTATAAAATTGCTGGACATGACCGACATTTTTTGCTTTTACTTACTATAAAATTGCTGGACATGTCCGACTTTTTTTGTTTTTACTTACTATAAACTTGCTGGACATGTCCGACTTTTTTTGTTTTTACTTACTATAAAATTGCTGGACATGTCCAACTTTTTTTTGTTTTTACTTACTATAAAATTGCTGGACATGTCCGACTTTTTTTGTTTTTACTTACTATAAAACTGCTGGACATGTCTGACCTTTTTAGTTTTTACTTACTATAAAACTGCTGGACATGTCCGACTTTTTTTGTTTTTACTTACTATAAAATTGCTGGACATGTCCGACTTTTTTTGTTTTTACTTACTATAAAATTGCTGGACATGTCTGACCTTTTTTGTTTTCACTTACTATAAAATTGCTGGACATGTCCGACTTTTTTTGTTTTTACTTACTATAAAATGCCCATAGCTGACATTGGAAGTTTTTGCTAATTCATAAGAAGCTAGTATTCAAAATTGATAAAAAATTGTTTTTACTGAAACCTATACACAGGTGTACAGACCTCGTTTTATATGTAAGATGTACATTGCAACAGGTGTGAAATGGCATTGTGGCTTCTGTAAATAGTATATTGTAGCCTCTACCAGGGTCTGGTACCAGAGAACTAGTTCTCTGTCTCGGTCAAGTTTGGGTGTTTTTCATTTGGTTTCATAGGTAAAATGAGATTCCCAACAAACAGTTAAGTCATTTTCAAGGGGACATGGGAAAGACAAAGTGAAATAATTTCAGCACAAATTAAAATATATGCTGATAACTATGGCTTTGTACTAACACATAGCGAAATCAGTAAGTATCAAGCTTGAATATAATAGCAAGCTCCTTGACCACTGCAATTTAAATGGTTTTGTTCCAAAGTCATGTAAACTGGACTATGCACATCTTAGTGATACCAGGCTGACATATGCATTATTGACTTTTATGGAGATGAAGAAAAGGATATTGCCAGATTTTAAGCACTGGTAATTCCATAGGTGTGTAATGACATCAAAACTTGAATAAAAGACCAAATGTGGAAATATATTCGAGTTAACTTTCCTAGGTAAGATGAACAAGATGGAGTGGAGGTAATGGTATACGAGATCGACTACAACTGCTCCTGATGAAACAAATGTCCTAAAACAGTTGACTAATTTGTTGGAGCTCTGGTTGATTGATATGAAAAGGTTTTGTTGACTTAGATATGACCATGTTCTTCATCAACTTGCCCTATTACACCTTATCTTGTCAAGTATGGCTAAATGACAGTGAATAGAAATGGCAGTGTTGTGAGCAATATGATTATTCAGAATTTTGACATTATGATTACCTAGTGAGTTGGAGTATGAATTCAGGATGATTTAGCAGGTTCAAAGTTATTTCCTTTTAACTTAATTCAACGTTGCTTTGTTCACATTTCATTTTGTTTCTTTCTTTTACAAAATGCTACCTAACTTGCTAAGTAAACAAACGAACATTCAAATTCAAATTTTCTACTTGAATGGTTGCAAAAAAGTATTCCGAGCGTTTCTGTGAGAATCTAATTAAGTGCCGACCGTTTGTTTTTATCTCCGACTTGTGAAAGTATTTGTTGTGTTGTTACACTCAATTAATAGCAGACTTGTTTTGTATTATCACGTTAATTACGTCTTTTGTATCAAATCAAACAAAGGGGGTGGAATAACAGAAAAGTTAAAAGGCGTGCAAATACTGCCTGCGTAAGAGCTAGCGTTCACGGCCGTGTGTCAGGTCAACTCATTTCAATTGATCAATCGAACACTTATAAATATTATTATGTAAGTAATATAATTAAACTACCTTAAATTAGCCAACTCATTCGCAAATGTGATCAAAAATAGTAAGGCAACCAAGCCAAATACTTGGTGAATAAAAAGCTTTGTTTTACAGATACGGTTCATTATGGAGAAGCGATTTCCAGAGTTTGTATTGAACTTAAAATTTCTAACTTGCTACTAAGAGATTTCCTCAAGGATGAGAATAAGTTTCACTGTTACTTGATATGAAATCACGACATCCATATTTTATTAATAGAACAATAAATAAATCGAGTTTCGACGTTGACGGTTGTTTCACGAAATAAATGTCAATAGTTTTTGAAAAAGGAATCTTATTTAGTTGTGAATCAACAACAACAAAAAGCAGTGACGTAATACACAATATTTTCGCGTACACGTGTGTTTAAACCGCTTGGACTAATGTTGTTCACGATCTTTCAGAGGTTCGTTATCTTGAAAATAAAGGTAATTTATACAGAAAAGCAATCAACTACATTAGAAAAAGCTCTTTATTGACAATTATTTCCAATGTAATTATATAACGAGTATTCAACCATTAAACAGCCCCGTTACCCCCCCCCCCCCCCCCCGCTTTGCGGTTTTCTCGATGTCCAGCGGGAATGGTATCCCCTTCCTAATTTTATGAGGTCCCTCGGTAACTCGCGCCCTCGCTTATAGCGCGGTCTATGTTTTTGGACCCCGTTGTGCGCGAATTATCGAGGGAGAGGTGTACATGTATACAGGTATGACTGTATTTGCATGTTTAACAGATGCCACCTATAAGGTGTATTACATATACAGATATGGGGTTGTCCATAAAGGACGTCCGCAGATAATACCTGTTTTCCTACCCCCCTCCCCTTGTCCTCTTTTGTCCGCATGTGGCTTACCCCCCCCCCCCCCCCGGGCTGTGGATGTCCCCATCTAGCATTATACACTGCTCTATGGTCTGGCAGTGTAATAGCTGGTGCATCTTACTTGGCTGTTTGTATACTCACTCAGGTCCACAGGGCCGATATGTGGGCCATGTAATCAACCTCAGGCACTGGGAGATGTATTAATGCCAACCCATTCATATATATTCTGTGGCACGAATCGTACAAATTGAAATTAACAAATAATTTATACTTAGGGATCACCCATAAAGGACGTCTGCAAAACATACTGGAATACACTCAGTAGGATTAAAGCAGCTGTTCAACACAGAATATCATAACAAAAAATACTAGCTTGCGGACGTTCGCAAGGTCCTTTAACCCCCTCCCCCCTTGTCCGCAGTTGTCCGCATTTGAACAACCCTCCCTCCCCCCATCTTTGCAGACGTCCTTTATGGATGATCCCTATGACTATATTTGCATGTTTTACAGATGCCACCTATAAGGTGTATTACATTTCCACTGTTGCTATATTTATAATTTTCCCTTACTGAAAAGGAAATTAAATCACATAATGTACCATAGTCCTGAGTTTACTATTTTATGTTGAGCAAAGTAACATGCATGATACTAACAGTTTAGTTACATCAGATATTGTTGTGACTATAATGTGACTAATGTATATCAAAGCACAGGTCAAGACTTGAACTAAAACTATGATCAAAAGTAGTCTGTTTCCATGGTTTCCTTATGCCAACCCCTCATTCCTACACCCCAAAACTCCCTGACCCCCCACCCCCAAGTCAATTTTAAAACTGTTTTACATATCTACACACTACCACCAATGATATCCATGGATTGAAGTTCTATAGTGAGGAGTCAAGCAATGTTCGGTACACACTAATGCTTGCCGGCATACACATGAGGTATCAGTAATGAGACTAGGTAATGCATATCAATGCACTGGTGTCAAAACCTGAACTACAACTATGATCAAAAATAGACTATTTCCATGGTTTCCTTATGCCATCCCCTCATTCTTATGCCCCAAAACTCCTTGACCACACCCCCCGAATAATGTCACATTATAAAACAGATCTACATACTGTACTACCACCAAAAATATCCATGCTTTAAAGTTCTATAGTGTGGGTTCAAGCAATGTTCTGTACACACCAATACATACCTGCACACATGGGCAGTATTGGTATCACATAATCTCATGGTTTGAAGTTCTATCATGAGGGGTCAAGGAATGTTAGTTCTGCACACACTAATACATGCCGCAGACACAGGTTGTATCAGTATCACATGCTCTCATGATTTTAATAAAATAAAATGGTTCATTACTCTATCAAATATCTATGAAAAATACACGCTGAAAATCAAGATAAAGAGTTTAAGTCAAAAGCCTGTTCTTCTGCCCAAATTTTGTATGGTTCTGTAAAACAGAAATAAAATGTGAATCTAACAGATAAGAACTATGGAATGCAGTGAATCAATAATAGATAGAGTAGATCATCACCTCCTTTTGTCAAACAAAGAAGTCCATGTTTACACTATGCCAGATAGAAGGCATTATGTTCATGAATGTATACTTGTCTACAAATATTAAAAAAAGGAAAAGAAATATGTAAGCTTATTCTCTCCACTGTGATGTGGTTGTGACCTTTTAAACACAGTACCAAATGACCCCACTGACCCTGACCTTTGACACATCCATTTCCTCTGTTCAACTTCTGTACCAAAACTGACACCAGTTTGTTCATGGAAACAGATTATATACCCACTTCACTAACATATTCAACAATTTACCTAAAAGGCTAAACACATTCTACCCTATGACCTTGATCTTTGGTGGTTTGATTCAACATCCCCAAGGATACTACAAGCACATGGTGAATCTGATTCAAACTCTGGTACCTATCATTAAACACCTGGTATAATGTTTAAAAAAATGACATAAACCTTAGGCAAGTCACTATTGTGACTTTGACCTTTAACTTTTTTACCTCCAAATCTCTGGATTTTTTCTATACATGTACCAGTGGTAAACTTCTTTGCAGTGTCTGATGACAATTTTTTCCATGGTAACATATACTGCTTAATCCAAACATTTGCTGTTGCTGCTGACTCACTAAAATCTGAAATGCCCCAACCCCCTAGAGGGCTTGACCTTTGTTGGCCTTAAATCTCTAGGATGCCCCCCCTCCCCCCCACCCCCCCCCCACCCCCGTAGTCAAAAAATCATGATGAGAACCTACTGATGCAAACAGAAAATAATGAACTTTAAAAACTTTAACAAAAACTTTAAGCCAGACAGACAATGTCAACATGATATCTTACTTCCTGCAACAAAATGAAAAGACTTGAACTCTGGTTAATTTTACTAGAATAGATATGGTATTATCATTTAATCTGATAGCAGTACAACTGCTGCTGATTAAATTCACAGGAATTTAGCAACAAGATGTTGATTGGCCCTTCTCCACCTACCATATCTGCTGCACTAATGAGCTCTTTTATTAATCACTTCCTATCACTTCATATGCATCTGGATCTAGTCCACAGCAATTACAGTGATAATTCTTCATCAGTCTTTCAAAGGCTGCAGCTGCCTCTGATTATACAATCATCAGTATTATCCTTGTAAGATTTCCATTTTACATTCATGGCCTCTCCATATCTTTTGTGATAGAGTTAGAACACAAGTCTGTGCTAAACATCTAACTGATAAAGGAATTAATGTCATCATACACAATGATGCTTCATTCAACTGATATTCATCCTCATGCTTTTTTCTCTAAATGATGACAATATCTGGCAGCAGGATTCCTTTATTATTCTTTAAAGTAATTTGTTAGTTCAGACACTTTGTTTTTCAATACAAAATTCTGGGATCAACTGTGTCTGGATTAATGGGTCTTCACTGTATATTATGCACTCACTAAAATGCTGCTTATCGGAGCCCTTAATATGATCAGTGCTATAGGTGAGGTTGCCTTATACTGTGGTGTATATAGATATTAATAATTAGTGTTACATAATGTAATGGCATCCATGACTATAAATGTCTTATACTGTGGTGTATATACATATTAATAATTAGTGTTACATAATGTAATGACATCCATGACTATAAATGTCTTATACTGTGGTGTATATATATATATTAATAATTAGTGTTACATAATGTAATGACATCCATGACTATAAATGTCTTATACTGTGGTGTATATACATATAAATAATTAGTGTTACATAATGTAATGGCATCCATGACTATAAATGTCTTATACTGGGGTGTATATACATTGTATTAATTAGTGTTGTATAATGTAATGGCATCCATGACTATAAATGTGTTATAAAAAGGATTGTGTTATAATGACACACCTTATAGTGAGGGACTACTGTAATTCAAAATGGGACCCAGACAGCACAGTGGTACTGTACTTGATGTGCACATACACATTCCTGGGTTTAATCCCCAGTTCTGGATTCTGCATATTCCCTCACAAAGGTTCAGTGGGTTCTCTATATTCCCTATTGCTGTTTCAATGAATCTATTTGGTTAAGTGTTGGTCACTTTCAGTCAAATGACTTATTAATTGGTTATGACTTATGTGCCACTCACCACATTTTGGACTTCAGTGTACATGTGTATTTTCAAAAAAGATCCAGTTTTGGCAGGACATCATGTGGACTAAAAATAACTTTTTAGTAATCAACTACAGTATCAAGCAGTTTGCAGAAACCGATGATTGATCATTGAATTGTATCTGATTCCTTGAACAAGATTTCCCCCATTTCAATTACTGCATTTTTATGCCTGAGCTGTTTGGAGTATGTAATATAACTTGTTTTAACATGGTGACATTTATATTTGATGTGTGTATGCATTCATTATCTTAAATTGCAGAGTTAGCTGGCTTTCAGATTCTAATGATATTGCACAGTTAGCAAACTCTCCTATTAGAGGCAAATGTCATCGAACTCAAGTAGGTCCACATTTCCACAGTGAAATCCAAATAGGAATGATGTATTTAGCATCAAAGAGTGCAGAAAAACGAATCACGTGTATATGACATGATATTGCTTGATTGGTCAGAGTTGACTACCAGTCATAGAGCCATTCATATTACAAGTGACAAATAACACACTCCACTTGTTTACCCACTTTCTGGACTTCTGCTTTGCACTTGTGCAAAAAATAGGTTGACTTGTGGAAAACATGGTATATATATATTACTTGAAACTTGTACAATTTACATCAAATTAAATAAGGTTTAAATTTATTTCAGACAATACAATTACATGAAAGTATTAATGAAAATTTATGCTCATGCATATAACAAATGTATATCACCCCTAACCTTGACCTTTGACCTCAAGCTTAAACCTATCCCATAATGCTGTAGTTACCCATGCTTTCTGCAGTTATTCAAGCCAAAACATCTATCTCAACACTTATCAAAACATGTTTTCTGCAATCATTCACACCAAAACATCTCAATACTTACAGATATGCTTTCTGCAATCATTCACACCAAAACATCTCAATACTTATAGATATGCTTTCTGCAATCATTCACACCAAAACATCTCAATACTTATAGATATGCTTTCTGCAATCATTCACACCAAAACATCTCAATACTTATAGATATGCTTTCTGCAATCATTCACACCAAAACATCTATCTCAATACTTATAGATATGCTTTCTGCAATCATTCACACCAAAACATCTATCTCAATACTTTATAGATATGCTTTCTGCAATCATTCACACCAAAACATCTATCTCAATACTTATAGATATGCTTTCTGCAATCATTCACACCAAAACATCTATCTCAATACTTATAGATATGCTTTCTGCAATCATTCATGCCTTAACATTGATCTCTATTTCAACACTTATCTAAAAATGCTCTCTGCAATCATTCACTCCAAAAAAAACCTGTCAACACTTATCTAAACATGCTTTCTGCAATCATTCACACCAAAAAACTGTCGCAACAATTATCTAGATACGCTTTCTGCAATCATTCATGCCAAAAATCTGTCTCAACACTTATCTACACATGCTTTCTGCAATCATTCACACAAAAAAACCTTCTGTCTCAACTTATCTACACATGCTTTCTGCAATCATTCACACCAAAAAAAAAAATCCTGTCTCAACTTATCTACACATGCTTTCTGCAAGCATACACACAAAAAAACTCTGCCTCAAGACTTAGCTACGCATGCTTTCTGCAATCATTCATCACAAAAAAAACTTCTGTCTCAACGTATTTACACATGCTTTCTGCAATCATTCACACCAAAAACACTCTGTCTCAACACTTATCTAGATATGCTTTCTGCAATCATTCACACCAAAATACTCTGTCGCAACACTTATCTAGATATGCTTTCTGCAATCATTCACACCAAAAAAAACCCTGTTGCAACACTTATCTAGATATGCTTTCTGCAATCATTCATGCCAGAACGTTTTGTGTAAGTTTCAAAGAATATCATTAAATATCATCTTTATACAGACACCAATGCAGGATATTTGTCTCAATCAGCCAATAAACATGTAAATGTTGACAAGAAATATGACACCTCATCTCATCAGCAAATCAAATAAATTATCAACATTTTCAGAAAGTCTTCTTTGAGTGTTACAAGGAAAACTAATTTTTAAAAAACTAGACCCTTGTTTGGTGTAGATCTTGATGAGCCACACAAGTGGTCTGTTTGAACGAGACTACAGTAGCTGTTTGCTTGAAATAATATGAAGAATGAATAATGTGGGATCAGCAGTTAGTGTACTGGACTCACCATCACTGGGTTGCAGGTTCAAATACTTCCTTGATCAGCCCAGATCAGCTGCCATGGTGTGTCTTTGAGCAAGGCAATAGCTTAAACTTTTATTAGTCTTTCATGTGCTTATGTATCATTAAACACAAATCTGGTGCATTCTGTGATGGCAGGTCTATGCTGTTTACATTTGGCAATAAGTTGTACATAAGCTAATATAGTACTTGAAAGAAGCAAGAGGTACTGCCATTTCAGCAAACTTCAACTTGCAGATGATGCATCCTCATATTCACTAGTCAAGGGTCTTTGATCCAATTCCGTCTACATTGAACACTGGCATACACAGCTAGTAGAATCTGTGTTCATTGAACATTGGCATACACAGCTAGTAGAATCTGTGTTCATTGAACATTGGCATACACAGCAAGCTGAATCTGTGTTCTTAACACATGCCCTCATGTGGATGAAAGAGTTGCTGCCAATAACAAACTAAATCAACTGGCCAATGACAGAACTCGTCACACATGTTGGGTTTTCAACTAGACATCATAAGAAGTCTTTTAGTGAAAACCCCACATCAATATAACTTTCTGTTCTGGAGGAGTAGAAATAACAAGATTTTCAAGATGGCTGCCATGATGGCCATACTGGATGTCAGATCTGCACCATTTTCATTTAGGACCAACTAGACATTTTAAGAAGTCTTTAAGTGAAAACCCTGTGTTGATATGACCATCCGTTCAGGAGGAGTAGCGATAACAAGACTTTCAAGATGGCCACTGTGGTGGCCATATTAGGTATCAGATCAGCACCATTTTCCGAACTTCATAAGAAATCTTCTGATGAAAAAAACCATGTCAATATTACTTTTCATTTAGTAGAAATAGTGATAAAAAAAATTTAAAGATGGTTGCCATGGTGGCCATACTGGATGTCAAATTGACACCATTTTCATTGAGGCCCAACTAGACCATGGGATGAATGTCTTTGTAAAGTTTCATGGCAATCCTCCTAGTAGTTTAGGAGGAGTAGCGATAACAAAGGTATGTATGGTTATGGACACTTCCTTGTATAAGGTAGGTATGGTTATGGACACTTACTTGTATAAGGTAGGTATGGTTATGGACACATACTTGTATAAGGTAGGTATGGTTATGGACACTTACTTGTATAAGGTAGGTATGGTTATGGACACTTCCTTGTATAAGGTAGGTACGGTTATGGACACTTACTTGTATAAGGTAGGTATGGTTATGGACACTTACTTGTATAAGGTAGGTATGGTTATGGACACTTACTTGTATAAGGTAGGTATGGTTATGGACACTTACTTGTATAAGGTAGGTATGGTTATGTACACTTACTTGTATAAGGCAGGTATGGTTATGGACACTTGTATAAGGTAGGTATGGTTATGGACACTTACTTGTATAAGGTAGGTATGGTTATGGACACTTACTTGTATAAGGTAGGTATGGTTATGGACACTTGCTTGTATAAGGTAGGTATGGTTATGGACACTTACTTGTATAAGGTAGGTATGGTTATGGACACTTACTTGTATAAGGTAGGTATGGTTATGGATCCCATTTTATTGTTTATAGTACTATCATTAATCTTAATATCCCAACCCTCCAATTCTCCAAAAAGACTCAAATTCTCCAGATACCATACAATTTCTGGACACCAAGTACTTTTTTAAGCCAAAAGAAAAAATTCAAGGAATGTTTTACCAATGCTCTAAAACAGTTGATCACCAGACCTTGAAACTGCTTTGACTACCCTAAAGAATGCATGTGACGTAAATTCTAAATTCGTAAGGAATGCTTGTTGAGCAGACATTAATTTGTGAAGAATTTGTGCAGATTTTCATTTCATTTCAAAATACCACATTTACCCAGGTTTATGACATGCATCCAAATGCTTAATGATCCATTCTTGCATAATTCTTGCAATAATCTTAATATGCAGACCCTAATCTGCTATCACATATATAGACTCTTATCTGTCCTCACATATACAGACCCTGATCTACCATCCCATGTGTAAACCCTGATCTGCCCTCACATATGTAGAGCTTGATCTGCTGTCACATATATAAACCTTATCTGCCCTCTCATGCATAAACCCGGATCTGTCCTCACATATGTAGACCCTGATTTACCCTCGCACATGGAAACCCTGATCTGTCCTAGCATGCATAGACCCTATTTCTCCTCACATGTGTAAACCTTTATCTGCTCTTAGATATGTAGACCATTGCACATGTAGGCCCCGATCTGTGATTACATGCATAGACCCTGATTTGCCCTCATATGCATAGATCCTGAGCTGCCCTTCAATGCATAGACCCTGATCTGCCCTCACATACATATACCATGATCAAGTCCTCACATACATAGACCCTGATTTGCCCTAGCTTTCAGAGACCCTGATCTGCCTTCACATTTGTAGGTCCTGGTCTACCCTTACAAAGATCCAGAGCTGCCCTCACATGAGAAGACTCTGAGCTGCCATTACATATGTAGGCCCTGCTCTGCGCTTTCATGCATAGACCCTAATCTACCCTCGCTTTCAAAGAGTCTGATTTGTCCTTACAAGCGTAAATCCTGAGGTTTCAGAGACCCTGATCTGCCATCACATTTGTAGGCCCTGATCTGCCCATACAAAGATCCTGAACTGCCCTGAGTAGACCCTGAGCTACCATTACATATGTAGGCCCTGTTCTGCCCTTGCATACAGAGACCAGACCCTGTTCTGCCCTCACATGAGTAGACTCTGATCTGTCTTCACATAGACCCTAATCTGCCCTAGCTTTCAGAGACCCTGATCTGCCTTCACATTTGTAGGCCCTGCTCTGCCCTTGCATACATAGACATTAATCTACCCTCGCTTTCAAAGAGTCTGATTTGTCCTTACAAACGTAAATCCTGAGGTTTCAGAGACCCTGATCTGCCATCACATTTGTAGGCCCTGATCTGCCCATACAAAGATCCTGAGCTGCCCTGAGTAGACCCTGAGCTGCCATTACATATGTAAGCCCTGTTATGTCCTTGCATGAAGAGACCAGACCCTGTTCTGCCCTCATGTGAGTAGACTCTGATCTGTCTTCACATACATAGACCCTAATCTGCACTTGTGTGAGTATACCCCGATGTACTCACATAGAGACTTTAATCTGTCTGAACATGAGTAGACCCTGATCTGCCATCACATACACACCGTCAGCTGCCCTTGCATAAGTAGACCCAGATCTGTCCTTGCATACTTAGACCCTGGGCTACCCTCACACGAGTAGAACCTGATCAACCAATGCATATGTAAACCCTAATCTGCCTTCACATATATGAACCCTGAGCTGTCATTGCACAGACAGATCCTGATCTGACACCACATACATAGACTCTGATCTTCCCTTGCATACATAAACCCTGAGCTGGCCTTGCATGAGTAGATCCTGATCTGCAATCACATACATAGACCTTTATCTGTCCTTGCATGCATAGACCTTAATCTTACATCGCATGCATAGATCATGTTTCCTTACATTTGAAGACCCTGACCTGCCCTTGCATGCATAGATCCTGAACTTTCCTTGCATGAGTAGACCCTGATCTGTTGGAATTTCACCAATATAGTTCAAAATTTTTATTAAAAGCTTGTAATAATTCCAGAAAATTTGGAATGGTTGGCAGCTCTGTATAATTCCCGACTCCATGGCCCCACCCTGGGGCAGGACTGGTAGTAGGGGAATAAGTGATGATATTATATTTCAAATATTAATTAAATCAGGTTCGTGGTTACTGAGATAGAAATGTTGGAAAAAACTTGAACCAAAGCTGTCCACAGGCACGCACACATGGACAACTCAAAGAATCGGAGCATAATAACAACTAAACTTCTTGAAGACAAGTTGATAATTTAAAAATCAAACCTGTGCTCTTATTTAATCATTTAATAATCTGAGTTCTTCAATACGGCAAACTATTATAATGTGTAGATAGAGAATATGTGAGAACTACATAGACTGGTATAGAGACTAAATCAAACCTCTCACGCCCTGCTTGTGATAACAAAACTGAAGCAATGTTGACAGCTCACCAATAACCATCTTGTTCACATGCAATCATGTAAACCATAAGAACTCTGCAGAATGCAATGTTGTGCATAGTCCACAAAACTTGCCACATCTCTAGAGCAAGAAATGTACATACCTGTGATTCTACCGGCGGTAGGCCAAAAATACCGTTTTAAAGACCGTCTACCACACATACCGTTTAGTAGTCGAAATCTACCGGTTTTGAAAATTTCAAGGAAATTTTTTTTTTTTTTTTTTTTTTTTTTTTACAAAAACCCGTTTTTTTTACGCGTTCTATCAACACATTAGACAAACCAGCAACAACCAGTCTACTGGGAATCGGAAATGTTTACCTATGATACGACCGGTGCGACGATGCGTGGTTGAGTTCGGATTACGATTGTTTGCATGTGTACTCAAGAAGCGGCTAATTGATTACCTTATTGTTGTAATCTGGAGAGTTTAAGGCCAAATGCGGGATGTTGTTTGAGGTGTTATAAGTAATAAAAGGATCAAAGGTAATCCATGATGACCATGAGTCTTTGATTAAAACTCGGCCGATCTGTCGTGGAAGTAAAATAAAACGGAGAGACCGACCAAAAATGATCTTGGCAGAAACACTTGATTAAGTATTTTGATTTGATGTCTTTTAGTTGTTCTTGTATTGTTCACGATGGTTTAAGATGAATATTTAAGGGCAGCTTGTATATTTATTTTTCAATTCATGTCAAAATGCCGAAATGTCCGCTTTCTCCAAATGCTAAGAAGCCACCAGCTAAGAAATACTACAAGTTTAACAACGCTTGGATACCAGAATTTAAGTGTGTGCAGGCGAGTAGCAAAGGTCCTGACTTTGCATTGCGTCTTTCATGCAGATTGGATTTTAAGATGGCATATAGAGGAAGAAATGCTATCACCAGGCATATGCAGACACCATCACATAGGAGTAACGATTCTTCTGTAACAAACACACCCACATTGAAGGCATTATTTGAGACTGGATCAAAAGTGGATAAAGTGACACTTGCAGAGACTTTGTTTGCAAATTTTGTGACAGAGCACAATTTACCATTCCTCATAGCAGATCATTTTACTAAACTGGTTAAAGTCATGTTTTCTGACTCTGAAATTGCACAAAAATGTTCATGCCAGCGTACAAAGACAACACATATTGTCACTCAGGCCCTAGCCCCCCACTGAGACAGAAGAGTTGAAAATATGTGTAGGAGTCAGAAGTTCAGTATCATGATTGATGAATCAAATGATCAAGGGGATGATAAAATGTTGAATGTTCTAGTCCGTGTGTATGATCAAACAGTTCAGCAAAAATGTACATTATTTTTAATATTTCACAACATTTGTCAACTTACATCATTGCATTTAACTGCATAACAAATCTTTGCAGTGAACTGTGAGATGTATAACTCTTCCTTTTTCATTTAATTAACAATATATACAATTTATTGTAACAGTTTCCATCAGATTCTGAACCTGAATCATGTACAAAATTTGTGTTTTATTATAATATGAAGAGAATACATATTTTGTGACAAAATTAACTTGTTTTCTTTTCAATCCCCTTAAAACATGTAAAATTTATGCCGATAAAAAATCTACCTTTTTAGAAGCCAATCTACTGATCAAAATTTGTAAATCTTCTGCTTTGAAATCCTGGTTCTGTCACAGGTATGAATGTAGGTCACTGTGATATACATTTGCCCTGGTGAGAAGTATCACTGAAGATAAATGCACCCATCAAGCTTCTGACTGTACATGCAACAGTGTTAGAGATACTGAGCTGAATACAAAACTTTTGTTAAACACTTGAGCATGAAAGTAGGTCACTGAAACCTAATTTTGCCTGTAATGTGCAGTACCCTCAAAGATGAATACACCCATCAAGTTCCATACTTTACACACATCAGTGTCAAATAAAACAAATACCAACAACAGCAATAATAACGACAATATCAAAAATAACAATGCCAATGGGAAAGTGATACTGATATCTCGCCTATGTTTTGCATGTGCAACAAAAACCAAAGTTGATGCCAGATGTGGTATGCTTGGCAACGCTTTGTAATACAGTAGAGCTCATGCAATTTTTCATTTGTTTACGCACTGCAATGGGGCTGGAGACAGCGCAGAGAGGATTAAGCAAAAGTCTCTTCAACATCTCAACACACATCGTGACGAAATAGCTCTGCACACCATGCTTTCTCACGGAGTCACTTCCAGTGATAACTGTGGAGTGAACATGGTGCTTATAAAGTGGGCATGGTTTACTGTTTATGATTACGGTAAATATTGACATTGAAGTTGCATTGTTAGCAAAGATGTTCTTAGCTACATGAATGTTAATATATTTAATGGACATTTAAAAAATAAAAAATAAACAGTACGTTAAATTCACAACAAAGAGAAAAGAGATAGAGAGAGAGAGAGAGAGAGTAGGTTTTGATTGGTCACTGAAATATTGATTTCATTATCAGCTAAAAGTAAAATGCAAACAAAATTTACTGAATTCTCATCTTACTCAAAGAGAGAGATATAGAGAGTCCTGTATGCAGAATTGCCAAAGACGGATGACCTCATGATGACTGTGCTTATTTTTACTAAAACTCTGGATATAAAGCACATGAATCAATCCAGGATATTGGATTGGAAGATTTTTTTTTTCATTTGCAGAATCAAAAAGTACACATTATTTAACATGCATTTGATTTGGTTTGGTGTTTTATGGCACAGTAACATAGGAATTCAAGGCAGGATCAGAACCACCCGGGGGCCCCCCGTAAAATCTTGTGGTATCCCATTAGGTCAGTCTGACCTTCGGGATATTTAGTGCCAACACAATTGGAGATGGTTGGCAGGGTCATCTACAGTGGTGTGTCCCTGTGCGAGACACTTTGCCTATTTCTCCGCATCAGAAACATGAACAAGTTAACATTTTAATGTCAACAATGACTCACAACAGCTTAGATATAGCTACACATCTTTCCTATAAATAAGTAAACTAAATAAACCAGATATTGACTTAACACTAAAGAGAGAGAGAGAGAGAGAGAAAGAGAGATTGATTTTGGACAATGAGGTCTATCATGACGTCTTGAACATCTTATAATTTTAGACCAAAACAAGAATGAGAGAGAGAGATTAGTCTTGGAACCATGGCAATTTTCCCACATTATTATTCATTTCAACAATAAATTTAATTCAGATTAATTACAGACAATTACTAACGTCCACTGGTAATTTCTGGGCTTTGATTGGGGCTGTTAAATAAGATGCTCATGTCAGATGGCTTCTTGTAAAATAAATGCCACCTTTCCCAAACCAGAATCTGAAACTGACCTCCTCTTTTGATGGCTACTTAATATCAATATTTTATAACAATGTTAACAATGGCTACCACCTTGATTTCTGTAGAAGATCCATTTAAATCATGTCCCTGTTACAGAACGCCATACAGCTGGCTCTATTGCATCAAAGTTGTTTATTTCATAACCTCGTGAACATGTGCTGTTGTTGAGTATGTGCAACCATTACCACTAAAAGATTAAGCACGTGGTTCACCTTTCAGTGTAAATTTGGTGTGTTTTCTGTTCTTTTCTTTATTTTAAATAGCAGTGGTTGTCAGCTGGAAATTAACTGTCCATATCTCATTGGATTACTTTTCCTTTGTAACAATTGATAAAGTTATGCCATTCAAAAGAAGCCAAAAGATGCACATCTCATCAAGTCAGTGCATAAGCTGGTTGAGATTTCTTTGACTAAAGTAAATTCACCAAATTCCATAAAGTGTCAGTGATATCTACTTTCCACTGGTTATAATGTAATATTGTAAAGCTATATTGAATAAACCAATTAAGAATGCACATAAATGTTTGACATTGGCAATAACTGTTTGACATTGGCAATAAATGTTTGACATTGGCAATAACTGTTTGACATTGGCAATAAATGTTTGACATTGGCAATAAATGTTTGACATTGGCAATAACTGCAAATAGGGGTTTGGTAAAGAAGATGACCAATCTTTTCTAAACACACTTATATTGAATATACACGACTCTTTAGAATATTTTTTTTTAATTGTCCAAATATATAATCAATGTAAAGATGATTGATTCTTCATTTGGCACCCACTGTAAATCACACTGCAATCTCAGTCTTTCCATGGGTGGTATTCATGAATAAGCTATTAAAATGTCAATCAATAATGTTTACCAGCCTCCATTGTGGTGGAGATGCACAATGCGTGCCTGCCAAGTCGCAGTGGTGATTTGCTATGTACTTTCTGGGCTTTCCCAAACCAGAATCTGAAACTGACATCCTCTTTTGATGGCTACTTAATGTAAATACTTTATAACAATGTAGACAATTCATTGATTTATAATTTCTAACTCGATTGCCACCAAGTGGTCCCTAACATTGTCATCTTCTTCACGTTTGAAACCTAACCAAACTTTAACACTAACACGGCATCCATATTTGTATGGGTGATTCTGTGTTTTTCACGCAATGTGAATGATGTAGTTCATAGTTTTCCATAAGCTCCAGATAATTCTGCACATTTCCATAATGTTGAGATGTAAGGGCATATTTTTCCCCCTTTTTTCAATTTTTTTGTGGAAATATCAGAATTAGACATTGCATACATTGGATGCAGATGACATAGTGTTTACCTTCTATTTATGTGTAGGCCTTGCATCCACCCTTTCACTGAAAATGGACTCTGCCAGCAACTGGAAAATGACAGTTAGCAGGATCCTCGTTTACAATGAAAACTTCCGTTTGGTTTGAAACACGAAGACGAGAACGCAAAAGACCGCTTGGTGACAATCGAGTTCGAAATTATAAATCAATGCATGAAATGAGTAAATTTTGTGCATCTTTTATATCCTTGATGCTTTTCATTTTTAAAATTGGGAGGGGGTACAAGCTACCAGGAGGGTAGAAAGAAACTCGAGTATCATGCGACTACCATTCTGACATGTGTTCTCTATGTGATGACTGTCTTTTTCCAGGGTGCTGCAACAGTGACAGGCTTCTGGTGGTTGTTCTAGGAATAAATATGTTGAAAATTATGTGTCTTTTTGTTTTTAAAAAACATGTGCCTTTCGTTTAATATTTTTGAATTTTTTGTACAGCAAATTGGAATGGGGCTTTTGTTGGCACCACGTGACTATTGGACCTCTGATATCATGGATATGTAGGGTACAAGATTTGTAGTCATGTGACTAGCAATGCAAATGGTGAGAATGTCAGATTTCGTCAATGCAGTAGTTTTGTCTCTTTTGTCGATGAATTTAAGACATAACAAACATTACACTCGCAATTTCTGAGAAGATAAACCATCTTCCTATTGATTTCATGCAGGTAGGGTTCAGGGTAAGGTAATTTAAGTTCACTAGGCCTGGTAGTAAGCGGCTACCTTATGCTGACACTGCATGGATTCAGTGAATTCCAAGTTTTCAATATGTAATGCACTTTGACCTCACACTCTAACATAAATGTCAAAACATCTAAAATGGTGTAGGAAAAGTCAGAGGCAACTCAGACTAACAGTCTTTGACATACAACTTTGCCTTATAAATCTAACAAAACTGTCAAAGATTTATACAGCCTCATTTTGAAATACAATTTGTAAATCCTCATTTGTTCTAACCCTCTAGGGGAGCAACTGAATCTCAGCGATTTACGCAATTAGCTCCAAGAGAACTTTGACATCATCCGATCATTCAGATTTTCGAAAATTGCATTTGATAGCATAAATAAATGCTGCCTAGTGACAACTGAAACTTTATTAGCCATTGGACTATTAAAATTATGAAAACTACTTGTCCGACAGGAAATTTACTAGCTTCAGGTTAGCGGACTACTGCTAATTTCGAGCCCTGTTTTCACTCCAAAATAGATATGGTTCTTCCTTACCTCAAGTGTAAGCCATCCACAAAGTTTTGGAACTGTAATGGTGAAGAACTCGAGTTGTTGTGCAGAAACAAAATTGGTAACAGACAGATGGATGGACAGACATTACAATATGTTCTGCCTTATGGCATGTGTATAAAAAAATGCATAACTTCTGAATGATTGGTCAACATGCACATCTTCTGATCATGACCATAATATGCAATGTTTCACAGACATCCAATGAAAACTGCAAAAGTAGTTGCATTCGCAAAAAATGTCTGTTACATATTGCATCAATCTGTATGTCACAAAGGGCAATAATTCTTACATACATCATGCGAGCACAGATGTGTTGATATGCAGATTTTTAGATGATGACCATAACAAGCACCATGTTTCACAGCCATCTATAATAAAATGCAAGACAAGCTGTGCCCACAATAATCTGACTTACATTTCATTCAGCTGTACAGCAATAACAAATACTGCGAGAGCACAGTGATTTGTCAAAATGTGCCTCTTCAGATGTTGACACTAAAATGTACAAAGTTTCACGGTGATCGATTGAAAACTGTGAGACCGTATTCACAAGAAAATGTTATACACTACAGCCAGCTACAAGTAAAACAAGAGTCCCTCGAGGGGACTGATGCTCTACTTAGCAAAACGAATTTCCAGGAATTCAAGATGAGACCATTTCTTCCTTTTAACTGCTTAGTGTTGAAACCATCTCTGATATTCTTTAGCAATAACAAGATTTTCAAATTAGCTGACATATTGGATGTCAGATTGGCACCATTTCATTTGGGACCAAGTAGACATCATTAGAAGTCTTTTGGCGAAAACTCCTAGGTCAATATGACCATCCATTCAGGGGGAATAGCAACAGTAAGAATTTCAAGACAGCCATTGTGGCAGCCATATTAGATGTATGATTGGCACCATTTTCATTTAGGACTAACTAGAGATCATAAGAAATCTACTGCTGAAAATCCCATCTTGATATAGCCATCCATTTGAAAGGAACAGAGATGACAATATTTTCAAGATGACCACCATGAGGGCCATATTAGGGGTCAATTTGCATCAGTTTTATTTACGACAATCTAGACGCCATAAGAACTCTTCTGATAAAAATCCCATGTCATAATGACTTTCCATTTAAGAGGGGTAGTGATAACAAGATTTTCATGGTGGTCATACTGAACTTCAGATCAGCACCATTATAATTTAGGACCAACAAGACATTACAAGAAGTCTTCTGTGAAAACCCCACACTGATTAGACTTTCTATTTTGAAGGAGCAACAACAAGAAGATTTTCAAAATGGCTGCTATGGTGGCCATATTGGACATTTTCATTTGGAACCATCTAGACATCATAAGAAGTCTTTTAGTGAAAATCCCATGTTGATATGATGATCCATTCAGGAGGAATAGCGATAATAAGACTTTCAAGATGGCACTGTGGTGGCCTTATTAGATATCAGATCACCAACATTTTCTAAACTTCATAAGAAATCTGATGATGAAATAAACCATGTAAATATTACTTTTCATTTAGGAGAAGTAGTGATAAACAAAATTTCAAGATGGCTGTCATGGTGGCCATATTGGATGTCAAATTGACACCATTTTCATTTAGGCCCAACTAGACATCATAAGAAGTCTTTTAGTGAAAACCTCATGTTGATATGACCATCCATCCAGGAGTAATGATAACAACATTCTCAAGATGGCTGCTGTGGTGGCCATACTGGATGTCCGAGTGGCACCATTTTCACTTTGGATCAACTAGACCATGGGATAAATGTGTGTGTAAAGTTTCATGGCAATCCTCCAAGTAGTTTAGGAGGAGTAGCAATAATAAACTTGTGCTAATACTGGGATGAACGAAAGACCATCAAATAAAAAAGGTACTGGTATACAAAAAGCAATAATTCTAAAAAAAATTGCAAGAGCACAGTGATTTGTCGATATACACATCTTTAGATGATGAACATAACATGTACAAAGTTTCACAGTAAGCCATGAAAAACTCTGAGACTAGTTGTGTTTGCAAGATGCTGTCACACACTGCACTCAGCTGCAAGACTAAATGGGTATTAACTCAAAAAAAAATTACAGGAGCAAAGTGATTTGTTGATATGTGCATCTTTAGATGATGACCATAACATTTATCAAGCTGGGCTTGGAAATTCACTTGCCCAACTTAAAATGGTGAGTGAACATTTTTGGTACCCAAATGAATTTTCCAATCACTTGCCCAATCATGCAAGTCCTGAATCAGGGATGACTACATAGTGCTTCTCTTTAATGAAAAGAATGTTCTATCAAAAACTTTATTCTTTGAACTCCATACTTTCTCCTGGAAATTTGTTTTCCATTTGTTTTGCTCAAGCTCATCCAAGTGCTTCACCTTCAGTCTTCAATACTAATAAATGCTTACCAATGAGACAGCAGATTGGCCTCAGTTTGTAACAATTTACAGCTGGCGTTAGAAGTGTCACAGAATAAGTTCCGGAAAACAATCTATCACAAAATATAATTTAGAGTCGTTAACATTATTAACTTTTACATTTTCATAATAGCCCGTTGAGTAAAAGTTTATTCAAGGTGAATAAACATTTTTTGTACTTGCCCGACTTGGCTAGGGGATTTTTATAGATTTTTTATACCCCTGTGAAATTTCATGGCAATCCAATGAAAACTGTGAGGCTAGTTGGGTTCACAAGGCTCTGTAATAAGCTGCAATTCAAAAAACACAATAACTGTAATAAAATTTGCACGATCAAAGTGATTGTTGATATGTGCATCTTTAGCTGATGACCATGATATTTGTAAAGTTTCATGGCAATCCATATAAACCTGGGAGGGGGGGGCAGACTAGCTGTGGTGACAAAATTGTGACAGAAGGATGGACACAAAGATTCCTATATATCCATATCTCTATTCAGGCAGAGGTATACAAATCAAAATATTGTACACTTGTGCACTACCTGTTGTATTCAGGCAGGAATATACAAATCCAATATGGTATCCTACCTACTCTATTGAGCCTGGGTATACAAATCAAATATGGTATCCTGCCTACTCTATTGAGGCTTGGGTATATATATCAAAAATATGGTACTCTACCTGTTATATTGTGGAAGGGTATAACAAATCAAATACAGTATACTACCTGCTCTATTGAGGCAGAGGTATACAAATCAAATATGGTATACTACCTGCCCTATTGAGGCAGAGGTATACAAATCAAATATGGTATACTACCTGCCCTATTGAGGCAGAAGTATACAAATCAAATATGGTATACTACCTGCCCTATTGAGGCAGAAGTATACAATATGGTATACTACCTGCTCTATTGAGGCAGAAGTATACAAATATGGTATACTACCTGCTCTATTGAGGAAGTATGCAAATCAAATATGGTATACTACCTGCTCTATTGAGGAAGAAGTATACAAATCAAATATGGTATACTACCTGCCCTATTGAGGCAGAAGTATACAAATATGGTATACTACCTGCACTATTGAGGAAGTATGCAAATCAAATATGGTATACTACCTGCTCTATTGAGGCAGAAGTATACAAATATGCTATACTACCTGCTCTATTGAGGAAGTATGCAAATCAAATATGGTATACTACCTGCTCTATTGAGGAAGAAGTATACAAATCAAATATGGTATACTACCTGCCCTATTGAGGCAGAAGTATACAAATCAAATATGGTATACTACCTGCCCTATTGAGGCAGAAGTATACAAATATGGTATACTACCTGCACTATTGAGGAAGTATGCAAATCAAATATGGTATACTACCTGGTCTATTGAGGAAGAAGTATACATATCAAATATGCTATAGTACCTGCTCTGTTGAGGAAGAGGTATACATATCAAATATGGTACACTACCTGCTCCATGTGTTGATATATTGCTGCAGCTGCCATTGGTTTCTCCAGATGTCCTTCTTTTGTAATAAATTCCCTGTCAAATTGTCCTTTATCCCAAAAGAATCTCCTCTGTGTGGCTCAAGCCAACCTCAAGAAGGACTTAAGTATATAAATAGCATTAAAATCAGTACTTCGCTTTATCTAGACAGTTCACAATTTGTAAATTGTCATTAGAAAGTGCTAACTAGAGCCCATATAGCATGTACACTATAACAGATTATATACTATCTTCATCCAAGTTTGTTCTCCTTTTTACACAGCTTAAGATCAATATGTTAAATATTTCACAGTTGCCTCCTTGAAAGGTAGTCTGGAATCCAGAGTAAATCTTGAATTATTTGATGGCAGACTGGCAATTTCGATGATGAATCATGCTAGGTTTTTCATGTATGCGAGGTTTTAAAGGTGCTGAGAATCACGATAATACAAATGTTTTCAATACCAGGACACAAGTTTAAATGCTCATTCCATGCATTTTTCTTGGAATAACATCTACATGACATTTATCTTGAGCTGTAATTACACTATAAACTGTATTTGTAGACAAACTCATGCTGGCTTGTTAAATAGGATTTCCCTGAAGTTATTTTTCCAACTCCTCAGAAAACTTGTAATAGAATTGTGTTATAAATTTGCTTCTTTCTGTGATAAAAACTTGATATGTAAATCTGAAATAGAAACAAAATTAAGCAATTGAACTCTGAAAGGACTGGCTAATAATTCATAATAAAATACTTCTATAACGGTAATTATGAACTAATGTACATGAATGCCAAAATGTTTTTAATGATGATTAAATGAAGTAGATATAGTTGAACACTTTCTATGGTTATTTGAATAGATTCTTACAATATTATAATGAATGCATTAAAATTCATGTTAAGGTCACGAAATATGGCTGCTCGAGGATATAGTCTAGCTGCAACTGGTTCCATTTCAACTGTATATACACATGTAGATATATTTCAAAACTGTGTTGTCTGTAATGTCCTGTAAATATTTTATAAAAAAGATTTGTCCGGTGTACGCACTATTATTGGGATAAATATTTTAGTCACCGTTTCCCTTAGCACAAACATTATGCATTGTATATATCTGGTATAACTGCAAGACTGTTGGTTATTTATTTTGACATTTTGCAGCATGGCTGGTATTGTTATCAATTTTAATTTGATTTCACAAATATTACATATAGGTAAAGATACACTAATGAAAAGTATGACTTTAAAAATGTGTGTATGTTTTTAAATAAAACAAGTGCCATCAATGTTTATGGTGGATTTAGAGACAGAACTTTATTATGGTGCCATTTTAGATTCATTGATGCTTATATATTTGCAAGGTTTCATTAGAAAAAAATGTTTTCTTTAATAAATATGGTGTCTAAAGCACTGAACCCCAACAGCTACATTATTCTTTCTCATAAAAGGTTATTAATGTTAACACTAGTCTTATGTGCAAAAGAATGGACATACTTTCTACACAATCTAATAGCTGAAAAGAATAAAACTGTTTTCACAAATTTAAAAGTGACCATCAACAAATGATGCGTATTCAAATGGTGTCCATTATAGAATTCTCCCTTGTAAAAAGACGATGCTGATGTCAGGTGAACCACTCAGTTAGGTCTGCAACAGTCTCAAACAAACACCTCATATACCTGATGAACAATAAGCAAACACCTCATATACCTGATGTACAATAAACACCTCATATACCTGATGTACAATAAACACCTCATATACCTGATGTACAATAAACACCTCATATACCTGATGTACAATAAACACCTCATATACCTGATGTACAATAAACACCTCATATACCTGATGTACAATAAACGCCTCATATACCTGATGTACAATAAACACCTCATATACCTGATGTACAATAAACACCTCATATACCTGATGTACAATAAACACCTCATATACCTGATGTACAATAAACGCCTCATATACCTGATGTACAATAAACACCTCATATACCTGATGTACAATAAACACCTCATATACATGATGTACAATAAACGCCTCATATACCTGATGTACAATAAACACCTCATATACCTGATGTACAATAAACGCCTCATATACCTGATGTACAATAAACGCCTCATATACCTGATGTACAATAAACACCTCATATACCTGATGTACAATAAACACCTCATATACCTGATGTACAATAAACACCTCATATACCTGATGTACAATAAACACCTCATATACCTGATGTACAATAAACACCTCATATACCTGATGTACAATAAGCAAACACCTCATATACCTGATGTACAATAAACACCTCATATACCTGATGTACAATAAGCAAACGCCTCATATACCTGATGTACAATAAACACCTCATATACCTGATGTACAATAAACGCCTCATATACCTGATGTACAAAAAACACCTCATATACCTGATGTACAATAAACACCTCATATACCTGATGTACAATAAACACCTCATATACCTGATGTACAATAAACACCTCATATACCTGATGTACAATAAACGCCTCATATACCTTATGTACAATAAACACCTCATATACCTGATGTACAATAAGCAAACGCCTCATATACCTGATGTACAATAAACACCTCATATACCTGATGTACAATAAACGCCTCATATACCTGATGTACAATAAACACCTCATATACCTGATGTACAATAAACACCTCACATACCTGATGTACAATAAGCAAACGCCTCATATACCTGATGTACAATAAACACCTCATATACCTAATGTACAAATAAGCAAACACCTCATATACCTGATGTACAATAAACACCTCATATACCTGATGTACAATAAACACCTCATATACCTGATGTACAATAAACACCTCATATACCTGATGTACAATAAACACCTCATATACCTGATGTACAATAAACACCTCATATACCTGATGTACAATAAACACCTCATATACCTGATGTACAATAAACACCTCATATACCTGATGTACAATAAACGCCTCATATACCTGATGTACAATAAACGCCTCATATACCTGATGTACAATAAACACCTCATATACCTGATGTACAATAAACGCCTCATATACCTGATGTACAATAAGCAAACACCTCATATACCTGATGTACAATAAGCAAACGCCTCATATACCTGATGTACAATAAACGCCTCATATACCTGATGTACAATAAGCAAACGCCTCATATACCTGATGTACAATAAACACCTCATATACCTGATGTACAATAAACACCTCATATACCTGATGTACAATAAACACCTCATATACCTGATGTACAATAAACACCTCATATACCTGATGTACAATAAACACCTCATATACCTGATGTACAATAAACGCCTCATATACCTGATGTACAATAAACACCTCATATACCTGATGTACAATAAGCAAACGCCTCATATACCTGATGTACAATAAACGCCTCATATACCTGATGTACAATAAACACCTCATATACCTGATGTACAATAAGCAAACGCCTCATATACCTGATGTACAATAAACACCTCATATACCTGATGTACAATAAACGCCTCATATACCTGATGTACAATAAACACCTCATATACCTGATGTACAATAAACACCTCATATACCTGATGTACAATAAACGCCTCATATACCTGATGTACAATAAACACCTCATATACCTGATGTACAATAAGCAAACGCCTCATATACCTGATGTACAATAAACGCCTCATATACCTGATGTACAATAAACACCTCATATACCTGATGTACAATAAGCAAACGCCTCATATACCTGATGTACAATAAACACCTCATATACCTGATGTACAATAAACGCCTCATATACCTGATGTACAATAAACACCTCATATACCTGATGTACAATAAGCAAACGCCTCATATACCTGATGTACAATAAACACCTCATATACCTGATGTACAATAAACACCTTATATACCTGATGTACAATAAACGCCTCATATACCTGATGTACAATAAACACCTCATATACCTGATGTACAATAAACACCTCATATACCTGATGTACAATAAACACCTCATATACCTGATGTACAATAAACGCCTCATATACCTGATGTACAATAAACGCCTCATATACCTGATGTACAATAAACGCCTCATATACCTGATGTACAATAAACGCCTCATATACCTGATGTACAATAAACACCTCATATACCTGATGTACAATAAACACCTCATATACCTGATGTACAATAAGCAAACGCCTCATATACCTGATGTACAATAAACACCTCATATACCTGATGTACAATAAACACCTCATATACCTGATGTACAATAAACGCCTCATATACCTGATGTACAATAAACACCTCATATACCTGATGTACAATAAACACCTCATATACCTGATGTACAATAAGCAAACGCCTCATATACCTGATGTACAATAAACACCTCATATACCTGATGTACAATAAACACCTCATATACCTGATGTACAATAAACACCTCATATACCTGATGTACAATAAACACCTCATATACCTGATGTACAATAAACACCTCATATACCTGATGTACAATAAACACCTCATATACCTGATGTACAATAAACACCTCATATACCTGATGTACAAGAAGCAAACGCCTCATATACCTAATGTACAATAAGCAAACACCTCATATACCTGATGTACAATAAGCAAACACCTCATATACCTGATGTACAATAAACACCTCATATACCTGATGTACAATAAACGCCTCATATACCTGATGTACAATAAACACCTCATATACCTGATGTACAATAAACACCTCATATACCTGATGTACAATAAACACCTCATATACCTGATGTTCAATAAACACCTCATATACCTGATGTACAATAAACGCCTCATATACCTGATGTACAATAAGCAAACGCCTCATATACCTGATGTACAATAAACACCTCATATACCTGATGTACAATAAACACCTCATATACCTGATGTACAATAAACACCTCATATACCTGATGTACAATAAACACCTCATATACCTGATGTACAATAAACACCTCATATACCTGATGTACAATAAACACCTCATATACCTGAAGTACAATAAACACCTCAAATACCTGATGTACAATAAACACCTCATATACCTGATGTACAATAAACGCGCCTCATATACCTGATGTAACAATAAACGCCTCATATACCTGATGTACAATAAACACCTCATATACCTGATGTACAATAAACACCTCATATACCTGATGTACAATAAACACCTCATATACCTGATGTACAATAAACACCTCATATACCTGATGTACAATAAACACCTCATATACCTGATGTACAATAAACACCTCATATACCTGATGTACAATAAACACCTCATATACCTGATGTACAATAAACACCTCATATACCTGATGTACAATAAACACCTCATATACCTGATGTACAATAAACGCCTCATATACCTGATGTACAATAAACACCTCATATACCTGATGTACAATAAACACCTCATATACCTGATGTACAATAAACACCTCATATACCTGATGTACAATAAGCAAACACCTCATATACCTGATGTACAATAAACACCTCCTATACCTGATGTACAATAAGCAAACACCTCATATACCTGATGTACAATAAACACCTCCTATACCTGATGTACAATAAGCAAACACCTCATATACCTGATGTACAAATAAGCAAACACCTCATATACCTGATGTACAATAAACACCTCATATACCTAATGTACAAATAAGCAAACACCTCATATACCTGATGTACAATAAGCAAACACCTCATATACCTGATGTACAATAAACACCTCATATACCTAATGTACAATAAGCAAACACCTCATATACCTGATGTACAATAAGCAAACACCTCATATACCTGATGTACAAATAAGCAAACACCTCATATACCTGATGTACAATAAACACCTCATATACCTAATGTACAATAAGCAAACACCTCATATACCTGATGTACAATAAGCAAACACCTCATATACCTGATGTACAATAAACACCTCATATACCTAATGTACAATAAGCAAACACCTCATATACCTGATGTACAATAAGCAAACACCTCATATACCTGATGTACAATAAACACCTCATATACCTAATGTACAATAAGCAAACACCTCATATACCTGATGTACAATAAGCAAACACCTCATATATCTGAGGAACAATAAGCAAACACCTCATATATCTGAGGAACAATAAGCCAACAGATTGCATCATCTAATATAGAAACAGACTGCATCATCCAATATACTACTACTACTAATAATAATGACTTTATTTAAAGAGGGTGACACAGTTAGCTGCATGGAACTAATTCTCCTTGTGGCCCTCTATTATATGCATATTTACAAACAGAGTACATGCACATAGTTGAAACACAATAAAATTTAAAAAAGCACTGATAATAAGCTACATTTACATATGGACATCAGAAACAGACAATTTTGTAAGAACATGCTCCAACTAGGTACATTGTGTATATAGTGTACAAAAAGAGTGGGAGAACAAAGTGGAAGGTTTGAGAATTTATATTTTATGTTGTAATGTATTTGTCAAATCGAACAGGTTCCACTTTTCACCCATTGAATGCAATTATAAGATTATATATACTGATGCAGTCATAAATATATCTAATACACCTCCTGGTAAAACCTCATGTAAATATTAGGCTAAACATAAACAGCAAACCATGGTACAGTGTATCTGGAATAAACATATTAGGGGAATGGTACAGCGTTATCTGGAATAAACATATTAGGGAAATGGTACAGTGTATCTGGAATAAACATATTAGGGGAATGGTACAGTGTATCTGGAATAAACATATTAGGGGAATGGTACAGTGTATCTGGAATAAACATATTAGGGGAATGGTACAGTGTATCTGGAATAAACATATTAGGGGAATGGTACAGTGTATCTGGAATAAACATAGAGGAATTGTACAGTGTATCTGGAATAAACATATTGGGGGAATGGTACAGTGTATCTGAAATAAACATATTAGGGGAATGGTACATTGTATCTGGAATAAACATATTAGCGGAATTGGAAACTGTTATTAAACATGTACACACTAATTTCTTGTGGAAAAGGTTTAATTTTAAGAAAAAAGTATCCCACTATAAACGTTTTACGGAGAGATCGGTACGTTAACTTATGACGAGTATTCTTTTCAAAATTAGAGCAGTTATATTTTGGGGTAGACTTGTTACTGTAAAAATGAGTAAAATTTTCAAATTATTATATGACATTATGTTACTTGATGTTGCCATTGTTACATGTATATGCAGTTTTAAATGGGCCATTGGAATATGCAGTTTTAAATGGGCCATTGGAATATGCAGTTTTAAATGGGCCATTGGTATGTGCAGTTTTAAATGGGCCATTGGAATATGCAGTTTTAAATGGGCCATTGGAATATGCAGTTTTAAATGGGCCATTGGAATATGCAGTTTTAAATGGGCCATTGGTATGTGCAGTTTTAAATGGGCCATTGGTATATGCAGTTTTAAATGGGCCATTGAAATATGCAGTTTTAAATGGGCCATTGGAATATGCAGTTTTAAATGGGCCATTGGTATATGCAGTTTTAAATGGGCCATTGAAATATGCAGTTTTAAATGGGCCATTGGAATATGCAGTTTTAAATGGGCCATTGGAATATGCAGTTTTAAATGGGCCATTGGTATGTGCAGTTTTAAATGGGCCATTGGTATATGCAGTTTTAAATGGGCCATTGAAATATGCAGTTTTAAATGGGCCATTGGAATATGCAGTTTTAAATGGGCCATTGGTATATGCAGTTTTAAATGGGCCACTGAAATATGCAGTTTTAAATGGGCCATTGGAATATGCAGTTTTAAATGGGCCATTGGTATATGCAGTTTTAAATGGGCCATTGGTATATGCAGTTTTAAATGGGCCATTGCCATTGGTATATGCAGTTTTAAATGGACCATTGGTATATAGAGTTTTAAATGGGCCATTGGTATATGCAGTTTTAAATGGGCCATTGGTATGTGCAGTTTAAATGGGCCATTGGTATGTGCAGTTTTAAATGGGCCATTGGTATGTGCAGTTTAAATGGGTCATTGGTATATGCAGTTTTAAATGGGCCATTGGAATATGCAGTTTTAAATGGGCCATTGGTATGTGCAGTTTTAAATGGGCCATTGGAATATGCAGTTTTAAATGGGCCATTGGAATATGCAGTTTTAAATGGGCCATTGGTATGTGCAGTTTTAAATGGGCCATTGGAATATGCAGTTTTAAATGGGCCATTGAAATATGCAGTTTTAAATGGGCCATTGGAATATGCAGTTTTAAATGGGCCATTGGTATATGCAGTTTTAAATGGGCCATTGGAATATGCAGTTTTAAATGGGCCATTGGTATGTGCAGTTTTAAATGGGTCATTGGTATATGCAGTTTTAAATGGGCCATTGAAATATGCAGTTTTAAATGGGTCATTGGTATATGCAGTGTTAAATAAGCCATTGGTATATGCAGTTTTAAATGGGCCATTGGTATATGCAGTTTTAAATGGGCCATTGGTATGTGCAGTTTAAATGGGCCATTGGTATGTGCAGTTTTAAATGGGTCATTGGTATATGCAGTTTTAAATGGGCCATTGGTATATGCAGTTTTAAATGGGTCATTGGTATATGCAGTTTTAAATGGTTTTCCTTTATGAAACAAATTTTGTGTGATTTAGGTGTGAATAATTTATGGTTATCTCAGTCAACCCTCATACAGAACATCAAACCCATCATTGAAGAGTGGCAACCCTCATACAGAACATCAAACCCATCACTGGAATGTAGCAAGCCTCATACAGAACATCAAACCCATTACTGGAATGTGACAAGCCTCATACAGAACATCAAACCCATTACTGGAATGTGGCAAACCTCATACAGAACATCAAACCCATTACTGGAATGTGGCAACCCTCATACAGAGCATCAAACCCATTACTGGAATGTGGCAACCCTCATACAGAACATCAAACCCATTACTGAAGTGTGGCAACGCTCATACAGAACATCAAACCCATCACTGAAGTGTAGCAACCCTCATACAGAACATCAAATTCATCAATGAAGTGTAGCAACCGTCATACAGAACATCAAACCCATCACTGAAGTGTAGCAACCCTCATACAGAACATCAAACCCATTACTGGAATGTGGCAACCCTCATACAGAACATCAAATCCATTATTGGAATGTGGTAACCCTCATACAGAACATCAAACCCATCACTGGAATGTGGCAACCCTCATACAGAACATCAAACCCATTACTGGAATGTGGCAACCCTCATACAGAACATCAAACCCATTACTGAAGTGTGGCAACGCTCATACAGAACATCAAACCCATCAGTGAAGTATGGCAACCCTCATACAGAACATCAAACTCATCAATGGAATGTGGCAACTCGCATACAGAACATCAAACCCACCACTGGAGAATGGCAACCTTCATACAGAACATCAAACCCAACACTGAAGAGTGACACCCTCATACAGACATCAAACCCAACAGTGAAGAGTTGCACCCTCATACAGAACATCAAACCCATTACTGAAGTGTGGCAACCCTCATACAGAACATCAAACCCATTACTGGAATGTGACAACCCTCATACAGAACATCAAACCCATCGCTGGAGAATGGCAACCCTCGTACAGAACATCACCCATTACTGGAATGTGGCAAACCTCATACAGAACATCAAACCCATTACTGGAGAATGGCAACCCTCGTATAAAACATCAAACCCATTACTGGAATGTGGCAAACCTCATACAGAACATCAAACCCATTACTAGAGAATGGCAACCCTCGTACAAAACATCAAACCCATTACTGGAATGTGGCAAACCTCATACAGAACATCAAACCCATTACTGGAATGTGGCAACCCTCATACAGAGCATCAAACCCATTACTGGAATGTGGCAACCCTCATACAGAACATCAAACCCATTACTGAAGTGTGGCAACGCTCATACAGAACATCAAACCCATCACTGAAGTGTAGCAACCCTCATACAGAACATCAAATTCATCAATGAAGTGTAGCAACCGTCATACAGAACATCAAACCCATCACTGAAGTGTAGCAACCCTCATACAGAACATCAAACCCATTACTGGAATGTGGCAACCCTCATACAGAACATCAAATCCATTATTGGAATGTGGTAACCCTCATACAGAACATCAAACCCATCACTGGAATGTGGCAACCCTCATACAGAACATCAAACCCATTACTGGAATGTGGCAACCCTCATACAGAACATCAAACCCATTACTGAAGTGTGGCAACGCTCATACAGAACATCAAACCCATCAGTGAAGTATGGCAACCCTCATACAGAACATCAAACTCATCAATGGAATGTGGCAACTCGCATACAGAACATCAAACCCACCACTGGAGAATGGCAACCTTCATACAGAACATCAAACCCAACACTGAAGAGTGACACCCTCATACAGACATCAAACCCAACAGTGAAGAGTTGCACCCTCATACAGAACATCAAACCCATTACTGAAGTGTGGCAACCCTCATACAGAACATCAAACCCATTACTGGAATGTGACAACCCTCATACAGAACATCAAACCCATCGCTGGAGAATGGCAACCCTCGTACAGAACATCACCCATTACTGGAATGTGGCAAACCTCATACAGAACATCAAACCCATTACTGGAGAATGGCAACCCTCGTATAAAACATCAAACCCATTACTGGAATGTGGCAAACCTCATACAGAACATCAAACCCATTACTGGAGAATGGCAACCCTCGTACAAAACATCAAACCCATTACTGGAATGTTGCAAACCTCATACAGAACATCAAACACATTACTGGAGAATGGCAACCCTCATACAGAAGATCAAACCCATTACTGAAGAGTGGTATCCACATACAGAACATCAAACCCATTACTGGAGGTGCCACCCTCATTCAGAACATCAAACCCATTACTGGAAAGTGGCAACCCTCAAACAGAACATCAAACCCATTAATGGAGGTGGCATTGTGCTGCTCACATATAGGGCACACATATTTCCCCCTTGAAGGGTGCAGGCATAACCTCAACCATAGTGCATATCCTACCAATGTCCACTTGTCGAGTGTACTGACTTTCACCCTGTGCAACAAAAGTATTTTGATGCCAGCTCACTTAAGAAGGTTTCTATGTACCACCAGGGATAATCTTAAAGTTTCTAAATGAATGCAGTTTGTATAATACATTTTGACTCTATACTTCAAGAATGCAGTTTGTATAATACATTTTGACTCTATACTTCAAGAGTGCAGTTTGTATAATACATTTGGACTCTATACTTCAAGAATGCAGTTTGTATAATACATTTTGACTCTATATTTCAAGAATTCAGTTTGTATAATACATTTTGACTCTATACTTCAAGAATTCAGTTTGTATAATACATTTTGACTCTATACTTTAAGAATGCAGTTTGTATAATATATTTTGACTCTATACTTTAAGAATGCAGTTTGTATAATATATTTTGACTCTATACTTCAAGAATGCAGTTTGTATAATATATTTTGACTCTATACTTTAAGAATGCAGTTTGTATAATATATTTTGACTCATAACTTTAAGAGTGCAGTTTGTATAATATATTTTGACTCTATACTTCAAGAATGCAGTTTTTATAATATATTTTGACTCTATACTTTAAGAATGCAGTTTGTATACTATATTTTGACTCTATACGTCAAGAATGCAGTTTGTATAATACATTTTGACTCTATACTTTAAGAATGCAGTTTGTATCAAACATTTTGACTTTATACTTTAAGAGTGTAGTTTGTATAATATATTTTGACTCTATACTTCTAGAATGCAGTTTTTATAATACATTTTGACTCTGTACTTCTAGAATGTAGTTTGTATAAAATATTTTGACTCTATACTTTAAGAGTGCAGTTTGTATAATATATTTTGACTATACTTTAAGAGTGTAGTTTGTATAATATATTTTGACTCTATACTTCTAGAATGTTATTTTTATAATACATTTTGACTCTATACTTCTAGAATGTAGTTTGTATAATATATTTTGACTCTATACTTCTAGAATGTAGTTTGTATAATATATTTTGACTCTATACTTCTAGAATGTAGTTTGCATAATACATTTTGACTCTATACTTCTAGAATGTAGTTTGTATAATACATTTTGACTCTATACTTCTAGAATGTAGTTTGCATAATACATTTTGACTCTATACTTTAAGGATTATATGAGTTTTATTTTGTATATCTTTTGAAGAATTTTAACATGTACCTTTCATCTTGTTGGACTATCTTTTTACGTTTATTTGGAAGGGTTTATCTTACAAAAGCTTTTGCATTTTTTACCATTTCCTTTTTAGAACATTTAACTGGCAGTATATATCCAGAATTGCCCTCAGTGCTGTTAAACACCATATATACATGTACATACTCTCTGACATAATTGAGAACCACCTATTTATTTATTTAGAACCATTTAAATTTTTAACACAGACTCCACAGAGGATGCTGTTCAGTGGAGATTATATGTTAGAAGCATAAAGTGTATAATTAATAATAAATTAAGCACCATTTTATACATCACACATAAATGGATTGCTTATAATTAGTAATAAACTAAGCACCATTTTATACATCATACATAAATGGATTGCTTATAATTAGTAATAAACTAAGCACCATTTTATACATCATACATAAATGGATTGCTTATAATTAGTAATAAACTAAGCACCATTTTATACATCACACATAAATGGATTGCTTATAATTAGTAATAAACTAAGCACCATTTTATACATCACACATAAATGGATTGCTTATAATTAGTAATAAACTAAGCACCATTTTATACATCATACATAAATGGATTGCTTATAATTAGTAATTAACTAAGCACCATTTTATACATCACACATAAATGGATTGCTTATAATTACTAGTACATATATTTCAGACTATAATTTCAAATTAAAAACAAGCTATTGTGAATTTACAAATTTTGTTCCAGGACTATATATATCCTAGCCCTATTCATGAAATTTGCATGATGGTCATCATTGTCATGAAATTTGCATGATGGTCATCATTGTCATGAAATTTGCATGATGGTCATCATTGTCATGAAATTTGCATGATGGTCATCATTGTCATGAAATTTGCATGATGGTCATCATTGTCATGAAATTTGCATGATGGTCATCATTGTCATGAAATTTGCATGATGGTCATCATTGTCATGAAATTTGCATGATGGTCATCATTGTCATGAAATTTGCATGATGGTCATCATTGTCATGAAATTTGCATGATGGTCATCATTGTCATGAAATTTGCATGATGGTCATCATTGTCATGAAATTTGCATGATGGTCATCATTGTCATGAAATTTGCATGATGGTCATCATTGTCATGAAATTTGCATGATGGTCATCATTGTCATGATCTTTTGGCTTTGGGACCCTTGTCCTGACCTAGTCAGCAGAACCATCTGAAATAGTGTAGACATAACGAGTAGCATAGATTTCATATAAATGTGGCAGTTAACTGAAACACATGAAATTTACATTTAGCAGATAACTAAATGATTGGATAATTTCAATCTGCACTTGTCCTGCGGTACTTTTTTTTGTTCATGGATACTACTTACTGCAATTATAAAAGGCACAGATTGGACAAATAACAAGTGGGGGCATGAGATTGCTCACCTGCTGACATCTGCCTAATAGCCAAATGCAAGAGCAGTTGGCCACAAAATCTGTGTCAGCAGGATGCTTGAAAACCCTTCATGACAGGATGCTTTCTTTCAAGTTTTGAGAAATAATTTAAAGGTTCTTCTATTTTGAGTAACAGTTGCCAAATATTGATGACGGATATCTTGTAAAAATGTGAAATGTCTTCATGCCAGGATGCTTTCTGTCAAGATCTGTCAAATTCTACTTGGCGGTTTTGGAAAGGAAGCCATTTAAAGGTTTTGCTATTTTTACTAATTATGGCCATTTTTTATGACAGATCAGCATCATTTGTAAAAATCTTAAATCCCTTCATGCCAAGATGCTTTCCATCAAGTTTGGTCAAATTCTATTTAACAGTTTTGAGAAGAAGTTGTTTCAAGGTTTTTCTATTTTTAGTAATGGTGGCCATATTTAATGACAGATTGTCAACATTTTATAAATTTAAGAGATCTTCATGCCTGCATGTTTTCTGTCAACTACAATCAAATTCTGTTCAGCAATTTTGGAGAATTTATTTCAAAGTTTTCTATTCTAGTACTGGTGACAATATCTGATGGCAGATCAGCATTGGTTGTTCAAACCTGAAAACCCACTATGCCAGGATGCTTTCTGTCAAATTTGGTCAAATACTGCTGAGCAGTTTTTTTAGATGCCATTTAAAGGTTCTATCCTTGATAACAGCAGCCATATTTGATGGTGGATCAGCATCTTTTGTACAGATTTCAAGGTCTTAATGCCAGTATGCCAAGTTTGATCAATTTCTTTTCAACAGTTTTTGGAGAAGAAGTTGTTTAAAGATTTTATCTTTTTAGTAACGGTGCAATACTTGATAGTGGATCAGCATCAGTTGCAGTGTGTGAAACTTGCACAAAAATCCCTTAAGACCATGGGACCAGTAACTTGAAAATGATACTGGTCCTGCCCATAACCAACTGGTCTTACATTTCATCATACAAGAAGACAAAATGTAGTCAATGACTCAGTGGTAAATGCAGGTAGACATAAATATCAGGCCTTAGTACAAAACAATTATAATGAAACATGGAACATGATGAAAGACACAAAATAAGATACTTATATCATAAGTCAAATTTATTAAATTGTATTAAATTCAACATAACACGGCTACTGTTTACTGACCAGGACAATGATGCTTACTGTCCAGTTGATCCAGATCCATACATAACTCAACCAAATACCTCCACATGCTGACATTGGGAATTAAAAGTAGCATGTGTCATCAGGCATCACATAGATGCAGAAGAGTTTTTTGTTGTTGTTATGATCATCTACTGAATGCAGACTACATGTGAGTTATTTATTTTCTCATCTCAGCCAGATTCATGAGTAGTCATCAGAAACAATTCACCACTATTTATTTTTCATTTGGTTTCTATTATTTCTTTTAATATCACAAAATATACAATCTGTAGCTAAAATTTACTTGATATATCTAAAAGTCCAACTGGCCAGCCAGACTGGCTACTCATTTTTGACCCAGTCTGCCGTGAAATTAGCTGGCATCAGACCGGCATGCTGGCAGCAATTTGCAGACTGATCATTTGTACAAACTGGAAAACCTTTTATGTCAGGATGCTTTCTGTCAAATTAGTTTTCAAGAAGAAGACATTTAACAGTTTTTCTATTTTAGTAATAATGTCTTTTCTAATTTTAGTAACAGTGGCAATATTGAACTCGGCATCATTTGTATATACTTAAATGGTCTTCCTGCCAGGATGCTTCTATTTTTAGCAATGGTGACCATATTTGATAGCAGATCGGCATTATTTGTAAAAACTAGAAATCCCTTCATTCCAGGATTCCCCATTCCAAATTTTAAAAAATTGATTTTGTTGTTTTTTTTAATTTGTAAATTGCAAATCTTGACTGACCCAGGAAACCTGATGCATGACAGGATGCACAACAGACGTATGACTATAGCATAAGCTTACCTGGCCTTTTTACAGCCAAGTGACCTGAAAATTAATTGTTTTGAAGAAATTCTTGCGATTATTGAAGCTAAACAATTTTTAGATGAAGACCTTTTAACCTAACTGACTGGTCTACAAAGATTGAATATTAAAGTCGTTCATAAATGACCATGGAATATCAATAATGTTATTTACATGCACTTTATCATCAGCATGATGGAAACTGTAGTTATGCACTGAATACATATATTCATGCATTTCACCGAACAAATAATTGCTGAGAGCAAATTAAAAGTATTTCAAGTAAAATGAATACTCTGAAAGACATACTCGAGCCGACTTTATCTAGCATTATGCTAGTGGAGTTTTAAAACAGAAAAGCCTGTTCATTGACATTACATTTGATAAGTCAGTCTTTGGCGGTGCACAACAGATATTGACACTCTGCCTCATCCTATGAGTCTCGTGCTTCCCCTGGATGTTAGTAGACTTCTTTTAAAGCCTAAACCTACATACATGCTCGTTAGGTAAGTGCCTATTTGGCAATTAAGTTAACAGATGCAAACATGAAACTGAAATTCTTAACACTGAAATGTTAGATTTCAAAAAACTAAATAAATAAATAAATAAAGAAAACTCATACCTTGTGTATAAGTGGTTAATTTTTTAACTGTAAAGGGGATTTTTAAAAAATGATTTATATTTTCCCCTTTTTCAATGTACAGTATAAGTATAATATTAAAGGTTAAGTGAATTCTTGCAGTAATAGCAAGACATTTATTTGATGCTTTCCATTATATCTATAGAAAACTTCCTGCGTATAACCATGAGCTGAAATAATAAAGACAGCAAAACTCACCTTAAAATGGCACAAAACTGACAGAGCATGCACTCTCTGTAACAAGGTCCCAAATATTGATTAATTCAAATTATTTTGACTTTCTCCACAGTAACTATTACCAGCCCAAATCCTCATATTAAATCATGTTTACTCGACTCAAGAGTCAACGATGCTCCATAATTACGAATTGCTCCACAAAAATCAATCAAATAATGATACCTGATCCATCCATTCAGTATTACTGCCAGAGGCTGATTAGTCTGCCACCTATACAAACTAATGTCATGAGGACAATTATAACGTCCCAGACAAGACTGGTCTAGAAATTACTCTGTGAAGTCCAAACATAGCCTGTATAAAAATGTTTACACAGTCTGATTTACAGTTCTAACAGTAGCATTTAAAGTCGACCTAGAAGCAGAGACTTCAACTTAAATAAAATGTCTTGTATAACTGCTTTACACACATATACCTGCTTCTTCTCTGTTAGAACTCTCTCTTGCAGAGAAATTCCTCTAGTCTGAAGCATTAAGATTACATGGCAGACACACTGATCATGTTTACATTGATAAATTCATGCGTCTACATGCATCGGGGCTTTTGATGTAGGCTTGTGCAGGTATATGTACATGTTTACACTGCTGTTAATACTTTGTCTTCTTACACTGTATGCAATTCATGTTGACACCAATTAGATAAGAATGAATGAATGTGTACATGTGCAAGTTGTAATGCTTTACATTATACGGTTCTAAAGAACAAGAGGCCTCAGAGGGCTGATATTGCTCACCTAATTACTGAACACAAAAGTTGATCCTTCCACTATGCAGGCTTATGAGGTATTGAAAAACACAAACCCTATTAACTATCTCCAAACCTTTATATCATGTAGGTTCCATGTTCATTCCAGAAATGGCAAAAGTGGGACCAAAATGGCCCCAACCAGGTAAAAAAGTGTGGTCATTTAGAAGAAAAAAACAGGTCACAAATATCTGAACCTTTTTCTTGTTTATTCAAGAAATTCAAAGACATATCATTATCACATGTACTTGTGTCATGGATTTATTTATTTCTACAATAAATATTCAATTTTCCAGCATTATATGCTTTGAGTCAGTCACTGTAGAGTCAGACTTGGCATGGTTATCTATAATTTTGTCCACTGTCCAGGACAGGGTTGTTTTAGTGGACAAGGAAATTGTAGCAAACCATGCAATAGACTGACTGATTCAATATAAATAATGCTGGAAAAGTGAAAATTTATTGAAGCCTCCACTGTCACAAGACTTCTGTACTAGGATTTAAATTCCTCATGCTCAAGCAACCATTCCCCTCTAGAATTTATTTTGAACATTTCAGTCTACGTTTTGTCCTCCCTGTATACTACTTACAGAATTAATACAGCAGTGTTTTTGCTAAAGATTTAATCTTTTCTTCTTTACATTTTCTATCAATGACCAATAACTTTGTGCTCTTGATTGGTAATCAAAGTCAATACATTTCTGTAAGCTGATGAAATTTATCATTATGTTGAATGAATGCACTGTATTCAGTAAGCTTGGGATGCACTCAATTCAGTTACTTTAAAATCTTCCATAATGATTTTCAATCTTTTATTTCTTGGATCTTATCTATGCGCTTTATGGGCACCATAGAGGGAACTTTCTTGTGCCAAAGATGAAAAAAATGTATCATTGGCGCAAGGGCACAGCCTAAAATGAACCCTGCATGTTTGACCCATTTTACTATAGTCTGATACAAATTGTTTCCAAAAATAAAAACAATGAGTGCTTGGGGCTGTATTATAGGTCTGATGTGCTCTCCTACATGCCATAAGAGGCAACTAATGAAGGTAAATGCCACAGTGGCTCTGTGGTCAGCTTGCTGGACTTGTGACCAAAGGGGTGCAAGTTGAATCCTAGCATCAGATCAGCCTCGGTTAGCTATCGTGCTGTGTCATTGGGCAAGTTACTTTACTCCAATTACCTCCATAGTAAATAACCCACTTGTGTTATTGTGATAAGGAACATCAAACCTAAATAAAAATAAAGGTATAATTATTTAATTAAAGATCTGGTTGGTAATGGAACTGACCCAAGATCCAGAGGATATAAACCTAGTTGTCAGATAAGAAATAGTCTCTAAAGAGGTTACATCAAACCAGATGCAAGATCACAGTTTAGCAGCTTTTTGGTGATGTACCACCCAAGAAAATCTTGAACTTATCTGTCATCATGTAATATGATCCACACAGACATCGATCTGTCGTCATGTATTATGATCCACATAGACATCGATCTATCATGTAATATGATCCAGACAAACATCAATCTGTCATCACTTAATATGATCCACACAGACATCGATCTGTCATCATGTATTATGATCCACACAGGAATCGATCTGTCATCATGTAATATGATCCACACAGACATCGATCTGTCATAATGTATTATGATCCATATAGACATCGATCTGTCATCATGTAATATGAGCCATATACACATTGATCTGTCATAATGTAATATAAGCCACATAGATATAGGTCTGCCTGAGTTCATGTAACATGAACCACAGATATAGATCGGTCATCATGTAATGAGCCACGAAGATATAGCTCTGCCTGTCATGTAACACCAACCACATACAAATCAACCATCATGTAACACGAGCCATATAGACACTGATCTGTCATAATGTAATATAAGTCACAGAGATATAGGTCTGTCTGTCTTCATGTAACCTGAACCAAACAGATATATAGATCTGTCATCATGTATTAAGCCACATAGGTAAAGATCTGCCTGTTATTTAACATGAACCATATACATATCTATCATGTACTATAATCCACATATAGATCTGTCATCATGTAATATGAGCCACATATATATAGATCTGTCGTAATGTAATATAAGCCACACAGATATGTCTAACTATGTCATCATGTAATATAAGCCACACACACACACACACACACATCTATGTAATATAACACACACACACATCATCCATATAATTTAAGCCACACACACACATCATCCATATAATTTAAGCCACACACACACACACATCATCCATGTAATATAAGCCACACAGACACACACACATCATCCATGTAATATAAGCCACACACACACACACACACATCATCCATGTAATATAAGCCACACACACACACACACATCATCCATGTAATATAAGACACACACACACACACATCATCCATGTAATATAAGCCACACACACACACACACACATCATCCATGTAATATAAGCCACACACACACACACATCATCCATGTAATATAAGCCACACACACACACACACATCATCCATGTAATATAAGCCACACACACACACACATCATCCATGTAATATAAGCCACACACACACACACATCATCCATGTAATATAAGCCACACACACACACACACATCATCCATGTAATATAAGCCACACACACACACACACATCATCCATGTAATATAAGCCACACACACACACATCATCCATGTAATATAAGCCACACACACACACACATCATCCATGTAATATAAGCCACACACACACACACATCATCCATGTAATATAAGCCACACACACACACACATCATCCATGTAATATAAGCCACACACACACACACATCATCCATGTAATATAAGCCTCACACACACACACACATCATCCATGTAATATAAGCCACACACACACACACATCATCCATGTAATATAAGCCACACACACACACACATCATCCATGTAATATAAGCCACACAGATATAGGTCTGACTTTGTCATCATGTAATATAAGCCACACACACAAACATACATCATCCATGTAATATAAGCCACACACACACACACACACACACACACACACACACACACACACATCATCCATGTAATATAAGCCACACAGATATAGGTCTGACTTTGTCATCATGTAATATAACCCACACACACACACATACATCATCCATGTAATATAAGCCACACACACACACACACATCATCCATGTAATATAAGCCACACAGACATAGATCTGTCACCATTTAATATGTTGGCATATCAATGCCGATGCTGTTCACTTGAAATCATGGGTAGAACAACAACAGAGACCCTGATCTGTTGGTTCATTATGTGACTGCAAAAATATAACTACCGTACTGATTTTAAGTTGCATGCATCTTGTGCCTAAATTACTGGATGAAAAACTAACAATTTTATCAAATGAAAATACTACTCGAGTCCAGAAGTAATTAAACTTAGTCAACTCAATATGAATGCCACCATGAGTGTAATATGGTACTGTTAACTACACGTATATATCACATAGGTATCCCCACCCCATCCCCCCTAAGGCTCTACCCCCATGGGGTTGATAAAAATGCCAAAACTGCTGTGCACAAGTACAGAACAACCACAATTAGATTCCAGCCTCAAGACTGTATCTTAAACAGTTTAGGAGAAGTTGCAGAACAGTACAACGCTCATGACATTACTACACACTTTATATATAATTACACATAAGTGTCCCCCTCCCTCGCAGATCCATCCCTATGTGGTGCATCAAATTTCTAAAATAAATGTACACTTCTACAGACCACTTCCAGTGATATCCAAAGTTTGAAATCTTATCTTAAACTGTATGGGAGAAGCTGTATGACATTATGCACAGACACACACACACACATGCACAGACACACACACACACATGCACAGACATGCAGGATCATATAATCAGCACCTTGTCTTACAAAAAAGAACACTTTATATAAGTTGCATTTTACATAAAGCTGTAAATGTATCAATACAGAATTTATCACACATCTTACATAAGAGATAAGGTACTTGTACAACTGTGTGTAGTTTTGTGTAAATAAAATTCTTACCCTGTAACTGTATAAGTTTCAACACATGTTCTACTGATCTACATTCTACAGACACTCTACAATAAGTATCAGTGTATCAGAATATCGTATATACTCATTTATAAGTCAGGTCCAACTGCAAACAACACAGACCCTGATCTGCCATCGCATAATGCACTGGCAGATCAATGAATATGTTGTTTGTTTTACTGATTACTCCTAAGAAACTGCATAGACCAGATCTGCTTGCACATTATGCATCAGCAGACATGAGTTTATGCAATTTGCAGTTGGACCTGACCTATAAGTGAGTACATATGGTAACATGTATATTAATACTGCAGCACTGAACAAAAGCATCAAATGTTTTCTGTATACCATGTATTTGGCAAGAGAACAAAAGAAAACTTCTTGTAGCTATAAACCTGATATTTATCTAGTATATAGTTTTTAAGTTTGTGTAAATCTATCCCAACTGATGTTTCTATGCCAAAGTCACTTTTCATCTCTTCTCTCTCTCCAAACTAAAATCTGGAGTACATTTTGGATCAAGTTCAGAATCAAAAGATTATTCTGCTAATGTACTGCATTAAAACATTACATTTTAACAGTTTACACACTAAATACTAGATAATGTAGGCATTAATCTGGAAGAACACACTTTTAACAGCTTGATTTTGTAAATTGGTAATTGCTATACAGTGATTCAATTATTTCAAGGTTCAGAACTTGCACATAAAACATAGGTAATAAAGGATGGAGTGTAAAATACCATATTTATCTGATGATAATCTCAAAATTAATGATAATCTCATACTTGATGATAATCCCATACTTGATAATAAGACCCTGCTTGATGATAATCCTATGCTTGATGATAATCCCATGCTTTATGATATGCCCATACTTGATGATAATCCCATACTTGATGATAAGACCACACATGATGATAATCCCATACTTGATGATAATCCCGTACTTGATGATAATCCCATACATGATGATAATCCCATACTTGATGATAATCCCATACTTGATGATAAGTCCATATTTTGTTATGATCTCATACTTGATGATAATGCCATACTTGATGATAATCCCATGCTTGATAATAACACTAAACTTGATGATAAGACCATACTTGATGATATAACCAGACTTGATGGTAATGCCAGACTTGATGGTAAGACCAGACTTGATGATAAGACCAAACTTGATGATAATCCCAAACTTCATAATATGACTATGCTTGATGATAATCCTAAATTTGACAAGACCAAACTTGATGATAATGCCATACTTGATGATAATCCCATACCTGATGATAAGCCCAAACCTGATGACAAGCCCTCTACCCCTTTATAAAATGTTGGCAAATATTTACTCAAGGCACCTTTGTCTGTTCTAAGCCCCCACCCCTATTTCGTGAAAATTTTATTTTGCTGGTGCTCTGGACATATTTCAGGAGAAACATTATAATACATGTAATATACAAAATGCTTCAATTTTGTTTTTTTGTGGTTTTTTTAGGTGGGGGTAACTTCTCTTCCAAGCATCAGTTTGTAACTGATCTTTGATCAACAGAACAATGTGCTCGTGTTTTGAGCGTAGAAATAACTCTGCAACAAGATCAAATGTTATGTAGGGATATGTACTAGGGGTCTTATCAATTTTCCTGTAATCATTTTGACACTTTAATCCCATGAAAGAATTGCCACTACTATTGGTTATTCTGTACCCTGTTTTCTGATATGGGCAGAAAATAACATTTTGACTTAAAATCTTTCTAGTTGGACAAATAATGATATTAAAAATACAAACCTGAAGAACTCAAATATGTGCCATAGTTCCAATGACTTTCACAGTCCCTTTGTAACAAATTTTCTTATCTACTACCCTCAAACATATGAAACAGCCAAGAACTCAAGTAAAATTTTTCAGGTCCAAACCCCTTCAAGTTTTCAAAGTTCTACTATTAAACTTACTGAGAGCTTCCTTATGATATTTCCACAATAAAATATAAACTGCAAACTACTTGACTTAAACAGTCTCAGAAATTGCCAGCCATGAAAAACATGATGTCTCAGTGGTAAATGTGCTAGAATTATGACCAGAAGGGTTGGTGTTTAAATTCTAACACTGGATTAGCCCAAGTGGGATAATGTGGTGGGTCCCAGGGCAAGGCACTTTATATCCATTTGCCTTGGCACATCATAACCTTCATGTTTTGCTGTGCCATAAAAACACAAAAATCCAAATCAAACTAAATTGGCCACAAAATCAGCCATACTGAAAATTGCAGAAGAACAGGTTTCTGTCTCACCTGAATTAGCAAATCGCAAGACATATTACTGTATGTATCATTTTCATGGGAGGACGGTGTGGAGATTGTCAACTATGTCATGAATGTTTGTTTCTTTTTTGAAAAATCATATCCTATACTTGTATATTATAGCTCAAATTCTGATATGAGACCTTGTTTTCTGCAAACTCATATAATTTCAGATTGGACATATGTATAACTTTCGCCTCTATCGTGTGCTTTCCTTGATGGCCATAGTCGATAGCATATAGTCTACGCCAATTACAAGACCAACGTTTATCTGCAAGGATGGTATTATAAAGAAGCTCATGGTATTAGAGTTCTGAGCTTACCAATTATTACCAACAAGAATGGATAGATGGATGGAAGGATAGATAGATCGACAGACAGACAGATAGATAGATATATAGACAGACTGATAGAAAAGAAATCTGTGGATATGTGCATCTTCAAATGATGACCATAACATGCACAAAGTTTCATGGGAATCCAATTTAAACTTAGACTAGTTGTGTTCACAAGATTCTGTCATACAATATATCAAACTTCAAGTCTGAAAGGGCAATAACTCAAACATATATCACAGGAACAAAATGATTTGTTGATATGTCCATTTTCAGATGATGACCATAATATGCACCAAGCTTCACAGTGATCCATCAAAACCAGAATCATTGTATTCTAAAGATATAGTCATACATTCAGCTGCAAGATAGAAAGGGCAATCATTCTTATGAAAATTGTATAAGCAAAGGGATTTGTAAGTATGTGCATCATCAGCTGATGACCATAACATTTACCATGTTGCATGACAATCATCAAAAACTGCAGTTGCATTCGCCATAAAGTATAATGGATGGAAGGACAGATAGATGGACATGAGGATAGAGGAAGGTGTTAATAAAGACATATATAGACTTTAACAATAATGAATTCAGACCAGTAGATGTGTTAATAAAGATATAGATATATATAGACTCTAACAATAACGAATTCAGACCAGTAGATGTGTTAATAAAGATATAGATGTATATACATGTAGACTCTAACAATAATGAATTCAGACCAGTAGATGCGTTAATAAAGATATAGATGTATATACATGTAGACTCTAACAATAACGAATTCAGACCAGTAGATGTGTTAATAAAGATATAGATATATATAGACTCTAACAATAATGAATTCAGACCAGTAGATGTGTTAATAAAGATATAGATGTATATAGACAGTAACAATAACGAATTCAGACCAGTAGATGTGTTAATAAAGATATAGATATATATAGACTCTAACAATAATGAATTCAGACCAGTAGATGTGTTAATAAAGAGACAGATGTATATAGACTCTAACAATAATGAATTCAGACCAGTAGATGTGTTAATAAAGATATAGATGTATATAGACTCTAACAATAATGAATTCAGACCAGTAGATGTGTTAATAAAGATATAGATATATATAGACAGTAACAATAACGAATTCAGACCAGTAGATGTGTTAATAAAGATATAGATATATATAGACTCTAACAATAATGAATTCAGACCAGTAGATGTGTTAATAAAGAGACAGATGTATATAGACTCTAACAATAACGAATTCAGACCAGTAGATGTGTTAATAAAGATATAGATGTATATACATGTAGACTCTAACAATAATGAATTCAGACCAGTAGATGTGTTAATAAAGATATAGATATATATAGACTCTAACAATAATGAATTCAGACCAGTAGATGTGTTAATAAAGATATAGATATATATAGACTCTAACAATAATGAATTCAGACCAGTTGATGTGTTAATAAAGATATCGATATATATAGACTCTAACAATAACGAATTCAGACCAGTAGATGTGTTAATAAAGATATAGATATATATAGACTCTAACAATAATGAATTCAGACCAGCAGCTGTGGATACTGCTGCTTTAAAATAAAAGTAACAATGACAACATCCACAGAGCTCTGATTATTGAGATATACCCATGTATCATGGAGAACACCAATCAATACACTATGTAACTGGAGTTTTGTTCACAGTCATCATGGGACCATAAAGCACATAAAACAAACATTGATCTGTGTTGAAAGAGAAATTGGATTAAACTAGTCTTGCTCCACAAATAAATTTTTCCCAGCTGGTTACAAATTAGGTCATTAGTATGCATGATATAATGTATTTAATGACTGGCGAGACTAGGGGATAATTGAAAATATTTCTGAACAACTACAGCCTAAAAGAACAACAACAACAAAAAATGCCAATGTCAATATGGATGCAATTCATACCATGAAATATAGGTCACAGTGACCAAGTTTTTGTATAGGATATAGTACTCCTTATGAAATGTTTATATATACATACAACATGTCATATGCCTCTAATAAGAATAAAACCCCAACCAATGGCAATATTGATGGAATTCATACCATGAAATATACATCATATTGACCAAACTTTTACTGATGGATGCAGTCAGTAAAACACTTACAATCATGTGCATCTACAAACAACAGGGTCTGAGAAAATGACATACATGCCAACTCGAACCTCAGTGTTCATACCAGACTGACAGATGGATGAACAGACATTCAAGATCTCACTTCTAGAAAAATCCCCCACACCTTGCAAAGGGCTCAAAACTAGCAATGGTCTACTAGCCCAAGGCTGGTAAATTTACCATGGGACTTGTAAATTTGCAATGGTCTGCTAGCCCAAGACTGGTAAATTTACCATGGGACTTGTAAATTTGCATTGGTCTGCTAGCCCAAGGCTGGTAAATTTACCACGGGACTTGTAAATTTGCAATGGTCTGCTAGCCCAAGGCTGGTAAATTTACCATGGGACTTGTAAATTTGCAGTGGTCTGCTGGCCCAAAACTGGTAAATTTACCATGGGACTAGTAATTTGCAGTGGTTTGCTAGCTCAAAGATGGTAAATTTACCATGGGACTAGTAATTAGCAGTGTTTGCTAGCTTGATGCTTGTAAATTTACCATGGGACTAGAAAATATGCAGTGATTTGCTAACCCAAGGCTGGAAATTTATTATGAATCCAGTAAATTAGCAGTAATCTGCTAGCCCATGACTGGTAAATTTACCATGGAACTAGTAAATTAGCAGTGGTTTGCTAGACCAAACCTGGTAAATTAACCACAGGACTAGTAAATTTTATTATTTTTTTAAGCCCTCCTGGCTAGCAAAATTTTGCTATTTTTGTTGTAATGATCTTTAAATGCAACTGAAAGGTAAAGTTTTGTAAGTTACCATGAAGCAGCTGAAATGTTTCTTTTTGTCTCAAACAAGTTTTAAATGAATACAGGCACTTATAACAATATTAGTCAATATCTTTGTGGAGAACTTGTGGAGAACTTGTGGATTCTGCAGACTACTTGTCCTTGTGGCTGCAAAAATTTATGTAAAATTAAAGCCCCCTGAAGTATACCCCAAATAACTGAAGGCAATTTAATTAGTCTTACTGTACCTGTAACTTATACAAGAGACATCCATGGGGATGTTAACCATCTAACATTCAAAATCAAATTCACTATTAATTTATTCTGCCTGCAATAATAATTACTATTTATTTAGTAATTATTTATTATAAATTTCCTAACTTCAAAGTGAGGATTTTGAAATGTGTGGTAAATAGCCAATAAATTCAACTCAGCATCAATGGGTTTGTTACCATAGCCAATAAATTCAACTCAGCATCAATGGGTTTGTTACCATGACAAACAAATGTAACAGGTAACTTAGATGAAAAATTTAAAGTCATGAAAAATTCAAAAGGTTTCAGGTCAAAGTTATGTGTGGAACAACTACTGCAGGCATAATCAATCCTAGAAATAAGACCACTCTCCAATAAAACTATACTCTCATCCTTATTCTTTAATACAAGAGGTCCAAGAAGACCTGATATCACTCACCTGGCTCACATCTGTCTAATAGCCAAGTGCAGAAGCAGTTGGCCTAGAAATCTGGGTAAATAGAATGCTTTCTCCAGAAATTTATTTTAATGTTGTTAATTACATACATTACAAAAACATTTTTTTCAAGGTATCTCTATTTTTTGTATCTTCATTTATATCTGATGGCACATCAGTATCATTTTACCTAATACTGAAATGCCTTTATGCTAGGATGCTTTATTATTCAGTTAAATTCTGTTCAGCAGTTTGCGGAAATAAAGTTGTTTAAATGTTTTTCTATTTTTCATAACAGAAGCCATATTTTATGGCAGATTGACATCATTTGTACATATCTGAAAACCCCTCATGCCAAGATGCTGTCAAACTTGGTCAAATTATATGTGTATGTGCGATGGTTTTTGAGAAGAGATTGTGTAAAGCTTTTTCTATTTTTAGAAATAGTGGCCCTATTTGATGCTGGATAAGCATCAAATTTACAAACCTGAAATCCGTTTATGCCAGAGTGATTTCTGTTAAATTTGGAAACAGTGTATTCTGTTCAGTCATCTTTGAGTAGAAGTCTTTTCAAAGTTTCTCTATTTTAAGTAATGTCAGCAATATTCTATGGTGGATCTGCATTATTTGTACAAATTTGAAAGCTCTTTCTGCCAGGGTTCCTTCTTTTTAATTCAGTCAAATTCCGTTCAGTACTATTGAGAAATCATTCCAAGGTTTTTCTATTCTGTCATCAAATGTGGCTGTCATTACTTAAGACAGAAAAATCTTTCTGATGAAAAATTGGAAGATATGCCAGGATACCTTCTGTCAAATATGAACAAATTCTGTTTAACAGTTTCTGACTTTAAGTTGTTTAAAGTTTTATTTTATTTTTAGTAATGGCAGCCAAATCTGCTGATGGACTGGCATCATTTATACAAAATTTAAATCCCTTCATGCTTCCTGTCAAATTTGGTAAAATTCTTTTTTGCAGTTATTGTGAAATCGCGTAAAGATTTTTCTGTCTTAAGTAATGACAGCCACATTTGATGACAGATTGACATTATTTGTATAAACTGAAAAGACCTTCGTACCAGGAGGCTTTCTATCAAATTTCATAAAAATCTGTTTAGTGGTTTTTGAGAAGATGTCATTTAAAGCTGTTGTAATTTTAGTAATGGTGACCATATATGATGGTGGATCAACATCATTTGTACAAATCTGAAGTACTGTGATGCTCTGTGCAAAACTGAAATTGGTTGAAATCAGTTCACTGGTTTTTGAGAAGTTTAAAATTGCAAACACTGATGGATGACACACGACAGACAATGACTGGACACAGAGCATACCATAAGTTCACTTGGCGTTACAACCAGGTAAGCAAATAAAACTGCACAATTATTCCCTGAAATCAGACCACCTCCAAATCTAAAGACCACCTGTACCTGGTCTAAGAGTTCGTCTTAATTGCAGTTGTTGATGAATCTCTAAAATTCCACTTGCCGAGTCAGATAAATACTAAAACATTTTACTTGCCCAGAATAAGCTTCTACTCAACCAGCTATTGTAGAAATATAACAGTTGATGATTTTAGGGACCTAAATTCAATCATGTGAAAGGTTGTTTTCAGGAACTTATTATGTAACCTTTCTAACAGTAGTTGTAGGTAATTACAAATTTAGACCAGTCTGCTTTCCCTCTATTAAGCTTTAATCAGTACTGAAGAATGAGAGCAAAGTGCTTGTATGAGCTTGATCAATACATATGGAAAATTAACTTCTGGTATAAAGGTATGGACCATCAATGAACAAAGTTGGCAATATTCTCAACAGAATATTCTTTTCATTAAAGAGAAATACTGGTCAGTTCTGAATCAGCACTCACCTTATTGGGCAAGTGATTGGAAAAATCATTGATTGCCAGAAACTTTAACTTGCCTATTAGAGTCGGGCAAGTGAATTTTCAAACCTTGTTCTGGGAGGTTTTACTGCACTATAACAACATGGTAGGATATATAAACAAAAACAAAATGCATTAGACATCTTTTTTGAAATATTTCATTTTCTCTTTTCATGAACAGAACCTGAGAACAGCACAATCCTAAAGGCTACTTTTTAGCTAAGTCTCTGAAGCAGAGATGTTTGGAGCCATACTCAGCAATCTCAGATACATACATTTCACACCACTATTTACTAATCTCAAATATATATATTTCATGTCTCTACTTAATAATCTCAAATATATACATTTCGTACCACTACTTAGTGGTAAACACAACACGAGTAGAAAGCTACATACATGCTTAAGTAAATTAAATGTCAATTACAGATGTTCAAATTTGGCTAAAAGGCCATAAATGAATAATGAATGATTACCGTACCATACAGAGGTGCAACAATTCATCAATACATCGATAATTTCTGCGATGATATATACTGCATCAGTATTTGTACTACTGCTGAATATCCTAATACTTACTGCATCGTGAGTGTAACAATACATCAATGTAGTAGGACTTGAGTTATCATGATATACAATTAAAAGAAAGAAAACTGAAAACCTTTATGTCTCCTCAGTAAAAATATTAAAACTTTTGGCACTGTTCTTCTTTTTTACAAAAGAAACCACTAGTCTTATTGAAAGAACATCAGATAAATTTGTTCATCAAGTATATGGTTATGTTTAGTGATAAATTATTCCTATATTGAACATTTCTAATTCTTATTACAAATTCAGGTATTAAAGATAATTTGTTGATTTAATGTCAATTTTCAAAAAAGTAACTTCCAATTCCATAATGTTTTACTAAGACCAAAATGGGAGAAGAAATCTCCAATGTAAATGCAAATTCATGAGTCATATTTATGGCTCCTGTCTATAAATATTTTGGGTTTCAAGGGTAAATAATTATAAAAGCATTGTACAATTAGTAACAAAACCATGTGCAGAATCTGCAAAAAGTCATGATAATATATTCAGGTGATACTAGTAACTAGTAACCTCGCTGCATACTTACAATGCCAATGCAGCGACACAGACATTACAAGCAATGACAAACAACAAGGCAGGAGTCAATACCATGATACATACTGTACATCACGCCTGTATCGCAATAGGTACTTTATCGCCTACTAATTCTATGATACATATTATGCTATGTATTGTATCGCCATGCAAGTATTGTTAATTGTATCCTGAGTTATTTTAGGCTGCACCCTTGTGCCAATGACCTTTATCATTTATATTTCACGCCAGAAAGTTCCTCTATGGTACCCATGGGGCACATAAAAAAGACTGAAGGAAATTAAGATAAAATGATCATTACAGTTAATTTTAGACTAACTAAATCAAGCGCATCCCAAGATCATGGTTCATTCTAGGCTGTGCCCTTTCGCCAATTACCATTTTTTCTTCATCTGTGGTGTAATAAAGTTCCCTCCATGGTGCCCATAGGGTGCATAAAAGACCCAAGAAAACGTAGATAAAAGATGTTACAGATGATTTTAAACTGAACTGAGCGCATCCTAAGCTTAATGAATAGAGTGCACACATTGCCAAAGAAGCATAAGATGATCAATTTCACTGGCTGATAGAAATGTCTTACTGATTTTGATTAGCTGGGGAACTTATTAAGAGCATATAATCCATGATCACTGTTAGAAAATGCAACGAAGAAAAGATTAAATCTTCAGCGAAAAAAGTGCTGCATTTATCTCTTTATTTCCGAAGTAGAGTTATGGGGAGGAAAAATTACTCAAATATCCAAAACAAATTCTAGAGTGGAATTATTACTCTAGCATGTGGAATTCAAAACCCAGTGTGAAAGACTTGCAACATGCAGACAGACAGGAGAGGATTTTTTACTTTCTGCAATAAATATGAACTTCCAGTATTATATACTTTGAATCAGTTATTGCTGAGTCCGACTATAGCATGGTTTGCTACAATTTCTTCTCCACTAAAATAATCGTGGACACAGTGACCAAGTGCCCATGATAATGATATGTGTCTGAATTTCCTGAATAAACAAGAAACATATAAGGATATTTGCAACCCCAGTTTGTTTAAAAAATAAACACTTTTTGAGCTGGCAGGGGTTACTAGGCCCCACTTTTTCCATTTCAGGAATGAACACTGTTTAACGCCCCATGAGCAAGCAGGTGATGCACAGCTCTAGCAACATAATGTATTGTTCAATAGCTTTAATTTTTCACAACATTATCAGAAGTAATAACAACGTTTATTGCAGAGTAAGCAAAAGCAGTGCTAAGAATATGGGAACATGTTTGCTGTAACTTGCATAGTTCTTAGTTCCTAATACACATTTTATAAATTCTCTTTTATTTGTTTTTTTGTGTATGAAAAATGTTTAGCAAACATACTGATTACAAAAGAGGACTTGAAAATGATACATAAAGTGTACATGACAACCAGTTCATTAATTCAAGACAGTTATGAGACTATTTTACCAACAAGGTCCTCACGACATACTGAAATGACTACTAACAAGACTTATTCACCTTCAACTGCCCATTCATTTCTGAGAAAATAAATTTCATTTCATTTCAGAAATATTAAAAATGAGATGAATGAAAAACAACGCTCATTCTGGAAATGGAAAAAGTGGGGCATAAGGGCCCCTATCAGGTCAAAAAAGTGGGGTCATCAAGAAAATTCACGGGTTGAGAATATCTTTGCCAGTTTATTGTTTATTCAAGGAAATTAAAACAAATCATTATCAGCCTCCCCAACCAAAGGACTTTTTACTGGGATCTCAATTGCTCATGCTTGAATAACAATTCACATTTAGAATTTATTTGGGTTATTTCAATCTACATTTTTCCTCCTTGTACACTACGGTACTCTGGAAACAAATGCTGCAGTGTTTTTGCTGAAATTTGATCTTCCCCTCTAACATTTTTTATCCATGATCATCAACCATGTGTTCTTGATTGATGTCCAAGATAATCGAAATCAAAGAGACAATTCTGTCACCTAATGAAATTCATTGTCTTATGCTTCTTTGGCAATGAGTTCACTCTATTCAGTAAGTCAGCTTGAGGAGCACTGGATTCAGTCTAAAATCAACCATGATGATCCTTTATCTTTTTTTGCTGGGGACATTTTTATGCACCCAATGAAACTGTACAGGCAACTTTCTTGCACCAAAAGATGAAAAATTCATGGCACAGTTTAAGATAAACACAGGAAAAACTGAAGTTCTTTTAATTAATATTCATTTTCACAATTACATCATTTATAAAATATTAATGGATACAAAATTAATCGAAATAACTATAATACCAATGGAAGCAGGTGATATGGATTTAACTACAGCCATTATGCCTATGTATTGCATATAAATAAATAACAGCATACAACAAACAGGACTATTTTTAAATAATGCATATAACCATGGAATACTAATTTTAATCAAAAGGTCATAACTGGTCATAACTGATGCCAAAAGGTCATATAACTGATGCCAAAAGGTCATGTAACTGATGCCAAAAGGTCATGTAACTGATGCCAAAAGGTCATAACTGATGCCAAAAGGTTATAACTGATGCCAAAAGGTCATATAACTGATGCCAAAAAGTCATATAACTGATGCCAAAAGGTCATATAACTGATGCCAAAAGGTCATATTTACTGATGCCAAAAGATCAAATTTACTGATGCCAAAAGGTCATATTTACTGATACCAAAAGATCAAATTTACTGATGCCAAAGGAATAAATGTAAAAAACACTGACTTCTATGTCTTACCTTTTGCATCATCCATTACAAAGAGAGACTAGATGGGGACATCTTAATTTGCACACATCACTTGCCAAGAATAATTATCTGTTGTAGTGTATAGGTCTGTTCGATAACGGTTGGTACTGCCCCTGAAAAAGGCTCCCTTGAAGAGCTCCTCAGTGCATTGAAATTAGAAACCGTGTACGCAAATTTACAATCCCAATTTCCGGTGAGCAATACCCCAGGTATGGATACGTTAACGAGAATGCCCACATCGACTGAGAATAAGAGACACTGTTGTAGTGTCTGTTCCAATTATTGGGGAAAATATGTTGACGAAACAATTGTAATTTTCCACAAGTTTTTTTACAGACAAACGGTTGAGAAAAGCATATTAGGTTATTCATTTGTGTTTCCGATTTTCTAAACTGCAATTTCCATTAACAAAAATACATGATGCAGATGCAATAATGTTAGAGCTTTATACATTATTTATTTTATAATGATTGCAGAACAAATTCTCACAACTTTTAGTAAGCACTCTAGAAGGCTTACATGTTGGTGTAGTGTACTTTTTTGTGATGGAGAAAATCAAAAAGCTTGGTGAAAATCATTGACCAAAGATGTGCAACTACAGTACTTTCTCAAATGTTGGAATCCAGAATTGACCCCAGGATTGCAGATGTGCGAAGAGAGTGTGCTACCAATGCATTATCCAGACCCTGACAAGTTAGGTCTTTCATTTTTGGTGCGGTTATGCCACAGCGCTACAGTTATGGTTGTTAAAATAGAAAAGTGTGATGTAAAATCACACTTATGAAACAAAAAAGAAGTTGTCACATCTTTAGTAACATAATATCAAATACGAAGGTTTCAGCATTGTATGACTGCATCAAAGAAATGTTGATTTTGTAATATACTCTACTTTATTATGCCATGTGGGAAAAGATCATAATGACCCGTCACGTAAATACGAAACATAGTACAAGAAAGCTACAATCATTCAATTTATTTCAGTTAGAATTTTACCTTGTATAGGGGAAAGAAAGACTGTATAGGTTTTCATCCAGCAATGTATCAAACAAATACAGGTCTTTACGTTAAAATAATCCAGCATACCTAATGAACAAGATATCAATTACTTTGATTTCACCTTCAAAGAAGAAGTTAAATGACTTTTAGAAATTAGAAAGAGTGTTGTTTATTAGAGAGATTTTGAGAAACTTTTTGGTTTTTGTTTTTCTTCTAATATTCTTCATTTCATGTCTCACAATACTTTCTCTATTGTTAGATCCATTGTACTCTAGTTACATCGTATCATGTTGTCATAATTTATAACAAAATAGAACTATAAATACATCAGCATGGTTTACAATCGGTCACAATAATTAAAAACTGGTTTCAAACTTTGTATTATACACAATCTTCTCACATCGTATCGGGATTGTATTAACTATATAACATCATTTAACCTTGTGAGTGTAATGTTATATGACCTTTCTCGTTTGACGATGAAGACTAAATGAGTCAATATTATGCCACTATGCAAGTAACCATGATGTAATCGTATTTTACTTCCTAAATTATCTGCTTCCACATTTTTAACAGGTTTCTTTTTGTTTTGTTTTAGTTATTGTTTTTGTTTGTTTTCTTTTTGTTTTGTTTTGTTTTGTTTTGTTTGTTTGCTTGTTTTCTTTTTTGTCATGCAGAGGAAATGGGAGCTAAGTGCCTTTCCCAAGGTTAAACTGAGACAGCTCAGCTTTATTACCTGACACGTGGGCACCTCTGTCCCTTAGATATGTCTTGAGGCACTTTACACAAAGATTTTCAAGGTCATAGGCTTCATTCACCTCTTTGACATTACAATGTTGATTTGCTCACCAGAGAGAATGTTGCATCATGGGTAAATCAGGGGAATTAATAAGTCAAGGGACATAACAACCATTATCGAACAGCATACATGCCATAACACGATGTGTCACGCGAAAAATACGATTTTTGACTCCCAAACCCCCCGACACCGTCATATTTCGAAAAACACGATTTTCAGCAATCTTAGTGAAAAAACAATTTTCCCACCAAAAAAAATTGGAAATTTCTTGATCACAATGATATATGCCTGTAATCTGTGGTATGTATCAACAGTAAATAGTCTTGCTCAAAGCTCATATAAAACTATCCTCGGGGCAGTTTATACAGATATTTTAGAGACAATTAAAAGGTAAGGCGGTCAGAGACAAACTGACACCTTTCAGAGATTTACTGAATTGGCTCACAAAAGCTAGGGTGATGTGTCATGTCAAATCCTTTGAGCACTGCTGAGGGAGAGCCCATTTGGCTAATTTGCGTAGGTAAAGTACACTAAGTGGAACAACCCAATTTGTCTGAAGTTAAATACATCAAACAGATGCGTATTGAAAAACAAATGTTATTACATACACTGACTGCATTGAATGAGAATGTTGAAGCCGTCTTTATTAAAATTTGTGATCAGCGGCAACATTTCTTTGAAGTCTGATTTTTACTCCATATATAAAATTCAAAACATGATTATTTTGGTAGTTTGAACAACAGCACCATTCAATCTCTAATGCAGTGTTGCATCTAGCATCCAAAGGTCAGGAGACACTGTCCCTCACCCTCCAGAATTGGGGTACACACAACATTTTAAAGGGATAAAGGAATATTGTAGTACATAATCCACTAGAAGTGTTAACAAATGAGATAATCTTATTTGTTTGTACAGTTTTGCCACCTTAACTTTCTCATATTTTCCTTGGAAATTTACATGCTTGCAATAAACGTTTTATCATGTGATCAAGTAACTCATGAAAACATCAACATGTTTGAATATCTGGTTAATCTGAAATGAACTGCAACATTGAATTTTAATAATATAAAAGTATTAAATCATTAATCAAATGACAAATTGTGTATTTGCATAAATTGGTATATTTTTTCATTAATTCAGCCTGAGAATAAATTAAATCTTGACTGCCGTAGGCGTGACTTAAACCTCAAAAATACGTTACAATAGCAGCGGTCAAAGACTTTAGCAACTCGGCCGACCACAAAAAACTTAAATGTTTTCATTGGCAGATTTATTGTTTTAAAATGGATATTCATTGTCGTCTTACAGGTTTTATCACTTTTAGTGACTTTGGCCATTGCTTGCGCAAACATAGATGTGGATGCACATTCGCGAAGGAAAAGTGTAGGCATATTTGTGAACACAAATGACACTTGCATTACCGTCAGACCGACTTCTGAAAGCAGCAAAGACTACATGTAATTAAAACTACATTTCACTGTCCAATGGATTTTAAAGACAGTAACTTGGTGTATTTTTGTATTTAATGTCTGTGAGGTTGTGACCATGTTTGTGGTGATGTTATTTGACAATTCTAAGTCTACCATTTTTTTTTTGTAAGTATATTAAAAGCTTCACAGAAAACAGATGGTATTTTCTTTTTATTCAGATTTGAATTTCCAGTCATTTGCTATAGGCTGATTTGAAAAGATAACTTATTCTCATTTGGATGCCATCGCTTTTGGGGGGTCACGCACACTGACCCCCCTTAGGACCTCAAAACACACTTTTTGAATCTCAAAAATAACCCAACACTGTCTGGGAATATGGCAAGTATGGAACAGGCCAATACACCATCATGAAAACTTATTGATTTTCTAAGGGGAGGCAACTCTGTCATACTGCCAAACATGTACAAGTAACAATCTGCCCAGAGGCTGTATGAAACCAAAGTAGACCAGTGCCTGAAGCTAATAACATATTTAGTAAGTAGTGTAAGTAATTTTCATTATGGCAATTACTCCAGTTGTTAAAATAAAAAAACTGACATTTAATGATTTCTTCCTTGTATCATCTACAAAATATCAATTTTCATCGAAATGGTTCAAGAATTATTTATTAACACACACATACAAACAGGACTGATTACAGAACCCTTCTGCTACTGCGGTCAGCGTGATAAACATCATGTCTAATAACTCTTGCTGACAAAAGCAGGGTGCTATATAAAAACTCTTGCTGACAAAATAAAAACAGGGTGCTACATAACTCTTGCTAACAAAATAAAAACAGGGTGCTGCAGAATAACTCTTGCTGACAAAATAAAAGAAAGGTGTTACCTAATAACTTAATGCTCAGAAATGGCATAATGAAAGCAAGCAAATAATTTCAAATTATTTTTTTTAAATTATTTTTTTAAATACCTATATACCATATACCTACTAAATTATATACATACTGGACCTCAATCCATGTGTTGAAAAATGTCCCTTGCTTTTCCCCTAGTAATACTCATCCCTGAAAGAAAAGAAATAAAAGAATACACCAAACAACTAACAAAGAGACAATAAAAATGGAGTTCTGAGTATCCTCAGACAGTCAGGTTACGATCATGATGGCAATGATTGCTTTCATATCAAGCTCAACATATAAGCTGCCCAACAACATTGAATCTAGTGCATTTAGTCAGATCACTATACATGTGATTCTACCTGCAGTAGGACAAAAATGTTGTTTTAAAGGCCATCTACCTCACATACCATTTTAGAGTTGAAATACACTGCTTGTAAAAAATTAGGAAATTTAAAAAACTTTGAAAAAAGAAGAAAAAAGAACCAGTATTTTAACGTGTTCTATCTACACATACAGAAACCAGCCAGAACCAGTCTACTGAGAACCAGACTGTTCCACCAGTGTAACGACTGGTGCAATGATGCATGTCGAGTAGTTGAATTATGTGTAACGTGTACACAACAAGCTGTAAATTGATTATGCTATTGTTGTCATTTGGAGAGCTTAAAGCTAAAGGTTGGATGTTTCTTTTAGGTGTTATAAGTAACACAGAGATCAAACATGGTCCATGATGGTTTTTCAGTGTTCGCTTACAAATCTGGTGACCTTTGGCAGAGGTGAGATAAAAAGGAGGGACAGACCAAAAATTGATTTCAGCAGAAACACTTGAGCAAGTATTGTGATTTTTTAAAGAGGAATATTTACGGGCAGCTCTTATCTTTTTTCATCAATTCATCTCAAAATGCCATATTGTACGCTTTCTCCCGACGCTAAAACTCCACTGGCTAAGAAATATTACAAGTTCAGCAATGCTTGAAAATCAGAGTTTCAGTGTGTGCAGGTGAGTAGCAAAGGTCCTGAGTTCACATTGTGTGTTTCATGCAAAGTGGATTTTAAGATAGCGAATGGAAGAAGAAATTATATCACCAGGCATATGCAGACACCATCACATGGAAGCAATGATTCTTCTGTAACAAAAAACACCAACCTGAAGGCCTTGTTTGAGACTGGATTATAAGTGGACAAAGTGGCATGTGCAGAGACTTTGTTTGCTAATTTTGTGGCAGGGCACAATTTACCATTCATTATTGCATATCATTTTATTAAACTGGTCAAATTTATGTTTCCAGACTTAGATATTGCAGAAATTGTCATGCCAGCATACAAAAAACACACATTGTCACTCAGGTCCAAGCCCCCCACTGGGACAGAAACGTTGAAAATATGCGTAGGAATCAGAAGTTCATTGTCGTGATTGAGAATACATATGCCAAAAAAAAATGCACTTGTTTTGTTTACAGTCCCCTTAAAACACATCAAATTTATGTTGATAAAAACATATAATAGTTTGGAAACCAATCTATTGATCAAAATTTTGAAATCTACTGATCTGATGTCCTGGTTCTGTCACATGTATGGATCACCTATAAATTGTGCACTTTAGAGAAAATTGGACAAAGCAACGATTGTACAGAATGCAGTGTTTTGCCTATGCACTGTACCATGATATACCCTAACTCACTAGTTGAAAAATCTCCAATAATAGTCTCCCTGTCAGGCTAGTCCTAAAACTTTTACTCGCCAAGAATAAACTCTTTCTCAACCAGCTATTATAGAAATATAAAAGTTGACTATGTTAATGACCTAAATGGGTCTTGTGATAGGTGATTTTCCAGAACTTATTATGTGACCCTTGTAACACGAGTTGCAAGTAATTACAAACTGAAACTGGTCTGCTCTCCCTCTGGTGAGCGTTTATTAGTACTGAAGAGATTAAAGCACTTGTATGAGGTTGATAAAAAAAAAAGGAAAACAAACTTCAGGTTGAAAGTATGGATTTTCAATGAATAAAGTTGAAAATATTCTTGAAAGTACAAGAGAAACACTGAATCAGCACTTGCCCAATCAGGTAAGTGACAGGAAAATTAACTTGACCAATTGATATTTCACTCGCAATTTTAAGTTGGGTGAGTGAAGTTTCAATTCCTGCTGTATCTGGCCTGCACAAAACTGAACACATAAATTTAAGAGACTCTTCATGTTCATAGCGTTGCTGCCATACAAGTTATACCTATTTATACCTACCGTATATACTAGCGTATAATCCGGGTCCAAATGCAAACAACATAGACCCTGATCTTCTGTCACATAATGTGCTGGCTGATCAGGGTCTATGTTGTTTGTTCTACTGATTAGTCCTTACAAACTGCATAAACCCAGATCTGCTGGTGCATTATGTGATGGCAGATCTGGGTTTATTCAGTTTGCAGTTGGTAGCAGCTTATACACGAGTATATATGGTATGTCATGCCCTCAGAGTGGAAGGCACTGGTGTGTAAGGTTATCCTGCTTGATTGGGTGCATTTTGTAAACCTGGCAGTACATCATTAAGTTCCTTTTCAATAAATTCCTGATAAACAAATATAAAAATTTATGTTCAGTAAAGTCACTGTTCTGACAGAGTCTTTATCTTTAATTTTCAGTACATAAGTAGGTCGATAATATGAAATCTTGGGAGTTTATTCCTTCAAAGTGGATATATAACTCCAATTAAATCCTGGATGCAAGATTAAAGACATGGATATGTTTACATAATGATTAACACTATATGGTCATAGCAAATTACCATATTTCTCCAATGATAAAACACATACTTGATGATAAGACCACCACCCAGAAAATCCACTGCCCATTAGCCCTGGACAACTTAAACTTAATGATGGGGAATCAACAAATAACTCAAAGTCCAAGCCTGGCCAGGCAATCAGATTTTGATGGTAATGGTTTAAAATAATTATGTTTTGCCATGATGCAAACTTGATAAAATGGGCTCTCTACATGAAATGACACATAAAAATAGATATTTTGTCACTGATTTTCACTTAATTTGCACAAACTCCAAATTTTGAATAACTGAGCAATTTAGTTGGAATTCCCTTATAGATTTTTAATCAGACAATCAGGTGTTTTTTTCAGCAGCGTTGTCTGGTGAGCAACCATGCTTCTTGAAAAAAATGTCTACCTCTGTTTTAATTAGGAAAGCAATGTCATATGATAAGCCCACCCCAATTCTTCCATGAAGTTATGCAGCTGGCCTCCTGGGCTTATCAAATGCTGCTGGCTTCCTGGGCTTATCATATGCAGCTGGCCTCATGGGTTTATCATATGCAGCTGGCTTCCTGGGCTTATCATATGCAGTTGCCCTCCTGGGCTTATTATAAGCAGCTGCCTTCCTGGGCTTATCATATGTAGCTGGCTTCCTAGGCTTATCATATGCAGCGGGCTTCCTGGGATTATGATATGCAGCTGACATCCTAGGATTATCATATGCAGCTGGCCTCTTGGGCTTACCATATGCAATTGGCTTCCTAGGCTTATCAGATGCAGCTGGCTTCCAGGCTTATCATATGCAGCTGGCCTCCTGGGTTTATCATATGCAACTGGCCTCCTGGGCATATCGTGGAAGTTATGCAGCTGGCCTTTTGAGCTTATCATGGAAGTTATGCAACTGGCTTCCTAGGCTTATCATATGCAGCTCGCCTCCTGGGCTTATCACAGAAGTTATGCAGCTGGACTCCTGGGCTTATGGAAGTTGGGAGAAATACTGTAGTGAAATCACTGTATGGTTTTCTGACTAGTACATAAATAGGTATATGAATTTAAATTTACTGTGATTTTGTACATTTTAGCACCTTGGACTGGACATCCATATCCAAAATACTATGGAGTCTCCCCCCACCCCACTCCCGAGACAAATTCATTATGTTCAATGGAGAAAATCTGATAAACTTAAATGAATCAGCACCTAACTCTTACCTCAATATATACCATGTAGTACTCCATCATCAGTTCAACATAAAATCATACTTTTGCAGGAATAATTCATCATCAAGTTCTTTTGTATGCGCAAACTAATTAATGCAAAATGCAAGAATTAAATATTCTAAGTTTAACTATTAAGTTACATATTATTCTTTAATTTTAGAAAATCAAGCAATTGACACGTGGCTTTCAGCTAATTTTATTTTGTCGTTAATGCAGAGATAACTAGAGCTATTAATGATGGGGGCATTGTAAAAGCCCCTTGCCTACTATAATTCATTTGGCAGGGTCATAAACAGAGGAGTTTGTCTTGGGAAACCAGGGTTAGGAGACACATATTCAGTAGGGCTGGGACAATATGTGTACGAGGCAATGCGATACATATCACAATACAGGTGTTATGATATGATACATATCACAATATTATTTCATATATTTCAAGGAAGGTGTTTAGTCATATAAGCACTGGTACTCTCATGGTATTTTTTTTAAATATGTGTCATTATATTAAAAAAAAATTTTTTTCTAAATATTGTACAAATTATAGAATAAAGAATAAATACATAGTTTTCTGTTATCCTTTCTTATAAGAAAGAAAATAATCAGAGTAACTTCAAGAGAAAGCTTCTTTTCCTAAGTCATAGCCCACTGACTAGAGGTTTAGAACTCATGAATAGATTATATCAATATCACTGCGAAATATCTCGTCAGTAAATGTAAAATCAAACATCAATATTTCTCGTTTCATCTGGAATTATATTTTTGGAGAAATGTTTTCTGGTCTGTAACGAATATCACAGATCGAGAACTTGGATCAATTTTCTTAACTCTTTGTGATCAACTATTGACAGAAGTCTCAGAAGCCATGAAAATTCCTGTCTAGCATGTAATTCTCTGAGCTCGTTGGGAGTTAGCTGGATATTTATTTTGCCTTCCAAACATTTCAGCAATATTAGGCTGACCAGATCCAACCGGTTTTCTAACAGATTTTCAGATTTAATTTCACTTCGAGTTTTAACTTTCAAATCAGAAATAATAATGTGATGTCGAGTAAGATGGGTTCATATAATTGTTGTGCTCCCAATATGGTTCAGGACAAATCATCAGACTTTACATATTGTTTTTGTTTTTACTGTATTTCGCACATATACAGGGTGCCTGAAATGGTTCCACACAGATGATTCTGACCCTGTTGGACTGGAAATATAGACAATCTCTCTTTTGTCACCCATGTTTACTCTAGTACGAATTGTTGCTTTTGATAGGCATTAACTGATTGGTCAATATACACCTACGAAAGATCAATTCTCCAATCATTTTACATCTTACATTATGCTTTGAATACTCTTCACAATGGAGGCTAATTTTAGGATAAGACTAAACTTCCTACCAAACACCTGACTTCCAACGCAAATCGATACTAGTTTATATGTATCAATACACAAATCGGCTGATTTTAAATCTTGATACGTTGATGCAGCAATGAATAGTCCCGGCACTAATATTCAGATGACTAATTTCTCTAAATGATTACATGGAACACTGGAAATTAAACTCCTTCAGAATCTCATTAATATAAAGCTGCATACCAAATCTGGTAGAAATTCAACAGAAGCCAGGAGGATGGGCAATCAGGGGACACAACTCTTGTAAATGATATCAGCAAACACTAGAAATCAAACACATTAAAGGCATTCTCAATATAAAGGTCCATGCTAAATTTAGTTGAAATCCAGCAGTCGTTAGTGAAGTTATGTGACAAACTCAGAAGGATGGGAAATCAATGGAGTCCAACATAGCTCCTGTAAATGATACTATGCAGTGCTAGAAATTTAACTCATTCAGGGTCTCATTAATATAAAGCTGCATGCAAAAACATGGTTAAATCCAACAATCTTTGGTAGAGTAATTCTGCAGGAACCAAAGTCAGAAGGGCAGACAATTAGGGGCTATAACTCCTATAAATGAAGTGGTGGAATACTGGAAATTGAACTCATTCAAGGTCTCATCAATATAAACCTGCATGGTAAATTTAATTTAAAATCCAACAATTCACAACAATAGTTAATTACCGGTAGTTATGATGCAAAACCAAAGTCAGGATGCCAGTCAATCAGATGACATCAATAAATCAAGTGATCAAACACTCAAAATCCAATTCATTCAAGTTCTGATGAAAATACGGACAAGGGCTAAAAAATAATTCGTTACCTTGTAGCTTAGATAAACTTAAAATAAAAGCTGGGCAACCAAATGACTCAAACTCAAACCCCAATCAGACAACAGGCTTTTCTTGGCAATGGTTTAAAAAATATATATTTGCCATGATGCAAAATCAATAAAATATAGGCTGTCTACATCAACTAATTAATATAATTAGATATGTTGTCATTCAATTTCACATAATTTGCCAGAAACTAAATACAAAATGTTGAATAATTGAGTACTCATTTTTTAATAGCAATTATCTGAAATATTTTTAATCAAAAAACATAACGTGATGCTGGGCAACCAGATTTTTCAGTCTAATTGTCTCAGCTTTTCGCAAAATTTCCTATCCTTGAGGTAGTCTGAGTTTCCTCTAACCTTTCCCATCCCATTTTAGATATTCTGACATATTATGACCATGTCAAAATATCTAAAAATGGTGGAAAAGGTCAGAGGAAACTCCAACTACCTTTGAGGGTGGATGTCAAACTAGGTTAAAATCCAACAAACTTCTGTAAAGTTATGTTGCCGAAACAAAGTTAGAAGGCCAGGCAATTAGGGGCAACAACTTCTCTAAATGGTGTTGCTGAATGCTGAAAAATGATATCTTTCCAGGTTTCATTAATATAAAGTTTTATGTGAAAATTCAACTATTCTGAGTACAGTTATCTTGCAGAAACCAAATTGTTGAAGGACAAGGGGAAATAACATACAGCTCCCTACTCAACAGACATCGTTGAATGAGGCCCTACTATCACTAATAGTCTGTAGTTACTAAAAAAAAACCTGAAGCCCCGGAAACTGGTACATCCATCGCCTTGATGTTATCCTCAGAAAAAGATGTCCAGTGGAGACACGTTACTGGACGATAGTGGGAAACTGGATAGCCAAGGAAAATACCGGTGTAATTATTAATAATTCTGTCTTTTTTCTTCTAATATCCGACAACAGACATACGATCCCAGTGATTTACAGGGCGACTTACTAATATATACATATACACATATATATCATAAATCGGATGCTGCCACACGTTGACTCTACCTCATGACTCATGCCGATGCCTTTTCAATATCATTCCAGAACTTAAACAGTTTAGGTTTTAAATGAATAAAAACAGCTTACACAAAAGCGATGAAGTTTTCTGCAACGAAAACAATGAAATAACACACGTCTTGGTCATTAAATAAGTATTACACATGAATCTTGACTTAGACTTTGTGCAAATCCAACAACCTTTGCAAAATCCAATAGGAACAATTCGGCCTTTTCCCTTCTAATCTCCCTACGAAACTATATGCTTTTGACCTGAGCTGATACCACAAAAATGATGACGTTTTTGTTATCTTAATTTTTGTTGTTGTTCAGAAATTCAAAAAATAATCTAAATTTTCCCTCATTAACCGCATATAATCCACGAAAGAGCGTGCTGCAGTATGGATATATATGGATATAAAGATGCCAAAGCGGCTGAAAACAGCTCATCTTTGTTGTTGTTGTTGCTGTAGTACCATCTGGTACTTGATTAAAGCAACCTAGCTTATTAGACCAACAAGTTGGTCTCCACGTTGTTGGTCTACCTAGCTTATGTGTAGTCTGGGTAATATATACACCTGTATGATACAACCTGGTAGTAATGGTGGATGGGTACTGTGACTCTAGATAGATGCCTTCTAGTTTTTACCAGAATACCTTCCAAATGAATTCACAAAGTCTGATAATATATATATATATATATATATATATATATATATATATATATACACACACACACACACAGTTGCCACATTCCTAGCCATTCAATAGACTGATTTCGATGCTGAGGAAGCGGATGGGACCATTCTTAGAACCTAGAAATATATACATTGTTTTTTAATGTGTAGCAGGAATGGTATATTGGGGACACATTTGTTGTTAGGTACGGGCAGGACTTAAAGAAGTTAGAATCCTTTCTCTCAGGCGATAAAGGTTTAAAACGGCTGAGAAATACATATTTAATGTATCAAAAGAGATACAATTATAGAAAAACTTAACTTCAAATCGGTCAGCATTGTACAATCAAACATAATATAAGTTCATAAGGGCCATTTGATCACCTATGTATAAAATAACAATTACTATATGATATTATTATAAACTGTATTAATTACTTATATTGTTAGTGATTATTATTTGAAAACATTTTAACAACAAAAACATTTTAGAAGGAAATCAATTCTGATGTTAACATTAGACGCAGAAAAATAGGGATAGTAAGAGCTGGGATATAAAATAAACAATTGCGCGAAGAAAAAAAATTAAAGAACAAACATATGAAGCAGTTATACAGTATAGACCAACTTCCCATGGCGGCCAGTAATGAAAGAAAATAATAAAAGTGTCATAGAACAACATCTCTTCTAATAATACAGTATTAAGTTGAGAAGATTAAAATTATAAAACACGAAGAGGTACCATAGGTACCATAAAACACAAATCAAGGCAACTTACATAAAATCTGCAATAAGGAAGAGGGAAATTAGAAACAAAGCAAGGTAAGCGTAATGAACTGCATCAAAATTATTGTACTCAGATTGGAAGTAACATAAACATGAATGTACTCAGATTGGAAGCAACATACAAATGAATGTACTCAGATTGGAAGTAACATAAAAATTAATGTACACAGATTGGATGTAACATAAAACTGAATGTACTCAGATTGGATGTAACATAAAAATTAATGTACTCAGATTGGAAGTAACATAAAGCTAATACAAAGAACAAGAGGCATATGGCAATACTGTTACAAAGAAACAAAGATATTAAATGCTGAAAAACAAAAGCAAACTCTAAAAATTAAAACACTGGACATGCAGCAGAACTTGATATTTTGCTAATAGACAACATGTGTTAAACGTAACTACCGACTGAAATTGACTACATTTATAGAAGAAGAAAAAAAAAGCAGACAATTTAAAGAGCAGTATACAAGTATACAGCTTGGCATTGTGTCTGATTGACAGATAGAATTTGCACGGAATGAGAAAAATAAACAGATCTGAAGATTAGTCTAGACATTTTTGACAAATCTGATATGCTTTCTATCCGACTCTGATGGATTACAAGCCGACGCTAATGATAAAACAGTGAAATGAACTGTTCAGGTTATGAAGAAGATGGATCGCAAACGCGGACGAAACAGTGAATCGTCAATGAAAAAGGACATATCTTTTTACGTAAGAAGACAGATATTTTTATTTCATTCATGTTAGTAAATTATTCCTAAAATACTATTAATTAAAATTACAATAGAATCTTCCCCCACCATTATTATTCGATGTCAATTAAATATCCACAACAAAACCCAACACGTGTGTTTACTCTAGCGCAAAATGGCTAAAACAATAAGGGTGGCTGCTGAACCTTGAGTGGAGAGTAACCTCTTGAAACGGAGAAAGCGGTGGAGCAAGCACTAATAATTTGTATTCCTAAATCTTTATTTAAAAAATGGTTTAAACGTGGGCCTACACAAGCTTTACTGACACAGGATTACATTGTGATAAATTCAACAGAAGATATACATATTGTAACCGGTTTAAAATGAAAACAACATTGTCAGTGTAAAGATAAAACGTCTATTTGCATACAGGTTCGGATGGGATAAAAGCTTGCTCATAGCAAGCTATGTGGAAGAATAAAATTCAAGTGAATACAAGTGTTAATTTGATGATTTCAAACATTCAAAAAGATATGGTCCAATGCGTTGAAAAAAGGGAGATTTACCTAATACATTTACTGATGATAACCTCGAGACAAGTAACAACAGCAATAAGATTAAACAGTAAAATAGGATGACTGTTTAAATGACGTGTTTAATGTGGGTAAATACGTGACTTTGTCTGCGGCTTGATGTACAGTACAACTAGTTAGTGTTACTATGTTGATTTACAATGATTCAACAAAAACAGAGATAAGGGAAACAAAGTTATATTTATGGACCCAAGTCAAGTCAAGTGAGTTTCTTTTAAAAACAATCTAGGGGAAAATGAGTAATTCTAAACCAAATACATAATAGCTTTATATTTTTATGAGTTTTTCAATCATTTAACACAACGGAAATGCAGAACACCATCAGTTTTCAATACAACTATGTTCCATATAACAAATTTAAAAAATAAATCACCGCCTGAATTATCAAATCTTCTTTTGCCAATTGATATCATAACTGTTCGTGTGTTTTTGGTTTTTTTTGTTGTTTTTTTTAAAAAATTTTAAAATCTTTATATTAATATTGCTTCATTAAATGTTACTCTCAAAGCATATCATTTTAAATCGGACACAAAAGAGATTAAAATACAAAATTTATGATTGGAAATGAAGCATTCCCCTTCAAATACTTAAAGCATTAAACCAACCATCTTTTAAGATTTAATATATTGACAAGGCTGAAAATAATGAATCAAACACATTTCCATTTTCAAGCGTACCCAAATTGCTATAATAGGATCCATACCAAATTTTACTTCCAGAGGTAAGGACCTGCTAATGAGTAAAACATTTTACCTATAAAGGAGGGAAAACATCCGCAATTTTTTTATTGAATTGTTCAATTTCTACACAACTTAAAACTGAAAATATCATTCAAGTCAAAAAGAGAAAAACTAAAGGCCTTTAAGAGGTCATTTTAGTTCCTCAGCCTTGGCAAATTAATCTAGCTCAGAATTAACCATTTGGAGATAAAATAATTATCAACCCCTAACCCATTGTAAATTGTGTAAAATTCGTTTTAAAATGGGATACTTTTTTAAGAACTTTTTTTTGTTTGTTTCATATGTGAACCATTTATATATTTAAAGCGATGGAGTTTCTTTTAGAACAGATCACATTTACTTCTGCTGTGAGAAAAGTTGATGAAAAACTTAAATTTACAACTTTTAAGTCAATTGGGTTGAGAACTTAAAAGCAGTATAGTACCCGGTACATGCATCTCAGTTAAAATGTTAATTTTGACAGAGATGGAAAAATCCTCTGTTGTTTTAATTTTATGAAAATGGACAACTTTGATACTTCTCAAATTAAATTTCTGTCAAAACATCAATTATCAACGCTTCCATGAATCTTTAAGAAAATACAAGACCATGTAAATATCACACAAATTTGTCCATAATATACTTAAATGCTCTCTTTTTTTACATATTTATTACAGATTAAATGTTTTAAACATTTGGAATTACGTATATTATTGTCACGGAATGATGCATATTATGCCACACAATGATGCATATTATGCCATAGAATGATGCATAGTATGCCATAGAATGATGCATAGTATGCCACATTGATGCATAGTATGCCACATAATGATGCATAGTATGCCACATTTTGATGCATATTATGCCACAGAATGATGTATAGTCTGCTACAGAATGATGCATATTATGCCACAGGATTATGCATAGTATTCCACATAATGATGCATAGTGTGCCACAGAATGATGCATATTATAACACAGAACGATGCATAGTATTCCACAGAATGATGCATAGTATGCTACACAATGATGCATAGTATTTCATGGAACCAAGGACATGCTTTTAATAGAAGACAACACTTTCATTTTAATATGATGCAAAAACCATCTGAAACTTTTTCAATGAATTCTTACTAATGTCGCATCAATGCTTGTAACGCAAAAAAAATCTTGAGAATATTAAGAATTTGTATATTTGAAAGTATACCGGTCATTTTGAACCACAGCCAGTCAGTGAAGAGTTTGTTTGTAAGGAATTAAGCAATTTCAAGACACTAAGAATCAATCAATCAACCACTATGGATAGCCTACATTGATCTAAAAGCTGTTTTTGACCCTGTCGAACGAGTCGCCTTCTATTTTTTACTCAAGAGTCACCTTCTGTCTTTTACTCAAAAGTCGCCTTTCTTCTATTCAAGAGTCACCCTCTGGCTACTATTCAAAAATCGCCCTCTTGCTTCTACTTAAGAGTCGCCTTCTAGCTTCTAGTCAAGAGCATATAACTCCATGAAAAGGGTCATCAACCTAATAAAAGCCCTTTATTTCGACACCATCAGATGCGTTCGAGTCGATGATGAATGTTCGCAATGGTTTCATATCAATAGCGGCGGTAGACAGGGATGCATCATCGCGTCGAACATTTTCCTGCCACTAATGGACTGGACGCTGGAACAAATGGCACTAAGCTGGCACTAAGCTGGGCACAACCACAGGTGACCAAGGTTTTACCGATCTTGATCATGCCGACGACGTCGTTTTACTGTCTGAGTTGCTACTGATCTTACTGCTCAGCCTGGACATCGTGCAGGACGAGACAAAAATCTTTGGGCTTGAGATCAGCTGGAGTATGACCAGATCCAAACGACCAGTCCATAAGCCATCTCGTCAGAAAACACCAAAGGGGTACGAGGTTGAGATACTGGACTTGTTTACGTATCTCAGGCAGTTGCCTTGTTTTATTTCATTTTCATTGAATTGTGTATACTGGTTGTATGGTTTTTAAGTATACCGTCATTGCAAGCTATTCTTTTAATCTGCCTATTTATATATGTCTTTCTTAAAGTTTTTAACCCTTAAATATTGAACCACAGCTAGAACCGCATTGAAAATAAGCCCCATAAAGGCTTTATGGGTAATCCTAGGTCTAATCAGCGTGTCTTGTTTTAATGTGTGCCTCTCTTGTATAATGCACTATCATGTATTAGTGTATATGGATTATATTAAATGTTGTATATGCCTTTTATATTGTGTTTTTGTTGCTTACTATATGTTGTATATCTTTTATCGTCATTTGTATGTGATTTTGCGTGTATTCTTGGAAAAGGTACTTAACTTCTATTTCCTCGGCATGATATAGCCAAATAAAGTACTGAAAATGCCATAAAACAACAACAACAACAACAGCAACAACAACTGACCAGCCAATCAAAAGAGTTCTCGCACCAAATCTCATTTGGCAGGCTGTTCCAGACCAAGGGAATGAAGCCTTGCTATACCTATCTGTTCGCACCTTAGGCAATTTCAAAACATGATCATACCTGATATTATAAAGATATATTTTTTTCCTTTAAATAAGGTTAAAGAGAAATCAGGATGCCAAGCAATATAAGATTTTATGAACTTCTAAGGTCATGTTATTTAAAATGGAGTGTTGGTAATCCTGCCCGTGTAAGCCATTCATTGTAGGAGCTATTGCTGCTTCATAGATTAATCGATTAGATCGTAGTTATATTTTTTTTAAAAAACTTTTATTCTCCTATCAGTTGAAACAATTAAGGGAAACCCGACAATGCCGCATAATCAGAGGGTCAAAACTATATACCACTAAAACAATAAATTAATCAAAATCAGTGAAAACGAAAGAGAAAGTGAGGTTTTCGCAGAGCTGATGAATAAAAACTGATACAAATATGAGATTTCAATATTAATAATAATAATAATAATAATAATAATAATAATAATAATAATAATAATAATAATAATAATAAGTTATATTGGTAAAATCAACATGTAATACATAAAAGGTTAGATACAAGATGTAAAATATACAGTAAGCAACCTAATATATATATATATATATATATATATATATATATATATATATATATATATATATATATATATAAGGGTGCAAATTTCCGTCGATGTATTCGGTAGAGCACATTTAGTTTGGCAGAGAACAATTAATTAGATTTATGAGGAAAGATACCGTATTAAATCGCTAGACTGCGATGGTTTTAATGTCCCTGTTGGAGGCGAGATTGAGACGTAATTAAGCCGCCATTGTATCACTAACGGAAAGAAGGTTATTTGGAGGTCTAGATATAAAAAATGTCAAAGTGAGAGGATGCAGGGACTAGTAGAAGCTGTATTATCTTTTTGACATTTTCCAGAATCAGTTATTTTAATAGGCGCGAAATAGAGGTGTATTTATAAAAGCCGGTAGATACGTTTAATCTGATCGGCTACGCTAAATATGAGGTGTGTTTCCCAGGCGAAATTTCATGTTTTAAACATTCCACATCGCAAAATTTAATCAGTCCAAGTGTTCCTGCAAAAGGCTGAGATCTTGAGGATCAGGCAAAATTCTCTCGTTTAAACAATTATTCAAGGGACAAGTGTCTGGAAGTTGAGGGACACAATGCTGGCGGTAGAAGCGAGCGAGTCTCGAAAGCACAAGGTATTTGCATCAATCTCATGTAATTCGTTGATATCAGTATAATTATTTATTTGAATTTATTTGTTTAAATTCGTACATCAGTTTTCTTGATATAAGTATAACTATTTGTTTGAGTTCATTTGTCTGAATTCGTACAATAATCTTCTTTATATGAGTTTGACGAATTGTTTGAATTTGTCGTCTTGATTGTTATAGGAATCATGTATTCTAAGAATTTCATGCATTACTTTATTTGATATGAGTTGCGAGAATCTGTGTGAATTTACAGATCTTAGATTATTTCATGTATGATAAATACTTGAGTGAGTATTCACTGAAATTAATGTAGTTAAGCCCTGAAGTGAATTTCATTGATTCATTTGTATAATTAAGACGTGAACTGAAACTGTTATGTCTCGTGTGATGTTAATGTGAGTTAGCCGTTAGAAAATACATTAATCTTCTGAAACTAGGTTTGTTTATGGTCTGTCAGGTTTGGCCTGACCATATAGCCTTTGGTATCTGTTTGAATTCCGATAGGACGATATCTGACGTAACGAGAGTGGGGTAATGTTCTATTCCCAGAAGGACATTTGACAGAAGAGTTAGGTTGCTTCTCTGCTTATTTTGAAAGGGGAAATAGCTCCATCCACGTATCCACCTACCTACCTACCCACACAAAGTTTGAGGGCAGGAAAGAGGCGAGATAAGAGAGAGTGAGAAGGGGGAAAAAAGGAGAACATCAACCTTGTCCGGACAGCAACATTGAGTTTGGAGTGACCAGCGATAACCAGGTTATGCAGGCATGCTGGGCAATGACTTCAATTGTTCACTCGATTCTATGATGAACTAAGTCTATCGTTTAAAACAGATCCGCTATTTACATAAGTATGTTTGTGTTGAAATTCGGTAATTGATTTAATTCAAAAATAAGTGTATCTTCCTAATGTTATGTATTGTCTCAATTTGTTTTATGTAATTTATTAAATGGTTATATTTCATGTACGGGGGCTCGTGTTATTCTGTTCTATATATCTGCTCAGATCTCATTTTATTCCATCTATAAATTTCATAAGTTATTTTATTATTTACTCGATCCAGGCAATAACATCGAGGTCGATCATCCTCTAGATAACGATAACCAACCAAATCGTACCCCTTGTAACGAGGGGTCCGCCACAATATATATATATATATATATATATATATATATATATATATATATATATATATATATATATATATATATATATGTGTGTGTGTGTGTGTGTGGATAAAAATGTTACTCCGATCTGCGCATAAATTACTGTAAATTAAGGAACAAGTTCTGACATTAAGAGGGCTATAGAAGAAAAAGAAATGCTATTTTTTTATATACGTACATACACCTCCGCCATTTTTATCTCCGTCGAGACGAATGAAACAGTACCCGTCTATGGCAGTTTCAACATCATTTACAGAATCATCCAGTCAAGTTTCTGATACAAATATTGCGGCAGCTCTAGTCTTCAGTGTTATTATTCTCAGTTCTGATATCTTTGGCAGGAGTGATCTGGCATTCAGATGGATGATGTGTACATTTTTCCTTTTGAAACATTGAAATAAGTTTTAAAAAGGGTAGCATACGAGTCCAGTAATTCAGAATTTTCATAAAAATCCGAATCAAATGGCAGAATTGTGATAGAACATTCAGCACAAATGAAAGAAATGAGATTTCCGTGCCAAGAAGTTTATTGTAATCTGTATCAGAACTATAGCCGGTACACTTAATATGTGTCCAAAGAGAACAGAAATCTCAAGTAATCACTTTGCTTCGAGTGGTAGCCCCTATTCCACAGCTTATGCTTAGGTATGTTGGCTTTATTAGTGGCCATTCAGTTCATAAATTGCAAAAGTAACGCGCTAGAAAAGTAAGGAGTTCCTTTTTTCAAAAAGTAACGGGTTTCAAACGATGGTACATATTTCTATACAAAAGTATATGGTTACTTTTAAACGAGTAACGCGTTAGAATTTTTTTTCGCCTGGATTTGGAACAACGTCACCCCATCTTAACAAGCAAACTACTAGAAATGAATTTGTATCTGAGGTTGTATGGGACTGTCCAATTGAAAATGTTTCGTTTTTGGGATCGAAAAAGGTAGTGACTGAACTATTTTGTGTGAGTGACCGGCATTTAGTACATTCAACAGTTGAAAAGCATTTGAGTATGCGTGACTCCTATAAGAATATGGGATAGTTCTCTGAGATAAAAAAAAAATGTTTATTTGTGAAAAATAAAATTTGAAAGATAGTTTAAAAGTCTTGCAGTAAGCAAGTGAAAAACATGAGCTAACATTAGTCCGTCTCTGTCCGCCACCATCGTATGTATCTATATCTTGTAGATCCGTGTGGTACTCTTATCGGATCAACCCGATACTCCCAAGCTTTGATCATGCAATTAAGGTGTGTAGGGAGATATATATATATATATATATATATATATATATATATATATATATATATATATATATATATACAGCCCACCATGGCTACACTAAAGTAGAAGAGCGACGGGAGGCCGCCTTTGTGAAGTGCAAAGCCGAGTACCCTGAGGAAAGCACTATGCAAATGGAGGGAAGGTTGATCCTTCAGACGTATCGCCTATGTGCAATGTACTGGCCTAGAACCAGAGAGGAGAGAGACTGGTCTGCGCCCTAACGCAAGTCACGTTTCAGTGAGTCTTAGACTCGGCGCTTATAACCATTCAGCCACTTAAATAATAATAATAATAATAATAATAATAATAATAATAATAATAATAATAATAATAATAATAAAAATAATAATAATAAAACTATATATTTAGCCTATGTTCATCTCAATATCTTATATACGTAATGACAATACAGCTGCAAACCGCTTTTAATATATATATATATATATATATATATATATATATATATATATATATATATATATATATATATATTGCGTTTGATCGCAGCAGTGCATTATTCGTTCTTTGTACGAATACAAATGACATCGTCAATTTTGAGGTTTACCTTCAGGACAGTCTAATTTTTTCAGACTGGTTTAGATTATTCTTTCCTTAATTTTTCCATTTTAACAACTAAAATGACTCACAACATTATTTCGGCCCACATGCGATCGGAACATCACTCGGTCATTTCCGTCATATGAGGAAATAACCTCGGAAGTGGTTGTAGGAATACACATAAATTTGATTTGTTTGGTGATTCTCCTCTGATGGGGTGCACAACATATGTTACAACAGAAAAGGTCCACATAATATTCCGATTGTGACTTTTTCTCCTTCGTCCGCCATATTGTGCCATTTGAACAAAATCAGTTCAGGATATAGTACTCGATAACGGCGAACTACATCCGAAGTCTCTTTCTCGATTTGACGGGAAAGGCCGAGATCGTTCCGATTGGGACCACATGATGGTGACGTCATTTTTCCAGTGTCAAAATAAACAGAGGAAGTATTATTAAGTGATTGAGGATTCAGCTGAAGAAATCAAGACAACAGCGAGAATTTATTTTCTGACAAAACCAAAGCGAGATGGGCTGTATCATTGGAAGTGTATGTACAAGTCTCATTTTCCGTAGTGCTGATTTAGATAATACAAAGTGCGTAGATCACCTACCCCCCCCCCCCCCCCCCCATTCCATTTTATAGTAGCATACCTTTGTGTGGTATATATAATTGGGGGCGAGGTGTTTGAATATGGCCGTATCCATGTATCAGCATCTGATTTCATGCAGCATTGATGCTCAGTTGTGTTGTTCTACTTATATACTACTTTTTTTCGGGCTGCACCCACAACAGATAACTCTGCATTGTGCATCGCACAGAACAGAGAAATTTTCAGAGCAGAGAAATAAGCCGTGTTCTCTTGCCCTAATACATCATATTCACTCAGAGCGATATAAATAGAAATGCAGCAAGGTTGATTTTCAATTTTTCTGCTCAACAGTAACTATGTCTTCTCATTTGTGTATCAATCAAAATACAGTTAAGAATCTGTGTAATTTCATTTATTTACCTGCCAAACACCTGGTAGTTGCTTTATTCCTCAGCAATGACAGATATTATGCTAAACGATTTGCGAAAGGGTTGTTTCTTAATAGATCTTCCAAGTTGGCTCTCTTGCGAGATACTCATGCACATCGATCGTTTGCATCAGCTGATTGAAGTGCGTGCTACCCTGGAAAAGGATTATGTAAAGCCAACATACCAGATCAGTGCATTCACTATTGAAACTTTTAATCCCATCTGAAAATTTAATTTTTTTTCTTATAATTTTTATCATTTGAATGTAAATTAGACTTGTTACCTGGAAATATTATGTCAGTTAATTGTTGTGCACCAGTGATGGACTATTGCTTGTACATTAGTGACTGTTTTCCTTATCTGAAGTAGCTGAATTAAAGTTATGGCTTAAGTTCCAGTGGAACTATTTTAAGAGACCACTCGTGGCAACTCCAGAGAGTGGTTTCTGAAGACATATTTCAGACAGGTATTTTTCAGAGCATGTAAAGTTTGAAATATACAAGGCTTAAACTAGTGGACAGAAAAGTGACTAGAATAACTTTTTAGGCTGAGAAGTTGCTTTTCTCTTTCTAGTATGGAGATGCCCTCCCCACCTACCACCCCCACCCCTACAATGAAAAATGTGAAAAATGGCTTTTGAGTTGTGCCCTTGTGAAATATATCCCCCAATAATGTTTCCCTTTGATCCAAAGTCTCAGGAAATTATTGCTAATTTCTTTAAGATCTTGACAAAAATCATCCAAATGCCCTAAAATTGCACATAATATTTTCAGGTTCTACCTTTATGTCTTCATTTCAATCCACCCTTCACTTTGAAAATTCTCCACTTTCTTTTAAATGGAGGAGGGAATTTACCCATTAACTTTATAGTTCTAGAATACATCCAGCTGAAGCACCTTATCTAGGTATTGATGCATGAGGTTCCACTGCACATTTTGGTATTTTGCACAGTGGTGAATTTCTAAATAAAAAGCGAATCCTGACATTTTGAACAGCTGGATCATGTGTTATTTAAAGTATAATCCAGGAATACTTATGTTGGTGTGAATAATTTTTGTTCAGGCATTCACTATGTACCAAATGTTGTAGATATGGTACAGAATTTGAGGTCATAAAAAAAGTGTTACATCTAAGACAATTTTGAGATACCACATTAGGGAGATAAAATAAGTGTTACATCTTAGATAAGGCTTTCCAAAATTTCATGCTTATCTTAAGTTAATTTTGAGACACCAGATTAGGTGCAATTTATTTCCATAAAAAAGTTAGATAGTTCCTTATACGTACTGTGTAAAAAAAGATTACCTTTTCTTAGTTCAAAAAAAGATGCAGCATAAGACACCAATGGGATCTGTGTCCTTGAGTGTTCTCAATATTATTGAAAATATCCAACATGTTATGCATGTGTGATAATAGAGACACCAAAGAACCATTCTTACTATATTGAACATTAAGATCAATATATGAAAATTGTAAACATTAATTGGTTGGAGATGCAACAGGACACCATATGTGCTATTTCGCATAAATTTTATGAACTACATTAGAGGACTTTCCAAATAAATCATCATCAGCTTGAAAGATTTAAGATGATAGAATTTTGTACATCCTTGTTTTGCAGTTTTATTAGGTTAATTTTCCTAATTGGGTAATTTAAATTTTCGTGTCCTTTGTTACATCCATGAAATGATTTTCTTTCCCATTTTACAATTTTGGAATCACACATAGTCTCATTACATCATCTAATACAATTAATGTATGATTGGTAATTTTTGTCTCCATTTTCTGTTATTCTTACAGACAAGTCATTACCATTCACATATTTTGTTTTAGAAGAAATGGGATGTCAAACCCACTTCATGTTATTACTCCATGGACTGGGGACAGTGGGCTACATGTACGTGTTACATCGCTGTGATCCAATATGCCTAACAGAATGTTTTTCCTCGTGTTGATTGCATGTGACAACTCCCTTCTTCTTTTTCTGAAAAAATTACAGTTATGAAATCATCCTTGGTCCAATATTAGTGTTATTTAAACTTGAAATCTGTTGAGTACGTAACAATGGACATGAATGAAGCTGGTTATCCAGCAGGAACAGAGGCTGGAAAAACTAAAGTTCTTGAAATTGAGCTGCAACACTCGAACCGTTTCTGGATTAATTTGAAGCAAAATACCATGTAAATTGAACTTGTTCACCAATTTGTAGCTATTTATGCTATTTTCCATCTTTACAGAGCAAAAAGTCCATATACAAGCAGTTGTTTACATAAACAGAACTGTGGCGAGAAAGTAGGCATAATTACCTTTTGTCTGCCACTCATCAAAAAAGCATGTGCTGTCGTAAATGGGTAGTGTATAGATGTTGTAAAATAAACACTGCTTGATGTAGACAATGTCAGCTATTTTTTCTGTTGCTGCCAATATTTCGTAAGAATCCGAGATGACACCAAGCCGATTTATACAATTCGAAAATTATGATGGTGCAGTCTTTTTATGTACAGCAGGGCATTATGACAGTATTTAATCATGACACCCTCACTGCAGACATGATAAAACTTAGGAAATCCTTAACATTTTGCAAGATTTTAGTTTTACAATTTATTTTACTAGTAGTCAATTAAATTTTTATCGATGTTATCTCTGTGGTTGATGGTTGACTTCAAATGAAATAACTTCCAGCTTTAAGGGTTTTTTGACTATTGCAGGAAATACTGTAATTTTTTTTACAGATGTAACACTTATTTTATCACATGGTACTCTGTACCATATCTAGCTCAATATGATTACAACAGGGTTCGAATGTGAAACTGTACTGAGAGTGAATGCTTGGTTTTTAGAAGTAAAAGTATGTGAGGAATTATAACACGAGTCAGAACTATGGCCTTTCTGACACACAGATATTGCCAGTAATTGGTCTCAGACAGACAGATATTGCCAGTAATTGGTCTCATACAGACATATTGCCAGTAATTGGTCTCAAACAGATATTGCCAGTAATTGGTCTCAAACAGACAGATATTGCCAGTAATTGGTCTCATAAAGACCGATATTGCCAGTAATTGGTCTCAAACAGACAGATGTTGCCAGTAATTGGTCTCAAACGGACAGATATTGCCAGTAATTGGTCTCAAACAGAGAGATATTGCTAGTAATTGGTCTCATACAGACATATTGCCAATAATTGGTCTTGTTGATAATCTGTTCAGATGGATGAATTCATCAAGCAAACTCTATACATAATCCACTACTCTGCATCATGGGTTGTTTTATGTGGCAAGGTAACTTGAAAGATAAAATATATTACCACTGACCTTAATTGTTTTATTCTAAATAACACCTGTGTTATTTCTTCACAGGATATTAATATTTTTTGCTTTTATCTGTATCACAAATTTTTTTTCCCCAAGAAGACACATTCTTTTGAAAGACTTGTCAGTCTGTGCTCAGTATGTAGAATAAAACTAAGTGCAGAAAATTTAAAATTGTTTAATTTAAAAATGAATAAATCATGATTGATAATTTATTCTTTTGTGGACCATGCAGAAAATTTCCTTTTATTGACCATAATGTATCTGTTTGTGTATATCATTTAAATCCTCCATGTTTATGGCATAGTGTCCATTCTCCTTTACCAGCTATACCGGTAGTTTGTTTTACTAATAATAGTAACAAACTTTATGGTCTTACTAAAATTAGTAAGATAATTTGGATCCAATGACCTTTCAGGTTGGTTTTATATGTCAAGGGAGGTGACTTAAATTTGGATAAATGATTAGACCTGATATATGGAACAGTTGAGCAATTCATAAGAGGTGGTCCTCCGAAACTGATCTTTCAAGTAAGGTCTTACAGTATTTGCAAGAATAACATACTTTTGATTAGTTGGTATACATCTACAATGGGTTGTACATTTATTAGATAGTACTGGCACTACTAATATTATTGTTTCTGGAGTGAATAAATGCCGTGTTTGAATTGGTCATATGTATAGTGGCCCTTTCGAAATTACCATTAAATTTATTTAATTGTATGTTATATTATTCTTGCAGATTGACACCAGCCCATGAATCAGATTTAAATAATATTACGAACAAATTTTAATTTTTACATGATATTGTACTGCATTAATTTTATAAATGTTTAATTATGTAGTGATATACTTTAATAATCTTCAACATTTCTTTAATTTATTTAAAATGACTGAAGCAGGAGATTATTGCTATTCTTTAGAAGTACTTTCTGATGAAATTACAGTGAAATTTCCCTTAACTGGACTAGTTTTACTGTCTGTGATTTATGCGGGGACCACACCCCATTAAATGACTTTGAAAAAGGGGGGGGGAGATTATTTAAAAAGTGTTATTTATGTCTGACCCTTCCCATCATGTCACGTCCATCACCGATTTTTTTCCTGCACATTAACTATTGAAGAACTTCATGGACTGAAATAAAATTTGATATAAAGCTTTTGCATTAAGAAAATCTTGATCACTTTTGATTTTCACCATTTTCTGAAAAACTTTAATAAAGTTTTGGTCCATGTTTGTCTTATTTTAGACATTTGTTCTTCATTTGCTTTATGGTGGTGGTGGCATCCGTGTCATATTCAGATATATAGTTCCATGTTCAGATTGGGGAAAAAGATCGCTGTGACCTTGGAAATAGAGGTCAAAATCCGGATCTCAAAACAGGTCTAGAATAATCCCTAATCTTGCACTGTTTATTATCGTTGCTTTATTAAGAAAGGTGTCTTGATGAAAATGAAATAGAGGGGGGTTTAGTGCAAGTTGTGGAGGATAATTAAATTGTCATTTTTATTCTTTCAGTTGGCGTGCTGTTTCTGCAGCTCAGCCTGCAGTCTCTGCTGTGCGTGTTGCCCCTCATGTAAAAACTCAACATCAACAAGGATTGCATATGCATTCATGCTACTCTTCGGTAGCTTTGTGGCCTGTATCATGCTGATTCCTGGTATTAGAGACAAATTAGATGATGTAAGTAGGTCTCCAAATCTTCTTAATGAATTCAGATTTCCAGATGTTCAGTACACTTTAATAATACTTAACGTTGTAAGTGGTATCATTTGGATTGTACATGTATCTTTTCTATTTCTTGCTGTATTTCACCTGTCATTTGGACGTTCAAAACAATTGGGGGTGTAAACATCAATAGAATACAGTATAGCAAAAGAAAAGTGTTGGAAGATATTTCATTTTTAAATTTTCAAGCTCTTTTTGTATTTATTTTCTCCCCTTGTTCTGTGATGAAGAATAGGCCTGATGTACACTACTGCATGTTCTAAGAAATTACTTATTCAGACAGTTAAAGTGAGGTCTTCGACTTTTTATAAGACAGTGGTTAAACTTGTTTATATATAAAAATTCAGACAATATATTTGAAGGATTTTCCCCTTTTCTTCCTTATATCTTTTTTATGCCTTATGGGGAGTTTTTGCAACACCTGAAAATTTTGTTTTTTTGTCTCCTGGTGCTTATTAATTTTGCTTGGAGGAGGTTGTCTTTCCAGAAATTTTGGTTTTTCCCTTTACCATTATTGCTACCTAGCTTTTGCTCAGCATTATATATAGCCTCTATATACATGCATTCAGTTTGAATAGTTACCCATCACTAGCATAACATATCAGAATATATTGAAAAAATACCTCATGAATATATAGGTTTGTTTTAACTTTAGTGCATTGTAAAACTTAGGCATCAAATGAACTCTAAAGGTGGCAAAAGATGCACTAATTTCTAAAACACAATGTCCAGTAAGACACAATTTTAATGTTGAACATTTGCAGATCTTTTAAATAGTACAATTTGTATTTTTCTACAGGTCCCAGGGCTGTGTACAGACTTTTTAAATCATCAAGGTATCCATATTACAGACAAGAATATTCAGTTACTCAAAGAGCAGCAGTGTGATAATGTGGTTGGTTACCTAGCTGTTTACCGTGTCTGTTTTGCGATGGCAGCATTCTTCGCCCTCTTCTGTCTAATTATGATCAAGGTCAACTCCTCAAAAGATCCTAGATCAAAGATTCAAAATGGGTAAATAAAAGAAACTGCTGTTAGAATTGTAAATTTTGTAGCTCCTTTGGCAATAAGGTCAAGTGAGCTTATGGTATGATCCTGCATCCAGCGTGTCATTCATCAATGTTTGCTATTTTAAACTTCTAATAAAAAAACACTGGACCAATTTCAACCATATTTGTCAGAGAGCATCTTGGCATGAAGAGCTTTCAAGTTTGAACAAACAATGCTGATCTGGCATCAAATGTGGCTATGATTACAAAAAAAAGAAAAACGTTTTAAAAACTTCTTTACAAAAAACTACTCTCGAGAATTTGACCAAATTTGACAGAAATCATCCTGGCATGAACAGCTTTCAAATTTGAACAAATGATTCTGATCTGCAATTAAATATGGACACCATTAATAAAAATAGAAAAACTTTTAACAACTTCTTCTCAAAAAACAGCTCAACAGAATTTGACCAAATATGTCAGAAAGCATCCAGGCACAGAGGATTTTCAATTTGATACAAATGATGCCATCTGCAATCAAATATGGCTGCTGTTACTAATAATATTAAAGTCTTTAAACAACTATTTCTCACGAAACAGAATTTGACCAAATTCAACAGAAAGCATCTTGGTATGAAGGCCTGTTTGTTTTGTACAAATGATGCCAATCTGCCATCAAATTTGGCTGCTTTTACAAAAAATAGAAGAACTTGTAATAACTTCTTCAAAGTCATTCAGAGGAGCAGTGATTCATTGGTTAAGGCTCTGGACTCGTGGTTCACAACTAGAAGGGTTTGGGTTTGATTCCCACCATTGGGTCGCCTAGATCAGCTACTGTGTTGTGTTCTTGAAGAAGTCACTTTAATTGTCTCTGCATGATCTAGCCCTCAAATTGTTTCTGTATCATAAAACACCAAAAAAAAACAAAGCTCAATAGAATTTGACCAAATTTGACAGAAAGTGATCTGGCTTCAAGGCCTTCCACATTTATAGAAATGATTCTGATCTCCCATAAAAGCCTTTCAGTACTGGAAAAAGGATGCTTATGTGCTATCAAATATGGATGAAGATATAAAACTAGAGAAACTTTGAAACAGTTGTTTTTATAACATATGCAATCAACAGCATTGGAAGAAATGGAACAGAAATAATCATACTGATTCAGATTTCTCAGCCAACTGCTCTTGTATTTGTTTATAAGGTATATGTTAACCAGGTGAGTGAGCTCAGGGTGACTTGGGCCTCTTGTTATTTTAGCTCATTGTAATGAAGAAGTGAGACATAGCAGTCATTTTTCTGGCAGTGATGAGTGTGTCATCAACAGGTTTGTTGAGGTTTGGGTTAAAGCTTTTCATTAGCATGTGCTCAGCATGCAGGCCATTGCCATTTGTAGAGTTTGTTCTAAGACATATAACATCCATAACATTTTGTTATACTTATTTGAGAATGCCGCATATATGTTGAAGAAAATGCAGTTATAATGATAATCACCTACAAAATTTTAATTCTTGTATTGTCTTAAATTTTTGTCATACCATTGAATTTTCTGTGCACCATTAATCCCTAAAAGTTGCCTGTAACGAATATAAAAAAATAGAAAATATCTGTCCTGCTTTTTTTTTTTTTTTTTAAAAACAATATTTTCATCAGGAGATCATCACAATCTTTTTATACAATAAGCTAAAATTTCCACATAACCCATTAATTAAGTATAAAGACATTATAACCATCTCTTTGAAACAAATAAGCTTGGGTTCATTTAAATCGTTTGTTATGATAGGATGTAAATTGTAAGCAAGTACAGTCCTACCCACTTATATCGACATCACTTATGTCGACAAGCCACCTATGTCAACAAAAAAGCAAAGTCCCGGTCCCTTGGTCTACTATTACTACCAAATTTGTCATGCTTATGTCGACGTCGAGATAAAAAATAAACATACATGTCGACAGAAGCCCTTGGTCCCAGCTTGAACAAATCCTTTGTTTTCTAATCATTTATGTCGACAAGCTGCCAGTTCCGACCCATACTTTGTTCAACAATTAGTTGATCTTGCCGCCGGGTCATTTATGTCGACAAGCGGCCAGTTCCGACCTGTACTTTGTTCAACAATTAGTTGATTTTGCCGCCAGGTCTTAATGTCTCAGTGGATTAAAAAACATACTTGTTTGGCCCTATAAAGTTGGCCTCTCGCGGCGACTTAAAAAACACATGTACCCTTCATCAAAGCAAGCCGGTTACAATGTTCAATAAAAACAATCCACCCTTCATTAAAAAAAAATCATCACCAAACTTGAATAAAAGCAATGAAATCTGATCGATTGTTGCATTTTCCAAAGTGATCAGTGATTAAAACAAGTTTATTGTGCTGTGAAAGTTTCCTTTTTAACTTTATTTATGTTTACGATGGCTACCAACGGCACCGTAAAACACAGATTAAATTTACAGTCTCTGGAAACTAAATATCTGGCTGTTAAGGATGTTGAACATGGGGCATCTCACAAATATGTCTGTGAAAACTTTGCACTTAAACATAACACCCTGTCAGGATGGATGATAAACCAACAAGTTGTTCTCCGCCTTATTTTTTTTAAATTTTTTTTTTACTGGTAATGGACCAGTAAAAAAAAAAAAAAAAAAAAGGAGAACAACTTGTTGGTCTAGATGGATGAAAGCTGCTGAGTCTATAAAGAAAGGCTACATTAAAGGTAAATTAATCATATCAGCCGCATATCTCTTGTTCAATTTTATGTACTTTTCACGATGACTTCCGTAAATAAATACATGTTATCATTTCCCTGTGAATAGCCCCATTTGCTTGGTAGCCTCAGTAAGATGGGAACATTGTTTCAGGCTGACCAAAATCTAGGCCAATTTAAGTACATGTACATGTACTTTGTAGCATGTAAATAACAACTATGCAACCATGCGCTACTGGCGACAATGATTAATGTAGTGAATTGTGATGATGTGTTAGATCAAATGAGGACAACTATTTTTTATACATGTGTTTCCTATCAGGATGTGACCAATGCATACATTTTCTAACATGAGACCCGTACACGAATTCATGGATTTTTCATATACATGCACTTAATGCATTGTGGATTTTATTACACAAAGGTAACCAAAATGTAATTTGTCAATATAGACATGTATTTCACGCTGGTTTTGTCTTCATGTACTCAAAATGTAGATTGTTTTCTCAAAGTGTAAATTCTGCTCACTGACGACAGGTCACCCGCCCCCCAAAAAAAACATTTATCTCGACATCTGCTTATGTCGACAATATTTCCTCGGGCCCGAGGATGTCGACATAAACGGGTAGGACTGTATAGGAATTATAGGTTTGCTTAGTTCATATGTTTGCTGGACCATTAGGGAGGAGTTTGAACTTGTGGGTTAAATGTTTTTTGCAAGTTGTTTGATAAACAAATGAAATTAGCAAACATTTTTTGATTGTGATTCTTTCATGATTATCAGTTACAAAAGAAAATATATTGTCGTTGATTTTTTTCGTACCCTCTCATTTTTATAGAGGGCTTAAGTCATTGTCTGTATGTTTTAGGGGGGCCCCAGGTGGCCGAGTGGTCTAAGGCGCTCACCTTCACAGATCACTCACATCTCACCTCTGTCCATGTGGGTTCGAGTCTCGGGCTTGGCCAACGTTGGTATATGAGAAAGCTTGCCAGTAGCTTCCCTTGGGTCGGTGTTTCTTCCTGGGTTCTTCCTCCACCAGACATATTGGCTATCATGTGCTAAAAAATGGCATTAAACCCACAAAAACAAAAAATCTTATGTTTTAAGCTAAGTTCTCTCAACATATTTTCAGGTCAGGTACTAATTGTAGCAGATCCAGATCTTTTTCAATTTTGTTTTGTAAACATGTCATGTTGTTGTATTTCCCTCATAGCTTCTGGTTCTTCAAGATTCTGATCCTGCTGGGCATCTGTGTTGGTGCTTTCTTCATCCCAAGAGGAGACTTTGGAAAGGGTAAGTCATACTGACCTCAATCAAACAAAGTTTAAGAGAGTTCCTCACAAATTAAGATTGATTTGAAATTATCTTGCATCCAATACTTTTGTTTTGCAACAATGGTAGTTTTGTCTCTTCTGTGATTAGCAGTACATAACCTAGGTTGGCACTATGTTGGATCATCTAGTGTACCAGAACAGGGCTGAACTGTGGATATTTCTGTTTTGGGTCTGGGTCCTGTTCAACGTTAGTCATTACTGATTAGTGATATGACAAATAATCAAAATAATTGAAGATTGGTTGGAAGAGTAAAACGACCAAACATTCAGTTATGACTTTCAATAATCAAATATAAAGGATTGAAGTTTTCTTTTTTAGCTCTACTGGTCATAGACTGGAACAGCTTATGAGATGGTCTGTTGTCCATTATCCATCCATTAGCATAAGTTTGTTATTGCTATTCCTTCTAAACTACTTCAAGGATTGTGATGTTACTTTACACACACATTCATCCCATTGGTCCGAAATGAAAATGGTGCCACTCATACATCCAGTACATTCAAATCTTGTAGTCACTCCTCCTCTTGAACAGAAAATCATATTGACATAGGTGTTTTCAATGCATTTTTTTTAATGATGTTTAATTGGTCTTAAATGAAAATGGTGCCACTCATACATCCAGTACATTCAAATATTGTAGTCAGTCCTCCTCCTGAACAGAAAATCATATTGACATAGGTGTTTTCAATGCATTTTTTTTTAATGATGTTTAGTTGGTCCTAAATGAAAATGGTGCCACTCATACATCCAATACATTAAAATATTGTAGTCACTCCTCTTCCTGAACAGAAAATCATATTGACATAGGTGTTTTCACTGCATTTTTTTAATGATGTTTAGTTGGTCCTAAATGAAAATGGTGCCACTCATACATCCAGTACATTCAAATATTGTAGTCACTCCTCCTCCTGAACAGAAAATCATATTGACATAGGTGTTTTCACTGCGTTTTTTTAATGATGTTTTGTTGGTCCTAAATGAAAATGGTGCCACTCATACATCCAGTACATTAAAATCTTGTAGTCACTCCTCCTCCTGAACAGAAAATCATATTGACATAGGTGTTTTCACTGCATGATGTTTTGTTGGTCCTAAATGAAAATCTTGTTATCACTACTCCTCTTGAATGGAAAGTCATATTGACATCGGGTTTTCAACGGAAGACTTCTTAAAATGTCTAGTTGGGCCTAAATGAAAATGGTGCCATTTGGATATCCAATATGGCCACCACAGCTGCCATCTTGACAATGTTGTTATTACTACTTCTGAATAAATGGTCATATCAACATGGAGTTTTCACTAAAAGACTTTTTATCATGTCTGGTTGCTCCTAAATGAAAATGGTGCCGATCTGACATCCAGTATGGCCGCCATCTTGAAATCTTGTTATCACTACTCATGAATGCAAAGTCATATCAAAGATGGGGTTTTCAGTGGAAGACTTCTTATGAAGTCTGGTCAGTGAAAATGGTGCTGATCTAACAACCAATATGGTCACCATGGCAGCTGTCTTGAAAATCTTGTTATCACTACTCCTCACAAATAGAAAGTCAGATAGATATAGGATTTTTACCAGAAGACTTCTTATGTCATCTGATTGTTCCTAAAAATGGTACCAATCTGATCTTCAATATGGCCAAAATGACAGCCATTTTGAAAATCTTCTTATTGATACTCCTCCTAAATGGATGGCCATATCGACACTGGGTTTTCACCAAAAGACTTCTTGTGATGTCTAGTTGATCTTAAATGAAGATGGTGCTTATCTGACATCCAGTATGGCTGCCATGGCCATCATCTTGAAACTTTTGTTATTACTAGGCCTAAATGGATAGGCATATAAACATGTGGTTTTCACCAGAAAACTTCTCATATGGTGTCTAGTTGTTCCTACATGAAAATTATGCCAATCTGACATCCAGTATGGCCAACATGGTGGTCCTCTTGAAAATCTTGTTATAGCTACTTCTCCTGAATGTATGGCTATATCAACATGGGTGGTCATATCAACATGAAGTTTTCACCTAAAGACTTATGATATCTAATGGGTCCTAAAATAACATGGTGCAGATCTGACATCTAATATTGGGCCAAGGTGGCTATCGGAAAATCTTGTTATCACTCAAGAATATCAGAGATGGTTTCAGCACTAAGCAGTTAAAGAGAAGAAATTGTCTTATCTTGGATTCCTGGAAATTCTTTTCAGCTATTAGAGCATCAGTCACTTTGAAGGACTCTTGTTTCAATATGTGAACAGCAGCTTCCATTTAAAATAGCCTCCCATTGTTGAGTACAACCAAAGTGTCAGCAACATGGCAGGTGATAAATGTGCCAGTGTACCAGTTGACTTTACCATATACATGCAACTTAACTGGTACCAAGCATCTGAAAATGACATTGTCTGTGGAAAAAAAGATTGAAAATATCTCCTAACTGATCAAAATTGATGGTTGATCGGTTATAATCAACCATCATTGATCTTTAAATTTCAACCGATTACAAAACTGTTACTGATTATTAACCAGTTTCATGATCTCCTCTGTCTCAGAAATTTTTCGTTTCAAACTAATAAAACTTTGATTTCTTGTGCAGTTATGAATTTATCCATGGTTCTTCTGTAAGAAATGTAGTTTTTTACATTATTTGTACCACCTTTAAAATACATTTCACTAGTGGACATAATGACTTCAGGGCAAGATTTTACACACAATAGCGCAAGCCCCTAAATTTTCAATTGCTGAATATGTTGTTTTTTATGTAATTAACCACCATCTGACAATGTTAGTTGCCTTTGGAAGTCACTAGTGCCAGCAGAGAATAGGTATGTTTTCAAGTGACAACGGCAACATTTTTGTTGGCATCGTCAACAATGTGTTAAAGTTTTTGAAAGCCCTCATTTCTTCTGCATCAATTAATGTATTCAGTCAAACCATTGGTACAAGATCACTACGTGCTTGACATTTTTACCCCGATATGATAGAATTCCAGGTGTCTCACCTGTGTTACAATACCATTCACATGTGAGACACCAAGATCTGCTGAACACTCATAAGAAGTATAGATAGAAGGGTGGAAAGAAACTTTTCAACTTTAATACTTTAAATTTTAATTTGAAGTAACTTTATATTTTGTAACGAAAAAAAAGATTTTATGATTTTGACAATTGGAAGAACTAACATTTTTTTTCAGAATTTACAATACAATCGTAATAGACAAACGCAAAATATTATTGACTGTAGTCTAATCCTCTAAGAATTTGATAAAGATATCTGAGAGGCTCAATTTGAGGAGAAAAATTAGCAAGTAAAATTGGGGTCCAGTGTAGTCTCTCTGACAAAATTGAATTGTTTTATAACAAGTTCTGTTGGTCCATAAAAGGACAGATGGTTGTCAACTATAAACAGCATGGATCAAGATCTGTCCTTGCATAATGCACTGGTAGATCAGGGTTTATATTGTTGCTTTTTTCTATGCCTCAAAGTGAACAACTTAGACCTTGATGTGCTAGTGAATTGTTTGACATTGGATGTGAGTCTGTGTATGGCTCAAAGTGAACAGCTTAGACCACATGCTAGATCTGGGTCTGTGTGTGACTGCAAGGGAACAATTTAGAACCTGATTTGCTGGTGCATTGTTTGGCATTGGATCTGGGTGTATGTATGACTCTAATTTAACAGCTTAGAATCTGAGCGGCTAGTGCATTGTTTGACATTAGGTCTGGGTCTGTGTATGACTTAAAGTGAAGAGCTTAGAATCTGATCTGTTAGTACATTGTTTGACATTAAATCTGGGTCTATGTATAGCCCAGAGTAAACAGCTTAGACCCTGTCTGCTAGTGCATTGTTTGACATTAGATATGTGTCTATGCATTTGCAGTTTGGTGGATGCTCTGCATGGTTTGATTAGGTAAATGATTTTAGATATATAGGTATTTTGTGCTGCTTGAAGAAAAACAGAAACCGTTGATTGACCCCTTATCATGGCATATTATTGGCATGTTATGGCTGTGGGGATTGGACCAGGAACTGCAGACGAGCAAATTCAATTACTCAGTAATCCAGATGTATAGCCATTTAAATTTTATTGAATGCTTATAAAAGATAGTGCCAGTTTAATTATTTGATCTTTTTCATTTTTACTTTCCATGGTTTTATTACCTTGGATTTCTCTTGCTGTGATATAAAAGCATGAAGTACATTAAACCAGGTATCAGTACCTTTCAAAAATTAGTTATTCGTTTTTTTTTCGAAAATTACTGGTTCATATTCGTATTTAGTTTCTAGCTTAAGTGATGTCTTGTCATGCATCGTCTGATGTCTTTCATATCTTGTCTGTCAGTTAGCTCACATTTGTTCTTGTTACTTCTAACTACTGGGAGGATTGCCATAAAACTTTAAACATATTCATTCCAAGGTCTAGATAGTCCTAAATGAAAATGGTGTCTTTTAGACATCCAGTATTGCCACCATGGCAGAGAATTCCAAGAGATACCATTTTCAAATTGCCACCACAGTGACCTATCTTGAAAACCTTTATTGACATGGGGTTTTCATTAAAAGACTTCTTATGATGTCTGGTTAGTCCTAAAGGAAAGTGGTGCTGATATGACATCTAATACAGTTACCATGGCAGCCATATTAAAAATCTTGTTATTGCTACTTCTCCTGAAAGGACGGTTAAATCAACATTGGGGTTTTCACTGAAAGTCTTCTTATCAAGTCTAGTTGGTCCAGAACAACAATGGTGCCCCTCAGACATTCAGTAAAGCTGCCATCTTGAAAATCTTGTTATTGCTACTTCTCCTGAATGGATGGTCATATTGACATGTGGTTTTCAATAAAAAAAAAAGCTTCTTTTGATGTGTAGTTGGTCCTAAATAAAAATGTTGCCATCTGACATCCAGTACAACAAAAAAGAAAAACAAGAGAATTGATACCTGCAAAAATAAATGAAACCATAGTAGTGCATGCAGTTTAGGAAGGAAAATATCAAACCATGAATAACTTCTGAAAACTTTCCAGAATATGTCTCCTTAATATCATACGCTATTCACAGTATTTAAAGACAATTATATAAGTATTGAGAAAAAAAATTATGAATAATTAAAACTATTTTATTGACCTTGCCTTTGTACACAGATTTATATTATTTGTTTTAGGTTTCACTCCCCAATTTCTACAAATTATTAGATAAAAATGTAGTGTTTGGCTTTCTAATTTAACATTTTAAAGTTTATATGTGTTTTTTGTTTCAGCCTGGATGATTATTGGACTTATTGGTGGATTTCTGTTTATTATCATTCAGCTGATACTGTTGATTGACTTTGCTCATGGCTGGAGTGAAAGTTGGGTGGAAAAATATGAAGAGACAGAGTCAAAGTGTTACTACTATGGTGAGTTGTGTCATAAAAATGATTATTAGGCCAGTCACTTTAAGTTTTCCCAAACAATTTATTTTTACAGTGTGATTTACAATTTACTAACTTCTAGTATTCTGTTAAAACAAATTGTATGAAATGTCTACATGACAAAGTGGGCAAGACAGTAGGAAACTTTCTAAAGTTAAGTGATTAAATTGTATCTTTTCTTTTCAAGGTTGTCTCATTATATAGCATTTTGTCTCCATATGTAGCACTTTGTCACATGATGTAGCATTTTATCCCATTATGTTGCACTTAGTCCCATTATGCAGCACTTTAGATTCTGCACCTCTTACCTTGTCCAGGAAAAAAGTAAAAGTCTGGTTTTATTTGGGCATCTTGGTTGACATTGGATGAAAGAAAAGATACCAATTAAGTTAGCCATATGAATGACTGAATCAGTTTTAAAGGTGTATTTATGTGTGAGTAAGAGAGTGAGACGTAAAGAAATTGAGAGAAATCAATGGAAGTTTATTCCACCCAGATTTTTAATGAACTACAAAACTGATATATTTGTATGAGAATCTGTGAACCATCAAATAATTTCTCCTTTTCAGGTTTGCTGTTCTTTACGATTTTGTTCTACCTTGTATCCCTGGCTGCCATTGTACTGTTCTATATATTTTATGCCCATGTAAGTATCTTCACATTTTATTATATGACGTGACAGTTTGATATGACTTCTGAAAGGCAGAGCGTACCATGTATAGTAGTGTAATATTACATACTTATAGAAATATTTGCAGGTGTCTTCAGTTTGGCATGACAGTGTATCAATAAAGCTTCACAGTCTTGCAAGTGACCTTGGTCAAGCATAACACTGTCCAGAAAAAAATCACAAAGTTTTGACATTCTCTGTATATTCACTTCTCACTGGTCTAACTCATAAAGATGTGTAATAGCTTGTTTGAAAAGGAAAATTTTTCTATTACAGTAAAGTGTCATACTTAACAAATCAAGAGCTAGATGTGAAACTGCAATTTCTTGAGTTAACAAACCTTGTCTCTTATATATATATATCTATATATATATATATATATATATATATCTATATATATATATATATATATATATAGACATATATATCTATATATATATATATATATATATATATCTATATATATATATATAGACATATAGATATATAATGATCCATGTATTAGTAACGGTTTAAACTCAGAGTCTTAACTCCAAACATAACATTTTCATGTTTGGACATTTTATAATTGAGCTTGTGTTGGGTACCTTTGGATTTTTAGTAAGAGCAAAAGTAGTGTAGTTCAAAAGTTTACTGTGTTGAGTAAAGTGATGACAAGGATGAGTTTATTTTGCAACTCGCTCATCGCAGGCATGAGTGCTGTGAAAGTTTTTCCCTTATCCCTGCAAATGGCAGCTTTGAAGCTGATCTCATAAATAATGTGCATTTGCTATTAGATTTATTCAGAGTGACTTTACATCTTGCTCCATTGAACAATATGTGAACACTTGTTGGCTTGGAGGGGTTTTAATCCCTCCAAGTTTATGTGTCAAGGGAGGCAACTCAAATATAGGTAAATGATTTGATTTGATAGTAGTTATATCCCTTTGATATTGTTCCACTGATGGTAGTACTTAAAATAATAGTAAGAAATGCTTTTAAATGGAAATCACTACAATAAATCATTAGTCCCTCTAATAGTGTCTCAGATGTTAATTTAATTTATTTTGTGACATATAGTGAAAAGAAAATATTTATAGATTATTTAGAGAACTATGTTTAAGAAAGCATGAATAACAACTTTTTAAAAATTTTCTTTCATCTGATCTTATGTAAATTAGTATTACTTGAACCCTCCAAGTCATCAGTATTCTGAACGCTCTGAGTCTTTCATCAAAATTAAATGCATGGTATAATACAAAATAATCTATTTGTCTGTCTGTTTATCTGTATATCTATCTATTTATATATGTCCATCCATCCATCCATCCATCCATTCATGTACCCACAAATACGCATGCAAACATATCAATGTACCAAGTAAGCATGTGGAAGAGAACAGTCACAAAATAGCATGAAAGTACTGTCCCTCCATATAAAGGACACCTGTCTATAAAGGATACATTTGTCCTGTCCCACGAGTGGCTTAAAGACCGGTTTTACTGCATATGTAAAGCTTTCAAAATGTTTAGCTAGGGTAGGGCCAGAGTTGATCTTGACAAGTATGTCATTTAGAGAAAACTGCAAAATTTGTACTGCATATCTTTTAAAGCACTATTAAATAACATTTTTCTGACTTACATTTATTTTCTTGCCTCCTCTTTATATGTTTTGCTTAAAGATTTTTCAGTGATTGACAGTGTCAGGACAGGGTCATGTGTGTTCAACAATTATGAAATTTTTCCCAGTTGTTAAGTAAGGGCTATGAAATAAATTTAGTGAACAGAAAAAATTAAATGTTGTGTTGAATCTGCAGTGGGAATAATTTATTATTGGTAACTAGTAGTATACATTTGAACAATAATTATATCATTATGAGGTGAAAACTTAATGAGACTTCATTATAAGCATCCTTTGAATTGCAGATAGTCCCAATAGACCTACTGGTTACAGTCAGAATACCTTAGAGACAATCCAATAGATATACTGGTTACAGTCAGAATACCTTAGAGACAATCCAATAGATATACTGGTTACAGATAGAATACCTTACAGACAATGCAGTAGACATAATGGTTACAGTCAGAATACTTTAGAGACAATCCAATAGACATACTGGTTACAGTCAGAATACCTTAGAGACAATCCAATAGACATACTGGTTACAGTCAGAATACCTTAGATACAATCCAATAGACATACTGGTTACAGTCAGAATACCTTAGATACAATCCAATAGACCTACTGGTTACAGTCAGAATACCTTAGATACAATCCAATAGACCTACTGGTTACAGTCAGAATACCTTAGATACAATCCAATAGACCTACTGGTTACAGTCAGAATACCTTAGATACAATCCAATAGACATACTGGTTACAGTCAGAATACCTTAGATACAATCCAATAGACATACTGGTTACAGTCAGAATACCTTAGATACAATCCAATAGACATACTGGTTACAGTCAGAATACCTTAGATACAATCCAATAGACATACTGGTTACAGTCAGAATACCTTAGATACAATCCAATAGACATACTGGTTACAGTCAGAATACCTTAGATACAATCCAATAGACATACTGGTTACAGTCAGAATACCTTAGATACAATCCAATAGACCTACTGGTTACAGATAGAATACCTTACAGACAATCCAATAGACATACTAGTTACAGTCAGAATACCTTAGAGACAATCCAATAGACATACTAGTTTCAGTCAGAATACCTTAGATACAATCCAATAGACATACTGGTTACAGTCAGAATACGTTACAAAATCTTGAATATAAGCAGAATACAGTTGTAAAAAATGTATACAACTTCAACAAATTGTATTGCATTTGTAGATTTAGAAAAGAAAAGATAAACTTGTTGTCATTGCTTTTTATTATGTGAATTATTGTTGATGTAGAACTTTCACACTAAAATTCCTATGTGATTTCAGTTTTTATAGCTTTTGTAACCTAAACACAGATGTAAAAAATGTAACTTAAACACAAATGTCAGCAATGTAACCTAAACACAGATGTCAAAAATGTAACTTAAACACATATGGCAACAATGTAACTTAAGCACAGATGGCAGAAATGTAACCTAAACACAGATTACAACAATGTAACTTAAACACAGATGGCAATAATGAAGCCTAAACCGAGATGGCAACAGTTTAACTTCATGACGTGTAACAAAATACCAGAAAATTGCATAGTTGCGAAAATTAAACAGGTAATTTATCAGATGAGAAAAAAATGTTAAAAAATTTAACAATGTAGAAATTTCAACAATACATGCAGTATATCCATTTCTTGCCATTGTATATATCTGTGCAATTATAAGGCTAAGTAGTGTTTTTTTCAGATATTATTCTGAATTCGTCTTTTAGCTTAAGCTTCTTAGTGAAACAGGCCACTCATTGAGATGGACTAATTAATGAGGTACTGTATGGTAGTTAGGGAGATACACTAATAGTGTCTAGTGAGATATTCTAGTTAATGAGATAGGCTATTTAATGAGATAGTCTCTTCATGACTTACATATATGGACCAAAACCACTTTTCCTGGTAGGTACAGACATTCAGTATACTTAGGCCTAATCTTGATAGTATGATCTAGAATTGTCTCAGATTAATCAAGAAGAACTTTGGAAAAATTCCAACATGTTATAACCTATACCATTTTGTATGGGTGCCAAGAGTGACATTGTAGAAGATTTGCATTCATCATCACAGTTAACGAATCTACATTAACTTGAGAGTGTTAATAAAACACATATCCCCATGCTTCTCTTTCATTCCACCCCCTTAATCTTTGTCCCTGGGAGTAAGGACAGACCCAAGGGCTAATATCAGTTGCATATCTGCATGATTCTCTTCATGACTTACAAGCGTATTATGGCCCAGATGTCCCCCATCCCCACCTCTCCAGAGGTGGATCAGAATCTAAAGATAATTGTGCACATTTATAGACCATCTTCTGTTATATTCTAAGGTTTAAGTCTCTATCTTAAGAATTGCAGGAGGAGTTGTATGACAAGCAAAACTCATAAAATTACTGCACATTTGATATACAATTATATGGTTGCAAAAGTGTCCTAAAACCCAACTCGCAAGTTCTGCCCACTCAAGGGATGAATCAGAATTCAAGAACCTTTGTGCACTTCTACAGACAATTCCCAGTCATATCTCAAGGTTTCAGATCTATATTTGGAATAGTGAAGAAGTTGTTTTCTGATTTTCTGATATTACACACATGCACACATGTCACCATGTCCTGGATCACATAATCCTTGTCTTCTCTTTGAACAGTGCTTGGTTAATTAGAATTGATTTTATGTGTCATCTCATGAACCTGTGAATTTAGATAGTGGCTTCTTATTTGTTTAATTCCAGTGAAACTTCTCAAGACCAAAATGTCATTAAATTGTAAACCCCTTGAAATTGAATCTTTTCTCTAGTCCCAAATGTGACCTCCTTAAATTTCAATAAAAATTAACAGAAACCCTTCTGCTGTGAAAAAACTAAAAATGTTCAGTCCAAAATATCAATTTTACTCTAAAATGAACTACACAAAGCTGTAACTTAATCAGAGCACGTAGCCAGCCAATAGTTATTTAAGAACCTAAAGTCATGCAGTGTAAACAAATAAGTCCAACATGAAAACATAGATGCAATGGAATCCAAATTAGATGTTTCACTGTAATTATTAAAAAATGGATTCTTCTTCAAATAAGTTCCCCAATCATAATACCTTAGGAGAACTACTACTACCTTGCAAATCCAGCCCTCCAAAGCTAAAAACTTTTTAGCTACAAGCTAAAAGTTATCTGCCCACATAGGTGGCAGTTAGCTTGAGTGATTTCCCCTTGGTACAGGAATTGGTGCTAAATCACACGCATACTTAAGTTGCTACTTCTGTTTGTGCAGTGTAGCACACTCATGACTCGAAAGAGAGGCCTCGCAATACCAGTACAAGACTTTGGAAGTTTTCCACATGAGACCGAGTTGGAAGAGTTTTTCTCTACTAAGGGAAGTATACTCAATCTATATATTTCCAACTTTTCTTCTTGCTTTGATGACAAGTTCTGTCTTTTTATCTCTTTGTCGTCCGCACACACATAGGTGCTTGGGTACTGTACCTGCATGGGTCGCCAGTGTGTCCCTCACATGGCTATAGCCTTCCTTTGCAAGGTATGGTGTGTAATCTAGAAAAATTATTAATATTGCTGTATAATTTCTGCACGGTGGATACATACTGGTAAGTTTTCTATGTTCATCTAATCTTAGTGTCCACCTAACGGTTCAGTAACGTGACGCGATACTGCCTGCCTGTATAAGCCGTCATTTGGCCGTACCTACAGGTAACATTATAGTGTCTTGATATTATTGTGCCCACTTTGTAAGTATCAATAGCGACACAGAGTACACTATTGGGCTGAGATTGTGTGTGCTATACAACCCACTTGCTGTATAGTTTCCGCCAGGTGCGGATACATGCAGGTAAGTTTTCTACATAGTTATTATACTGTCCACTTGATAAGTACTAGAGGCGATGCTTCAATGATTTTCCTGTATAGGTAGTCTATCGACCTTTCCTACAGGTAACTTTTATTCCAGTAATATTGCCAAACGTCCACTTCATAAGTATTAATAGCGACATTTTAATATTATACCTGTATTTACACTCATTTACAGGTAAGGGTATAGTGTGTTGCTCTGCACGTACATGCTATGGGTCATTAAGCAGGATGCATACAGGGCTATACCTATTATCGTCTGCTCTATATTGTCTTACGTATTAGACCATGGGCAAGACTCGATGTAAATTGTGTAAACGTTGGAAACAAGTGATGGACAAACACCCTACTTGTTTTGTTTGCTCTGGCTGTCAGCCTATGAACACTTGTAACACATGCGCAGCATGGACAGAATCTCAATGGGCTGCAACATTAGGGGCACCTAAAGGGAAGGCGCTGAAGTGCCCCTTAAAGGATGACGATGCAAAAAGTATTCACATGGATGTTTCCGTGCTACAAGATTTACTTGCAGAGACTCCATTCCGTTTGTCAGCTACGAAACGTCACAAGCCAGCATGCACTGCTACTGATCTGGCTTCTACACCAATAGGCATGGTATCAGGGCTCAATGCCATATTGCCTGATGTGCAACGAGATTGAGAGAACAGAATATCTTGCACTTCAGATTTAATGACCGGTTACGAGGATCAGACATCCCGTACCGTGTCTCAGAGTTATGAAGCAGACAAAATCAGGCTACCGGAATGACCTCTGTCCAGTCAACCGAACCACCATAAGGGCATGCATAGGGATCATGCTATCATGCATAGTGCTTCTAGGCACTCACTGCACATGATGCCCAGCCAAGTACCTCAGTACCCAAAGGACGTTGTTTCACTGCCTTCGCAAGCCTTTGGCACTCAAAGCGAACTGTCACTTAACGATTGCCTGGAAGTGACTGTGTCTCATTCAGGGCATTCTGCAAGCATGATCAGCTATCACCCTCAACATTCATCTCCTGCCCCATCACAGGTGGTACAAGAGATGTCGACGTCTCCACCTTTATCCACTAGTGACAAAACCGGTTCCATATCCTGCTCGTCTCTGTTAGACCTCACTATGACGCATGAGGACTCAGCCTTTAGTGCTTCAATCAAGGAAGTTTTCTGCCTCCTGCCACCGGAGTTCTGTCCTCTTCCTCCCTCATCATCAACTACCTGGTCCAAAGTCCCGGCATCTGTGGACCTCTTGACCAAAAAGGCTGAACCGACTTTCCACCTACTGCCACAGTCTGGTAGAGTTTCTGACCTGTTGGGTTGCTTACATCACCAATTACATGACCCAAGTGTCAACCGGCTCTTTTTCATGCAACGATGCCTTCCCTCAAATTGTAGCCGGTGATTCTACAAGACACACACGCCAGCTTTCCGTATAGATAACCCAGCAGTTGACCGCGACATTGCTGCTGTGGGGATGACTAAGCCATACTGCATTATACATGGACTGGAAGCATTTCAACGCCACCCAACAGTTGGTACGCAATGTTGTGACTGTGGGCTCTATGTTGGACCTGGTATCCATTGCCATATTCCAACAAGCAGAACACAGCTTATCATCACCTGCCCCAATTCCTATGGACCATGTGTGGGAATCTGTGCCCAGAATGGCCCGCATCTTAAATAGAGCTGCTCATCATACTTTGACCAATGGTGTCACAGAAGCTATGAACCTACAACTGGCAGAACAAGATGCCGTGCTCTTCACCTTTCTCAAAGTCCACCATAAGGCAAAGCTTCGCTCGCAACCTTTGTCCTTGAACCTCCTGTTTAATGGCCGACATATGCCGAAAAGCCACCAAGGAGACAACTTTCCCTGCAAAAATATCCCAGCCACAGCAGAGAGACTTTTCAGGACATCAAAAAGACCCCCAGCAACCTCCTAGGCCATAGGCCACTGGGAAGCAGTCCTACCAACCATACCCCGATGGCAGACACAGTCCTTCTGAATAAAAGGGGACAAGGCAAATAGAAGGCGATCATTTTTGCCCGCATTTCTCTCCATGACAGCCTACCTGCAAAAAAAAATGCTGTCATACTCGCACCACCCTTTCCACACATCCCAGTAGGTGGAAGGCTCGAATTATTCACTGCTGAATGGGACAATATTTGTCACAACGACCTGTGGACCCAGCAAGTGGTTTCAGAGGGACTCAAGATTGCCTTCAGCACACCCCTAACAACTCATTCAAAGCCACCACTCTGCAGCAAGAAATCAATGACCTCCGAAAAAGGGCGGTAGAAATTGTTCACAATGCACATTCTCTATGATTTTATTTGAGGCTGTTCCTGGTCCCAAAGGCCAATGACACGCTTCATCCTGTCATTGACCTAACCGCACTTAATCATTTGTACCCCTTGGTTCACAGTGGAAACACCATGTCAGGTTCTCAATGTTGTCCATGAGGGAGACTACGCTATCAGGGTGGACTTCAACATCAGCCCCTGGGTTTTCACACGAGTGATGGATCGTATAATGGCCAATGTCTGGATCACCTCCACGGCAGCTACATCAAACTACCTGGACAACATCCTAAATAAGACATGAGATACCTGATTACTCTCCTTCTCAACCTTGGCTTCCTCGTCAATGAGGACAAATCCGACCTAATACCATCTCAACACTTTGCCTATCGAGGGATGGAGTTCCATGCTCAGGTAAACAGAGTATGCCTCCCTCACGAATGAGCATTGAAAATCAACACCATGGTGGCTTCCTTGCTGATACAAGACAAACTCTCCGCCCGAGAATTCCTCCGCCTGCTGGGCTTGCTCACTGTGGCAGCAGACCTCATCATCCTAGGTTGCCTCTTTATGCGTCCATTGCAAATGATCCTGTTGTCCAATTGGAGGCCAAGATGTTGCCCATTGCACCAACCTCTCACTATATCGCCAGAGATAAAGTCCCATCTCATTCTATGGGGCGACCTCAGCTGGCTCACGTCGGACGTACCCCTGCAGGTACAACCTCTGGAAATCACCGTCTGTATGGATGCGAGCACAGAGGGCTGGCGTGCAGACCTTCTTCCATCATTCCAAGAAGCCAATGGAGTGTGGCCCCTGCAAGGTTGCAAATTACATATCAATCTTCTCAAGATGAAAACCATCTCAAAAGCCTTTCATTGGTGGCAAGAGGCCCTATATGGAAAGGGAGTTCTCATTCTGTCTGACAAAATCAACTGTGGTGTCTTATATCAAACGGCAGGGGGAACCAAGTCCCCAGATCTTTGTGTTCTCGTTTGGGACTTTCTCAGGTGGTGTCATCAACAACAAATCCATGTTCAAGTTCGTCATATTCCAGGCCGATTCAATATATTAGCTGACTCGCTGTCCCGGACGAATCAACTAATACAAACGGAATGGTCTCTGCACCCATCAGTCTTCACACGAATATGTGCCCTATGAGATCGACCTATAGTGGATCTATTTGCAACAAGGTGGAATGCCAAACTTGCAACCTTTGTCTCACCAGTCCCAGATCAGATGGCCAGGGCAGTCGATGCATTTTCCATAGATTGGAACAGCCTGAACACATACGCTTATCCGCCAACACCTCTGATCCTGAAGGTGATACAGAAAGCATGAGAATCAAAGTGTCACCTCATCCTGATTGCCCCGCTCAAGTGGGAAAAATCGTGGATCAACGACCTCATCAATCTGGCTGCGGAAATCCCCAGGAAAATTGGAACATTTCCGCATCTACTAAAACAACCACGATGGCAGGTATTTCATCCCAACCCAGAGTTGCTGAACTTGCATGCCTGGCTCAAATTGAACAAACCCTCAAGAACAAACAGTTCTCCCAACCTGTGGTGGAGAGAATCGCTTGAGCAAGACGGCCCTCCACACTAAAAGTCTATGAAGGCGAATGGAGAGTTTTCATCTGATAGTGTAGCCAAGAAAATATTACGCCTCTGCAGGTGTCAATACCTCAAATAGCTGACTTCCTACTATGGCTCTTTGATGAGAAACAGTTAGCACCAATCACCATCAAAGGCTTTCATTCCACAATCTCTGACAAACTGCGTCATCATGGAAGAGAGGATGTGGGACAAAACAAAGATCTATCCGATCTCCTGGCTAACTTTGATTTCACACGGCCAAAGCATTTGGCGACATGCCATAAGTGGAATTTATCATGGGTACTCACATGGCTGAACAAGACACCATTTTAACTGCTCTCGCAAGCCTCATTGGTTCATCTCTCATACAAGACCTGCTTCCTCATCACATTGACGACAGCAGGCCGCATCAGTGAAATAATGCGCTATCAGTCAACCCCAACTACTTACAGTTCAGACAAGACGGGTCGGTAGCACTCATGACAAAAACAGACTACCATTCATGGGCAACCAAACCTTTGTAATGAAATCTGTGGCTACTTTAGACACTTCATATCAAGGTCGTCTACAGGCCCCAGTATGGGCTCTGAAGTGGTAGCTGAAAAGGAAAGAGCTGGTTCGTCGAGGTAGATCACACCTCTTTTTACCACTCAGAGAGGGAAAGGATGACATATCAGCACAGGTGCTTTCATTCTGGATTAAAGGGTTATTCGTTCGGCATATCGGGAAATAACTCCAACTCATGTGTTTATTATGTATTTCGGCACACGAAGTTAGGGCAGTCACCACAAGCATTGCATTTAAGCAAAACTGTTCCCTGACTGACATCATTCATGCCATGGGATGGAGGTCTCAGTCCACTTTCTCCAGCTTTTATCTCCAAGATCTGTCATCCCAAAAGACTCAGCTTGACCTGGTAGGACCTTTAGCCATGGCGCAAAAGGTTACCTTCCAGGGTCGGTCAACAGCTTCATAGGAAGCGGCTTCACGACTTCTGCTGGATTTGCAGTGGGAACAGAATTTTCCCTTCAAAGCCACTCCCCGACATATGGATTCTGTTCTCTAGTCAGGTCATCTAGAAGCTGTCTCACATACCTTAAGGGACCAGAGATGGGCTCTCCAGGGTAACAGGATGTAACTCCCTCCACCCCTTGCCTATTCTCCTAAGGTATTATGATCGGGTAGTGTATTTGAAGATGAAACCAATTTTTCTAAGTAAAATATGTTTCTTTGATAATACTTACCCGATAATAATACACATACATCCTCCCAGCCTCCCCATAGTTACATCCTTATCAGAGAGCATGCTCCTGCTCCAGTAGTAACTGAAGTATGCAATGGATTTAGTGCCAAATCCCTATACCAAGGGGAGATCACTCTAGTTAACTGCCAACTAGGTGGGCAGATAACTTTTAGCTTTTAGCTAAAAAGTTTTTAGCTTGGGACGGCAGGATTTGCGAGAAAGTTGTAGTTCTCCTAAGGTATTATGATTGGGTAAGTATTATCGAAGAAACATATTTTACTTAGAAAAATTGTTTTTTTTAATGCTTTTTGTTTCTAAATTTAGGGTGAGAGTTGTGGACTTCACAAGTTCTTTGTGAGTTTCAATCTGATTCTGATTGTTGGAGTGTCCGTCCTTGCCATTCTGCCTAAAATTCAAGAAGGTACAACAGTAGCGAGAGTTACATGTGTCATTGATGACAGTTAGCTGTTATATTTCATTGTCAAAGATGGGGATATTTTTATTCTATGGACATATTGTAAAACAAGTTTATAAATAACCTCTTTTGGGACCGTAAAAATTACTTTAATGCACTGTGTTTTCTCCAGGCTGTGCCCTTTAGCCTTTTAGCATGGTAAAATTTTATAGGGTGTAAGTAAACATCTGCAACACATCATAAAAGATGCACACAAAAAATAACTTTTTATATCTTTTGCAAACCTTGTACTCGGTGACCTGACTATCCAGATCCACTAAGTCATTAAGACCCTTAATTTTATTAACTCAGGCCATGTAGCAAGCTTGTCATTGATCAGGATTACCTCATGCTTTGATAGAGCTCTAAGCAAGCAGATCATAAAGAATTAGATAATATCTGATTTTTTCATGCTGAATACTAAATCAGTGAAGATTATAATAATGACTGATGTTGTCATAGAATTCAGGTGCTGAGGCCATAGGAAGAGAATATATTTAAACTAATTGCCCCAGAATCGTATACAAGTATGTGAAGTGACAGTTTGACCCATCAGGTATAAAGAATGCACAAGAAAATGGACTAATCATACTGCTAATGATTGCAAATAAAAATATTGGCTTTAAAGTGAATGAAATAAAACATAAGATTGTTGTTTTCTTTTTTACAGCTGTGCAGCAATTTAAAAAGAAAACACCCATGACAGAATTATATGTAGTCACCATGTTATTTCAAGTCTTATCTGTAGAAAATAATTTACAAATAATTTACTTTCAGTGAGAAAACACTTCTTTGAGATTAAAGTAATGTAAAGGAATTTGATGTAAATGTTCACAATTTTGGTGATGTATTAAATATTTAATCAGTTCATAGTCAATGATGAAATAATGGGCAGGGTCCCCAAAAAGTGTGAAGTCCCTCTGATTTTGACCCAGGGGGGCCCTTTTTGTGGAAAGCTGGAGAAAACACTGATCATTTCCATAATAATTTTTATCTCATATATATATATATATATATATATATATATATATATATATATATATATATATATATATATATATATATATATATATATATATATATATATATATATATACACACTTTATTAGTCATGCCATTCCACTTTGTACCAACTCTAAATTTTTGTATCTAAGTTGTATTTTCCTGTTTTACTGTATTGCTACTTCTTTATTTACCAAAGTTTCAAATTTTATTTTTTCAAAGCGGTTTGAAATTCTCCAAGCTGTGTGTCATGGAAGTTATGCTTTATGCATTCTATTGGGCATTTTTCACTTGAATGATATGTAAATATGTCCTTTATTTATATATTATTATAAAGTCAATTTCTTTGATTGCCTCAATATGGAGGAGGACTGGAGACATTTTTGCTGTTGCAATCAAAGGGACTTCTTTTTGTCAAAAATGTAATTCTTTCAATTGAAAGTTGGTTATTTTACAAAACATATTTATATGTATATACATACCCCTGTTAACATGTTCTTTGATTGGAAATTATCATGAGACATAGAGAAATGAAATTTGTTCACACTCCTTTTTTCAGCCCAGCCACGATCAGGTTTGCTGCAGTCCTCTGTCATTTCTTTGTATGTGATTTATCTCACCTGGTCGGCCATGACCAACAACCCAGGTAGGCATAGATAGTTGCCCATTATATCCATAATTTTAGCATATGGACTAAAGAAGGCAAAACCTCCAGGTTATATTCTGGAACTGAAAATTTAGGGTAGAAATACCCACTGCATTTGAATAAAAAAGGGGACATTTTCTGAACATAGAAGAAATTTAATTAAATAAAGGTAGGGCATGTAAATATGATGCACAATTTTTTGCACATTCAGTTGATTTTTCAGCCAAAGGCTTTAAGGGACAAAACACTGAGTCAGTCTTCAGTTTAGTGGTTTGTAATTTATTGAATTCAAGTGATGATGTAATTGTAAAATTATGGATAGCTTAGTGCAAGACCAGACATTAAATATGCCATCCACAGATCTGCCAACCCTAACGATTTGACATTAAGTCTAATGGAAATTACCCTTAAAATATGGACTTACGGAAAAAGTAAAAATAATGGAAATATGATTATTGCAGTACAATCCTGATACTGGCTTGTCCATGTTTGATTCGGATCCATGTTTCGTATTAGATTCATTGGTGTTGGTCAGGGATCCAGACTAACTTTACAAGAGTACCTTAGATGCTTTAAACTGCACATATTTTTTCATGCAAAATGTCTGCATGATCAGGCTCTTGCTTATAGAATTTTGTAAAAATGGTGTCCATGCTATATACATCTTCAAGACAAAAGGGACAATAACCCTTTTAAAAAGTTTTAGTGGTCAATATAGAAGAATAAAAAGGAATATTCAGATTCGTGAGGGGAAAAAAGTACAAAGGGCATCATGTTTATTGGACATCATGTGTTGATCTGAGTATGTCTCATGCCATGGCTAGAGAGACGATTGCCATCGCCATGTGAAATTGAAAAAGAAAAGTCAAGGATTACATCAAGTTGACAGATAGCAAGAAGCCATTGAGCTCCATAAGGTTTGGAACTGCAGTTTGTGAAACTGTACTGGAGGTAATTAAGGTCTAAGTGTACTTTACAAACTTTTAAGTTTATGCGCAACATAATGTTTAACATTGCTGCATCAGTCTCAAATCACACTTCTGAACCTTTTAAATGCATGTTTTCCAACTTGACAATAGCAGTACATGATATTTTGTTACACCTTACTGAAAACTGGTCTAACTTACAGAAAGAAAAAAATTGACTGCCTTATTGAGAAGGTCTTGTTAGGGTTGGCAGGTCTGCATCCACAATCACTAGTTTGTATATGGTGATATCCACACAGAGGTATCACTTGTGTGTTAGACATATCATCACCATCATTTAGATTTTGTATGTAAATTTTTGGAAGTTGTGCCGGATACATCATACCATAGTGATCTATGAAATTCATGATACATGATTTAGAAAAAATTGTACAGGCACCCTAAACATTACATGTAAATGAACCAGTAAAATTGTGCAATTTTCAAGCCAATTTTGTCACAGTTTTCACCCTTATTTGACTCATATTATATTAGTTTTTTTTTTTCTTTCTTTCCCATATCTTTAAAGTGAATTTATGGAGTTTTGGTGATTTTTTTAATCAGAATTCATAAAAACAGCGATAAATGTGTAGCCAGCTCTGAAGTCAGGACATTTTCTAACAACAGTTTATTAGTAAATATATTCCAGATCAAAAAGTTTGTTGTTGTGACCTATTTATATGCTATGCAGAGCAGTGTGTGATATACTTTCTAGATGGAAACTCTAAAACATATTACTTTTGGTCATCAGTTATGAAGTACAGTTTGTAACAAAGATTGTTTAGATGTTAGAATTAGGTTACAGGAACCTATGTATTGTGGGATGCAGGTATAGGTGTGAAGTGACAGGGACCTGTATATTGTGGGACTTGCTATACCTGCTATAGTTGTGAAGTGACAGGAACCTATGTTTTGTTGGATGCAGGTATAGGTTTGAAGTGACAGGGACCTGTGTATTTTGGGATGCAGGTATAGGTGTAAAGTGACACAGAGTTTTTGAAATGCTTTGCATTCACTTAAAAATTTCTTTATGGGTACCAGTTTTACAAAAAAAAACAACAAAATCAATTCATATATTTTTGCCATAAGAGACATTTTTGTCAAAACCATATCAGAAGACACAAGTACTTACAAACTTATGTAGATTTATATCCTCCTTGTATGTAACACAGATATAGCTAATGCTGTGACTGTCTGTGTAGTCCATATGTCTGTCTGTTAGAAACAAAGCAGAAGACATAAGTACTTAAAAATGTGTAGATTTAGATCCACCTAGTATATAATACAGATATAGGTAATGCTATGTCTATCTGTGTCTGTCAGAACCATATCAGAACACATAAGTACCTACAACACATTTAAATTTATATCCTCGTATAAAATACAGATATAGCTAATGCTATGTCAGCTTGTGTGGTCTGTCTGTTATAACCATCTCAGAAGACAAGTACCTACAAACATGTAGATTTATATCCAACTAGTATGTAATACAGATATAGCTAATGCTATGTCAGCTTGTGTGGTCTGTCTGTCTGTCTGTCAGAACCATATCAGAAGACATAAGTACATACACATGTAGATTTATATCCTTTTAGTATGTAATACAGATACCTAATGCCATGTCTCTCTGTCTCTATGTCTAGTCTATCTGTCTGTGAACATTTTTATTTCCTGAAAATAATTCTCAAACCATTCAAGGTATTTCTATAAAACTTAGTACACATATTAGACCAGTGGTCCAGATGTGCTTTGTTTATTCACAGTTCTTAAGTTTAAATATTTTTAGCATTTTTTGTCTGTTTGTACATCCATCCATCCATTATCCACACCTTCATTTCAGGGTAGAACTTCAAAACTGTTTCAGATATCTCAGCTTTTAAATATGGCACATATTAGACTAGTGGTGTAGATGTGATATGGCACACATATTAGACTAGTGGTGTAGATGTGAAATGGCACACATATTAGACTAGTGGGGTAGATGTGATATGGCACTCATATTAGACTAGTGGTGTAGATGTGATATGGCACATATTAGACTAGTTGTGTTGATGTGATAGGACATACATATTAGACTAGTTGTGTAGATGTGATATGGCACATATTAGACTAGTTGTGTAGATGTGATATGGCACACGATTAGACTAGTTGTGTAGATGTGATATGGCACATATTAGATTAGTTGTGTAGATGTGATAGGGCACACGATTAGACTAGTTGTGTAGATGTGATATGGCATACATATTAGACGAGTGGTGTAGAAGTGATATGGCACGCATATTAGACTAATGGTGTAGATGTGATATGGCACTCATATTAGACTAGTGGTGTAGATGTGATATGGCACACATATTAGACTAGTGATGTAGATGTGATATGGCATACATATTAGACTAGCGGTGTAGATGTGTCTTTTGCTAATCACAGCGCTCGATTTTCAGTGTTTTTTAATGTTTTCATCTGTTTGTTTGTCCATCTGTCTATTATCCACTTCATCTTTTGCGGCAAAACTCCAAAACCATTTAAGATATCTCTGAACTTTGCTACATTTATCAAAGTAGCATAAGAATTGAGAGTGTTGGACCATAGGGTCTTTATGAGTCAGTAAAAATCTTTATATAAGTGGGTGATTACGGCATATGTCATCTTTAGAAGAAGGTACTGCTTGAAGGAATGTGGAGGCATTCCCTCCCATCTACTGGGGTGGTCTAGTTATCACCGGTTCCTAACTGGTTTTGTTATCTTGGTAATTCCTCAGATGGAAAAATTCTGGTTGATTCATTGGTTACACTGATCACCATGTCTTGTTAGTCTGGGGTTTATATGCCCCCTTGCCACCAGTGCAGTCACATTTTGGGTCATGTGGCATTAGAATCATAACCTCATGTTTGCAGCTGGTGCACTATATTTGAGTGACAGTAATATTTAATGCAGCCAGGATTCAAATGACATTATTGTTTAATGCAGTTGGGTTTTGACTTGAGTAGTGGTTCAACTCAAAAACAAAAAAAAGTTCTTAAGTGGAATTGGGGCTAAAAGATGTGGATAGACAACCCTCTTGAAGTATTTATTAATAGTAGCAACATTGAGCTTAAAAATAGAGAATATTTTTGGATATGCCAATAACGCACTCTGTAATTTGTATAGGGATGATTTGTATTTGATGAAACCACCAAAAAAAAATGCTGCTTTAAAAGTAAATGAATAGACAGCATATAAGACAGAAGGGATATTATTTGTGATCGTTTGTTTGATCTTTTTCTTCAGATAAATCCTGCAACCCAAGCCTTGTGAGTGGCTATAGAAACGCAACTGCAACCGATAAACAGGAGAATGTTGCAGTGCCCTTTGACTCTCTGAGCTATATCTCCCTTTTGCTGTTTTTGTTGGCAGTCCTGTACTCCAGGTATGGTATGACTCCATGTAAAGGGCACCTGCTCATTAAAAACAGTAATTTTATGAAACTCTTAGTTTCATGTACAAATGTAACATTTGTATAAAGAATGCCTATAAGGAAAGGAAAAAACTTACAGTCCCTTGATTATCTGGCACAGACAGCTTTTACTGTATGAGGAAGTATGCAGTTTTCATCTTAGAGGTGAAATGTTCTTTGAGAATTTACATTTTGGATGAATGTGTCCTTTTCCTCATTAGACAGGCTTCTTCTTGATGATTGGAGATGCCTGAAAGTGTTCTTTTCCACATTAGACAGAGTTCATTTTGATGATTAGAGATGCCAAAAAGTGTCCTTTTCCACATTAGTCAAGGTTCATCTTGATGATTAGAGGTACCTGAAAGTATCTTTTCCACATTAGACGGGGTTCATTTTGATGATTAGAGATGCCTGAAAGTGTCCTTTTCAAAATTAGACAGGGTTCATCTTGATGACTAGAGATGCCTGAGAGTGTCCTTTTCCACATTAGGGTTCATCTTGATGATTGGAGATGCATTTAAGTGTCTTTTTCCACATTAGACAGGGTTCATTTTGATGATTAGAGATGCCTGAAAGTGTCCTTTTCCACATTAGACAGGGTTCATTTTGATGATTGGAGCTGGCTGAAAGTGTCCTTTTCCACATTAGGGTTCATTTTGATGATTGGAGGTGCCTGAAAGTGTCCTTTTCCACATTAGGGTTCATCTTGATGATTAGAGATGCCTGAAAGTGTCCTTTTCCACATGAGAGTTCATCTTGATGATTAGAGATGCCTGAAAGTGTCCTCTTCCACATTAGGGTTCATCTTGATGATTGGAGATGCCTGAAAGTGTCCTTTTCCACATTAGACAGGGTTCATTTTGATGATTAGAGCTGGCTGAAAGTGTCCTTTTCCACATTAGACAGGGTTTATCTTGATGATTAGAGATGCCTGAAAGTGTCCTTTTCCACATTAGACAGGGTTCATTTTGATGATTAGAGATGCCTGAAAGTGTCCTTTTCCACATTAGACAGGGTTCATTTTGATGATTGGAGCTGCCTGAAAGTGTCCTTTTCCACATTAGACGGGGTTCATTTTGATGCTTAGAGCTGGCTGAAAGTGTCCTTTTCCACATTAGGGTTCATTTTGATGATTGGAGATGCCTGAAAGTGTCATTTTCCACGTTAGATGGGGTTCATTTTGATGATTGGAGCTGGCTGAAAGTGTCCTTTTCCACATTAGGGTTCATCTTGATGATTAGAGATGCCTGAAAGTGTCCTTTTCCACATTAGGGTTCATCTTGATGATTGGAGATGCCTGAAAGTGTCCTTTTCCACATTAGACAGGGTTCATTTTGATGATTAGAGCTGGCTGAAAGTGTCCTTTTCCACATTAGGGTTTATCTTGATGATTAGAGATGCCTGAAAGTGTCCTTTTCCACATTAGGGTTCATTTTGATGATTAGAGATGCCTGAAAGTGTCCTTTCCACATTAGGGTTCATCTTGATGATTGGAGATGCCTGAAAGTGTCCTTTTCCACATTAGGGTTCATCTTGATGATTAGAACTGGCTGAAAGTGTCCTTTTCCACATTAGAGTTCATTTTGATGATTGGAGATACCTGAAAGTGTCCTTTTCCACATTAGACGGTTCATTTTGATGATTAGAGCTGCCTGAAAGTGTCCTATTCCACATTAGACAGGGTTCATTTTGATGCTTAGAGCTGGCTGAAAGTGTCCTTTTCCACATTAGGGTTCATTTTGATGATTGGAGATGCCTGAAAGTGTCCTTTTCCACATTAGGGTTCATCTTAATGATTGGAGATGCCTGAAGTGTCCTTTTCCACATTAGACATGGTTTATTGTCATGATTAGAGAATGCTGAAAGTGTCCTTTTCCACATTTGACATGGTTCATCGTGATCGTTAGAGGTGGTCATCTTGATCATTAGAGGTGGCCAAAAGGGTCCTTTTCCACATTTGACAGAGTTCATTGTCATGATTAGAGATGGCTGAAAGTGTCCTTTTCCACACTATGCTGGATTCATCTTGATGGTTTGAGATGCCTGAAAGTGTCCCATATGGGCAGATATCCATTATGTAGATGTTGCATGCTTTTTAATTAACATCCAAGCACTAAACTATTCTGGAAAATTCAGTCATTTCATTGCAAGGGAGATGCATATGGAACTCTGCCTTGTATGCATGTTTGTACATTCAGTCCCTTGTTTTTTTTGGGGGTTCATATATAGGATTTTCTTTACCATCAAATGACCAACTGCTTAGAGCATGTAAGATTAGCCTTAGGTAATTCTGATTTGCCATTATGATTTGTAACATAGAAATGTGGAGAAACCTCTGAGATTCATGGATACTTTATGTAATTTCTGAAAGGCTTGGCTGTAATCTTCTATAATACTGGATCTCAAGAGTTTCATTTTTAGGTCACCTAGCTGTAGGGCCAATTGAGTGTACGGTATGGTCCATTGTCCATCATGTTTTGTCTGTTCACATTTGCTATTTACATCTTCTCAAAAACTGCTTGATCAATTTGGACATGATTTTAAAGGCAGCATTCTGACATCAAAATCATTCAGCTTTGTTAAATGTTTGCCGATCTGTTATCCAATATGGCCATCTTTATCAAAAATAGAAAAACCTGTCAACAACTTATTAAAAACTGCTGAACAGAATCTGAATGAATTTTACATAAAACATCATGGATTGAAGATCTTTCAGATTTATTCAAACAATGCTGATCTGTGATCAAATATGGCCACCATTGCTAAAAACGGAAAAACCTTTAAATTACTTCTCAGTAACTGCTCAACAGAATTTGACAAAATTTGACAGAAAGCATCCTGGCATGTATGACTTTTCAAACTTGTACAAACAGTGCTGATCAGCCATCAAATAGGGCCTCCATTGCTAAACATAGAAAACCTTTGAATGACTTCTAAAAATGTACTACATAGAAAGCATCCTGGCATAAAGGAATTTTAAATTTGTACAAATGATGGCATTTCACCATCAGAAATGGCCACCGTTACTAAAATGTAACAAAAACTTTAAATGACTTCTCAGAAACTGCTCAGGAGGATTTGACCAAATTTGACAAAAAGCATCTTGGCATGAAGGGTTTTAAATTTGTGCAAATGAGGCCAATCTGACATTAAATGTGGCTGCTGTTACTAAAAATAATAATTTCTCTGAACAAGCTGCTTAACAGAATTTGACCAAATTTGACAAAAAGTATCCTTGCTTGAAGTGCCTTCACATTGATATGAATGATGCCAATCCACCATCAGATATGGCCACTGTTGCTAACTGTTGCTAAAAATAGAAAAATATTTACATAACTGTATCTTAAAATAATCACTTAACATTTTACCAACATTGATGTAAAGCGTCTGGCATAGAGGCCTTGAATATCGGACAAATGATGCCAATGTGCCAGCAGATATGGATTAAGATATAAAACTAGAGAAATGTTGAAGTGATTGTTTTATAACATGCAGTCAACATCATTGCAAGAAATTTGAACAGAAAATGTCTTACTGACCCAGAATTCTTGGCCAGCTGCTTTTGCATTTTGCTGTTCATGTGACCATTCCATCAATCCAAAACCAGCAAAGATAATTGCTTTTGATTTAATAAATGATGTGAAACCTAGTGTTTTCTCCAGGACACATTATTGTATAAATCGTTGCTAAATTTAATGAATCCCCCCCCCCATCCCACCCCCAGGTGAGTGCATGCAAATTTTACACATAAGATTTACCATAAGCCTGATGAAAACTGTGATCTTGATTAATATAAAATAACTCGTACTGATCATTTCTAGATTAACTGCCTAAATCAAATATGTATTAAGTGACATTTTGCATTTGTGCAATGATACATTTTAATTTGATTATCTAGTCATTGCAGGGATTCTACAATCTTCACTTAGTGAGGTTGTAAAATTGTATAATTTTTGTTGTTGTTGGTGGTAATGTCTCTGCTAATACAGAGTTACATGCAGTTCCTCTCCTCAAAAATTGAAAATTCCACCCATACTAAATTGCCAGAGCAGGTTTTCCACTATATGTAAAAATATGCAAAAATTATGGAGAAATCACTGCAAACCTATGAATCCTATTGTAAGACTTTTTCAGATAAAGTCCTTTCTTCTCTTAATAAACAAATTTACCTCAGTGTAAAGGTAAAGACTATCAGTTACATGTAGTGGTTGGAATAAATATATTAGAGTAAACAATTAAGTGCTTTCTATCGCTATCTTTTACTTTTTTCCCCAGCATTCGCACCTCTGCTAACAGTCAAGTTGGAAAGATCACCATGTCTGAAAAGACCATACTACAGACTGAAACAGGTCAGTAATTTTGTTGGTTTGCAGGTTTGGAATTTCGTATAGCTAAAAATTCGTCATAAAATCGTGGAAATTATGAATAAGAATTTTGTACTTGTTGCTTGGTGTTGTGAATCTGGTCAAAAGTAAATGTATTTATTTTAAAATTTCTTGCAAAAGATTGTCGTTGTTGCATGTTTACCAGCATGTGTAATGGTCTTGCTTTTCTGTTAATTATATCCCAACTTCCAGAATTAGCAGCATATAGGATTCTGTTTGTCCATCCATCTGTATCTCTATCTGACAGATTCAATCAATCTAATTAACCTAGATGCTTATCACCTTATTATTATGTATATATGCATGCATGTCCACACATATGTGCATAATAATTGGGGTTGGTTTGTAATTGACATAAATAAAATATGGTATGGTATTTTTGGGGATATATTGACATAAATAAAATATGGTATGGTATTTTGGGGGATATATTGACATAAATAAAATATGGTATGGTATTTTTGGGGACATATTGACATAAATAAAATATGGTATGGTATTTTGGGGGATATATTGACATAAATAAAATATGGTATGGTATTTTTGGGGACATATTGACATAAATAAAATATGGTATGGTTTTTTTGGGGACATATTGACATAAATAAAATATGGTATGGTATTTTCTGTATGTTGTTGGACCCTCTTTGTTTTCAGACACAAAAAATGTGCCAAAATAATGTTTATTTTGATGTCTTGTAATTTTTGGACAATTTTTTTACAATAAAATTTGTGCTGGACTTATGCTTTTGGACAAAATCAGAGGAGACCTAGTGTTTTGTTTTCAAGTAAAAGTCTCTGTGTTTGCTTGTAATTAAACCACAGACACTCATTTCTGTCTGTAAAATAGAGAAAACTGTTGATAACAGTCACTCTACTCCTAGAGCCGCATTAGGTACCAAATGCAGGACTCAAGTATTCAAAGTGGCAGACTCAACTCAGCCTCAAGCACTTAAAATTGCAGTTGCCTACAGCACTGTCTCTAACTAGGTCAGAGAACATGCCTATATATACAACCACCCCTATCAAGAAAGTTTAGAAAATTTGTATCCGAAAAATTAGTGCAGTTTCCATTGATAAGAAGTGCAAAGCTTGCTCATATATTTAGTATCTGCACACTGAAAACTGTACATCAGTTAGAAAATATTACAATAAAAAAGATTTTGATTGTCTGTCATTTTGAGTTTACTACTGTGGGTTGCTTTAATAAAGGAAAATAGGTTGATAATATTAATTGGTAGACAAGTAATTTTACTGTCCTGTAGGCATGAAAGTCAAATATCAGCTAAATATCTCTATGGGTTTTAGTGGGCCACACATAGTATAGCTTGCAAAGTCATTCTTAGTAGGTCATATTGTAGCTGTTTCCCTTGTGTTTCTTAACTAGTAATGTACAGTAAAGATTGTTTATTACGTTCAGGGTTCCCACGGTCATTCAAGGTCATTGAAAGTCATTGAGAAATGAACACTTCATTTCAAAGCCTTGAAAGTCATTGATTTTTCACCTAGGTCATGGAAAGTCCTTGAATTTGGGAGATTTTGTTTAAAAATATGATGGAAAATTTTGCATTTGAGTCATTTATTTAACGTTGTGTGAGGATTGGAAGTACGATTTGATTTTTCCATCATCTGCTAGCCATTCTGCCATTATTAGAATCCATGGGAAGTAATCAAACATTGTGCATAACGTTCCTTTTACATCTTGTAATTAACGCATGCGCACTCTTTCACTTTACCACGTGTATCCACTAAGCAAGAATGTGTCTTTAGCAACAGAGTCTTTTTAATGAGTGATCTTTGCAAAGTGCACATTCAGCAATAGTTGTCTGCAAGGCATAGACTGTAATGACCCTTAAATTGCTAGTCAAGACATAAGTCATGCCGCTGGTTGAGGTCTACTTGTTGAGACTTAAGTCGTTTTTCAGGTAAGCAACTGTTTACACCACCCAGTACTTTGGCTTGACATGAATGGCTGTTAAACTAAATTTGATTGGTACATTGGGCCCTGGAACAATCATTCTGTCATAGTCTTAACCTTGTGTGAAAGAAGTTTTATAAATACATGTTTATGATAGACACTACCTAGAAAACTAAAAATGGCTGAATCCGAACATGTTTCATCTCTTCATCTCCAGATGACAATTTGATTCAGCAAATACTGGCTGATGATAGCGATGAAGACAGTGATTTTGAAAGTTTTGAAGTATATAAGATTATTAGAGCTGGGAAAGTGTAACTGGAAATGCCAGTGAGTTTTTTTTAGCATGAAGTGATGTTGCAATCAAGTCCGATGTACATGCTGGATGCACAAAAACTGACAGCATGTCGGTCAACCCCCTGTTCAGCGGTATTTCAAAATTAAATGTATAAATGGAGAATATCAAGCCTATGGACCATTTTAGGCTATATTTGTATTAGGATTTCTTGCAGCTGATCATAGATCAAATGAATCTTTATGCACAGCAGAGAATAAATGGTGCAGACTTGATTGGCAACAGTCGCATGAGAAAATGGAAGCCTGTCACACCTGATGAATTGAAACTCTTTTTTTTTGCATCGATTATAGCCAAGGGTTTGGTGCATAAATCCTATTTCGATTTTTACCAAACATCTGAAAGACAAAGGTAATTTTTATATTTACCTGTATTTTGCACATGTAAGTGCAAATATGACACAGTTACATATGTGACTTAATGCTTATAATAAAGTTCAGACATCAATAATTATTTTTCATAATAGGGTTTGTGTACTGATTATGTGCAGTAACTTAAATACAGGCAATTAATAGGCAGAGTGCAATTTTCATTTCTTTTCTTAAACAATTCATCACTGAGGGATCTTTTGCTACAAAACTATACAGCACTTTAAGGGTTATGTGGCTGAGAAAAAATGCGACTTTGAGATACAGAGTGCTTTGCATAGTGTGCAAGATAAACATCGATATAGCAGGAATGGGCATTGCTGCCTGAAGTTGAAACTTATGCTGTTTCGATGTCAGCGTTCACAGGGTCAGCGCAAAAAATGTTATTTAATTCTTTATCATTGCTGTAGTCTGCATCATAAAAGCCAGTTTCAACTTTGTCAGCGGGTTCTACAAATTCAACGATTGACAGTGGGGGTGCAATTACAGTGACGGGTTTCATGCAATGCAGTGATGTGCTAAAGGCTGAAATATTATGGATGTCAGCAGCCTTTTCCAGGCAGCAGACAAACTGACAGATGAAGCAATCACTCTAATGTCTCAGTCCAATGGACTTGGAAAAAAAAGAAAAAGAAGAGAAAGTGAAAGTACTAGAGTTGCAGCTGAAAGAGAAAGTACAGCAGCTAAAGAGCAGTGTTTATTATTTGGGTGCAGTTACAATGACTTTATTATCATTTGCGTTTCATATTTCATTATATCTGTTTTTCTCTTGCATTTATTTTTGTTTCTTGTATTTAAATTAGTAACTGGAAGTAGAACAAATAATACTGAGAGTAGTCATTGAAAACTGGTCATTAAAAAGTCATTGAAAAGTCATTGAATTTCAGTTCTCCTGATCTGAATGAACCCTGTATGTTCTTGGATACGTTTCCTCTGTTATAACATTTGAGTTTCAATTCCCCGGCCAAATTTCTAACTAATATGTATTCCAAACGCTTTGTTATAACGTTCTTTGTTACAACCTTTAATTGGTTACAGCGTTTGAGTTTTTTGTGGTCCACCTGAGAAAATTAGCTCAAATATAACGTTTTTATCACCTGACATGCTGAAGCCAGATAAACAATGGCAGTCAGTGCTAAAAAAGTTTGATAGCCTGACGGGCTTGTCAAAAAAAAAAAAAACTAATTTACCTGAGAACAAGTTGTTAATTGATTACCTTATTGTTGTAATCTGTATAGTTTAGGCCAAATGCTGCATGTTTTTTGAGGCTTTCCAAGCAATAAAGGGATCAAATGTGATTTTTTAAAAAGCCACTAGCCCTGGGCCTGTGTCTGAAAAAAAAATTCTTCGAGTACTGGCAGTTGTTTAAACAACAAAGGTGCCAGGTAACAAAAGCGTGATAATCACACATCATTCATAATCAGTAAATAACAAAGGCCTAACAAAGGCGCCAGGTAACAAAAGCATGATAGTCACACCTCATTCATACTCGGTACTTTAGAATCATGGGTTACTGGTTCAACGTAATTATAGCATTATTTGCATGTCATTGAAAAACATATCAACAAAACATCTCAGATTGATAGAAAACAGATGACTATTGACAATTTATTTTCCATCCAAATAAATAAAGGACTAATTTATTAGTCATTAAGTTATTGAACAAAGACATTTTCACATAAAAGTGGTTTTTATGATTCACCAGCTGATACATGTACATGTAAGTTGATACTTTCAGAAGATGGTAAAACTTACTGATTTATCAATTTTTTTTCATCATAACATGTATTTATACAAATGTATGTTTGTTTTTTTTTGAAGGAGGTAATACTATTACATACGAGTTCTGATGGCAATCATATGAGTATAAATTGTTTACTGCATGTATATCCAATATCATCGACATGGACAGGTACATAAACATTTTGAAAATAAATGAATTTGAATATAACGTTTGCTCGGTTATATTGTTCTGAAATCCCAGTCCCCTCTGAAACATTATAAACAAACTTTACAGTATATAGACCTCATATATACATGACGCACAAGAAAGAAGAGTCTTGTGCTGTAAAGCAAATGTAATTTAAATGAGAAGAAAATCATAATGACATGTATTCCATCATCAGTAGGAGTTGTCCCCACTTTTTGTCAAGTACTTCCTTGAGTCTCAAATTTGGACAAAGATGTACTTGACTTGTGCTTTGGTACTTGAGTACTATTTGCAGCACTACCTCCTTCTAATAAAGGCGGAGAGTGGTTATCAATAGTTTTGCCTTTTTTACCAACAGAAATTAGTATCTGTGAATTAAATAGGGGCAAAGTTTGCTTTAATTGGCCATGAATAGGTACTTCATTATGTCAGAAAATACTTGCTGACACTTCGCAAGTAATTTAAAATCCTTTGTGTCAATTGTCATAAAAGATTCATGCTATCGTCTTTCTCTTAAAACCACCATATTGTGCTGGCTACCATGTGACAATGTTTCTGCATACAAGTGTAGCCCCACATGGGGATAGAATATGTGTATGATAATGGATCCAAACATTATGTCAGAATGATTTCAGTAGATGCATTATCATGTAGTTTTTTTTTTCTTCAAAACTAATAAATGCAGTGTGTTCAGGCCAACAGTTATAAAACTGCTGTTTTAGGTGTGATAGTCATGGTTTTGATTAAAGACCAGTAAATGTAATATTTCTATTATAATTAACAGGAACAATTCCCTATTTTATCTCATTAATTGATACATTAAAAAGTAGGTATGAATTATTAAATTCAAAGGTATCTTGAAACAAAACAAATAATGTTTTAGTTGGCAGAAAAAATACCAGTTCTGGATTTTTTTTACCATCAATTATAGATTGAATTTTATGGTTTGTGTATCTTTATAACAGGTACTTTTTTATTTTTATATTTTTCATTTATTTTACAGCAACAAGTGAGGGCCTTATTTTTCTTTTAGAAAGATGATCAATATTATTTGTATTCAGCATCATGTATATGTAAGCTAGATTATGTAGATTTAGAAAGATCTGATTTCTTTTCACCTTTCAGGTTGTTTTTGTTTTTTTAGTAGAGAAGAATTACTTAAAAGTTAAAGGTTAAAGTGTACCATTTTGTACCAAAATTATTAGAATTAAGTTGTATCTAGATTATTAGAGAATCACTTTCGTGTTTTCAAAGTGATGCAGTATCCCATAAGTATTTATTTTAATTTAAAATCACACAGGTATCATATTAAAATTCTAATTATGACCCCAAAAATGAAAAGAATATCAAACCTTTAGAAATTATATATTAGAACTACATCTGCTGTGCCATTCTGTCTTGTCACCAGGCTATCTGAGAACCGAGTACCTTCTGATGAGAACCGAGGACCTTCTTAATCTCATGTACAATGACCAATAGTAAGACCACTAGCACTTGCCTGGCATGAGTGACGGCAGACATTGTGTCACATAATACTTTTGGAACTAGGATCCACTTTAATAGTTACAACAATTCCTTGCCATTGGGATTTATTTAGGGTCTTCAGGGGACAAAAATGGGCCCATGTCCCAGTGAAAAATATTTCAAAATCATGTAAAATTCCCAATTTTAGCAATGAACTTCTGACATTTTTTTTAACAGTTGGTCTAATTCTTTGCCAAAATGATGGACCTCATTCCCTCTTACTCAAGAAAAATCAATGTTCCGTAACTTGAGCAATGTTCTCAACTCAAATATTTATCTCTGTTATAAATGTTGACAAAGTCCTAATGTCAGGTAAAAATAAAATGTTTTGTTCTGCGGTACCAGAGAGATTGGTTTATTTTGGAACATAGACCTGTCATATATGACAAATACAACTAGTACAATTATGCAAGAACTATCTGACATAGCTGTGAACCTAAATTTTGAAATTTTTTAAATTGCCTCAATTTAATGAAATATAGCATCTTTGCAGTATTATTCTGAATTATTTGAAACATGTCAGTCTTTTTGTTTGGACAGAAATATGATTCCTCAAGATTGAGTGGTTTGTGTAAAGTCTGAGTCTTGTACACAGAAAGTTTTATGAATCCAAGGTCAGATTAGATTTTTTCACATGACCAATTCGATGCAGTTAGGACCCTTTTTAAATGTTGACTTTGAATCCTCTCTACATTACTTTAACAACACATGTTGAAAATTTTATTATTGCTACTTCCATTAGATGGCTGGTCATATTGACATTGAGTTTTCACCAAAAGATTTCTTACGATGTCTAGTTGGTCCTAAATGGAAATGGTTCGAATCTGATATCCTATATGGGCACCATGGCAGCCATCTTGAAAATCTAGTTATTGTTACTCCTCCAAAACAGAAAGTCATATCAGCATGGAGTTTTCACCTGAAGACTTCCTTTAATGTCTTGTTGGTCCTAAATTAAAATGTTGCTGATCTGATGTCCAATATGGCTACCATGGTGACCATCTTGAAAATCTTGTTATTGCTAATCCTCTTAAACGGAAAGTCATTTTAGCATGGGTTTTTTTTCATCAGAAGTCTTTTTTTAGTGTCTAGATTGCCCTAAATAAAAATGATACAAACTGACCTCAATATGGCCATGATGGTGGCCATCTTGAAAATATTATCTCAACTCTTCCCAAATGGATGGCTGTATCAACATGGGGTTTTCACCAATAGACTTCTTATGAAACCTAGTTGCTCCTAAATGAAAATGGTGCCACTCATACATCAGATATGGCTGCCACAATGGCTGTCTTGAAAATCTTGCTGTTACTGCTTCCCCTGAATGGATGGTCATAATGTCTTGGGGTTTTCACCAAAAGACTTCTTCTGATGTCTTCTTTGTCCCAAATGAAAATTTTGCCAATCTTACATCCAGTATGTCCACAACTGCAGCTAATTTGAAAATCTTGTTGTTGCTGAAGAATGTCAAAGATGGTTTCAACACTAAGCAGCTAGAAGGAAGAAATGGTCTTATCTTGAATTCGTGGACATTATTTTGGCTAGTAGAGCAATTAGTCCTTTCGAGGGACTCTTGTTCTCATGGCCACAGTTGAAGGTTGTGCGCGATTAGATTATATCATGTTCTGATATTTGTCCTATTTCATCCTATTATAAGCCCAGGGGCCTACAAGACTGACTGTCAATCTGTTTGGTTTTGTATCTTTTCTGTCTTGGCAAGGTAAATGACACCATTGTATGCCAGAAGCAAATAGAAAAATTGGGAATGTTGAGGCAGAGAAATTTGGCTCAATATTAAACATAATAAAGATAGCAGATAATAATAACATGAATAACTTATTATTATTATTATTAATTGCCATAAGGATAAAAAAAATGTAAAGGAGACCACCCAATAAGTTATATTAAAAGTAAGGATGGTCTAATCATTGGATAAAGTCACCTGCATTTAAAATGTGCTAAAGAGTTCCAAAAGTGTGAGTGTGTGTGGGTCTTATTATTGAGTATGGTCTTATTATTGAACATGGTCTTATCATTGAGTATGTTCTTATCATTGAGTATGGTCTTATCATTGAGAATGGTCTTATTATTGAACATAGTCTTATTATTGAACATGGTCTTATTATTGAACATGGTCTTATCATTGAGTATGTTCTTATCAATGAACATGGTATTATTATTGAACATGGTCTTATCATTGAGTATGTTCTTATCATTGAGTATGTTCTTATCATTGAGTATGGTCTTATTATTGAACATGGTCTTATTATTGAACATGGTCTTATCATTGAGTATGGTCTATCATTGAGTATAGTCTTATCATTGAACAGGGTCTTATTATTGAACATGGTCTTATTATTGAACATGGTCTTATCATTGAGTATGTTCTTATTATTGAACATGGTCTTATTATTGAACAAGATCTTATTATTGAACATGGTCTTATCATTGAGTATGTTCTTATCATTGAGTATGGTCTTATCATTGAGTATGGTCTTATTATTGAACATGGTCATATCATTGAGCATGGTCTTATTATTGAGTATCAGCATATCACTGAGCATGGTCTTATTATTGAGCATGGGCTTTAAATAGCAGGAGTTTTTATGGAAATGTTTTAATCAGCTTCATAATCAATGCACTTTTTTAAAAGTTCTATTCAATTTTCATCGTGACACCTATTTACAGAAACTGACAGATATGGTAAGAAGATTATTGACTGCCATATGTAATCTTAAACACCATAAAAAAATAATCAAGTTTTTGCACATGATTTTCAGCATTATTATGTTTTATTTGTAATCTGATAGAAGAGTGCCAGCAATGAAAATGGTTCAGGACAACTAATGTTAACTTCTCAAAATGATCAAATTTTAATAGAATGTATACTTATGTAGCTGATAATATAATAATTTTGCACATTTTCACATTTTATCAGAAAAACTAAGTCCATAAACAATGTCCAAAACCTATGTCATATAAAATAAATTAATATAAAGTATTCGTTTGTATTGATTTGTGTTACTTGTGAAATGATTGCACGTGAGAACATTATCATAACAAAGAAAGCATGATGTGAGGTTTTAATCCCTTAAATATAGTGTACTGTTTTGTGTTGGTTGACAGTTTCTAAACAGTGGGGGCCCTATTAGGAGATTAAAAATGTATTTAAGAAATATTACAAAAGCACAAAGAACTTTTCATCTCACACAGTGTTTAAAAATGATGAATGATGTATTTAATTACTGCTCAGTGTCTATTCTTGAATTGAAAATGTAGGGGGAAATTCTCCCTTACATTTGAAGAAGAGTAGGGTATTTTCTGAATATAGGAGAGACTTGATGAAAAAAAAGGTTGGGCTTGAAAATATAATGCATGATTTTCACATATTTGGTTTATTTGTCTGTGCGATCTTCTAGAAATTTGTGCAAATCCTGCAATCATGCATCCTAGAATAGACCCTTACTGCTACAAACAATAATTTAGTAGTATGTCATGAAGCAAAACAAATTACTATGCTAAAAAATAAGACAGGAAAACAATGAACAAGTTCCCTAGATAGTACATATGGACAAGTTTTGACCTAATAATTTAGTCATGCAGATGATTGCGGACATGAATTATAGGTGGTTCGTATTAATTTATTCAAAACTATGTAGGTAGTAGTAGACATGGTGCAAAATTTTTATTTGATCAGTGATGTGGGTTTACATTATTTTAGAATGGGACCTTTTTGAGAAGCTGGCAGTAGTTGTCCCGAAAAACTCTCTCTGGCACTTTTCTGTCAGATTATTATCACTTATAGTTAAAAAAGTTATTGCTCAAAAACATGTGAAAACTTCTTGGGACAGAGTTTAGTAGACTATCTAAATATCTTGTGTAATCTTTGTTGACTTTTATTTAATTTGAGTTGAGTGTTGTGTGTATAATCTTCTTTAAAGCTTTTCATGCCTTTTCTTGTAATGATTTTTAATGTAACAGATTTTCACTGTGTGATCATAAAACTAATCTAGCTTCTTTTAGAAATAACATTCATATAGGTTGATGCTTTTTGATTGAATTACACAAAGTTATCTATCATTATTAAGTTTTTGTTATGAAGATAAGAAATAGGTTGCAGTTAATGATTGCATTGACCAAGATTTAAAGTTAAGATTTACCAAGATTTGCAGTGGTAAAAACTATATATTTGATGAGTTTCAAAGGAAAGATGATAATTTAAGGTGTTAGCTTCATATTTATACTGTCCTGCTCTTCAGTCCATATTTATTCGTCTGTCAGTACATTCTTTGTTAAAAGACAGGCCCTAGTGTTGCGGTAATATTTCTCTTTTTAGAAGCAGTAGAACATTATGTTTTCTATTCTAGCATGTTAGCCAATCCATTTACACATTTCGTACTAGTTTGTAACTAATCTACACAAACCTTCACAAAGCATGGTTTACTGAAATTAAAACATTTTCTTATTTTTTATTTTTGGGGACATTATTGATCTCGACAAATGCACTATACAAGCAAAACACTTATCCAAGTCAGTATGTTAATGCTATGGGTATACATAGGACTTAAACACTTGTCCAAGTCTGTATGGTTATGCTATTGGTATAGAAAGGACTTAAACACTTGTCCAAGTCTGTATGCTTATGCTATGGGCATATGAAGGACTTACACACTTGTCCAACTTTGCTTATGCTATTGGTATAGAAAGGACTTAAACACTTGTCCAAGTCTGCATGCTTATGCTATGGGCATACATATGACTTAAAGGGTAAATTTAGTAAAAATAAACAACTACTATACTTTCATCCAATGATATTTTGAATTAGCATAGTGATATACAATCTAGCTTTTTCATTGAGTTATAGGAAACGTCTTGCAAGGGTCAATATCCAAAATTGCCACCTGATAAATCATTGTTTGTTTTCCAATGGACACTGATGTTATCAGCATATATACAACACTCCCTTAATATAAGGTCCTACCTTATAACACCGTTCCTGTATAAGATGGATATTATCATGGATCCCATTTCATTATGTGGTCATATAATTATATGTATAATGTACTTCATTATAAGGCAGTCTCAGTATAAGTCATTATACTCATTGGTTCCCATCGACTACATTATATTGAGAGAGTGCTGTATTTATTGCTGCAAAGTCCAAACTGTTTTTATTTTCATGTCAAATTGTCTGGACTTTTTAACTTACAATTCCAAACAAGGTTTCTTTTCTCATAAGGAGAAGAACAAGTTTTAAAGTATAAATAAAGAAGATTGAAATTTTTTTCAAAAGAGAGATAATTCACAGTGAAATTATAAAGTAGATACAAATTTTGAGCATCAAACTTAAAGATATGGTTAGACTTGAGTATGATTTGATGTAAAGCCAATCAAATCAAAGATATTAATGTTAGGCCAATCAGATCACAGATATTCATGTTAGGCCAATCTAATGATATATATCAATGCTAGGCCAATCAGATCACAGATATTGATGTAAGGCCAATCAAATCACAGATATTGATTCCAGATTGATTTCAAATAAAATAAAATTGAAGCTGCTAAGCCAGATGGGAAGATCTGGCTGCTTCATGGAGAAAGAAATATTTTTGAATTTACTCATTGCAAGGGATGAAGTTAAACATGGCTTAAGGGTCAACATGTGGTCCTTTAATATACATGTGGTCCTTTAATATACAGGTGGTCCATTAATACTGATTTTTTGAGCATCAAAAGAATCAGATAGGGGGTGTACACCAGTTGCTGCACAGAAACTGTTGTTGTACAATGGTTACTTTTTTCTTGATTCTGTGTAGTATTTTTGATGCCACAAGACAAAAAATTTCATTATACATTGATAATTATTTTTCTCTTTAGCAATAAAAATACTGGGTAGCCATGGTTACTCAGTTGATAGAGCATTACACTTGTAATCCATGGGTCATGGGTGCGATATCTGACTAGGCCAACCCGGGTTGGCTGCCTCAGTGTTTCCTTTGGAAGGCACTTAACTCCATTTCCTCTGCATGATATAGCCAAATAATGTGTTAAAAGTGCCATTGAAACCAACTAACAACAAAAAAATATTTCAAAGAATAAGAATAAATAAAGATTGTGTGACAACTGGTTCTGTGCAGGAACTGGTGTAGACCTTCAGTAGAATTGAATTTTTAGGTCTCTTAGGACAGGTGGTCTCACAAAAAAGGTAATCTGTAGCACAGGTTAAACTGTATTTTGAACAGTTAATATTTATTGCCCCCTTTTATTCTTTATGAGGAAATTGTATGATGATAGCAAATTAAAATTTTCCATTTATAAATATGGTACATACAGTTTACTGTAAAGAGCAAGTCTTGAGAACTAATATGAAGATAGTAGTGTGTAATAACATACTTGTGCCAGTATAACTTTTGTCTTTTATAACAAATGTAACGGTTGATTTTAAACAGAAATTAACTTTAAAGTATTGTCACTTTTTTCAGGCTACTCTCGTTTAAGAAAAGGTTAGTACTAATTAGAAGTGTTGTATATACTTGTAAATAAGTCTGATCCAATGGCAAACTGCATAGACCTAGAATTGCCATTGAATAATGCACAGGCAGAACTAGGTCTGTGCAGTTTGTTAGGATTAATAATGTAGAATAGACAATGGCAGATCAGGGTCTGTGTTGTTTGCAGTTGGGCACAACTTATTTGCAAGTATATACGGTAAATGATTACATCAATCAGAATGTATAACCTGAATGTGCAAATCCTTTGTGCAGGGGTGGCAAGATTTTATACCCGGTACCGCAAAATACTTTTTTCATGGTAACTAATTTTTGCTGTTTTCAGATGTCAAAGAATTTATCATCAATTTTTAATTCCAAATGTATCTATTTTCATAAAACCACATGTATTTCCAGCTATATAATTTTGTGAATGCAATCCTCCTGATCACTCTTACAAATGTAACATATATACATGCTTTTAAGTCAGGTTCAACTGCAAATGACATAGACCCTAATCTGCCATCGCATAATACGCCAGCAGATCAGGGATTTACTGATTACTCCTAACAAACTGCATAGACCTAGATCTGCCGGTGGATTATGTGATGAAAGATCTGGGTCTGTGCAGTTTGAAGTTGGCTCCATCTTATACGTGAGTTTACACTGTAACATTCTCAAAAATGCAGGTTTGCTGTGCAGTGTCTTGCTAATCAGAAATCAGTCATCTTTTTTTAATTTGCATCAAGACTCGGCCCATCATTGATAGTGCAAGGTATCCTTTGCAGCCATTCAGAAAAATAGGACAATAATATTCTCCCAGGTTTTTTTTATTAAGAAAGGTGATGTTGTAAAGCCCATGTATGTATGCATTTTGTATTATGTCATGTTGCTCCCTTTACAGATATGTCATGATCATGTGCAGGTTTTTATGTCCCCCGAAAATGGAGTTGGGGGTGGGTAGGTACACTAGAATCAACTTGTCTACCCATCTGTCATGCTTTTGTGTGCTGTTTAGATCGCTGGATCATCAGAGATATCCTCATGTAACTTGGTATGCATGTGTAGAATTAATCTAATGCTCTGCATACAAAATAGTTGCTTTTGTACTTTTGAAGTTATCTCCCCCTTTTTAAAATATAGTGTGCTGTTCATATCTACTAAACTATTTGACATATCTTCATGAAACTTGGTATGGATGTGTAGAATTAATCTAATGCTCTGCATATAAAACAGTTGCTTTTGTACTTTTGAAGTTATCTCCCCCTTTTTAGAATATAGTGTGCTGTTCATATCTACTAAACTATTTGACATATCTTCATGAAACTTGGTATGGATGTGCAACATAACTAGATGGTGTGTAGCATACAAAAGTGGGATGTGTCAGATAGGTATTATTGGAGTTATCTCCCCTTTGAATACAAAGAGGGTGCCATTTATCTCTCCTGAACTGTTTGACATAAAAAACTTGATATGCATTTTTATGATCATGACTAGATAGCATGTAGCATTCAGATGTGGGCTTTTTGGGTTTGATCCTTTTTGAGTTATCTCCCCATTTAGTTTGTGTTCTTCATATCTCCTGAACTGTTTGAGATGTTTTCATGAAAATTGTTGTGATTGTGTATCATAACTAAATCGTTTGTCATCTACAAAAAAATGGGCATTCCTTAATGGAAATATCTCTTGTAGTTGGTATTGTATAAGCCCTTCTATAAGCCTAGCTGTCTCACTGGCAAAACAGGCTGAGATATAGATATCAGTTTTCTGATTGCAATGGCATCATCATTCAAACCTGGAGATTCTATGTTAAAGTACAGTATTAATGTTTTGCAAACCATATACAGGAGAAATACATAATTTGACAGGTTGTATGTGAGGTACCACATATTGCAGCTGAATGTTTTTTTAAATTAATGATGTTGCATGTGATGTGTGTTTGTATTTGCAAATGGAATTGAAAAACAATACATGTAACTAAATGTCAGACTGAGGATGTGAGATTGTTCTTCACATTTTTATAATTTATAGTTTATTAGTTAAAATTTAAAGACAAAGAAACTTTGTGTTTAAAAAACACAAGTTTTCAACCAGTATAAATTATTAATACTTTTCATACTGTTTACATGAAGAGAAAATTTGGATCAGCTTTTGAATAGATACAAGAAATGAGTGAATGACTGATTAGCATAGATGTTGTTATTACTATTTCTTTGTTACATCAGATATATTTATTCTTGTATATGTAGATATATTTCCGTATACCATTCATAATCAAGATTTGAACTAAGCAACCAAGATTTTCAACTGCTGTATATACATGCTTATAAGTTGAGTCCAACTGCAAAATGCACAAACCCAGATCAGAGTCGGTGCAACACTACACTTGGTTTTCTTACAGCTGTACATTCATCCATCATGCTTTTACACCTTGCCTAATTAGCCTGAAAACAAACAGCCAAGCTTAGACTTGTCAGTTAAATAAAGTTGACTTACTCATCCTACATGTATAGCCTGTTTTGGGAGACTTTATGACTAGGCAATAAAATTATGTTGACTTGTTCATCATACATGTATAACCTGTTTTAGGAGACTATGACTAGTCAATAAAATTATGTTGACTTGTTCATCATACATGTATAACCTGTTTTAGGAGACTTTATGATCTGTCAATAATATTATGTTGACTTACTGATCATATATGTATAACCAGTTTTTGGAGACTTTATGATTTGTTTGTCATACACGTACAGTATAACCTGTTTTGGGAGACTTTATGACTAGTCAGTAAAATTATGTTGACTTGTTCATCATACATGTTTTACTTGTTTTGGGAGACTTTATGACACACATTTCTGTAAATAATTCATGTCTATAATTTGATGAATTAATCAATTCTTGACTTTTGTCACCATTGCACAAGGGACCTTTTTTGTGGATGTATGCACAGAGTTTCTGTTTCAAGTTCACAGTTTTGTTGCATCAAGGAATTTTAAACATTGAACTTGCCTGCATTCACATGATTCAGTTAATTTTTTGCTTTATAAATTAAAATCTCTTTATTGAGATTTGAACATTTCTTTTTATTTATTTCTTTTTTATGCTTTTGTCCAGTTTTTGTATTGATCACAAATAATTGAATTTTAAATGCACCCGTTAACTTCTGGCTTTGAATTGAAGTACAAAAATGATTCTGTTCTATGGTATAACTGTATGGTATAACTGTATAGATACATACAATCTATGGTATAACTGTATGGTATAACTGTATAGTATAACTGTATGGTATAACTGTATAGTATAACTTTGTAGATAAATACAATCTATGGTATAACTGTATAGATACATACAATCTATGGTATAACTGTATGGTATAACTGTAGTATAACTGTATAGATACATACAATCTGTGGTATAACTGTGATAGATACATACAATCTATAGTATAAATAATTTATTTACATTAAATAATAAGTATTAGAGGTTGATCAAATTTTTTTATGTTTGAAAAACTATTCTCCTATCTGAACATGTTACAGTATTTAAAATGCTTATGCTTTGGATAGTTATGCAGTAGTTTATTACACTTTATGGTGCAAGTTCTTGTCAAATATACATCAGCTTTTAAAGTGAAATAATTATTTTAAAGTGAACACCATTGTAATTGTGTTTTGGTCACAAACTGATATTAGTCTTGATAAATTTTGGAGAAAAAATTACAATCTATGACACATTTAACAAGTGTTAGTCACTCAATAGTTTGAATACAAGATTTAAATGAGTATGCTGACTAGAAGTCACTTGTAGATCCAAGTTTTGTGTGAGTGTGTGTGTGTGTTAGTCCATTCATCCAACCACTCCTGTTTAATTTTTATACAATAACTGGAGGTCTTCACTATCTACCATTCCAAACTTTCTTGTGGATGACTTGCACTTGGCATAATAAAGGCTGTTGATTTTGGACTAGAAAGATCCAGTGCCAGGGTGACTGTGCCTGAAAGAAGGAAAATGGTTTCCTTACAACATTAGTTGTACATCACAAACCTGGACCAAACGTTAGGGTAATAAAGAAACCTATAGATTTTGATGTCTAAAGGTAAAAAATTAAAGTCATGGTAAGTCGAATAAGAAAATAAAGGTTTTTGCACAGTAAGTTTATTTCAGGACTGCATACCTTGGCCAAAAGTTAGAACTAAATCTTTGAGAACCATTGGTCAATTATCTCCATAGTCATCCATGTCCTATTGGTGCCTACATAGAAGACTATTAAACATGGGGTGGGTGTATAATGTGCCATTCACAATACTCTTATAACATATTGTTGAACTTTTTGGACTTGGACTTTATACACAAAAACTTTGTAAGCATGTTAAAGCAATATCACTTGAGGTACAGATATGAAATTTTGCTGGCTTATATGTATTAATATGCATATGACCTCAATAGCTTTTCAGCTCATATTCAGCAGTATTGCCCTTCTTTTTAAACATTTTTAATCTTCTTGGACTTTTGACTTTTGTGGTAAAAACCTTTTTAGCACAATTCAGCAAAACCCACTTGAGGTAAACATAATTTTTTAGTAGATGTAGATCAGATTTTTGAACCATTAAAGCAATGTTAAAAATTTTTCTGCATTTTTAATTTTTTCTTAGGCTTTGACATATTTAGTTTGTCGTGTTTTATAAACACAAATCTAGTTTTTTGTTTTTTTTTAGGTCCAAAGGCCCAAGTTAGCTTATGGTATTTGTCCACATTGCTATTTTTCAGCTTCTTTTAAAAATCCACTGGGGCAACTTCTATCAAACTAGGAAGTAGTGTTCCTTATGGCATGTTCTACAAAAATTGTGTTTGGGGTGGCTCTGTTTGGAACAATGTGATTTCTATAGAAACCAAAATGGTAACACGAGTTTTGACTTATTATCCAGAGTGGTTCAGTTTCAGTAAAACTTGCTTTTAATTATTTTTAGCACATGCTCTATCAGAATTATATCTGGGATACCTGACTTAGCAACTTTGTGACTTCCTTAGCAACAAGCTAGAATGGTGATCCACATTTTTGATCAAACTTGGCAGAGATTTTTGGTAGGACATGCTCTATCAGAAGTTTGTCAGGGTTGCCTCCCTTAACAACAATGCGTCTTCCATAACAAGTGCTAGTATCACAGAATGAAATTATTTGTCATGGAATGCAGGAGACATGTTTTTGATTAAAAAAGATAAATCAGTTTTGTAGTGTAGAGTCTACATGTAGTCAAAAACATGTATAGTACAAATGTGTAAGAACATGTTCTATCCTTGGTTTCAACATACATATGGCTGAGTACATGGTTACCAATGCAAGGTCATTGTTTCTTCAAGTGCTTCAGTATCCTCCACCTCAGTCACCACATTATACCAACATCAGAGCTGTCTCAAGTGTGTTCTAAAGCTTAAACTTGAATATGAATGTGTTCTATCATTAGTTGATGCATGAATCCATAAGACAGTATTCAGTTCTCAACTTGATGAGTAGTAGAGGTGATTGATTGATTTTAGGTCCAAGGACAAGAAACTATGTAGAGGAAAATAATATTTTCACAGTAAAATTTCTTGTATGTATGATGTATGACAGTTTTAAACATTATGAGGTAGACAATTGTTGCATCACAATTTTATACAGGTATTTTCCTTTTTGATGTTATTTAAACATGTGTAATGATCTGTGGAAAAGTGCATACTAGGTAACATGCATATAGTAATCTAAAGAGAGAGAGAGAGAGATTACTTTTTTTTCACTTGTTTTACTTTTTACAGTCAGACTTTGACCTTGTTATTTTAGGATCTTCTGACTCCAAGGATGAGGAGAAGGGTGGACAGACTGTGTGGGATAATGAAGAAGAAGGGGTGGCCTACAGCTACTCTTTCTTCCACTTCATGTTGGGACTGGCCTCTCTCTATGTCATGATGACCATCACCAATTGGTTCAGGTAAGCACAGATTCCTATGGGTTCATTAACCCCATATGTTAATTGTGTTCATGTTGGACTGGCCTCTCATTACGTCCGGATGACCATCACCAACTGGTTCAGGTAAGCACTGATCCCTTGGGCTTCATTAGGCCCCATATGTTAATTATGTTTATGTTTTGGATTGGCTTGTCACTATGACATGATGACCATCACCAACTGGTTTAGGTAAGCTCAGATCCCTAGGGGTCCAAAGCATACAAATTTTAACTTTTAAATTCTGAAATTTGCAAAACTCATACTGAAATGTCCAAGTCACTGGAAAGTCATACATTTGAAACACTTTATAGTTTTGTTTTTTGCCTCCCTGATACATCGTCACAAACTATTAAAAAAGTATGCGTATGGGTATTATGATTACTAAGTAAATCTACGAATATTACTCAATATATATATATATATATATATATATATATATATATATATATATATATATATATATATATATATATATTTAATAAAAAACGGGGTTACAAATGTTTTATCACTGCTTCCCCCCCTTTTTTAAAATCTTGTTGTAATAAACACTTCTCGCTGTAATAAATGGCATTGTTTACATTTTGCATGTTGAAACATACAGAAATTCAGCCATGATGAAAGTGAGGGTATTCTTTTTTTTATTTCCTTATGCAATAAAATTAGTCTTGCAATATTGCACAAATATTGTGAATACCAGTAAATTAAAATTTTTAGTAAGCAAGATAATTAAGCCCTTGGCTCATGTAAAAATTTGATATTCATAGGTGTACTTAACAGAATGTTATTAATTGCTCACTTAATTAATGCAATTATTAATTTAATTTATTATGTATTTAATTGATTAATTTGTGTATTTATATATTCAGTTATGTACCTATGTACATGATATTTTCACAAAAACTTCAAATAGTGACTCAAAAACATATGTGAACAAAAGCAAAAGTACGAAAAGTATGACTTATTCTAGCTGACCCAATTGATTAAAAATTTCTGTTGTAGACGACTCTTTGAAATTAGTTAATAAAATTCAGTATCTAGAACTGTGATATAAACAACCGTGGAAAATAAAAATCCTTTATGAATTGCTGTCCTGGGTTGAAAAATCAATGAATGACAAAATTATATGGTAAAAGGCCCGAATTATACAGTTTCTATAGTACCAAGTGTTGGATGATATCAGTACCGTAATGGCAGCATGTCATATGATACAAATATGGCATTACTCTTTAAAACTATGTTGGAAAGGTCTGTAGGAGCCCATTGGGTAGTTCTTGGCATTAGAAAAGTTAAAGTTTTGACTTTACCCATCAATATATGATTTTATAGTTATTGCCTCTGTTCTACCTAACTTCTGAAATCTAGGGAGCCACTTTCTCTTTCCACTTATTAATTACATAACAGCTGGATGGATTGACGGTATTCATTTTGTAAACAGATTAAATTATTTACAGAGTGTATGTCCGTTCTTATTTCAATATTTTTTTAGCAGTCATCTGGGTGATCCATCAAAATAACTGCAACCAACTTTAGTTTTCCATTATCCAGGGGACCTTGTTGGTATAATTGTCTATAAATATTTAAACTGTTTAAATCATGCATCACGGAAAATAAATAAATAAGTAAATAAATAATAGAAATAAAATCTACTCACTCGGAGTCAGTGACAGCAAACCAAGAATGATTATCCTTTAGAATGGGTTTATGGCCACTTCTATTGTGTTCTTAAGCAAGGTGTTTAACCTTGCTTCCTGTAGTTTAGCCTACCTGTAAATAGGTGCAAGCATTAGCTTGTGGGGTTGGGATGGGCAGGATCTTGTGGAGAGGGGAGGGGGAGTAATTCGCAAGCAATTGACCTGCTTCCTCCAAGAAGAGTCGTATATACTCCCATTTTCTCTTTTCCTTCACACTATTAAACATTTGGACAAGTTTTGACTGTGAGAGTTATTAGTTGATCTCTGGGAGACTTTTATCTTCATTCTTGACTTTTTCAGCCCCAGCTCTGATTTCAGGACACTGAATGCAAACTTTGCAGCTGTGTGGGTCAAAATGGCATCGAGCTGGCTTTGCATTTTGCTGTATGTGTGGACACTGGTTGCGCCTATTGTACTGCGCAATCGTGAATTCAGTTAAATATAGACAGCATAAATTGGGTCATTTGTACAGGCTGTGTAAGAGATCTTACATCAGTCCAATTTGAAATTATATTTAAAACCATCTGATCTGTATTATATGAAATCATTAAAAAAGTGGTATTAATGAGCACATATCTGTGTAAATTTAATCTGAAATTGCTTCTTACTCTATACAGTGATTCCCTTACTATAAAACCACTCAGTATAACAATGTCCTCATTGTAACACAAATATGGACATTGATTCCATTCAGTTTACTTGACTTAGTTTTTCTGTTTACTCAGTTTAATTGATTTTAGTTATTGAGAACAGAGAAAGGGGAACAAAGTCTACAACAGGTAAATGACTAGACAGCAGTACATGAGATACCACTCATTGGTCAAAAATTGTACCTGAAGTTAGTAATTGGGAAGAAGTCATCTTTTTAACTAATATGGACCAGGGATTCCATTCAGTCCAAATCAGGCACCTAGTCGCTGTAAATTTTCATTCCCTTTTCTCTTTTCTCAGTCAATACATCATTTTCACATTGGGATTTTGTAATAAAAGCTAATGAAATTGGTATATGCACAACACGAGTTATTAGTTAAGTATACCTGTTTGGATTCAGCCCAGAAAATGTGAAAGAAACGGGGTACAATCCAGAAAAAGGTAAAAATTAGACACTAAAGTCAAGCTTATGTGAGCACATTTTCTTCTGTAATCTTTTAACTAGTAACTCACTGGCTTAGCTTGGTCATCTTGTAGTCATTTGCACTGTGGGCAATGATGAGTGACTCACTGGTTTAGTTTGGTTGTCTTGTAGTCATACATTTTATATTTCTTGTCAGTGATGGCTGTGTTGTTAACATCATCATCATCAACAATATTTTGAGTTTGTATTTCAAGTTTTATATCCGAGTGTTTGAAAAGTCGTAGTTCACAACCTGGTTTGCAGATTAGACAAGTGTTTTGTAGATAACATGGGAATCATTAAATTAATATTTTGGTTTTATTGGTTTTAGGTTTTTGTATTATGAGATATTTTATTCCATTTGTCTGCCCTTTTTGTTCAGAATTATTTTACTTTATGTTTGTATGGCACCACAAGATATTTATTAAACTTTTATAAGAGTACATGTGCAGCATGCCTGTATTTGCTTTCCACTTAAATATCCACATTTGTGAACTTTCTGGAAACACTGACTTGCGAGCAAGTTAATTATACGCTTTGGAAATGTAAATGTGATTAATGTTAAATACTATTTGTATTATTGTCTGAAAAATGTTTGTGTTATTTTATTGAGTTTAATGTCATTATTAAGGATCCTTTACACTTAATTTGTATACCTACTCGCTTTAAACAGCATTGAAGATATTGTGATCAGCTCTGTCTGTCCATCCATCAGTTTGTTTGTAACTCTATTTCCTAATAAACTTCTGGGTGTAAATTCACCAAACTTAGTACACAAATTACACTTGTGATAACCATTTGCAAGAGGAGTATGATTTGTGGCCGTCTTCCCTGGGGTCCACTGGAGGAGATAAAACCGCAGTGAGCCACAGAAGTTGCTTTAGTTCAGCATTTAAATTGGGTGTTTTTAGCTCTACTGGTCACAGATCAGGAGAGCTTAAGGGATGGCTTGTTGTTTGTCATCCATCGTGTGCTGTCCATCCATCCATTAGCAGAAGTTTGTTATCGCTATGAAACATTACACATAACATTCATCCCATGCTCCAACTGGTCCTAAATGAAATTGGACCATGGTGGCCATCTTGGAAATCTTGTTATTGCTACTCCTCCTGAACAGAAAGTCATATTGAATTGGGGTTTTCAAAAAACTTCTTATGATGTCTAGTTGGTCCTAAATAAAAATGGTACCGATCTAATGCCCAATATGGCCTCCACTGTATTCATCTTGAACTGTTGCTATCACTACTACTTCTTAATGGATGGTCATATCAACATGGGGTTTCACTAAAAGACTTCTTATGATGTCTAGTTGGACCTAAATGAAAATGCTACTGATCTGTTGTCCAGTATGGTCGCCACAGCAGCCATCTTGAAAATCTTGTTATTGCTACTCCTCCTGAATGGAAAGAGATATTGACATAGGATTTTCACCAGAAGACATCATATGATGTTTATTTGGTCCTAAATGGAAATGGTGCTGCTTGCACAACCAATATGACCACCACAGTAGCCAGCTTGGAAATCTTGTTATCTCTACTCTTGACTGGATGGTCATGTCAACATGGGGTTTTTACTAATAGACTTCTTGTGATGTCTACTTGGTCCTAAATGAAAACTGTGGCAATCTGACATCTAGTATGTCCACCACAGCAGCTAATTTAAAAATATTGTTATTGCTGAAGAATATCAGAGATGGCATCAACACTCAGCAGTTAAAAGGAACAAATGGTCTTAACTTTAATGCCAGGATATTCTTTTTGGCCAGTAGAGCATCAGTCCTTTCAAGGGACTCTTGTTTTATTAAATACAGTGGACGTCATTTATATAAAGCACATATATTTATTTTACAAACAGAAGCAGAATTTAAATGTAAACAAGAAAGATACAAATTGTATAATCATTTGGACTTGAGTAAATTTGCTGTAAGCCAAAATTGTCTGAACCTGACACAATTATAAATGGGTTTCCCAGATGTGTTTAGCAGTTGAGTTCAGTCGATCAAGATTGATGATCAAGAAGTAGTTGAATGTTCTGCATTATTTTATCATTGCACTTACACCCAACTGTGAACAGTATAGACCCAGTTCTGATGTTGTATAATGTACTGACAGATTCTGTGTCAATACTGCTCACTTGAAGTTAGAACAGTTTAGACTCGTATTTGATGTTACATAATGGAATGACATCCAGTGTCTTTGCTGCTTACTTGAATTTAGAACTGTATAGACCCAGATTTGATGTTGTATAATGGACTGGCAGATCCAGTGTCTGTTCTTGTCACTTGAAGTTAGAACTGTATAGACCCAGATTGAATGTTGTATAATGGACTGGCAGATCCATTGTTAATGCTGCTTGAAGTTAGAACTTTATAGACCCAAATCTAATGTTGTATAATGGACTGGCAGATCCAATGTCTGTTCTTTTCACTTCAAGTTAGAACACTATAGACCCAGATCTAATGTTGTATAATGGACTGACAGGTCCAGTGTCTGTTCTTCTCACTTGAAGTTAGAACAATATAGACCAAGATATGATGTTGTATAATGGATTGGCAGATACAGTGTCTGTTCTTCTCACTTGACGTTAAAACAGGGTAGACCCAGATCTAATGTTGTGTAATGGACTGGCAGATCCATTGTCTGTTCTTCTCACTTGAAGTTAAAACAGAGTAGACTTGGATCTGATGCTGTATAATGAATTGACAGATTCAGTGTCTAGCTGTTCATATGGAATTATAGGTAACACAAAGTACACTCCAATCTACCAGCACATTCTCCACTGTTTGCAGTTAGAGGTGTGTGATTCACAAACACATACGGACATCAGTTAAGTCTGTCTTGCCTGTGAAGCAATGGCAAGACATAGTGATCACTCTTTTTGATGGCATTGTTGTTGGTTGTCTTTGTGTCAACTTTATGTTTTTGTATTTAGCTCAGTTTCTCTGACACTTGCATGTAGAGTCATACAACTTTCTAGGTGTATTTATTGTGGAGGGTATTGCTTATAACAGGAAAAGGAGGTCACAGTGACATACCTTGCATACTCAGGTGACTTTGTATTTGGAATATACCTTGGTGGAGGAGGTGCAAACCAACATTCATCAGACTTCTTGTTGTACTGATATGTCTCAGTGTGCCCGATACTTTTTGACAGAGGCATCAGAAGAATGCAATTGTTTATTTATCCTTCTAAAGAATTTTTTACTTATCTTTCACTAGTATACATATGTTGTCACAACCTTTAATATGGTGAGATTACATTATTTTACAAACGTTTCTTTCCAATAAATGAAAATCAAAAAATGGTTTGAATTGTCTAAGATAAAATTGTAAAGAATAAGTTTGTTATTTAGCAGAGTGAAAATGCTGTTAATATTTGTGCTGTGTCGGAATTATTAAACAATAATTAATCCAGTGTTGTAATAGACCTGACTTGAAATAGTGTTATCTTCATTTTCTATTTGTTTTGCACATTTTTGATGTATTAAACTAAATTAAATTTCTTTCCAAGTCTGTTTTGTCTGAAACTATTTAGAAGACCAATGTTGATAATGTATTCAGTAAAATTTCCACCTTCCAACCACCGCAGACCATTCACTATAATAGTAATAACAAAGCTAGTTAATAGATTTTTCCTTCGGTATAGTAAAACCTGTCTTGAGCAGAGACCAGTCCCTTCTGCCAACATAAAGTGGTTTCTCAAGACAGGTGGTTACTAATAAGAGGTCTGTGCAGGAGGACGGCCAGTTGAAATTAAACTGATTTTAAGGAAAAATAACCATAATTACTCTACATATATATTTGTCTTTGTTCATAGTTCTTGTTAGCATATTACATTAATTCATCTAAACATTCATTCATCTAAAAAAGAAAAAAAAATTTTTGTAAAGTTTATATATACTTTTTATACATATGAATGGCAAAGTTAACTAAGGTAATACTTACTTATCCTATTCATAAATTATAAAGCTTGAAAACACTTAATAAATTTATTTAATGCCAAAAGCCAAAATCTACATGACCCATGACATGAATAATAAATGGATCAACTCGATAAACAAAAGGATGTAACAAACGTGGTAAGCTGAACTAATGATAGATCTCTGACTGGGGTAGTTTCATCATAACTAATGATAGATCTCTGACTGGGGTACTTTCATCATTGTATGAAGGATTCATTACCAGTAATATTGATAAAGAAACAAAGAATACAGACCTTTACAGTAACTATAGAATTAACTAATCCAGTCATTACTTGTTAAAACTCCACAGGCAAACGATTTACTGCAGTACCAGACTTGCTACAGGGAAAACATGATGGGTAGATTTGTCCTTATTGGCATTGTGCAAGTTTTCATAACATTTGAATTGAATGTGCATCCATCATTGCTTCAAAGACGGAATGGAAAGGGATTTAAATGATTATGGTTCTACAGTGACAGCATACAAGAGAATACAAATGTTAATTTCAGACATAAAAAAGGTATCCTGCAACACTTAAGTAAAGATCCAGATTTACAAATTACAGTACATTTCATAATAATAACATTGAAATAAGCAGTGGCTGAGTTGAAATAACGACTGTTAAAACTGTGCTGTACAAATATTAATAAAATACAGACTGAAATAGGTAAATACACAAATTTATATATGGCTAAATTTACAGTACAAGTGGAAGATCGGGTAAGCTTTACAAGTTGGTCTACAATAACTCCACAAAAACTCAGAAGTTACAGAAAACAAAGTTTGATTTAAAACGACACATGGTGACACAGTATATGAAATAGCTGTTTTAGGTTCAACCAAATGAATGGCCCATTTGACATAAATCTGAAATCATTCATACATTTGTAAGGATTGAAAAAGCATTGCAGAAATTCTTGAAAATAAAAGTACCTGTTGTATACAGATGTCTTGATGGGTTGTTGATAATACCTAAAGACAATTTATCAATTGTAAAAGTATTTTCTGGATGATTTTATGCCATTTTAAATGACCAACCCAAAACAGTATTTAAGGAATCTTTGCTATGATCCTGTATGTCCAGTTGCTTGCACAAATACCAATCAATTGTGGAAACAAACAGGATTAAAGATAAAAAATACTGAATTAAAAGAATGGTTAACTGAACAGTCAGCCTACACATTACCCAAGCATGCAAGAAAAGAAAATGCATATAGAAGAGTTTATGTCAGTCAAGTGGATAGCAGTGGTATGTGGACATTGTTGACAAGCAGTCATATGAATATACAGTGATGGATAGATTGTAACAAATACATTTTGACCGATGTTTTTCAAATACACTTGGTCTGAAATAGTTGAGAAGTGCATGGAAACAAAGTAGATGACATACGATGCTTTTAAAGACATTTTCAAAGAGTGAAAGTCTGTATAAATACAGTTTGATGAAGGAAAAGAATTCTACAACAAAAAGGTTGAGAATTTCCTATAAAGAATTCTACAACAAAAAGGTTGAGGATTTCCTATAAAGAATTCTTCAACAAAAAGGTTGAGGATTTCCTATAAAGAATTCTACAACAAAAAGTTTGAGGATTTGCTATAAAAGGTAAATAATGAGTACTTCTCAACTTACTCGAGCAAAAGAGCATCTGTAGTTGATATTGTAAAAGAACTTAAAGACTAGAATGTGGAAGTATTTTACTCGAAATGAAACTATAAAATTGATTGACTTTTTAACAAAGCTAATCGTTGGATGTATAGATACTCACCACAGATCAATAGACCCGATTCCATTGAAGCAAGCAAGGAAGAAAACATGAAAAATATGGATCAATCTATTTGATTACTCAACAATTGATATAATAGGTCACCAAAATGTTGAATTGGCAAATTGTTTGAATATTTTAAATACAATTTTTTTTGCAACTACCTTTTTGATTTTACTGAGGAAATATTTAAAATCAGAAAAGTAATTTTAGGCGATCTGGTAGTTTATATACTGGAAGACTTGAAGGGAGAGGGTATATTGGACAGGTTTTAGCAACAAGAGTTATCTCTATGTGACAAAAAAGAAGACGTATGATGTTGGAACATTTTTAAAAACAAAGGTGAACGGCAAAATGTATGTACAAGTTAATCGAAAACACTATAATGTATTTGTTTTACAGTTGGGAACCAGCTGAAAACATTAAACCATTAAAATAAGTGATGATGGATTCCATAATGCATGGATAAAAATATGTTGCATGAAAAACTACTTCGTCACCTAAAATTATTTGCCTTATTTTCACTATTTCCTCGGTTATCATTGACGTAAATGTCAATCAGATACAGTCAGCATTGGACATCTCTTTTGAAAAGATAAGAAACGTAGTATTTTATAAATTAACTGTTTTATAACACATCATGCATACTTTTTAGCAAAACATCCGTCTTTCAGAATGAGTTTTTTCCATCATCAAACTTGGGCAGTTAAGCAAGAATTTGAAGCAAACGTGCATTTCAGAACTGATCCTACCATTCAAATTTTATAATTTCATCAGTTTTTCTACAATACAGGTGCTAACTCCCTTGTATAAACCATAGACTATCTGACAGCATAATCTCTTTGGTATATAATGATGTAAAAATCACTCTCAATGATCATTTAATTTTTCTTTCTAGCATTTTTTCAAATACATAGTCATTTGTGTGATATGATCAATGTTAACTGGAAAGTTTTTATAACTATCAATATCAGAATGTTGATATGGACAAAGCAATTGGCTTATGTGTATAGCTCTGTTATCATGTCTTTGTTCTGAGTATAAAATAAATATCTATGAACGTCCAGACTCACTCCCTAGGATGTACCTCACAAGACTATCAGTTCTACATAATATTAATAAATGACATTGTGTAAGTCAGGAGACTTCTGGTGTCTAAATGTAAATCTGTAATGCAAACAGGTAATCTTTTTTTTTTAGATATATTCTTTTCCTGCACACTGTTTGTAATAGATGTTCTGTACAATTAACTTTTGAATTTTGAGAAATGGATTAATATATTTTTAAAGTCTGATCAAGATAGTCCTGAAATGAGTCCAGGCTGAGAAGAAAATGTCATGCTAAAAGCCTCCTTGAGTCGACAGTGAAATAACTTCGCATGTTACAATTTCAACAGAGTGTTCAAACTCTATATTCCTTTCGCAAACACCGGAGAATCAGTGTTAGCAAAATCTTGTGTACCATGGGCAGAATTACATATTTAATGGAGGGATAGCTTCAGGCCAACACAGAAAAAATAACTATATTATTTTTTTTTTCATCGTGATGATGATGATGATTTGTTTTCTTGCACGAATGGGACCCTCTTCCTATAGCCTAACAAAATGATAGTTTGTGCTTCCTGATACTTTGAAGTGATGTATCATTTGCTGCAGTGAAAACTCGGTCTTTATCCAACATTAGATCATAAAGTTTAAGACCTTAGTTTGAGGTACTGACATTATGATGTCGTTATGTAATGTTCTTCAGATAGTTTTGTAGGATTTCCAATTTGACACACTTAAGTTGATTATTTAAATATGGTATGCTGACCTGAATTTTATTTCCAAAATGTTAGTTTCCCTTGCGGACCCCACCCCCTTCCCCCGAGCACTTCATCGCATAGAACGAGGTGGTCGTTATAAGGGAGACTTCAAATAATTGATGATTACGTCACGAAACATCCATCTATAGCCTAAATGGGGATTCACCCTCCGTATGGAAATACACAAGTACAGAAAAATGTGAATGACCAAAGTCGGAAGGCGACTGACAATACAGCAAACCAACATTTCTGTCAAAGGGAATGTTAAACGGATACAGTACACGATGAAGAACAATATCAGCGTCTGTTAAAAGGAAAAAAAAAAAAAAAAAAAAAAAAGAGCTGCATGTTGGCTACACGATAAATCTCCGAAATGTAACGCCTTTAAATCATTAAGCATCAAATGATCGGGCGCACAGAAGTGAACCAATTATCAGTTTTTGTTGATAGTCTTTGGATAGATATGTGCTACCATACAGTTTGACAGTTTTTTTCTCGAAAGCATGATATATTTCGTTAAAATCATTTCGCCTGTTACTCTAAAACTATTTGGATATTCGTCCTGCACCATATAAACAGGGGAAGTGGTTTGGGGAAACAGGCAGATGAAGTTACTAAGAGGACGACTCAGAATCTATCACAACACGCTATACAACATTTGTGTGACAAGATAATTACTCGTAGCACACTGAAAGAAAGGAAAAATTAAACAAAAGCAACAATGGACCAAACCAAAAAACGACAGCGTTTCAGAGACTAACGTTCACCCCAATGTCCTGTGATGTAAACTAATCTTTCAGAACGCTTTTTCTGATTCTGTAAGTAACACCAAATATGTCTGAATATGGCGGTCACGAGCTGAAAGATTTGAATAAAACTTCGTCTGATTCTGGCCTGAAACAACAGCAAGAAGATAGTAGTATAGATATGGAGAGTTCTAAGTAACAACATGTACACGTTTTATTACTATTGTTTTTCCGAGCAATCCTTGTTCAGATTTGCTTACTACTGTATTTCTGGGTCAATCCTGTTAATTTTTATACTACTGTATTTCTGAACTACCCCTTGTTTACATTTTGATTGTTGTATTCTTAACAACTCCTTGTTCACTTTTGCTTGTTGTATTTCTGCCCAACACATTGTTCACTTATTTACTATTGTATTTGTGGACCACTTATTTCCACTACTGCAATTTATAAAATCAAAACAATTAATAAAAAATATATAATTTGAAAAGTATTAGTCAGCTTTTTTTAATAAGAAAAATCTTTTGTATTTTTGTAGACCGCCTTTTTCTACAACTTCATTTTAAAAAAGTAAACAAAATAGAGGAATATTTTTGTATATTATCCTACTTATCACTTTTTCGTGTATTCCATTTATAAAACAAACCAACACAATTAAAGCACCACAATAAGAAAGGCATTTATAAAACATAAATATACCGTACATTTAAATACACAATGAAACACATTCACAAAAACACAAAAAATACAAATTATAAAAGCCCATTGAAAATAAAAATGTCAAAACTTTAAAAAACAACAACATGTAAAAGCATTTTAAAAACCATGTTATCGAAAGATGCACGTTTCAAAAACACTTTTTCGAGTACCTTGTTCGAGATATTTTAAAAGAAACATTTAAAAACAAATAAAGAAAAGCGCATATATATATATATATTGGAAATTATATAACAAGGAACTTAAATAACAATTTTAATATACAGAAAAACAAAACAACTAACAAAGACCCATAAGAAAACATAACAAAAAAGACAGTGCAAATAACATAATATAACAACAAATAACGTACATATGAAACAACAAAGATACAAATGCATTAAAGATAGAGATAAAACAACAAATCGCAACAATATAAAAGAACAAACCAAGCAACAATACAAAAATAATATAACAGAATCAATAAAAGTGTAACACGAATAGACACAAAACAAGCAACCCAAAGCTATTTTAATTGCATATTACACAATTAAGACAAGAAAAAAATCAAAAGGAAAGAAAATAAAAATAACAAAGAGAGAAATAAACAATAATAAAAGTAGACCCCCCTCTCCTCCGAAAACAGCAAATGACAAACAAAAAAAAGACAAAATCAGGACATACTATTTATTGTTAAATTACATATCCTAATGTGGAATATACAGAACTGTATTTAGACATCTAAGGAGAGAATACCTACTTACGTACCCTTGTTAATACTAATGTCTCCTGCTGAGTCTTTGCTTGTTTTGTTTTGTCTAAATAGAGTATGTCAACATTTGCTGGCATTGCAATTATCCAGCGGAACCCACTTTTACTGTCTGTAAACGCATGTAGCTAATCATTCAACAGAAAAGTTATAAAACATCGAAACTCCTAAAATTATATATATATATATATATATATATATATATATATATATATATATATATATATATATATATATATATATATGTGTGTGTGTGAGTGTGTGTGTGTGTGTGTGTGTGTGTGTGTGATGACGAAGCTTATACCTTAATAACTAACGAGTATAACGGGTAAAGTACATTAAAGATAAACTAGATAGTTTGAACAAAAATACAGGACAGTTTTGCTACAGTAAAGATTATATATATATATATATATATATATATATATATATATATATATATATATATATATATATATATATATATATATATATATATATATATATATATATATATATATATATATATATGAAGTCGAAGCATATATGTTAATAACTAACGAGTCAAGCAGGTTAAAGATAAAACTAATTTTGTGTGGTTCATTTTATAAAATTCATTAATTGGAAAAAGCAATACAGATATAAAAAAAGAAAACATGTCGTCCACTATTTTGTGCATTTTTTTTTTTTTTTTTAAAAGTGTAGTGGTAGATAAACGCTGTCCAGAAATACCAATGCTATCAGAAACTAATTTCCTAAAGGACAAGCACTCGTGTTGCAGAAGAACGGACAAAAGGTGCGACTTGTACGGCGGGATTAGTTCTGAGATGCATATTTATATCAAATTTTCACATAAGTGCCACAACATCATGAAAAGGATTTCATTTTGAAAGTTTAATATTTGGATAAAAACATTGCAAACATGTTGTTTGGTGGTGTCTTGTTTTAAGACAATTAATCAACAAAATGTCCCTCGTGCATTCAAATGGCGCATTTATTGTTGTCCGTATGAGACGGACGTAGACTGAAATTATCTACGGATGTACGGTGTGTGGTAGTGACAAAGATAATGTTAATGACAATATTTATTTTGTATACACTTAACTTAATGATGATTTTCAATTTTAAAATTTCAAAACGGGTAATTAAATTGAGGTTTTGAGATGAAATAAGTAGCAACACAATTTTCAATACAGCGAGTATATAAATGCAAATTGTATTCACGTATGAAACACAAACAGATCACCGAGCAAACAAACAAACAACAACAAAAAAATCTAATGAACAAATTAAATTAACCCATAGTGTTTAAGTAGACAGGGTTTTGATAACAAGATGCCTAAAGTTGGCATGATATCACTTACCTCGCGTACATACTTTAACAGTTTACTTTCACTAAGAAGGTTTATGTAACATTGTAAGAACACAACCTATGTAAACGATCTCCCAAACTTTATACCGTCTTGATTTAACCTATTTTACTATATCCTGATAATAATTCTTTCTAAAGATAAAGATATAATTAATATGCATAGTATCTTGCTCATAATTGAAATCATCCATGAATCTGGTGATATAAACTCATTTATCCAAGTTTTATAGTAACTGGATGAGAAATATAGACTCTATATACTAGTGGTAACAAGCTTTGCCAATCAGATGCAGAGTGTCTTATTAATATGTGCAGATCTCATTTAGCCAGTGAGATACAATATTACCTTAATAATATGCATAGGGCTTGCTCATGATCAAAGTCATCCAACATCTTGATAATATAAAACTATTCATCAAGTTTAATTAAAATCTGATGAGAGAGATATAGATACTGGAGTGTTGACAAGCTCATCCGATCAGACGCAAGGTCACATCATTAATATGTGTGGATTTCAATCACAATCAGACTCAACCAAGATTTTGATGACATGGGCTTATTTACCAAGTTTAATCAAAATCCTATGAAACTACAGTCTCTAGAGTGGTAAGAAACCTCAGCCAACCAGGTGCAATATCATCTAATAAATATACACAAGTCTCACTCATAATACAAATCTTCCAACAACTTTATGATGTTAGCCTTTTTACCATTTGTTTAAAATTGGATCAGAAATATCCCTAGAGGTAAGAAGCTAAGTCCATCATATGCAAGATCATCTTATTAATATCCGTAAATCTTGATCATAATACAATACATTATATATCTTCGTGATAGAAGTCTATTTACCACACTTGGTAAAAAATATAATCAGAAATAGAATCGCTAAATTGTTGATAAGCTCAGCTAATCTGGTGCAAAACTTACCTTATTAATATGCATGGATTTTGCTCATAATTGTACTAATCAATGATATTGATGGTATAATCTCATTTATCAAGTTTGATCACAATCGGATCAGAAATAGTCACTAGAGTGGTAACAAGCTCAAACAATAACACGCAAGATCACCTCATTAATATGCATTAGATCAAAAATATGACTTCCAGAGCGGTAATAAAATCAGCTAATCAGATGCAAGGTCACCGCATTAATATGCATTGATCCTGCTCATTATGAAAATCATCAAAGATCTTTAAAATATAAGCCCGTATACAAAGTTTGATCTTAATCAGATCAGAAATATGGCTCCCAGAGTGGTAAAAAGGCCAGCCAATCAGATCACCTCATTAATATGCATGCATCTTGCTCATAATCTGAACCCATCCAAGATCTTGATGATATAAGCCCATATTTCAAGTCTGATACAAATTTTGGATAAATACAGCTTACTGAGTGGTAACATAATTGTTAACTAACAATTGACACACAATTCCAGACAGATGCATACCATAAGCTCACTTGGTCTTACAGCTAGGTGAGCTAAAATAAACACAAAAACATTTATAAGATAAATAATTGACTACATCTGTCAACAGTCAGTCTTGAAATTTGTTAAATATGTATGGCATCGGGCAAACTCTTACTCCATTTCAAAATGTGTCAGACTGAAAGATCATTTTTTTGTCTTGCCTAAAAATAAGTATCTCTTTTCCGGCAGGGACAGTGTCAACATTAAGATTTTATATTAAGTTTCTTGAAAATCATATACCTCAGTTGCTGCTTTCAACTGAAACGTTAGAATACCAAATGGTACTCACAAGTAATTTCACATAGCCAAGGACATACTAAAACTCTATAGTAACTGATATTTATTTTTAAAAACGGCTGTATAAAGGATGAATTTTGTTATAATCGGGCTGAAGCATATCGGAATAATTAGCATTTTCAACAGGTTATCCCTCTGCAAACCTTTGCTAAGAATATGAAGATGTATAGAAATTACACAACTTTCCTAACATACGGTAAGCTTAGCGCTGTTCCTGATAATGAAAAGTTATGGATATGGACCTTTCAAAATATATTAGTCCATATAGTTTATAGCCTCCTAAAAGAGATTAAGTTAATACATCAGTGAAAGATTCATTTTTCAGTAGTAGTTATATATCACTACAAAACGAGAATACACGTAAATTTATTGAACTGTTATTAATAAAAGTTCTTGAACAATACAAATTTGAACAAAATTCTCTGGAATTTTGTACTATAAAGTATTGCTCCTTTCTGTATTCCTGTATTATACCTTAATGTTTTATCCTGAAATGGTACTGTTTTGCGTCTTGCCGGGATCGGCAGCACAAACAAAAAGAGTTTGTGGTAAAGCTTTACAAAGTTGTATCTCTTACGTACAAGTTGATTAATGCAACTAAATTTTGGTATAATATTACTGTTTGTGTATATGTATAATGTTTGTACCCTGGTATTCTACGATTTCTTTCATGCCTGCATAAGCAGAAAACCATATTATTATAATTCCGTCCACAAGCGAGACACTGCGTTTAACTGAACTAAGTTCCATTTTGTAGGACTGACCGAACCACACACATTTTTCATTAAGTACATTTGGAATGGATTACCCCAGTCTCTCCCTCTCCTCTCCCCTCCCCCCCCCCCCATCTGAAATAAGAAAACGTTATCAAAGTTACATTGATAACAATTTATTACCGGACAAATTGGGGATTGATCCCCAAAGTTTCTTAGCGAGCAGTTTTGGAATCAATTCCAAAATTCTTTTACCATGCCATGTTGGGATCAATCCCAAAATGTCTTGTCAGGCAAACATGGGATTGATCCCAAAAATATCTTAGCAGGCAGACTTTGGATCGATCTAGAAATAGCTCTTTCCAATCAAAGTTGGTATAAATCCCCAAAATCCATTACCTGGAAAATCTGGGATTGAGCTCAAAGTTATCTACCAGGCAAACTTGGGATCAATCCCACAATATCTTTCTATACGAACAAGGGATCGATCAAAATATTTTGTTACCATGCTTACTAGGAAATCTTGGGATCAATCCCAAGAATGTCTTACCAGACTTGGGATCAATCATCCCAAAAGTCTTTTATCTGTCAAACTTGGGATCAGTCCCAGAAATCACTTTCAGGCAAGCGTGGGTTCGATCCCAAATACCTCTGTATAAGCGAACTTAGGATCAGTCCCAAACGTTTCTTAGCAGGCAAATTTAGAATAGATACAGAGCAACCTCTTTCATGTAAACTTATATCCCAAAAATTATTCTTGGAATTGATTCCCTGATCTTTTCCTGGTCAAAGTTGGGATTGTTCCCATAAATATTGGCACTTGCTTGAACTACATTTGCAAATTTGTTGTTTATTATTGGGACCAGTACCAAAATATGAGTGCAATGAGCCAATATTGTTATGAAAAGCCTCAAATAATATGGTTAAATTTGATTTAATACATGGGAAGTTTATTTCTGGAAAGTGACAGTTAGAAAGAGGAATTACCCATTTTATCCTCGATTGAAATATTGTGGGTTATTATAATAATATACAATTCTGAATAGTCACAATGATCATAAGATCGCCATTTCTATTCAGTCATTCAGGCACTCTTGAAATGATAACAAGTAATACTGCACGTTGACGAAGAACCTGGTCATATCAAAGTCAATTACGTATGAATAAATTTAATCAACGTATCCAAATTTAAGTCGATTATTTTGGTCACATATTAGTGCGATTTAGTTTGCGTTCAAATTACTTCCCAGAGAAATATGTGAATTGGTCCCCACTTGTAACTGAAGAGGAATCTAGTTTCTACCCTTCTCTACTAATGTATATAGTCAGCCTTCAGTACTAAATGAACGCTTTTACGGTATATGGTCGTACTGAGTTCGAAGATTAACGGAGTCCACCCCCCCCCCAAAAAAAACAAACAAACAACCAAAAACAAAACAAACTTGCATTGATTTCATTTTTAGTCTGAATTCTCAATAATTTGACTTATCCCCTCTTAAATGTAATTTAATTACATGTATATTACAAATTTTTCAGTGTTTCCTAAATCCATCCTTTTCGGAAGTGGGGGGGGGGGAGTCAACAAATACTAGAGTGGACGAAGATAAGAGGATGGAATTTGATAGCTTTAATAACATCGATGGATATTAGAATCATATTCAGATACGTTCAACGAATATCCGATAAAGAAAATCTGGTATTCGTTTCAGCTCTATTATTTACTAAAGGCCTATTTAATGGTATTGACTTATTTTAACTTGTCTAATTTGTAATATATTTCAGGTAAAAGGTTACATTTGTCACCATGACATACAGGTCAGCACTAAGTGTTTTGAGCATTTTAGGGCCTTACATTAAAAGGCAAGCTTGCCGAGATAAGGCTATCATTTAGACAGATACGTTTGCCAAGAAACGAATAAAGCTGCAAAGACAAAAATATCTGGGTGAATAGAATAGCCTAGATATAGCTATCCGGGCGGATAAAGTTGTCGGCAAAGTAATGTTGTTTATTACACCGGTTTTTATCAAACATACCTCTGTACACTGCACAAAACACGTTCACATTTATTGCGGAATTATATATGTGCAAAGAACTTAAGACTGCGTGAACTGCACAAGTCTTAAAGGAACATTTCGATGGCCAACGCTATTGGAAAGTCAGTATTGACAGATGAACCGGTGTGCTCCATTTGTTTGGATGTTTTCACTTCACCACGCCAACTACCATGTATGCATTCCTTTTGTCGAAAGTGTTTACAGGATTATATATCGAAAACAGTTGATAGTAAAGGAGAGTTTGGGAAGGAATTCGTGTGTCCAGTATGTACAGCCATTACTAACCCACCCAAAACAGAAAAACCTATCGGAGAGTGGGCTTCGTTATATCCGCAAAGCCCAATTTCAGTGACGAAAGGATCCAAAGTGAAAGTAGAAAGGTATTGTAACGGCTGTGAGTATGCTGGTGAATCCAAGTCGGCGCAGGGATTTTGTGTCGTGTGTGAAGAAAGCTTGTGCAACGCATGTTTAATAGCACATAAGAGAACTAAATCGACCCGAGATCATAAAGTAATAAGCATTGAAGAATTAATCAGTACACCAGAACATCAAATGAGGTTTGCTGAAGGATTTGGGTGCCCTGACCACCAAGACAAACATATAGAATATTACTGTCAAATCCACGAAGCAGTTTGTTGCACTGACTGTTTCTTTTCTGACCATAGAACATGTGACCAAGTGAAGAGCCTGAGTAAAGATCTTCCAAGCCTTCTAAGTGACTTAATGCCTGAAGAAATAATGGAACAGATGAAGAAAATTGAGAAACACTTGCAGACCTTTACAATGACGAATGAGACAAATATTGGCATATTAGAGGCAACAATCAATACACTTGTAGCTGAAATTCGGGCTATCAGAAAGAAAGTTAACGAAAGGCTGGATGATACTGAGAGAATGGTGACGACAGAGGGAAACCGAATATACCAAGAAGAAATGATCAGGCAACAGGAAGAGAATCATCAATGCCAATGCTTAATAAATGCTGTCAGAAACTCTCACACATTTCTCGAGTCAGTCCTGAAGTATGGGACAGACACTAAAAAGTTTCTTGTGAGCAAGAAGTCAGTTGACCAGTTAAAATCCTACACAATTCAGATCAGAGAGAAATATGTAGAAATAGAGACGGTCACAGTTCAGATGGAGCTTGGCGGCCTCGTAAATGAAATTCAGTCTGCAAATCTCAGTAATATAGCTAAACTTCAGTCCAAGGTATATCGTAAGAGCTTCCCATGTTATGATATTAGCAAGAGCCTTGTTACATCTAGCAAGAGGAGACCCCTACGAGAAAGTCAGGTGAAGCTAACCGATGTAGTGGACATACACTGTCCAGGTAAAAAGATGACGTTCTATTCAGGTGGTGTTCAGTTACCTGGGGGAGAAATAGTCCTGGCAGACCACAACAACAAAACATGCATCCTGTATGATTCAACTTATCACTTCATCACTAGTTACACTTTGCCGTCACAGCCGAAAAACATGTGTTTGCTGCACGATCATGAGGTTGCCGTCACGTTAAGTAACATGACGATAGTCCATTTACTATCAGTCAGAGACAGGTCCATCAGGTTCACGGGAACAGTACAGTCCAGGTATCTATGTTACGGTGTGGTTGCCAGGAGCAGGGATGAAGTCGTAGTTACCGGTCCTACAGATGACAGGAAGAACTGTTATTGGAGCCTTGTCAGCAGGTCAACAGGGGAAAGGTGTCTTCATGAGTTTTATTGCCCTAGAGTAGAAGGGGCTTATGTCGCCGTGAATAATTCCATGTCACGCGTGTATATCTCTGTGGAGTTGAGTAATTCAGTGTACTGTTTTGGTGTAACAGATGCAAGGCCGTACTTTGCGTACGCTTCAAATGATCTACAGTATCCACTTGGTATTGCCGTTGACAGAGAAGACAATGTGTATGTAGTGGGACATAACTCTCAGAATATCCATAAGCTATCTCCAGAAGGTACTCAACTTCAGGTTATCACATCCGATATTCCTCAACGTCCTATCAGAATTTTCTTTGACAAGAACAGAGAACGTTTCATTGTGACAAATCGTAGTGATAATCAAAGTAAAAAACTACACATATTTGTTGAGCAGTAGAATATAGCAGTTGAAGTGCGGCAATATGTGCTCGCTCTTTTTTAAAGTTTTTTTTTCTTCGTTTTTTAATCCAAAGAAATTGTCATCAAATTGACAATATGCTTATTATGTATAGACATTTTAGAGATATAATTTTGTTCATATTGCTATTTTATGTTCAAGTTTTGTAATTAGCGTACTGAAGTTATTTGAAATCAAAATTTCATCATCACATATTTTATGCAATCATTCTTTAGCATCAAAGTCGTCAGTAGGAGGAGATTAAAATTTTAATATTGCTTTCACAATGGTAGTGAGTAGTCCATTATAAGGCGTGTATCTTGGAAAGGAAGTCATTTTAAGACTGACGTATTTATTCTTAAATCATGCATATTTCTTGTGAAAATCTGTCTTTAGTGCTGAGGCTACTACAAATTATTGACATTTTTTTTTATTAAAGGCATAAAAACTGAGTTTTTTAAGGATAGGAACCTATCCACATACATAATTTGATGTATGTATGTATGCATGTATGTATGTATGTATGTATGTATGTATGTATGTATGTATGTATGTATGTATGTATGTATGTATGTATGTATGTATGTATGTATGTATGTATGTATGTATGTATGTGTGTGTGTATGTATGTATGTATGTATGTATGTATGTATGTATGTATGTATGTATGTATGTATGTATGTATGTATGTTGTTACGATTCTAGGTCTTAAAATAAAGAATGTGAAACCAACAATGTAAGTAAAGTCAACAAGCAATTTTTTCTAGACAATTAAAGTGATAATTTAAAAAGACACTTACAATAATGTAACTTAAAGTCCAAATAATCCAATAATCCTAAGTGTCCTACTCAAAAGTTCTAAATATAGAATGTTCCAAATGAATTCGAGTAGTCTTGAATGTCCTAATGTGCTAGTAGTCTTGAATGTTCTGATGTGTAAGTAGTCTTGAATGTCCTGATGTGCCTGAATGATATAATCTATAATATCTTTGAATGAATTCACGTAAATCCCAAAGTCAAGTATTAATCCAAAATGAGAACGAGCACCTTTAGTAATTCCAGTGAATATTTCAAATAAATAATTCCTCTCTCTGAATTTGCTCTGATTTTCACAAATGTAACCCAGATTACTAAAATAAATTCCTTAATAGACTGATCTTAATAATATAAAGTTTAGTATAGGAATTACATTTTGTTTACCAAATCTGTATAAATATAAGGATAAGTCACCTGACAGAATATTCTAGAATATGAGTAACTCTAATGGAAATTTCCTGTGCGTACGTGACTTTTCTCGCATCAAGACATGGAACATTCCAATCTAATTGTTAAATGCTATGTAAACAAGACTGACCTTGAACTCAAATGATGTAAATATGTCGTTTGCAAAATGACTAAAGTACAACATGCCTCATGGACACATATTATAAATTCAATATACATAACAATGTATGTATGTATGTATGTATGTATGTATGTATGTATGTATGTATGTATGTACGCGTCTATCTAAGTATATACCAAAATATATATTTATCAATAACTTCCATGCATCAAGATTTTGTATACTATTTTCAATAATTAAAAAAAAACAATCAAGAAATTAATACTCAACTTAGTATGCAATCGTAAAATACGTACTGAACCATTTTACTTTAAAGTTTCCAGAACACTATGTATTCCATAATATTTTAAAATTACAGAATGAAGCTATATTTTAAATATGTCCACTTTTAGAAAGTCAACGTTAATTGGACATCTTGAAATCACGTGATCATTACATTATTGTGTAATTTATATGACGTCATTATTTTACCTTATTATATCGTAGCGGTATGAACTCTAGACTAGTCCCCTGTCATTCTTTTGGCTGGCAGGCCGGGAGCCAGGCTAGATGAGCTATAGAAGAGAGTGGACTAAGCTGACACTACATAATCCTGCGTATGCGTTGATAGGAAAATTTCACTCGCAGTCAGAATTTTGCGTTAGATACAAGGCTCTGTCGAGTGTCTGACGAAGAATGAGTCTAATCCCGAGGTTGGAATTTTCCTATCCAAAACCGATGTATAATGAAATATTATCTTCCTCACATTCCTAAACGAAACATTTTGTTCAAAGGTAAAATGGCGTACTGTAAATACTGATGCAACTTTAAACAGCAATGCACTCATTGACAATTTTTTTGCCATAAAATAAAGCGTAAAACATTAGGTTTACACTTAATTTTTCAGTGTAAATTTTAAGTGACATCTAAACACGTATCAGCGTTTAAATAAAGGTGGTCGAGACCGTCGAATATTGAGAATGCACGAAATCTGAATGAGGGATAGCGAGTTACCTTCCCAATAGGTGGAGTCACAGAAAATACTCGGTCCCGATATTTGGTTCCACCTTGGATTTTATCGTTCGCCAAAACAAATTGTAGATCTCGTATTATCCCTAAGAATTCATGATTCATAATGCATGTATCAATGAAAACAAATAACGTCTATTTATTGAGGTGAATCAAGGGGTATACTACGTTAGCATTAGAAGACACTAAAATTGCCATTGGCTTCTTTTTTACGTTAATAAAAGCAGCATATTTTAATAATTTTAAAACTTGTTTGTTGTTTTTTTGGTCTTATTGTGTGTTTTCATCTTTTGTATTGAGTGTTTATACAGCGTGTGATTTGTGTGGTTTTTTTTACACTGTTTTGACTGTGTTTTTCTAATGTTTTAATATGAGCATTTTTAAAATTTAAAATTTCTAAACATTTTAAAAAATACGTGAAGTTTGAATGTGCTATATTCTTTCTAAATTGTTTATTTTGTTGTGTGCGTTCTTTATGTGGCATTTTGTGCGCGTTTAAAATGTATTATTAATCATGTATTCTTACGGTGTGATTTTAATGCTTCTGTTCAAAATATGTGTTAAAAATAAGCGAGTTTTATAATGTGTTTAACTCTGTCTTTTGATAATATGATTTATAACATGTGTTTCATGTGTGCCATTTTGTGATAGGCTTTGAAATGATTCGTCTTAGCGTGTTTTAAAACTGCATGTTTTAATGATGTCGCTTAATTTTATGCGTTTTTGTTGTGTGTTTTTCAATGTGTTTTTTAAATGTGTAGTTTTTTATGGATTCTTTATGTGTGTTTTTATTGTGTGGTTTTATTTATAACACGCAGTACTGGAAGAACGATAGAAAAACATTGGGTCCACTATTTTTGTGTATTTTTAAAATAAAATGCAGTAGTGGAAAAACGTTGTCCAGAAATACCAATTGCTATAAATAAAAAGTGGATGAGTATTTCAGCTGTAATATTTTGTAATATGAAGTAGTGAGAATAAGTATAAATATAATACAGAAATACAAAAGGCGAACTAGGAACAGTGTGGAAATACAACAGCGACATAATGAAACGGGATTTGTAATGAAATGAACTAGTAAAAATTGGGATGGCTCTGAAATACAGAAAAAAAAAGTGAAAAGGGTGGCCCAGAAATACAGTGGTAAATAAAAGTATGGAACAAGGGCAAAAAAAGGCTTAAATAAATATTTAGCATAATGGAACATGTTGAAAAGGTTGTTACTGAACATGGTCATTTGCCAGATGAGGAAACATTTTTTAAGCTGGAGTCTTGTATTGATTGGAAACAAATATAATAATGACATAAGATAACAATGAAGATTTATCAAATGATTCTTATTGTAATAAAAAAAATTATATTACGTACTGGTGGGAGCTATATATGTATCAATTGTGTCAACCACCCAGGATACAAATATGTATCTGAATACAGTAATTTTTAGTATTATATCGCAACAAAATCAAATAAATCAAACAACATATATCATATATCAAGCAAAATGTTTGATCTGGAAAATAAAAATAATATTAGTTTAAGTTATAATGAAAGCGAAAAATGTAAAAAGTCTGTGAAATATATGCCGCAGATTTATTTTAAACAAATGTACAACCTAAACAAAGGACGATAAACGTTTATTATATTTTTGGAAAACTATTTAGTTATCATAATATCAATATTAACAATACCCCGACAAAAAAAAAACAAAAAAACAAGAAAACCACAAAACCACAAACAAAAAAAAAATCAAATTGAACCTCAACTTGTACAACTTTTGATAACTGTTTAATTTCTCCAGTCATTAATATAATATAAATATATAATATAGATAAGTACACTATTTCTGGGATATTAACAAAATCTGGAGCAACATATATACAGTTAGATACTAGTAAATTTCCAACAAGAAGTGAAATTATAAATATTAAAAACATGTTAGATGACATTGGTTTGCAACCTAGATCTTTTGAGAGGGTACAAAATATAAATATGGACGGCAATTTAGCACCACAAAATCCAGATGTTGTTGTCACAAGAGAATCCATGGATAATAATATCAACAATGTATTGGAAGGTTTTATCGTTAGGCAATTAGCAAGAGTTGATGATAATATGAATAATATAACAACAGAAATTGACAATGAGATTAATAAATTTGATGAGCAAGTTAAAAAATTAGACTAACCTTTCGTATTTATGTCAGGTGATGTCATGAGTGGTAATTGAATTCTGAAAGCTGGAACAGATAATAAAGATTTAGCATTAGGCTGTGATGATATGTTAAAAGGGAAAAATTACATTGAAATTAGGCAACAATCAAAACACAGTAAGTTATATTTTTGATGAAAAAAAAATCACGTGAATATAATAGCAGCCTATGGGTTATTAATCACGTCAAATGGTGACAATATAGTTACTTTTGAATCATCAGAAGTGACAGCAACCTATTTTTTAACACTGTCAACCTGAATAATAAGTTTATCAAGAAGATTAAAGAGTCAGTTGAGAATAATCTATATGCTAATAAAATCTATGTTGATGCAAACTTCATTCGTGCTCATCAATTTAATCAAGAAACATAAATGAGACAAAGTGGTGATTTGATGAAAGAAGATTTAGATATGGGTGACAATGCTATAATACATGTTAAAGATCCTATTACTAATGAATAAAAAAATGTGGATAAAAAACATCAACTTTAAAGTTACTGCTAGTGTTACAACCAAAACATCTGAAAATATTAGTAACTTATTTGAAATTGTTCAAGAAATACAATCGTACGTAACAATTAGCGGTCATAAATATGAATTTTTATTAACAACGAAGAAAAATATAAATTGAACGCCTATTATAGTTCGATTAGAAAAATATAGAGGAAAAGATAAGATTTGATAAATAGCTCTTCCTCTGCTAATGATTAATGTCTTACATTCACAAAGGCTGGATTAGCTGTAATTAAAACATCATTTAATTTTTTACCTAGTTGAAAACAACCTGGTTCTAAAGTGTTCTTTACATGGTTTGTAAAAGGCGAAACACCAGCTTAAAATGTTATGTTTCTTGATCTTTATAGGATAAATATAGGAAATTCTGATGACGGTTTTTATAAAAAGAGCATGACCAAAATGTTGCTCCATATGCAGTATGGAGTCATGAACATATCTAGACAAATAAGACAAGGAAAACGTTTGGCTAATGTTAAAATCAAGTTTGAAAAAATTAGATGATGTCACAAATAAAATCTATGATCCCTAAACCTGCTTATTTTTATTGTAGAAATGTTGCTTTTAACAGGAGCAAAATCATACTATTATGTGAGTGAAGAACAGTCATAAACTATTTATTTTTTAATTCTAATAACATTAAAAAATCAGATGATATTGATGTAGATTCTGTGGACCGTATATCATTAAAACGTGGTTATTATACAATATCACTGACATTTAGAGGGATACCAAATAATCAAACACATGAAGGTGTTCTTGATTATAAAACATATTTTTTTGCATACGTAGATGATGTGATACCTTTCATAGCAACAGCGAATACTACGTTATCGGATTCATTGGACGGTATTAATATGTTGTCTGTTTTTCTATCTAGTGCAAAAATATAATTCGTATATTTGCCAATCATATTAATAATTGGAAACCAGTATTATCCATATTTGGTTATCAAATTTAATATAACATATTATTTCAAAGATTGACTTAGTAGACACGATACCTGAGTTGCATGGTTATTTAACAAGATTGTGCAGCGCATATATAAAATCATACCAATTATTTGGTAACGTACACAGAACATTTCTATTCAGTCATTCAGGCATTCTTGAAATGATTATGAGTATTACGGCAAGTTGATGAAGAACCCGGTCATATCAAAGTAAATTACGTATAAATAAATTTAATCAACATATCCAAATTTAATTCAGTTATATTGGACACATATTCGTGCGATTTAGTTTGTGAAAAATTGCTTCCGAGAGAAATCTGTGAAACGGTCCCCACATGTAACTGAACAGGCAATCTAGTTTCTGCTCTTCTTTGCTAATGTATATAGTCAGCCTTCAGTACTAAAGGGACGCTTTTATAGTTTATGGTCTCCCTGAGTTTGAAGATCTCTGCAGAGACCCCATCCCCACTTACATTCATTTGATTTTTAGTCTGCATTCTCATAAATTTGACACAAGACCCCTAAAATGTAATTTAATTGTATGTAGATTGCTCATTTTTCAGTGTTTCCTAAATCAATCCTGGCCGGAGGGGGGGGGGGGGGGTTAATAAATACTACAGGCGACGAAGAAAAGAGGATGGAATTGGATGGCTTTAATAACATCGATGGTTATTCGAATCAAAGCCAGATACGTTCAACGAATATCAGATTAGGAAAATGTGGTATTCGTTTCAGCTCTATTATTTAGTAAAGGTCTATTTTATGATATTGACTGATTTTAACTTGGGGGTCGTTCACATTTGACGTCACGCAGTAAGTGGTGGAGGGGGCCAACATTTTGTGACGAAGTGTGACGAGAGGGGAGGGGGTTGAAGAAATGTGACATCACACAATAAATATGAGCGTGGAACGCTTGTTTCAAAAATAATGTCAGAACAAAAAAGATTTTGTGACCTGCATCCTCAGTCCATTTCTATCCACAATAGATAACAACTCTGTCGTGGACGACTTATATTAATATTGTTATCTCAGCTGAAATATTGGGTAATTGTTATAACCTTTAACTGGCTTAAATGTTGTTTTTTTAATTATGTAATTCTTTTTTTAATATAATGTAATACACACTTTAAAAACAAAATGTAGACTAAATAAACTACAGGCCTACTGGTGATTAAACTTAGATTTTAGAAAAGTAAAACAATAGGCTATAAACAAGTTATCACCATCCTGACAACAGTCCGACGAGATCAAAGACACACGAGTTTAGCAAGTTGAAAGACGGTATTCGGTCCGAAGTGAACGTTTAATCTTTTCATATTTTTTATGTGAAAAAACAACAAATGTAATTAGTTGAGTAGCGCAAATGTTGGGCCCAGTGTCGCGCTGAGACGCCGCACATTACAGGGAATAAATATATCAAATGTTAGCTTTCTTTCTTTCTTTTTATTGAAAAAGTTTTGTTGACGCCACTGAAGTGCTAGATTATAAACGGTCCTACTAGTACAAAGAGTCTTTGAAGCTTGATGACATTAAAACAAAGCAGTCTAAAAAAGACAGGATGAGGGGAGAGAAAAACTTCGAGGATTGAGCCAGCGTGCGGCACTAGTAACATTTACGCTATTGAAACCGTACAACGTAATGTGTCTAGTGTTGCATTAGTTTTAATTTTCATGACTTTTCGGCAGCCCATAGCAATGAATAAAAATAAATTATATCAGTCTTTATTTAACGCTTATGTGCTAGCATATCCTACAAAAACCAAAAAGATGTGCCAAGATGAACTTATTATAAAGTGGAATAGTATCAAGAATGACACAGATCTGGCTGAAAAAGTTAACCATATGTTGCAAGAGCTTAAGGCGATCTCCGTTACGAAAAAAGGATCACTTCTTAGCTTTTGGACAAAACAAGTACCATCAGTTTCAAAAGAAGTTTCTACTCAGTCTAATGAACAACCGACTGATGTCATCATTACTTCTGAAACATTGCCTTCTACAAGCCATTTGGCTACTCCGAGAAATGCTGCTGTTCAATTACATTTGAAGTTCCAAATTGATGTCATAAATTCTGACCTCTTTGGTTTGTATAATCGACAGAAACAAGGACTACTTTCAAATGAGCAGAACTTAGAGTTAAAAGATAAACAAAAAAGAAAAACTGAGTTGAAAAAGAAACTAAAGAGGAAGATTGATGATCAAAGAAGATCACAGAAAGCAAGGGATTTGAAAAAATCAAAACTTAATGCTTTATTGGAAGATAATCCTGAACTGCGCACAAAACTGAATATCAGTTTTTGCAGCGCTATGGAAATTCCGACCTGACCTAGTTTTACCGAGCTCCATCATGCATGTATAATGCACTACATCGGTGTGTCCCAATGACGTAGGTGGAATCTCCATTCAAGTACTTTAACTCGCATGTACTTTTACGTAAATTGAAGTGGATTCGCGTGAGTTTTCCGTGTAGTAAACTTATTTCATGCTATGTAATCTTCCATACATTGAAAATCCATTGAATGATTCAAGTCAAAGTAATCTAATGTTAATGAAATTCATGAATAAAGAAGTCATTTAACCTTATTTCACTCTTTCTCTTTACTAGTATCCATCGGGCCTATTATTTAGTCAATGCTATTGATTATCTTTGTAGCGTCGTCTCCTGAAAGGGTTCTTATCCTATGATTTGAAGGTTTTAACGCCTAATGCGCTACAATAGCTGTATAAAGTGACTATATCTTCTGTTTCTATATATGAATTTTTTCACAGACTTTTGACATATTAGCAGAGGAAAGTAGTAGTTAAACAATCAGAGATGAATTTCACAAGGGTTGTTTTATTCCTGTGTTTCCAGAGCTGCAGCAACATCATTGTAGGGGAGACGATACATTTACTTATGTTGGTGCTATTTGCATCTAAATTAATTGTAGTGCAGAATTACACGTGACAAGTATGCTCAATTTAAAAAAAATATACCTGTTGTATTTCTGAAAAATGCCTGATTTGTATTGTAAATAATCTGTACTGCAAAATTATACTTCACCAATTTATTCATATCTTATTGTATTTTTGCTTCTCACTGCTACACTTTAAAGAGGAGATGTTAGGGCCCATATGTATACGTAAGATTTAATCCACTTACGGCCTGTGTTATACCAACCACCATCCCACCCACCCTCCACCCCCATATATTTAGCCCCGAATTTCTTAAAATCCGCTGGACGAATTTTCTTTTATTAACTTTGGATATTGTTGGAACACATCCCTAACTAGGAACTGTTAAACAGCGGTTGGAATCAAAATTCTCGAAGTAGGGGTTCACGCATAGCAAAGTTTGGCTTTAATCTGTCAGAAAAACTGTAACGGTTTAATTCTGCCGGTATCCATAAAGACCCTCCTATTTCTCCCATTGCTCTCGACGAACTTTTATCAATACTTCTTTTGGGAGTCAAATATATCGCTACGTACAAACTGTCAAAGAACGATGCATGTCAAAATCATTTTAGATGTGAATTGTAGGGTGCACATATGGACTAAAGAGGCAATCTTCTTGTGGGCTTTGCTGTACGTAACATATAATGAGCTCCCTATTTCTCAAAATCGGCTAGACGAATTTTCTTTAAACTTTTCCTACTGTTGGAACAGATCACTAACTGGAAACTCTCGGCGAACCGTTGAAATCAAAATCCTCTAAGTAGGGGTTCAGTTAGTACAAAATAGTGCTCTCATTATTCCAATCATATTTGATGCTTTCAAAATAAGTACTTCAATGTGGTTTCGCCAACTTCCATCACCCACCACAGTTACTCAAAGGTGTTTTTTGTTATCTACAAAGGCAATAGAAGCAATTTGGAATGAGAAATGTAAGTAGGCAAGGCATTTTTTAATAATACTACTTCTGTTTTTGATGGTTTTAAAGAGACGAGATATTGTTCGGTCCATCTATGTAATCTTTCTAGATCTTGGTTCATTTGATATTCAATAATATTAACATTTGTTGAAATGTAAGACAGAGAACTATCGTCAGCAAATAGTCTTTTTATACTAGACAAAAATTCCGCAAAATCATTACTATAAGTTTTAAAAAGTAGTGGACCAAGGATGGATTCTTGGGGGACGCCTGCTCTAATGTATTTCATGCATGATGTATCGGAATTTAAAGAACCCTTTGCCTTCTTAATGATAAATATTCATAATACCAGTTTAGCATATTTTATTTTACTTCATATTCACTAAGTGTGCGAGTGTAAGAATCCTTCGTGTCAAATGCTTTTAATATGTCGCAAAACACCATAAACATAATGTGCAAATGTGCAATAAATTGTCGAGTTAAAATAAGTAACAATACGCTTTTCAATGCAGAGAGTGTATGGATTTAAATCTTATTCATGTATCTCGCATAGAATTTTTTTAATTTTTTTTTTATTTTACAGTGGTTTACATAAAGTCAAGGTGTACATCTTTTGTACAAAGCAACATTTTTTTTTGGGCCAAATTTTTGGTTGGAAGTCTAAATAGTTTTACGGAATTATGTATCATTTCTTTTAAATAATGGTATAGTTTTATTCGTTTATGACCTCTGTATAATAGTCTAATAGGTGTCGTTTTGCAGAGTACACATATACAGTAATTTTAATGTGACCCAGTACATTGGTCCTGGGAAAATCAATATTATCGTTGGAAGCATTAGTCATGTCACGTGATCAAGCGCGTGGGGTTTGCACTTTTGACCTGACCTGGATTTCGCAATTCAGGAATGATTCATTTTGTTGACCAGAAGTTAGACAGTAAGATCGTAATATTAACATGTGGATTTGAGACGGAATAAGAATTTTGTTTGTTTCAATGACGCAGTATAGAAACTATATAATAGGATGTAATCGCAGCGTTCGTCATTCTACATAGTTTCATCAGCTTGAGAGGTCTTTAACGAAATTGGTTCTTTGTATGTGATATTATGCTTCAGAGATATTATTATACAGTACATTTTGGATTTAGTACTGCTACTTCAGAAATATTTTCCAGACAGTACATTTTTGGGATTAACTACTGATATCCGATAATTATACAGCTCCTTTGGAATTATCGGAAACATCTCTAGAACTTGTGTGATATTCTATATTCACAAGGACTACTTAGAATTAATAACACTTGGATATAACTGATTCTTGTTGGCACGCCAACACTTTGGTGGTTTCATTCGGAGTAAATTGGATTAACTTCCGGATAAGTGAACATTAGAACAATTTAGGACTTTAAGGATATTCTATACTGTAAGTTATTTTTAATTCTTTCACTTTGATTGTTTGTTGAAATATTATTATATTTTAGGAAATTAAATACTTGTGTTTAAAATCTTGAAAGCTTGTTTGAGTCTTTTCTTTTGTTTCATTACCGTAGTCGTAACAAGAGATTTTACACCAGTGCGTTTACATCTCTTGCCAATACAAATTAAACATTTAGTTTTTATGATAACTATTAACTTTATAAATATAGAAGCAGCGTTGTGCCCTGAATGAGCTTCCCTGACAGATCTCAATAAATTCACCTTTTAATCATACAGTGTATGGGGAACTTCATTTGCATAACAACAGGGAACATGTGATATTTGGTGAACTAAGTAGGAAATTTCATACTGGGTCCATATCTCTGATTCTCCGCACATGAATAGGCCCCTACTTGGGAATTTCAGATTTATTACTTCTCTGTTGGCATTTGACTACAAGTAAACCACGTGAGCAATATTAGAGTCCATGTACATCAAGATTATAGACGTTGTACATTAAGATTATAGACGTTGTGCATTAAGATTAGAGACATTGTACACTGCTTGACATAGGTCAGTTTGCATAACTATTACCACTATGTGGTCTTAGTAACGTAGATATGTTGGATCCATTATAACAAAACAATAAGATGTTTCATCACACCGCACTGAGAACCACTTCCTAATGTAGGTTAGGTATATCGGTATGTAGATTTCTGACTAGTATATAAATAGGTATATAAATTGGAATTTAATAGGCACATGGCTGGGTAACGTTTTAAGACACTGGGCTGAATATTTGTATCAAAAATATTGTGGACAACCATTCACTCTCACCCAAAGTTGAGTTGAATGTTTCTAAACATCTTTGTGAAATTGTTAAATTTGATCAAGCTTGAATGACTTTTATTGGTTCTTCATCATTTACATTCCACAAGGCATACTCTTGTCAAATACATTAAGGTTCTATCTCTCAGTTCTCGTCGTGCCTGCATGTGGCACATGAGGCATCCACGAGACTTCTCCAAGCCTGGTGGTCTGCTGCTTGGCGACCTGCTGTTGCCCATGTCAGATTGATCTGTCTGAGCTCTTTTTCCATGCAGCGTCGCCATGTCTCTTTTGTGCGTCCTCTTCCCCGCTTCCCCTGTGGTGTCCATTTCAGTGCCGTCTTGGGTAGGCTGTCTGGATTCATCCTTAAGACGTGTCCAAGCCAGCTCCATCTGCGTTTTTTAAACCTCATCTGATAGAGACCTTGCATTGCACGTTGTCATCAGTTGATCATTCCATATCATGTTCGACCAAAAAATTCTTTTTATTTTTCTAAGGCACTTGGTGTGGAATGAGTCCAGTTTCTAGCTGATGGCGTGGGTGGTCTTCCAGCATTCGGATCCATATAGCAGGATGCTTAGTAAATTTGATGTGTATATTCTTAATTTTGTCCTAAGTGAGAGCTTTTCTGATTTCCATATTCCATGCAGCATGGCAAAGGTTTCGTTTGTTTTTATCAATCTGGATACAACCTCTGGTTCACTTTCCCCATCGGTTGTAACTTTACTGCCAAGGTACATGAACTCTGTGATCTTCTCGACTCCCTGCTTGCTGATGGTTTTGGTTTGTTCGACTTTGTTGTTTTCCTTGAAAAGCTTACTTTTTCATGGGTTTATTTTCATACATATTGTGTCTGTTGCTGCTGCCAGCCTGTCTGTCTTTTGTTGGATGTCTTGGTGGCGACCAGATAAGAGGGCAACATCATCTGCAATGTTCAAATCTTCCAAGAAGGAGGTTAGTGACCATTGAGTTCCTCAATTCTTGTCCTTGGTTGTCTCTTTCATCAACAAGTCCATTGCAAGGATGAATAGAAAGGGGGATAGGATACATCCTTGTTTCACTCCGGTCCTAACCTTGAAACTGTCTGTTGCTTGGCCTCAACAAATGACCTTGCAACTGAAGTCGTTATATAAGCTCTTGATGATGTTTACCATCTTCTGGGGTATTCCATAGCTCCGAAGAATGTTCCAAAGAGTATCCCTATGCACACTGTCAAATAGAGGGAGCTATTCCGTTATGTCGTTTGCTCCAGTATCTGTCAAAGGGCAAATATGTGATCAGTGCAAGAGCGACCTTTGCGGAATCCTGCTTGCTCTCTCCTGATGATTCCATCCATCACAGGTGCGATGCGATCTAAGATAATCCGGCTGAAGATTTTACGAGAGAGAGAGAGAGAGAGAGAGAGAGAGAGAGAGAGAGAGAGAGAGAGAGAGAGAGAGAGAGAGAGAGAGAGAGAGAGCGCAGTGTAATGCCCCTCCAGTTGTTAAAATTGACAGGTCCCCTTTCTTTGGGATCTTGATGATGAGGGCAGTCTTCCATTCTTGGGGTGTTTTCTCTGTGTCCCATATCTTCTGGAGTATCCTACGGAGGTGTTTTGGAGTTTCTCTTGCATCTGCTATCAACATTTCTGCGCAGATTTCATCTTAGCCAGCTGCATTTCTACGTTTTAGTTTCTTGATGGCGTTGGTTACTTCCTCCTTGGTTATGGGGTCCATGCAGATGTCCAGATCTTTTTTCGCTGGAGGTATATTGGACGTCTGAGGGAGCTTTGGTCTGTTGAGGATGGTCCCAAAATGTTCTTTCCATCTTTTTCTTTTCTCTTTCTTTGATGAGATTGTCTTTCCATCGTTTCCTTTGATAGGTACATCTAGGTTGGTTCCATAGTCACCTTTCAAACTCTTGGTTGTTTTGTACAGGGTCCTCATATCATTCCGTTCTGCTATTCTTTCTGCCTCGATGGCGAGATTTTCGACGAATTTTCTCTTGTCCTTCCTTGTACTCTTCTTTACTTCTTTGTCCTTAACTGCATATTCTTTGTTCAGCCTCTCTTTCAATCGCTGTGATTTCGTATTTGGCATCTGTGCCTTGATCTTTTTCCTGCGTTCTATCTTTTCCCAAGTTGGTTGGCTGATCCACCCTTCTCTTTTGGATTTTCTGTACCCGAGAACTTCTTTTGCTGCCTATTCCATTGCGGTGTTGAAATCCAGAAGTTTCATTTTTCCTTTGTCCTCAAGGAGGCTGTATCTATTGCGCAGAGACATGATGGATTCTTTTTTTCGTGTCCGGATTGTCCAGCTTTGAGGCATCAGAGTGTTTCTTCCTGATGTTCCCTAGTCGGGCATTTCTTAGCTTGAGTTTGAGCTTGGTTACAAGTAGGGTGTGATCACTTCCAAGATCAGCATGTCTCATGGCTCTCACATCCAGCATGGAGTGACGCCACCTTCCATTGATGATGATATGGTCAATCTGGGTTTGGATCCTCTCGTCAGGTGATATCCAAGTTAGTTTGTGAATATCTTTGTGAGCGAAGATGGTTCCTCCAATAATCATCCGGTCTGCGTCACATGTCTCATAGAGTCTTGAGCCATTTCCATTCATGGTCCCCATTCCAAGCTGTCCTATAACAGGCTTACGGTCGCTGTTATTGCATCCTAATCTAGCACTGAAGTCTCCTATTACTAGCATCATGCCATGTTTCGGGATGTCCTCAATTACAGCTTGTAGGCTCTCGTAGAAGTAGTCTTTACTTTTATCTTCAGCATTCTCTGTGGGAGCGTAGCAAATAATGACGGACAGCTTTACAAACCTTGAGTTGAATCTTGCATAGAGCAGTCTTTCGTTTATCGGTCTCCACTCTGTCAGATGTCGGGTCTCTTTATTCTTCATAATAAGAGCAATACCCTCTTGATGTGTGTCATCCTGTCTTCCAGACCATATTATTGTCTCCCCAGTAATGAAGTTTTGTCTTCCTGATTTTGTCCATCTTGTTTCTTGAACTCCTAGTAGGCTGCGATTATACTCAGTCATTTCTTGAATGGTCTGGGTAAGCTTGCCTGTCTGGTTCGCACATTCCAACATCAAATCCTCGTCATGGTTTTTGGCTTCAGAAGATCGATTGTCGGGGTAAATACTTCCGTCTGGCTTTCACCACTACCCGTCATTGGTCCAGCTTCCTGGCCTACGTCTCTTTATTCGCTATTGGTTGCGTCTGTACTCGTTTCATTTTCTGTAGCGGTTGAATTTTTTACGCGGTGGGGTTGCTATCCCTACGTCCAACCCTCCTCTTTTTTCGGGCTTGGGGCCGGCAGGGGACTCATGGCAGAATTACATTGAGGTTACTCATCTCCAAAAGCCAGATATGTATTTGGCAATTATCAGAAAAATGCACGTGTAACTCGGGTGTTGGAATCGCTCCAGTGGTAATCCCCTTCAAACCGCAGGACAGAAAGGAGACTTATCACATTATACAATATCATACATGGAAAAACCGCAGTTAAACTGCCTCAATATATGAGAGATAAATATCACCGGACAAAACCAATACAGAAACTTAAAAGTACTGTTGCTTCCCCACAACCATTTGAGATTTGAATAAGCTTCCCTTATCAATCCCTACTCAAGTCTCCGAAGAAAACTTCAAAACTGAATTACAATCACTACTGTACACAAACTTGTCTAACTACAGTGAAACATCGAAATTATAAATACCAAAGAGTTTATAACATCAGTTATAAAGAACAAACAGAAAGTTTGCAATTAATGACAAGTTTTCCTCTACATTACTGGCGTTTTTAAAATGAAGTTTGTATTTATATTTTTGGCAGTTAAAGTACCACCATTGTTCATTATTTGCGACAAATAACAGTAATTATGTCCATAGTCAACACAGTTGTCTTGCCCACAATTTACATATCCGAATCACCAGTAAAGTGACCGTGTCACGTAGTTCTCAATTACTCCTATTGACTGATTTTAACTTGTCCAATTTTTAATATCTTTCAGGTGAAAGGTTACATCTGTCAGCAAGACGTGTTTACAGCATTGTAGGTCCTTACTTGAAATGGTAAATTTGCCTAGACAAGACTATCCTTTACACAGACACTTTGCCTAGACAGGATAAGTCTCTTTTGGCATAGACATCCGTGTGAATGGAATAGACTAGATATAGGTATCCTGGCGGAGAGAATTGCCGGCCAGATGATATTGCCTATTACACCGGCTCATGATACGAGTTTGTGCACTGCTCGATTCACAACGTATTTCGCTTCGTATACACGCCCACATTTTCTCGGAAGACATTTGAATCAACCCTGATCTTACGTTTGTTGTAGAATTATATCTGTTCATGGACAGCAAGATTGTGTGAACTTAGTCTAAAAGGAAACATTTGAATGGCCAGCGTTAGTGTAGAGTCATATTCGACAGACCGACAGGTTTGCCCTATTTGTTTGGATACTTTTACTTCACCACGCCAGCTACCATGTATGCATTCCTTCTGTCAAAAGTGTTTACATGATTATATATCGAAAAAAGTTGACATTAAAGGAGAGTTTGGGAAGGAATTCGTGTGTCCAGTATGTACAGCCATTACTAACCCACCCAAAACAGAAAAACCCGCCGGAGAATGGGCTGCTCTATATCCGCGAAGCCCAATTTCAGAGACAGAAGGATCAAAAGTGAAAGTAGAAAGGTATTGTAACGGCTGTGAGTATGCTGGTGAATCCAAGTCGGCGCAGGGATTTTGTGTCGTGTGTGAAGAAAGCTTGTGCTATTCATGTTTAACAGCCCATAAGAGAACTAAGTCGACAAGGGATCATAAAGTAATAAGCATTGAAGAATTAAACAGCACACCAGAAAATCAAATTCGGTTCGCAGAAGGGTTTTGGTGCCCTGACCACCAAGACAAACACATAGAATATTACTGCTCAAGCCACGAAGCAGTTTGTTGTGCTGACTGTGTCTTTTCTGATCATAGAACTTGTGACCCCGTGAAGAGTTTGAGTAAAGATCTTCCGAGTCTTTTAAGTGACTTAATGCCTGAAGAAATAATGGAACAGATGAAGAAAATTGAGAAACACCTGCAGACCTTTACAGTGACGAACGATTTAAATATTAGCAAATTAGAGACAACAATCAATAACCTTACAGCTGAAATTCGGGCTATCAGAAAGAAAGTTGACGAAAGGCTGGATGAGATTGAGAGAATGGTGATGACTGAGGGAAACCGAATATACAATGAAGAAATGATCTTGCGACAAGAGGAGAATCATCAATGCCAGTGCTTAATAAATGCTGTCAGAAACTCTCACACGTTTCTCGAGTCAGTCCTGAAGTATGGAACAGACACTCAAAAGTTTCTTGTGTATAAGAAGTCGATGTCCCAGTTGAAATCCTACACAGTTCAGACAAGAGAGAAATATGAAGAAACAAAATCGGTCAAAGTTCAGCTAGATCTTAGTGTCCTGGTGAACGAAATTCTATCTCCAGATCTTAGCAATATAGCTAAGCTCCAGTTCAAGGGAGCTCATAAGAGTTTCCCGTGTTCAGGTATTCGCGAGAGCCTTATTTCTTCTAGCACGAGGAAACCGCTACGACAAAGCCAGGTGAAGCTAGGTGGTGTGTTGGAAATGCAATGCCCGGGTAAACAGATACCTTACTACTCAGGTGTTATTCAGTTACTTGGAGGAGACATAGTTCTGGCGGACAACAATAACAGAACATGCAACCTGCATGATTCAACTTACAACTTCATCACTAGCTCCTCCTTGCCGGCAGAGCCAAAGGCCATGTGTTTGCTGCACGACCACGAAGTCGCCGTTACGTTACCTGATCTGAGGACAGTCCAGTTACTGTCCATCAGAGATAGTTCAATCAGAAACACAGGAGCAATGAAGACCAGGTATCAATGTTTCGGTGTGACTGCTATTAGTAGGGATGAAGTCGTAGTTTCCGGTCCTACAGATAACTTGAAGAAATGTTACTGGAGCATTATCAGCAGGACAGCAGGGGAGAGGTGTCTTCATAAGTTTGATTGCGCTGGAGTAGTCGCGGTTCATGTCGCCCTGAATAATTCAAAGTCTCGTATCTACATCTCTTTGGCTAGTAGTAATTCAGTGTACTGTTTTGGTCTTATAGATGGAAGGCAGTACTTCGTGTACACTTCAAACGATCTAGATCATCCACTTGGTATAGCTGTTGACAGGGAAGACAGTGTGTATGTAGTGGACTGTGAGTCTAACAGTATCCATAAACTGTCTCCAGACGGTACAACACTCCAGGTGATCACGTCAGGTGTGCCTCAGCATCCTTTGAGAATTTTCTTTGACAAGAACAGAGAACGTTTCATTGTGACAAACGGAAGTGATAATCGGCGTAAAAAACTTCACTTATTTGTTTAGCAGTAGAATACAGCTGCTTAGCATAAATAAATTGAGGCTATCTTTGCGTGTTCTTCTTTAAAGATGTTTTTTCTTCAGTAAAGTTATTTGTGCCCAGTGGATAATATGCTTATTATGTATGAAGATATCAGAGATATATATTTTTTCATATTGCTGTTTTATGTATGATAAATGTTTCACTATGATTCAAGTGTCGCAATTAACGTACTGAAGTTATTAGAGATACAAATTTCATCGTCATATATGTTATGTCATCATTACATAACCTCCAGATTGTCAGTTACAAGGGACTAAAATTTCCAGATTGCTTACACAGTAGTATATTATATTGGGGAGGAATTCATTTTAAGACTGATATAGTTGTCTTTTAACGCAAGTATATGTATATTTCTTGGTAAAAATATGTCTTTAGTTTTTCATGAATGTGTTCAAGGAACCTGTCGTCATACCGGTTTTTGATGAATCTCTCTCTTTCTCTCTCTCTCTCTCTCTCTCTCTCTCTCTCTCTCTCTCTCTCTATATATATATATATATATATATATATATATATATATATATATATATGTATGTGTGTGTGTGTGTGTGTGTGTGTGTGTGTGTGTGTCGGACAATCCATCTGTCGAAGTATTTGCATCCATAAATAATAAATACCAGAATTTTTATACTATTTTAGATGTTTGTTCTTCGATATTTTCTTATACAAAACTTGAGTTACAATCACAAAATAAATATTCATCCTAATTAACTTCAAGTTTCCAGAATATCATGTATTGCCATAGTGTTTAAGAATTACAGAATGAAGCTACATTGGTATAAAATGTATTAAGGATATCAGTTTTTTAAAAATTTATGTTTAATGTGCAGCTCTAAATTACGTCATCATTACATTATTGCATCATATATATGACGTTAATTTTTTTACTTTATTTTGTCGTAGCTTTTGGACACTGGAGTGTTATAATACAATTTTACAAATCCAAGGAACAATGATTGGAAAATTACAAAGTCAACGAAAAGTACATTTGTGTTACCATTTTGTTTTATGTGTCCTTGTCTTATGTACTATCAGGTGCCAAGTGTAAGCTCCTTTCTTTTAAGTAATGCATAATCTGCTTTTAGTCCAAAATTGGTGCTTTTGTCTCTTGCATTTAATATAAATTTCAATTGTTAACCTGTAATTTTGTAGTAACCTTTTATTTTTTTAGATGACCTAAATACTGAATTCACTTTTAATTACTACGATTTTAAAACGCTCCGCTTGTCTATATTTTAAGTTTTTTTTAAAAAATTGTTTTTTTGTCCAATTGTATCTTTGTACAATGTTTGTATGTCTTTCAAATCTTTGTTTTAATGTCATTAGTATTTTATTATGTCACGTCGGTAAAAATTTCATTAGAGCTTATGTTAAACTGTTGTTTTAAATCATGCCGACTTTAAATAAATCTTATCTTATCTCGTCTCGTCTCGTCTCATCTCATCTCATCTCATCTCATCTCATCTCATCTCATCTCATCTTATCTTATCTTATCTTATCTTATCTTATCTTATCTTATCTTATCTTATCTTATCTTATCTTATCTTATCTTACATGACACATTGGGAACTCATTAGCGATTCACTATCTGCCATAAATCGGAGACTCCGGCTCTTCGTCTCATATAACTAGCGCGTGGCTTTATACGAGGGTCTGGTAAAAAAATAAAAAAAATAAAAAAAATGAAACTTTTCCTTGTAACGCGACAATGAGGTTTTCCCCAAAATTTTGAAACTTATTTCATTGGCTGATGAGATGAGATGATATTTTCGTCGTTGTGATGAGGATATGACGTCACGCTTCACGTACACGTGGATATTTTCATTTTCTTATTGAGACACACCTCCTGCATTAGCGTCTGTTAAATTATATTCCTTTGAGGGTTTTTTTTTTATATCATCTTAGCTCGAATAATTGCAGAAAATATTGTATACGAGAATTCTGAGATGTAGACAATTGTCTTTCTAGTTTCACTTTCACAAAGATTGACGGCAGCACCTTACATCGGTAACAGTGATCAATGAAACATTTTACTAGACCATCGTATGGCGGAGATCTCACGGAGCCACGCACGAGTTTGGTTAAACGAGACTACCAGATAGATAAATTTAGTACGACAGAGCTAGATTTGCTAGCTTAGCCATCATATTTTCTATTTTGTCCGATACCGTTTTGCAAATTCTTTCGAAAGCAAGGTAAAATTGAGAAGAAACCTTTCTGCAAGTTTGTAGCAGATTTTAACTTGTGGTAGCAGTAGACCCTAAATTCTATAGGGTTCTTCCTTAACGCAAGTGCAAGCTATCCACAAAGTGTGATCACTATAGACGGTGGACAACTCGAGTTTTTGTCCGAAAACGAAATTGTAACATACCACACAGCTGTATAAAAGAGTGTGATTAGACCATACAGCTGTAGAAAAGAGTTTGATTAGACCATACAGCTGTAGAAAAGAGTGTGATTAGACCATACAGCTGTATAAAAGAGTGTGATTAGACCAAACAGCTGTATAAAAGAGTGTGATTAGACCATACAGCTGTATAAAAGAGTGTGATTAGACCAAACAGATGTATAAAAGAGTGTGATTAGACCAAACAACCGTATAAAAGTGTGATTAGACCATACAGCTGCATGAAAGGAAAGAAAAATCCATTTCACAAGAACTACAAGCCAAGGATTGTGTGTGTGTGTGTGTGTGGGGGGGGGATAATACATCATTTGATTTTATAATGTAGCAACCTGAATAATGATCACTGTCTCTTGAATAAAATGTTTTGTTTGAGAGTTTTAAATCTCAGGTAAAATAAATAACGTTTGAAGCTATACATATTTCTTTGTATGACGCTGAACAAAATTTTGTGGCAATAATATCAATATTTTGCCTTTGCAAAACTTTATCGTTTTGAAATGAATTAAATAGAGAAATTATCAATACCAACAAAAAAGTCTTTATTTGAATGCAGAATAATAAGATAAAAACAATGCTATAATTTCTTCGTTGTCTTCTTGAATTACGTTGGCCATATTATCTTTCATAGTTTAGATCATGTGTTTGCTCACCTACATGTATGTTAACCATCTATTATAATCTCCCTTTATTTGGAATACCTCATATATAATTGCTGATTTTAAATAATGCACTTAACTTTTATCGCGGTCCTTTCAACACCTTGACTTGATTGATAGAATAAACTACAAAAGGTAAGTTGCTGTCTATCTTATTCAGTTATTTGCACGTCAGTCTGCCACATAACATGAGGCAAGTCAAATAAAGCTTTGGTCATTTATGTACTGCATCACCGTCTAACAGTATGTGAGACAGTAACGGATCATTTTCGCGTTTGTCAATGCTTTGCTTGCTAAGGATTATCATGTTGCAGTCTTCTACCGTAATCAGTTACCTAAATGATAACAAAAGTTCAACTCGCCAAGACGCTTCCAGTCTAATCTAGATCTGTAAAACAAAGTACGTTCTTCCGAATAGCAGGGGCTCGTATCGTTGCTTACAATTTACCTAAATAATATACATGTACTATATAATAATAAGTACATATATGATTCATAGGTAAATTGTAAAGAAATATGCGAGCCCCTGTGTTCCGAATGAAGCGGAATTTTAGCCTCGATGTGAAACATACTTCCAAGAATTGCTGAAAAATCGAAACAATTGCCCAGGTAAAACATACAACCCGGTATTATTGTAAAAACCGTATTTTTTGGAATGAGATACATCGTTGTTTATATAAAAGCTGCAATAATAGTCCAGAAATTGACATTAATGCGCCCATGTGAATATGTCAATAATGGATCAATCTTGTTACAGCAGCTGGCGAATGAGGGGAAATGTAAAAGTTATTTTTCTGTTGAAAACCTATACAAAAATGTTAAAAAAGAAACACAAGTAAAAATGTTAAAAAAGACACACAGGTAAACATGTTAAAAAAGAAGCATAAGTACAAATGTTAAAAAAGAAACACAAGTAAAAATGTTAAAAAAGAAACACAAGTAAAAATGTTAAAAAAGAAACACAGGTAAACATGTTAAAAAAGAAACACAGGTAAACATGTTAAAAAGGAAACACAAGTAAAAATGTTAAAAATGAAACACAAGTTAAAATGTTAAAAAAGAAACAAGTAAAAATGTTAAAAAAGTAACACAAGTAAAAATGCTAAAAAAGAAACAGGTAAACATGTTAAAAAAGAAACACAAGTAAAAATGTTAAAAAAGAAACACAAGTAAAAATGTTAAAAAAGAAACAAGTAAAAATGTTAAAAAAGTTACACAAGTAAAAATGTTAAAAAAGAAACACAAGTAAAAATGTTAAAAAAGAAACACAAGTAAAAATGTTAAAAAAGAAATACAAGTAAAAATATTAAAAAAGAAACAAGTAAAAATGTTAAAAAAGAAACACAAGTAAAAATGTCAAAAAAGAAACAAGTAAAAATGTTAAAAAAGAAACACAAGTAAAAATGTTAAAAAGAAACAAGTTAAAATGTTAAAAAAGTTACACAAGTAAAAATGTTAAAAAAGTAACACTAGCAAAAATGTTAAAAAAGAAACACAAGTAAAAATGTTAAAAAAGAAACAATTAAAAATGTTAAAAAAGAAACACAAGTAAAAATGTTAAAAAAGAAACAAGTAAAAATGTTAAAAAAAACACAGGTAAACATGTTAAAAAAGAAACACAAGTAAAAATGTTAAAAAAGAAACAAGTTAAAATGTTAAAAAAGAAACACAAGTAAAAATGTTAAAAAAGAAACAAGTACAAATGTTAAAAAAGAAACACAAGTAAAAATGTTAGAAAAGAAACACAAGTAAAAATGTTAAAAAAGAAACAAGCACAAATGCTAAAAAAGAAACACAAGAAAAATTTTAAAAAAGAAACACAAGTAAAAATGTTAAAAAAGAAACACAAGTAAAAATGTTAAAAAAGAAACACAAGCAAAAATGTTAAAAAAGAAACACAAGTAAAAATGTTAAAAAAGAAACACAAGTAAAAATGTTAAAAAAGAAACACAAGTAAACATGTTAAAAAAGAAACAAGTTAAAATGTTAAAAAAGTTACACAAGTAAAAATGTTAAAAAAGTAACACAAGTAATAATGCTAAAAAGAAACACAAGTAAACATGTTAAAAAAGAAACACAAGTAAAAATGTTAAAAAAGAAACACAAGTAAAAATGTTAAAAAAGAAACAAGCACAAATGCTAAAAAAGAAACACAAGAAAAATTTTAAAAAAGAAACACAAGTAAAAATGTTAAAAAAGAAACACAAGTAAAAATGTTAAAAAAGAAACACAAGCAAAAATGTTAAAAAAGAAACACAAGTAAAAATGTTAAAAAAGAAACACAAGTAAAAATGTTAAAAAAGAAACACAAGTAAACATGTTAAAAAAGAAACAAGTTAAAATGTTAAAAAAGTTACACAAGTAAAAATGTTAAAAAAGTAACACAAGTAATAATGCTAAAAAGAAACACAAGTAAACATGTTAAAAAAGAAACACAAGTAAAAATGTTAAAAAAGAAACACAAGTAAAAATGTTAAAAAAGAAACACAAGTAAAAATGTTAAAAAAGAAACACAAGTAAAAATGTTAGAAAAGAAACACAGGTAAACATGTTAAAAAAGAAACACAGGTAAACATGTTAAAAAGGAAACACAAGTAAAAATGTTAAAAATGAAACACAAGTTAAAATGTTAAAAAAGAAACAAGTAAAAATGTTAAAAAAGTAACACAAGTAAAAATGCTAAAAAAGAAACAGGTAAACATGTTAAAAAAGAAACAAGTAAAAATGTTAAAAAAAAAACACAAGTAAAAATGTTAAAAAAGAAGCAAGTAAAAATGTTAAAAAAGTTACACAAGTAAAAATGTTAAAAAAGAAACACAAGTAAAAATGTTAAAAAAGAAACACAAGTAAAAATGTTAAAAAAGAAATACAAGTAAAAATATTAAAAAAGAAACAAGTAAAAATGTTAAAAAAGAAACAAGTAAAAATGTCAAAAAAGAAACAAGTAAAAATGTTAAAAAAGAAACACAAGTAAAAATGTTAAAAAGAAACAAGTTAAAAAGTTAAAAAAGTTACACAAGTAAAAATGTTAAAAAAGTAACACTAGCAAAAATGTTAAAAAAGAAACAAGTAAAAATGTTAAAAAAAAAACAATTAAAAATGTTAAAAAAGAAACACAAGTAAAAATGTTAAAAAAGAAACAAGTTAAAATGTTAAAAAAGTTACACAAGAAAAATGTTAAAAAAGTAACACAAGTAAAAATGTTAAAAAAAACACAGGTAAACATGTTAAAAAAGAAACACAAGTAAAAATGTTAAAAAAGAAACAAGTTAAAATGTTAAAAAAGAAACACAAGTAAAAATGTTAAAAAAGAAACAAGTACAAATGTTAAAAAAGAAACACAAGTAAAAATGTTAAAAAAGAAACACAAGTAAAAATGTTAAAAAAGAAACAAGCACAAATGCTAAAAAAGAAACACAAGACAAATTTTAAAAAAGAAACACAAGTAAAAATGTTAAAAAAGAAACACAAGTAAAAATGTTAAAAAAGAAACACAAGCAAAAATGTTAAAAAAGAAACACAAGTAAAAATGTTAAAAAAGAAACACAAGTAAAAATGTTAAAAAAGAAACACAAGTAAAAATGTTAAAAAAGAAACACAAGTAAACATGTTAAAAAAGAAACAAGTTAAAATGTTAAAAAAGTTACACAAGTAAAAATGTTAAAAAAGTAACACAAGTAATAATGCTAAAAAGAAACACAAGTAAACATGTTAAAAAAGAAACACAAGTAAAAATGTTAAAAAAGAAACACAAGTAAAAATGTTAAAAAAGAAACAAGTAAAAATGTTGTAAAAGTTACACAAGTAAAAATTTTAAAAAAGAAACAAGTAAAAATGTTAAAAAAGAAACACAAGTAAAAATGTTAAAAAAGAAACACAAGTAAAAATGTTAAAAAAGGAAACAAGTAAAAATGTTAGAAAAGAAACACAAGTAAAAATGTTTAAAAAGAAACAAGTAAAAATGTTAAAAAAGAAACACAAGTAGACATGTTAAAAAAGAAACAATAAAAAATGTTAAAAAAGAAACACAAGTAAAAATGCTAAAAAAGTTACACAAGTAAAAATGTTAAAAGAGTAATACAAGTAAAAATGTTAAAAAAGAAACACAAGTAGACATGTTAAAAAAGAAACACAAGTAATTATGTTAAAAAAGAAATACAAGTAAAAATGTTAAAAAAGAAACACAAGTTAAAATGTTAAAAAAGTTACACAAGTAAAAATGTTAAAAAAGAAACACAAGTAAAAATGTTAAAAAAGAAACACAAGTAAAAATGTTAAAAAAGAAACACAAGTAAAAATGTTAAAAAAGAAACACAAGTCAAAATGTTAAAAAAGAAATACAAGTAAAAATGTTAAAAAAGTAACAAGTAAAAATGTTAAAAAAGAAACAAGTAAAAACGTTAAAAAAGAAACACAAGTAAAATGTTAAAAAAGAAACACAATTAAAAATGTTAAAAAGCAACACAAGTAAAAATGTTAAAAAAGAAACTAGTTAAAATGTTAAAAAAGTTACACAAGTAAAAATGTTAAAAGAGTAACACAAGTAAAAATGTTCAGAAAGAAACACAAGTAAACATGTTAAAAAAGAAACACAAGTAAAAATGTTAAAAAAGAAACACAAGTAAAAATGTTAAAAAAGAAACACAAGTAAAAATGTTTAAAAAGAAACAAGCACAAATGTTAAAAAAGAAACACAAGTAAAAATGTTTAAAAAGTTACAAGTAAAAATGTTAAAAAAGAAACAAGTAAAAATGTTAAAAAGAAACACAAGTAAAAATGTTAAAAAAGAAACACAAGTAAAAATGTTAAAAAAGAAACACAGGTAAACATGTTAAAAAAGAAACAAGTAAAAACGTTAAAAAAGAAACACAAGTAAAATGTTAAAAAAGAAACACAAGTAAAAATGTTAAAAAAGAAACAAGTAAAAATGTTAAAAAAGAAACACAAGTAAAAATGTTAAAAAAGAAACACAAGTAAAAATGTTAAAAAAGAAACACAAGTAAAAATGTTAGAAAAGAAACACAAGTAAAAATGCTAAAAAAGTTACACAAGTAAAAATGTTAAAAGAGTAATACAAGTAAAAATGTTAAAAAAGAAACACAAGTAGACATGTTAAAAAAGAAACACAAGTAAAAATGTTAAAAAAGAAATACAAGTAAAAATGTTAAAAAAGAAACACAAGTTAAAATGTTAAAAAAGTTACACAAGTAAAAATGTTAAAAAAGAAACACAAGTAAAAATGTTAAAAAAGAAACACAAATAAAAATGTTAAAAAAGAAACACAAGTAAAAATGTTAAAAAAGAAACACAAGTAAAAATGTTAAAAAAGAAATACAAGTAAAAATGTTAAAAAAGAAACAAGTAAAAATGTTAAAAAAGTAACACAAGCAAAAATGTTAAAAAAGAAACACAAGTAAAATGTTAAAAAAGAAACAATTAAAAATGTTAAAAAAGAAACACAAGTAAAAATGTTAAAAAAGAAACAAGTAAAAATGTTAAAAAAGAAACACAAGTAAAAATGTTAAAAAAGAAACACAAGTAAAAATGTTAAAAAAGAAGCACAAGTAAAAATGTTAAAAAAGAAACACAAGTAAAAATGCTAAAAAAGTTACACAAGTAAAAATGTTAAAAGAGTAATACAAGTAAAAATGTTAAAAAAGAAACACAAGTAGACATGTTAAAAAAGAAACACAAGTAAAAATGTTAAAAAAGAAATACAAGTAAAAATGTTAAAAAAGAAACACAAGTTAAAATGTTAAAAAAGTTACACAAGTAAAAATGTTAAAAAAGAAACACAAGTAAAAATGTTAAAAAAGAAACACAAGTAAAAATGTTAAAAAAGAAACACAAGTAAAAATGTTAAAAAAGAAACACAAGTAAAAATGTTAAAAAAGAAATACAAGTAAAAATGTTAAAAAAGAAACAAGTAAAAATGTTAAAAAAGTAACACAAGCAAAAATGTTAAAAAAGAAACACAAGTAAAATGTTAAAAAAGAAACAATTAAAAATGTTAAAAAAGAAACACAAGTAAAAATGTTAAAAAAGAAACAAGTTAAAATGTTAAAAAAGTTGCACAAGTAAAAATGTTAAAAAAGAAACACAAGTAAAAATATTAAAAAAGAAACACAAGTAAAAATGTTAAAAAAGAAACAAGTAAAAATGTTAAAAAAGAAACACAAGTAAAAATGTTAAAAAAGAAACAAGTAAAAATGTTAAAAAAGAAACACAAGTAATTACACTTTAGTTATTATAGAACTGTCATTAATTTTGTTTGTCTTTTTTGTTACTTTGGTGACATACAGTACATTCACACAAAGGTCGATGAACAGATACATTTATTATTATAATTTTGTTATGGACTGACACTGGTTTTACTATGCATGCATCCATATCAGATAATTTCAAGTGTTTTATCTAGCAATTCCTGGACTCGAACCTAAACAGTGAAAGTAAAGGAAGCTACACTGTATTAACTAAAGTCACACTAGAGCTATTACAACCCGACCCTCAGCAATTAATGTACCTTAAACTGATACATGTATATTAATTACTTTTAAGCTTTATAAACCTTGGGGTTTATATTGAAAGCTAAAAGATTTATAGTCACTGCCAGTCTGTGAAAATGCTTTCAAATGTTGTATTTGTAAATAAAAAAAATGTGTTTTTTCATTGTTTTGCTTTACTTCTAATCTTGGTTGAAAATGAGATGTGACAGAAACCAACATTTTCAATCCTGTGTGGTGCCATTCATCCAATTTCATGCTGGCGTGTTGTAAAACTCAACCCACTCACACACTTGAGCTAAAATGAAATGCTTTGAGATAACCCCCAAGAGTGCACCTTGACCTAAACTCACATGATAAAGTACTGTCAAGTGTGATCCTGTAATGTCCTACAAGCAGTGCTGATTAGAATTGATATCGCTCTCTTAATAATTTCATTTAGTGAACAGTTTTGCATGAAAAGATAAAAATAGATCATTTTCTTTCCAATCATGTATAGTTTGATAAATAACCATGGTAACACTATTTATACAAAAAGTAATCGGTTACTGTCATACGCACTTTACTATGTAAGATGTTGACCATAATGTGGAAGGTGGTGGTCAAAAAACCTCTATCATGAGTATCTGGGTCAACGTATTATGTCAACGATGATTGCAGTACTGTAAGGCTGATAACTCACAGTTAAAGGTACACAGTTGGGACAGTAATTATGTGCTGACTTTTATTTTATGACTATGGAAGTGGTCTTCAATTTGTGTGAATCAAGAGAAAATACTAGATGATTTTCTAGTCTCTAAATTCAAAACAGCGCCACCTGCATAATTGATTTGCCATTGATGATTTTGGCGATCAGTAGTGTGAAATTATTATTTGATGTTTGCACTTCTTCAGACATGTTCCAGCAAAGAATAAGGGTGGATGGCTTGGACCAGAGTAAGTGGTCAATTATTTTGTCAACCTAAAAGAATGTAAAACAGGTAGGATATCTGACCAATGATAACCAGAAGCTAGCTGTTTAGCACCTGTTCCCAAGTCTCAAGCTTTGGTGGTGATATTGCAGATGCCTCAGCCAGGGTCAGTATTAAGGTAAAAAAAAACTTTCATTCATGAGTTCATCTACACTATATTTATTGCATTCATCATTGTTAAAAGTGAAAAGCGGATTAAAAATGAAAGTGATGTTGGAAGGTTGGGGTTGGGGGTTAAAATCAAGATTCATATCTTTGACTCAAGGCTGGGTAATAATAAGCAACTTGATTTTGTGTTCCTTATTGATCAATAACTATCCAGTATTCTTGGGAAGTGGCAAAATTTCATGATAATTAGTTTATCTAACTTTTTTTTTATTAGCGAGGACATTTTATTCTAACATTCCTACATGTGTATGATTGTGTTTTCCAATGCAGCACTGTAGAACAGTGATGCAGAAATTCAGAATATATCTTTCATCTTACGAGTGCCATCTTTCATCACATGATCTTTACTGTGGTCATAGTGATCCTTACTGTGATCATAATTGGCAAAACAGATTTACTTCATCGCTTGAGAGCATTCTTTCAAAATAATCGTGATAAACATTAATTGCAATACATTTATGTCTTAAAAGATGCAGCTGTTGAATTTAGTGTCTTCCAGACAGGATATTTTGCATTGATCGACCTAGCTGTATGCACAAATTCTGTAGTCTGGTTTAGAGTTGAAAAAGCTATTGCTGTTATAGTTTTTGTTGTTGTTGAGGGGGTTGTTGTTGTTTAAATATATCTTTTCATTTTTATTTATGAAAGAAAAGTAAATTATACATTAATGTTGAATCGAGGACTATAAGTCTAATAAGAAAATTACGGTTTCTGCACATCCGGTTTAATTCAAGACCTCGTAACTTGACTTTAAGGTCATAGTTATTGAGTCCCATTGGTCAATAATCTTCTGAGTCAACCATATCCTATTAGTGTATACATTGAGGACTATTAAACACATGGTGGTCTTATAAAGTGATGTTAACTGTACTCTTGTTTGCCATTATTTTTGTTTGGTATGCCTTTTTAGGAATGCCTAAACTTACTTGGCACTATATGACCAGGATTGTGCTGATGTGCTGTTACACCTTATACATATGTACTGTTCCTTTAATTATGTCCCCACTGCAATATTGGAAGCATATAATTTAGCTGCTGTCCCTCAATACATCTTTATGTCCATATGCCTGCACATACTATCCTAATCCATTCTGGCATCATAGCTCAAACTTTTTAATTTAGAGCCATGAAATTGTACACACTTTATTATGGTCATAAGATTATTTGTTCTCAGATTTAGGTGCTACAACATTTCTTCCAGTTTGTTACAGTCGTGTTGTTACAGTCGTGTTGTTAGAGTCGTGTTGTTACAGTCGTGTTGTTACAGTCATGTTGTTACAGTTGTGTTGTTACAGTCGTATTGTTACAGTCGTGGTGTTAGTCGTGTTGTTACAGTCGTGTTGATACAGTTATGTTGTTACAGTCATATTGTTACAAAAGTTTTGTTTGACTTTTGGACTAAGTCTTTTTTTTTTTAAATTTAGAGCCATGCAATTGTACACACTTTATCATGGTTTTAAGATTATCTGATTTCAGATTTAGGTGCTACAGCATTTCTTTCCAGTTTGTTACAGTCGTATTGTTTTACTTTTGGACTAAGAATCTTTTTTGATTAAGATGTGAAAATTTGATCAGTGTTTTACAAAAAATATTTATTATTATTATTAGTAGTAGTAGTGTCAGTAGTTACTAGGAGGATTAGCAGTAGTAGTAGTTGTTGTGTCAGTAGTTACTAGGAGGATTAGCAGCAGTAGTAGTAGTTGTTGTGTCAGTAGTTACTAGGAGGATTAGCAGTAGTAGTAGTTGTTGTGTCAGTAGTTACTAGGAGGATTAGCAGTAGTAGTAGTTGTTGTGTCAGTAGTTACTAGGAGGATTAGCAGCAGTAGTAGTAGTTGTGTCAGTAGTTACTAGGAGGATTAGCAGTAGTAGTAGTTGTTGTGTCAGTAGTTACTAGGAGGATTAGCAGCAGTAGTAGTAGTTGTGTCAGTAGTTACTAGGAGGATTAGCAGCAGTAGTAGTTGTTGTGTCAGTAGTTACTAGGAGGATTAGCAGCAGTAGTAGTAGTTGTTGTGTCAGTAGTTACTAGGAGGATTAGCAGCAGTAGTAGTTGTTGTGTCAGTAGTTACTAGGAGGATTAGCAGCAGTAGTAGTTGTTGTGTCAGTAGTTACTAGGAGGATTAGCAGCAGTAGTAGTTGTTGTGTCAGTAGTTACTAGGAGGATTAGCAGCAGTAGTAGTTGTTGTTGATACTGCTGTTGTATACAGTCTTTTGAAAAATCATTTTCTAGTCAGAGTAAACAAAAACTGATATTAATATTGATGTAAAATGTATCCTGAAAAATAATTATAATATTAGCTAATTCTGTGCCCTAGTCTCATTCTATATTAATAACTTTAAACTTCATCTTGACCCATATTTAGCACAACTATGTCATTTGGTTATCCATGGATTGTGTCTTAGTACCATTTTAGCAATGATATGCCTTTTGGTGGAGGTAGCAGTTGATGTATTTCAACCTTATTAAGGAGAAACATACTTTATGTATTAATGTTTGCTGCTACTGAAAGTGTTATATTTCTCATCTAAATCATGACATTTTAAATCGTTTTCTGATCAGTTCACATTTTATGTCTGTGGCTTTTTGCAGAAGAATTGTGTGTTTATGGGCAGGACATAGAAAGGAGTCGATCCTTTGTTGCAATCAATTGGATAATTAGTTATGGTCAGATGTATTATAAACACTATTTTATAGGGAATCTAGTCTATTAACTGGCACAATCTAACTGCAAAACAAACTCTGTTCCATATTAAATTTTTGAGGGGCCCGGGTGGCTGAGTGGTCCAAGGCGCTTACCATTATAGATCACTCACACATCTCGCCTCTGTCTGCATGAGTTTGAGTCTTGGCTCAGCCATTGTGGATGTGTGAAAAAGCTTGCCAGTAGCTTCCTGTGGGTTGATGGTTCTTCCTGGGGTCTATTCGGGCTCTTCCTCCACCAAAATATACTGGCTGCCATGTATAGCCTATCATGTGCTCAAAAATGGCTTTAAACCCCACAAAACCAAACCAAACCAAATTAAATTCAGGAAGTCAGGTGTATTCATAGTCTGTTAATACTCTTGGAGAAGATTTGTAGTTATCAGGGTGATATGTAAATCGCTGTACCGATAATTCGGAGGAAACTTTGACACTCCAGAGCAACTCTTTTTCCTTAATAGCCATATACATACATTGCAGTAAATGTAATAGTATTTATTTATTCATCTGTTTTCAGCCAGAGACTGTAGAAAACTCTTGGGGGACAGTAAGGGCCAATGATGCCTTCCAGCCAGAAGTGGATGGGACATTTCTTGGGGCTAATGATACCTTCCAACCAGAAGTTGATGGGGCATTTGTAAGGGCCAATAATGCCTTCCAGCCAGACACAGTTAGAGTCATGAGTTATGACAGAACAATGTAATTTCTGGATGTGAGTCACAAGAATATTTGGGGAAAGCTGTCTTGAATGTTTTATTTTACTCACCATAGATCTGGTAGAGGGCATATTGTGTTACCCTTGTCCATCTATATGGCCATGCCACTTTTGCATTTGCATTTAGGTCAGTTTTTAAGCCCTGTGGTAGGACATTTGTTGTTGAACACATTTAAAAATACTTTCCTGGAACTTAAGACTCTGTGCGTTCCCTAACAGCTGGCACATGGTGAATTTTGTCACCTGTTTCGCTGTCACCAGTTGTTTCATCTCAAGAAAGTATGTTTCAGAAAGTTAATCTATGTGAAAATGATGGGATGTCCAAGGAACATCTGTAATTGCACATTTTTTACATCTTTAATTTCAAAGTTTTCCTGGGGAGAATGGCTTTGGACAACCCTAGCAAACTCATGTGACTGCATAGTTGCCTGTTTTTCGTGAACAGCCACCCATTCTAAACATTATGGAAAGTCCTGAAGACTGGACTAGATACATATAATAATGTTATGTAATTAGAGCATTTAGAGATTTTCATTTTAAGGTGTTAGAGATAGGGATGTATTTTAGGTAAATTACATGTAAATTTTAATTGTTTTAAAGACATGGTTTTTAAACTTCATGGTTATACCTGCCATGGTGTGAGGCCAGCCTGTCTATCAAAACTGTCAGCTACATAACTGGCCACTGAAGTATGGCCCATCATGGATTTTTGCTACTATTTTCAAAATGAGGCTTTTTGTTGATGGAATTGTAAATTTTTATGGATAAAAAGGTTACATAGAAAAATGTTGAATTATATTTTACACATTGTTAACTCACAAAAATACAACAAAGAAGAGATTTTTTAAGCATTTAAATAATTCAGTAGCCCAAGGTTCACACTAGGGGGCAATTCTGAATTGAAAATATGCAAGCACAGGAGTTTTAAGTGACTATTTTCAACATTGTCAATTCTGAACTTTCCACACTCACTTCTCTCTAATTTTTCCAATTATCCCCATTCTGGCCAGAAACAGAAGTAATTTTACTAAACTAGTAGAGGCATGGACCCAGAAGTTTTAGCTTTGGTTACTTTGTCACTTTTCATCCCTTGCTACACTTATTATAGTAATTACACTCCCAAAGTCTCTATAGTAAAGAACTTTGTAGTTTTTAAAAAAAAGTTTGATTGGGAATTATTTACTCTCAAAATGGGAAAATAAACAGTTTTTGGCATTGAGAATGAGTCCGAAATTCACCCAAACAGGCCCTGAAAAATCCCTGTTTATTCAGAGGTATTTTAATTGCGTTAGGGAGACAAAAGTACAACAGGATCCTCCTTTCGTACTCCAAACCTGTCTTTAAGGCACAAGTTAATGAAAGTAAAATTATCATTTGTTTGGAAATAAATTGAGCACGCTAAGATATAACTGAAGATAAAAGTACAAATTTTGGTGATGGTGTATACAATAAACATATTGTGAATCAGTATCTTTTTAAAGTTCTGTGTCATGTATATGCTTATATGATCAATATAGCAGAATTATTTGACACCATAAATCACACAATTTTCACACACACACACACGCAAATATATATATATATATATATATATATATATATATTTATATATTTATATATATATATATATATATATATATATATATATATATATATGTAGTGAGACTCCTCAAAACCGAACTCTCAGGATACCGGAATCCCCTCAAGAACAAATTTTTTTTAGTCCCTAAAGTTTCCTTCTTTAATATCATCATTTTTTCCCCAGTAAACCGAAACCCCTCAACTCTGAACACCGGAACAATTTTCGATCCCAAATTTCAATTTTACTCTTAAACATAGCCCATAAGACCGAAACTCATTTGAAACTTGGAAATATATTTTAGCTGCTAAATTCCTGACATACGCTGGAACAGATTCATTACGGTTAACAGGTGCTGTAATTGTTTGATTGACGAGACAAAGACAACGGAAACTGCCCTAGGGGCAGGCGAAGTCAAAACAACACTTGACACACGCGCCAACACAGATTAGGGCTGACATATACATACCAACAAAAAAAAAATATGACATACCCCGAAATTTTAGAGTTTATAAAGAGATTAGAAACTTTCGCGATTGCAAAGGATGACTTATTTTGGCTATGGTACAAGAAATGGAGTCATTAATGCAAGCTACATTAGTTAAAGAACGATGTAAGAAAGAACAGACAACGCTCCATGACTTCTTCAAGCCAGGCTCTTGAACTGTGAACATCATGAACTATACGGAGTATTTACATATTGTGGAGTATCATTCATAATTCCAATGGACTTATAGTAAAGTTAGAAAAGTACTGTATTTCATTCCTCATATGTTTCTTGCGACGATGACTGTATTTCTATGTGGAGCAACTGTATTTATTCATGTGAAAGGATACAATTTTCGGTAGGAACGTATATTGTTCAGCTAATTCTTCATTAAATGCATGTATTAAAAATAAAATATAAAAAACAGCTTTCTTAAATTTGTGCACTTTTACATACACAGACACTGATGCTTTTGTAACTGCTCTCTCTCTCTCTCTCTCTCTCTCGCGTCACATAAGAGCTCAGAAAAAGATTTTTTTTTACATTTGCAAAAGTCTCAGTAAACGTCTCAAAACTGGAAATAAAACTGGGTCCCAAGGGTGTTCGGTTTTGAGGAGTTTCACTGTATATATATTTACCCCCACCACAAATAAAGATTGCCTAAATTATATATATATATATATATATATATATATATATATATATATATATATATATATATATATATATATATATATATATAATCTTACATGAGTACCCAATTCAAATGAATTGTATGAAATTAGTTTAATAATCTTTTTTGAGCTATCATGAGGAAATTTTTTATTTGAAATGAGCACAAATGTAAGATTCTGTTCATCATAAGATGAAAAATCCTGATTTCACAGAATTTTGTGGTGAAATGACTTTGAAATACATTCAAAATCCTCGATTATTGCCTTACATGATGTCTTGAGGTTATATGCAATGTCATGAGATTTTATATACAAGTTATAATATGGGCATAATCTAAATAAAACATTAGTATAAATTACTAAGCATCAGATATTGGCGAAATTGTGATGTCACTAATAAGCCTAACTCCATGTATTCATGACAATATAATGATACTGAAATTTTTTAATTTATGGCATAAAGTAAATTTGATCTTTTAGCTCAGGTGTTATGCAGCATGTCCGCACCCCAGTATGAGAATATCATTACAGAGTTTCTATGGGATTGGGCAATTACAGGCCTACTGAACACCAAGGAAGCTATAGGTTTCCAGTACACATATTGGCTCCAGCAGGACAACTAAACCATGATACAGCAGGAGCTGATGGGTGTAAGGAGTACACAACCATCTGTATATCTGTAGTACCAACATGCAAAATAATTTGTATGCACCCACTGGTGTAGCAGAAGGACACATATTGTTTTACTGCTGTCTGCCCATCTGTCTGTCCTTACATCCATCCATTGTAGTATGATAGTTTTTAAACTTAGGGCCATGGAATTCTACATATTTAAACTTAGGGCCCAGAAATTTTACATACTTTATCATGGTTATAAGTAGATGAACTTCAGACCATTAAAGTTATTTTTATACTCCCACCATACAGCAGAGTTTATTATTTATGATGTTGCTCGTCCATGAATATGTTTGTTTGTTTCTTGTTTTATTTCTGCACAATAACTAAGTTCTCCACAACAACCATATCCAAACTTTGTAAGTAGCTTGCATTTTGGATAAGGAAAAAACTTTCAATTTCAAGCAAAAAATGTCAAATGTCAATGTCAGGGACTGAAAGAAAGAAAACTGTTTCCACACAAAAACTTGACTTGTATACCAGATACCTATATCAAACTTTGTAAATGGATTGCATTTGAGATAAGAAAGACAAAAAGTAATTTGGGGGTCAAACGTAAAGGTCACAGTTACTTAGTTCTGTACTACATGTCTTGACTAAACTTTGTACATGGCTTTCATTTAGACAACCAAAACGCCTAATGATTTTGCGACAAGAAGGTTATAGGTCAGGGTCATTGAGATGGATTGCATTTATGACAGGGAAGACACATAGTGATTTTGGATTTAAAAGGTCAGGAATCCAACCAGTGAAAGAGTGTTTTTCATAAAAGAAGTATAATAATACCATGTACCACATTGTGGGTAGAGCATGAACCATTTACAGTACTTATTTTCTGTGATATTATCCTGTTTTAACTTTTTGGATTTTTACATGATTGAGCAAAAGCAGCTTGAGGTCAACAAATGAAATTCGGTAGGAATATTTGTAATTGTCTGGAAACTGAGAAAAGTGACCTCGAAAGACTGGTGTTTGCTTAATTGGAGTTCATTAATACAGTAAAGTGGCTTATGGGACCTTTAAAAAGTGTCCATTTAAAATGTGATTGCTTAGTAGAAGTTCTTTTCCACAGCAAAGTGGGTTATAGGACCTAGAAAAAGTGGTCTTTTAAGGCAGTGATTGCCTAGTACAGGTGACCTTTAAGGCAGGCTTAACTAAACACCAGCATCTTTCTCTAGACTGTGCTGAAACTTGGCAGATATTATTACTATGGGGACAACATGTGGATATGATTCTGTCATCAAGCTGATGCTTATTTCCAGAGTTATGCCCCTTTATTGTGCTAAATGTGAATACTATGTATGATAATTTTTGTGTGTACACCTGGTCCCACAGCTTTTGATGAATTGCCTTTAAAGGGAGACATGAGGGCCTGGAGTCCATCTTTTAAATTTATTATGTGTTTTATGCAAAATGTGAACATTTCATCCCGATATGATCAACAGTTAGCGATGTAAAGTATGGTGAGAGTTTAAATCTGTGTATCACAATCTTGTCCCCTGAGCCATTTTCACTTCGCAACTTTCTGTGTCCCAAGTCTGTATGACATTATTTAATGAAGACTACATTGTGGATTGTCACACCTTATATACATATTAATAACCAGTAATGCTGGTTATAATGACTATGACAACTGAATCAAAAGGAATATATCAAGAAAAACAGGTTTTAACAGATCGTTTATTTGACACTAAAAGGTGACATATTAACATCATCACCGATTAGACTTGCAGGCATCAGCACTCTATGCAGAACTGTTTGACAAGCAGTTTATAAAACCTGAATAAACATCATAGACGTGTCAGTTTTTAATTGCAGAACAATACAAATAAATACATAAATAAACAAGCACAAGCAATATGTCAAGTAGCATATTTGTATTTGTTTCATTTTTTTTTTGCATGCATATGATTTAAGACTGTCTAACATTTCTTTTGGAGAAGATATTAACACATATATATCTCTTATATGAGCATACGTCCTTTATTATCAGAAAACTTGGTTTCAGCATGCTAGGAATGACAATGACAAGAACAACAATTCTTTTTCTGTCTCTCTTTCTCCCTTTCTCTCTCTCTCTCTCATACACACGCACACACACAGAGTTTGATTAATCAGCTCCAAAGCTCTTTTTTGCCATTCTGCTGTTGGTTTGATAGAAGACTTGTTAGACTAACATTTGCATATGCAAACATGAATGCACACGGAACCAGTCACCACATGTTTAAGATATACAAGTATTAACTTTCCAAAAGACTTGAATGGTTCGCTGTATACATTGCTTTGTTTGGTTTGGAAAGAAATCTTTTTTAAACAATTTTAGTGGCAGGTGGTAAGAGAAGTAGGTCTAGTATCCTTTTTGAAGCAAGAATATTCTTTTCATATTGAGCAGGTGTGGAATAAATGTAAGGTTGAATACTTTTCTTGTCATTGTTGAGTTTAGTGTGATTTCAAGGGCTAGGTACATCCATATAATGTATGACACAAAAACTACCAAATGCAATGTGCTTTCTTGGTTTTTCTGTCGAAACATGACTGACAGAATACAGCACCTAATTTTTTTATTTAAGTGTACCACAAAGCCTAAGTGTTTTCAAACTTATTCAGACATTGGCAGACAGTTTTACTACTGTACATGCGGCACTGACATCTGACAGGCTATACACTTATGGATATCGACTTTTGTTCAAGATGAGATGTAAAATGGCACTTCCGATTGCATGCTTTCATGCATTTGTGACAGTGGAAGCATTCTTGCATGCAGTTTTATCAATGAAAGCATGCTTGCACACAGTTTTGACATTGGACAATTTCAGGACGTGATAACTTCAGCAAAGTACTCTGTAGCATGTTTTGATATTTGTCTTTTTTTGTATCTTGGAAAATTCTGCAAAATGAGGAACAGGAATTTTTAAAGATATTGTTTTTCTCTAATTATTATTTTTTAAACACTTTTATCATATAGTTGATACAGTTTACATAGCATGTGTGCAGTTTAATATTTTTTATATGTCAACATGTTAACATATCACTTTATGTGAATCTGATTGGTCCAAATAAGCCCATGAAATTCTTGCGCACTATTCTCTTTTCTGATTGACTGCGACCGTGTGAATTTTCCTTACCGCACCTTCTGGAACTTCTTTTTTTTACTATTACTATCAACATTTTGGCAGCTATTTTTTGAATCAATTGCCGAGGTGGGCATTGGGGAAAAAAGGTTACACCTGTCACAGGGGCTCGTTACAAATAAAATAAAGGGTATTAGTCAGTGGATAGAGGGCTGGGGGGGGGGGGTAAACATGTAACAGGCATCCCACGCTATGACAATTAACCTATAGGATTAAATACACTCACCTCTATTTAGAGAAGAATGTGGACAAATGCCGGTCTCCAACTGACAGAAAGTTATCCAATTACAGCATTGTTCCAAATCAAATAATGCAGATATTGTATCACAAATACACTAAATCTGAAATTACTATACTCAGCAACATCTTTAGTCTAAATTTAGTACAATTTCTGCATCCAGTAATCATTACTGCACACGAATATCCAACAACTGGAACGCTACTTTTTCTGCCGTATGCAGTACTGCATCCATAGTAGTGGAATTGACACACATTCGGTGGAAACATTGTAAACATTCTCATCAAAATCGATTTATATGGCTCGTCTAACCTAACCCAAGTCAACTATGTGACATCACACAGGAATTTCTATCGGAGATCCAGTGTTAAAAAATGATGTTGTCTGTGTCAAATGTTCTACTGATTTGGAAGGACAGTTTCCTTTTTTGAATTATGATTTGTAAAAAAATCTAGTTTTAAATGTTACAGGTTATAGAACTGTGTATTATTAATTCAACTAGTGTCTGAAACTATTTTTTTACGCCAAACAGTTGAAAGGTGCAGTGTCTGAGCCAGAATAAATAAAATTATTTCTTCTTCTGTCTCTCTAACTTATTTCTATTAAAATAAAAACTATGCGATAAACAGAATCTTAAATGGGTAATGATTTGGTATTAAATGTATGAAACTTGTGGAATAATTTCCTGCTTTTGCAAGCCTTGGCGAGCAAAAGCTAGAAATTATTCAACTCGCTTCATAAATTCAATATATAATCACTACCCATTTGAGATCCTTTATGGATGAAAACATAGAGTAAATTCATTTAGTTGTGTGAGATCTGTAATTGGACAGGCTAATGCCATCACAAGTTGCCTCCCGTACACATCTACTGAATGTTACTTGTATATTCACCAACGATTAATTATCGTCTCAATTCCCCATTGCAGAGCCTGTGGATTTAATTGTATTAAGAATCAAGATGCGTAGACTATTTTAAATATCATACGATTTTTCAGGGAGGGACTAAATTCCTTTAGATATTGCCATATTGTGCTTGTATTGTTAGCGCTTGCAATAGCTTGATTATAATAATTTTTTTTTTAAGATTTATGTATTAGGCTGCTTGCTGTGTTTCACTATTTTTTTTTAGTTTTCCCAGTCATTGATTCTATGAAACTTGTCTCTTTTGTGTCTTGCTTCTTTTATCTCTTTGGTCATCCATTTATGTTAAAGCTCATGTTCAACACATTTGGTTTTACAAGGAGCATGATTGTTTAATACATGGACAAAAAGTTTGTACCATGCATCTAAAGCAGTATTGACATCTGGAATATTTACAATATCATTAAGAAGGCATCAAATACAGATCATTATGGAAGTTTTCTTCATGAAAATTTAGAAAATCTCTATTTTATTTCATGATGATGGTTAATACTAAGTTCAGTCACATGTCTGGTGATACATACAGGATAGTGTTCAATTATTGCAAACACAGGTAAACAAATTTCACTTACATTTTCTACTTTATTTGTGTATATATGGTCAATTAATGTTGAACTGTCTTTCATTATTCTAGTTGGGCTGTGTATGAACTGAGTGAAATTACCAGTTTGGAAACAGTCCAGCAACTTCTGAGGAGGTTTTTTTTCGGAAGTCTATATTAAAATCACCACTTATTATTGTGTCATAATCATGTACTTGATTTTCAAATATTTCAGCCCACTCAACTTTAGAATTTGGGGGTCTATAGGCAGAACATATCAGAAGAGGCTTTGTCTGTGTCAAGTTTATTTCTATCCATATACTTTCGATAGTGTTAGTTTCAAGATCATTTCTTCTTTAATAGTTAATGCAGTTCACAATATAGATAAGAATTCCCCCTCAATGTTTTTCATCCCTACCTTGTCTTTCAAACTGATACCCTTTAATATCAAGTAATCTATCAAAAATTTTGCTATTTAAAAATGTTTCACACAGATCAAGAACATGTACAGGTCTCTTGTGACTTATCAGTAGCCTGATCTCATTGGGGGACTATTGGCAGAGCGTATCATAATAGGCTTTACCTGTGTCAAGTTATTAACTGTATGAACTTATTAAAGATATGTGAGCATTACACAGTTGAGAATGATATCATATATAATACACAAAAATCGGTATGCAGTCAACTTCTTTCAAATTACCATCTCCTTCTGTACTTATTAACGGACATCCTCTTGCATATGACAACAGTTATATGTATTTGGGTCATATTGTAAAATCCAATCGGTCAGATGATGAAGATATGATTAGACATTACAGGTTTTTGTGTACTCGAACAAACATGCATTTACATAAATTTAGAAATTGTTCTTTGAATATCAAGATTAGATTATTCAAATCATATTGCTGAAACACATGTAATCGGATGATGTCCAGTAACTTCCAGTTAGGTAATACCCTTGCGTGAAAAAAAAGGCCACTGAAACAGGTTGTTCACCGAAACGGGGCAGTCGACGATACTGCACTCCTCTGTGGACAAACTTTAGTGAATGTATGAATGTATGAAAAGAAAACTAGTTATTGGCTATAATAATAGTCTTCGTTTACTATTAAGCCTTCCAAGATGCAATTGTGCCTCTACCATGTTTGTAAACTATAATGTATTCATTTTGAAGAATTAATGAGAATGTATGTGTTTTAAACGATGACAGCAATATCTAATAGCAGGGTTGCATCCACAGGGGCTCGTATCCTTGCCTACAATTTACCTCTAAATAATACATGTACTATATAATGCTACAAGGGAGGACACTTCTCTCCCCACTCGCGCGACCTATTTAAGAATCAAAGCTTCTATTTCAAGCTACACTGCCCATAGTGTAATAAACTTGGTACCAATGTTTAGCTCAGGCATTCGACATTTTATGCCTGCACAAAGTTTGATTTACTACCATACCTTTAAGGAATATCAGTCCATTTTCCCACACTACCAGTCGACATGGTCATGATCACACCCGCTTAACATGCAAGTACAACACACTGAATGGAATACTGCCCCTTATTGGTCGACTGAAAATCAGGTTTTCAGTATTCGTAGTACGTCATTTTCGGTCGACCAATGAGAGGGCAGTATTCCATTCAGCTCGTTGCACTTGCATATCACGTATTTCCTGTATGTCACGTGCTAAATCCTGATTGGTTACTAAGAAAGGTCAGGAGAGCACATGTTTGATGCAATCGGAATGTCCTTGGCCTTTTCCGTCAAGTTGAGATGTTTGATGTTGAGGCTAGCATGTCGGGACAATGCGATAAATAGCAAAACTAGTTAAAACTAGGACACTTTTTTTATTATTTGTTCAGTAACAGTCAGAGTGCAGATTTTTTTGTCAATAGGGGCAGCGACAGTGAACAAACAAATCCTCACTATAATCACATATCAGATGTCCATAAAGTTGGGGTACTAATATTAGTATTAGACGATACTAAAGATGGCGGCGCTGAAACTGAAGTGTCCTTCCAGCGTCAAGAAAAATATAAAATCTTTCAATTCAGACTGGAAAAAAAATCGACCATGACTGGAAACGAAAGAAATAAATGAGATGCTTGACAGTTGGTGTGTAAAAACTGGCAAATAAAATTCTTTCACACATTGGAATTACTATTTTCAGGACATCAGAGGTTTCCTATGTCAGACATATTGAATTCAGCTCACAAACGGGCTATTCAGGAATTGAAACAAAGTGAAAATCTTAAAACTACATGCATGACAGTTATCAAGTGACGCATAATAAATACGTGACACAGTTTTTTAAGATATAAGAATGGACAGAAGAGTGACAAGATTTGCAGCCCATGGTATGATTCTTTAGTGGTAAGTGTGTAGAGAAAATACTGTTATTAGAAAACACAAGATTTTTATTTAAGTTTTAAGTGTTATACTGTAATATACAGAACACATATGTATTTAGTGTTATACTGTAATATTCAGAACACATTATATGCATTTAATATTCTTATACTTGCTATTGCTCTGTTTGAATCTCTTAACTTTTTATATTTTTTTTACATCATACTTGTAAACCCCCCTTATCACTACATTGGCCCCCCTTTTTCAGATACACTGGGGGCAAGTGCCCACATTTACCAAATCCTAGATGCAACCCTGTAATAGTAAGAATTGTATCCTAAAATCTTTGTGGAACTGTGATATTTGTTTAAATTCTCAGATTATAGATAGATGGAACACATTACTCTTTTGTTCTTAACGATGACATACACATTCTGTAGTTATAGATGGGTCTGTATATTTATACATAAGACACCTATGAACTTTTATGTTTAAAACATTTCTATATTTTATATTTTAATTTAGATGTATGGACCATGGAGTCTGAAATAAAGAATTCTTATCTTATCAACTTGTCATTAAGTTTTAGGCAAGATATGCCTTACACTCAGGTTTGCAATTCTTAAACCATCTTTACAAGTCCTAATGTTGTACAAATTTCCTCACTATCATTATTACCACATACACTGATCTCAATTTTAGTATGTACATTGAGATTTATACTGTTTTTTAACTCCGTATTGGAACAATCTCTGTTTTGATTAGTATTTATACCATTAACATTAAGATTAGGATTATCATGTGTACTAGGCATCAAGGGAGTTACATGTTTTAAAAGTACAATCAACAAGACAAGTATCAGTATCTTGGTTACTTCCAAAACTTTTTTACTGTATGAATTTGGTTGGCCATGGTTAACATTTGATGTCATTTGAATGTTACTATAACACATTATCCTTGTATTAGACATGAAAGTGCATACACATTTTAAAATATTACATCCTTCACACAGTTCTGACAGTACATAATATTTGTTTACATTAGGAATTATGTCGTATGTAATTTTATTTAAGTTCAGTTTATTTGTTGTTCGCTATACACAAACTTGAAGTGGCATTCTCCTCTTTGCCACTCACCTAAACAGGTGGCACTGTCTCCAAGGGGCAACTTATTTTTGTTTGTGCCGAAGTGTTTCACATGCATGACAAGAGATAGACTTCCCATGATGACACACATCAGTAATTTGGCCAGTCTCACCTCAGTAATGGCAGTAGTCATCAGTTACTTTCTTAAAGATCCTGAAATATTTGTTCATGTTGTGAAGTAATTGGGCCGTTCCCTTTGTGCTCAGGTGGATCCTGTATTTACTGTATAATTCTAGGTTCACTTTGTGTTCTCTATGAAAACGGAGTAGTACTGTGGTACATACTACAGATTAAAGTTCTCACACAGATCTATCAAAATATTGTTCAGTCTTCGTACATCTGCAATGATTAGAAGGGTTAAACCTAAATCAATGATGCTACACTCAGAGTGATTTTTCGATAGCATACAGTAGACTCTCATTGTCCTCTTTAATTTGGGTTGCAGTTCGGCAATAATTTCCTCCTACTTGTATATTAATGGTTTTGTACGGAGATAAATCCATCTGCGTAATTTCGGAGGTGACTGTATTTATTTTTGCACCTCGAAGTGTTTTCACATCAGTATTTTGAATCATTCTTAGTTTAACTCCTTTCACAATAGATGAGCCAATAAATAGAGTTCTGTTTTGCTTATGTTTGTTGAGGGGACTGTTTTTCAGGTGCGTAATTGCTTGGTAACCACTTGGATTTGACATTTGTATTGGTGAAGTATCATTGGTAGTAGTAGATATATGTACTGGTAGAGGCCTAGAGTCACCTGTCAAATATACATTGACTTCACACACCCCATTTACTTCATCGGCTTTGTCATGGGTTTGGGATTGGTCTGTGTTGCAGTGCTAACTAACATTGAGTCCCCTCTTGCTACTGGTACACTACCCTGTTTTGATTTGATGGTATTTAGCTCAGTTCTTACGTTCTTAACTTTCTCTTTCAAATCTGCAATAAGATTTGCTTGTCCACTATTGATAATGATGAAGGAATCATATGATGGACTCTGATCCACCAAGTTATGGTCAGTGGAGTCAACGTATGCTTATGCTATGGGCATACAAAGGACTGGGCATAAAAAGGACTTAAACACTTATCCAAGTCCATATGCTTATGCTATGGGCATACAAAGGACTTAAACACTTATCTAAGTCTGTATGCTTATGCTATGGGCATACAAAGGACTTGAACCCTTGTCCAAGTCTGTATGCTTATGCTATTGACATACAAAGGACTTAAACACTTGTCCAAGTCTGTATGCTTATGTTATTGACATACAAAGGACTTAAACCCTTGTCCAAGTCTGTATGCTTATGCTATTGACATACATAGGACTTAAACACTTGTCCAAGTCTGTATGCTTATGCTATGGACATACATAGGACTTAAACACTTGTCCAAATCTGTATGCTTATGCTATGGGCATACATAGGGCTTAAACACTTGTCCAAGTCTGTATGCTTATGCTATGGACATACTTAGAAGTAAAACACTTGTCCAAGTCTGTATGCTTATGCTATGGACATACTTAGAAGTAAAACACTTGTCCAAGTCTGTATGCTTATGCTATGGACATACTTAGAAGTAAAACACTTGTCCAAGTCTGTATGCTTATGCTATGGACATACATAGAGCTAAAACACTTATCCAAGTCTGTATGCTTATGCTATGGACATACCTAGAATAAACACTTGTCCAAGTCTGTATGCTTATGCTATGGACATACTTAGAAGTAAAACACTTGTCCAAGTCTGTATGCTTATGCTATGGACATACTTAGAAGTAAAATACTTGTCCAAGTCTGTATGCTTATGCTATGGACATACTTAGAAGTAAAACACTTGTCCAAGTCTGTATGTTTATGCTATGGACATACTTAGAAGTAAAACACTTGTCCAAGTCTGTATGCTTATGCTATGGACATACTTAGAAGTAAAACACTTATCCAAGTCTGTATGCTTATGCTATGGACATACATAGAGCTAAAACACTTATCCAAGTCTGTATGTTTATGCTATGGGCATACATAGGACTTAAAGGTTAAATTTAATAAAAATAAAGAACTACTATACTTTTGTGTAATGATATTTTGAATTAGCTTAGTGATGTACAATCTAGCTTTTTCATAGAGTTATAGGAAACGTCTTGCAAGGGTCAGTATCCAAAATTGCCACCTGATAGATCATTGTTTGCTTTCCAATGGACACTGATGTTATCAGTATATATACAACACTCCCTTAATATAAGGTCCTACCTTATAACACCGTTCCTGTATAAGATGGATATTATCATGGATCCCATTTCATTATGTAGTCATATAATTATATGTATAATGTACTTCATTATAGGGCAGTCTCATTATAAGGCATAATACTCATTGGCTCCTATCGACTGCATTATATTGAGAGTGCGCTGTATTTATTGCTGCAAAGTCCAAACTTTTTGTATTTTCATGTCAAATTGTCTTGGCTTTTTGATTCTCATGTCCAAACTAGGTTTCTTTTCTCATAAAGAGAAGAAATTTTCTTAAATTGTTAATAAAGAATATTGAACAATTTTTTGAAAGAGAGATAATTCAAAGTAAAATTATAAAGTAGATACAAATTTTGAGCATCAAACTTAAAGTCATGCTTAGACTTAGTCATGCTTAGACTTATGTATGGAGATTTGATGTAAGGCCAATCAGTCACAGATATTAATGTTAGGACAATAAAATCACATAGATTGATATAAGGCCAAACATATCATATATACTGATGTAAGGCCAATCAAATTAGAGATAGTAATTCCAGATCAATTTCAAAGAAAATGAAATTGAAAATGCAAAGCCAGATGGGAAGATCTGACTGCTTCATGGAGAAAGAAAGAGATATTTTTGAATTTACTCAGTGCAAAGGATGAATTTAAACCTGGCTTAAGGGACAACATGTGGTCCTTTAATATACAGGTGGTCCTTTAATATTCAAGTGGTCCTTTAATTCTTAATTTTTTGAGCATCTAATGAATCATATAGAGGGTGTGCACCTGTTGCTGCACATAAACTCTTGTTGTACAATGGTTACTTAACTCTTGATTCTGTGTGGTATTTTTGATGCTATGTAAAAAAATATTCCTTATACATCAATGATTAATTTTCTCCTCCATCAACAAAAATACTTGGTAGCTATGGTGGCACAATTGGTAGAGCATCACACTTGTAATCCATGGGCCACCTGTGTGATGTCTGCCCAGGCCAGCCTTGGATGGTTGCCTCACTGCTTCCTTGGAAAGGCACTTAGCTCCCATTTCCTCTGCATGATATGGGCAAAAATGTGTTGAAAGTGCCATTAAAACCAACTAACAACAACAACAACAAAATACTGCAAAGAATAAAAATAAATAATGATTGTGCAACTGTCACAACTGGTTCTGTGCAGGAACTGGTGCAGACCCTCAGTAGAATTGAATTGTTTGGTCTCTTAGGACATGTGGTCTCACAAAAGAGGTAGTCTGTAGCACAGGTTAAACTGTATTTTGAATGGTTAATATTTATTGCCCCCTTTTAGTCTTTATGAGGAAATTGTATGATGATAGCAAATGAATATTTCCCATTTATAAATATGGTACATACAGTTTACTGTAAAGAGCAAGTCTTAAGATCAGAAATAACATGAAGATAGCAGTGTGTAATAATATACTCATGCCAGTATAACTTTTGTCTTTCATAACAAATGTAACTGTTGATTTTAAACAGAAATTAACTTTAAAGTATTGTCACTTTTTTCAGGCTACTCTCGTTTAAAAACAGGTTAGTACTAATTAGAGGTACCATATATACTCGTGAATAAGTCATGACCAACTGCAAACTGCATAGACCTTAAATAGCCATTGTACAATGCATAGGTAGATTTGGGGCTGTAAAGTTTGTTAGGATTAACAATGTAGAATAGACAATAGCAGATCAGGATCTATGCCATTTGGAGTTGTTCTCAACTTATATGCAGGTATATAGAGTAAATGATTACATCAATCAGAATTTATACCCTAAGTCTGCAAATCCTTTCTGCAGGGGTGGCACGATTGTTAGCTCTACCTGACATAGACCTGAAGAACTTATGGGATGGTCTTTTGTCCGTAGTTCGTCAGTTGTCTGTCGTCCTTCATCCAATGTCCATCCATCCATTAGCACAACTTTGTTATCGCTACTTCTCATAAACTACTTGGAGGGTTGCCTTGAAACTTTACACACACATTCATCCCATGGTCTAGTTAGCCCTAAATGAAAATGGTGCTGCTTGCACATCCAATATGGCCACCACAGTGGCCATCTTGAAAATATTGTTATCGCTACTTGTCCTGAATAGATGGTCATATCAACATGTGGCTTTCACTAAAAGACTTCTTATGATATCTGGTTGGTCCTAAATGAAAATGGTGCCAATCTAACATCCATTATGGCATCCATCTTGAAAATGTTTTATTGCCGCTTCTCCTGAATGGATGGTCATATCAACATGGGGTTTTAACTAAAAGACTTCTCATAATGTCATGTTGGTCCTAAATGAAAATGGTGCCGAACTGACGTCCAATATGGCTGCCACAGCAGCCATCTTCAAAGTATTATTATCGCTACTCCTGCTGAATGGATGGTCATGTCAACATTGGGTTTTCACTAAAAGGCTTATCATGATGCCTAGTTGGTCCTATGGTGCTGATCTGAAGTTCAATATGGCCACCAGGTCTTGAAATTTTGTTATTGCTACTCCTCCAGAATGGATGGTCATATCAACATGGAGTTTTTTCGCTAAAAGACTTCCTCTGATGTCTCGTTGGTCCTAAATGAAAATGGTGCCAATCCGACTTCCAATATGGCCACCAGGGCAGACATCTTGAACGTTTTGCTATCGCCACTACTCCTGAATGGATGGTCATATCAAGATGGAGTTTTTTCACTGAAAGACTTCTTATGATGTCTAGTTAGTCTTTAATGAAAATGGTACTGATATGTCATCCAATATGACCGCCACAGTGGCCATCTTGAAAATCTTGTTATTGCAACTCCTCCTGAATGGATGGTCATATCAACATGGGGCTTTCACTAAAAGACTTCTTATGATGTCTAGTTGTTCCTAACTGAAAATGGTGTAGATCTAATATCCAATGTGGACATTACAGCAGCCATCTTGAAAATCTTATTGCTACTCCTGAAAAAAAATTTGTATTGACATGGGGTTTTCGCCAGACATCTTATTATGTCTAGTTGGTCATAAATGAAAATGCTGCTGCTTACACACACAATATGGCTTCCACATCAGCGATCTTGAAAAATATTGTCATGACTAGTCTTCCTAAATGGATGGTCATATCCACATGGGGTTTTCACTGAAAGACTTTTTCTGATTTCAAGCTGGACCGAAATGAAAGTTGTGCCAATCTGATGTCCATTATGGTCTCTACTGCAGCAATATTGAAAATCTTGTTTTCACTACTCATTCTGAATGGTAATACATATTGACCTGGGGTTTTCACAAGAAGACTTTTTATGATATCTAGTTGGTCCTAAATGAAAACGGTGCTTCTCACACAACTAATATGGTCAACACAGTGGCCATCTTTAATATCTCGTTATCGCTACTTTTGAATAGATGGTCGTATCAGCATGGGATTTTCACTAAAAGAATTCTTATGTGTTGAACCTAAATGAAAATCGTTCTGATCTGTTGTCCAGTATTGCCACTGCAGCAACCATGTTGAAAATCTTCTTATCGCTACTCCTGAATGGAAAGTCATATTGACATAGAGTTTTCACCACAAGACATCATATGATGTTTATTTGGTCCTAAATGAAAATATGACCACCACAGCAGTCACCTTGATAATCTTGTTATCGCTACTTCTTATGATTGGATGGTCATATCAACATGGGGTTTTCACTTATAGACTTCTTATGATGTCAGCTTGGTCAAAAATTAAAAGGTTGCCAATCTGACATCCAATATGTTCACCACAGGACCTAATTTAAAAATATTGTTATTGCCGAAGAATATCGGAGATGGTTTCAGCACTTCACAGTTAAAAGGAACAAATAGTCGTAACTTTAATTCCAGGAAATTCTTGTTTGGCCAGTAGAGCATCAAACCTTTCAAAGATATCTTATTTTATTAAATGCAGTGGAACTCATTTATATAAAGTACATTTCTTTTTTTGTTGGAAACAGAAGCAAAAGAAAGATACAAATTTTATAATCATTTGGACTTGAGAGTTAATTTCCTGTAAGCAAAGGTTGTCTGAACCTGACATAATTATAAATGGGTTTCCCATGTGTTTTAGCAGTTTTTGGCAGTTTTGTAATGAAATGAGAGATCCAGTTCATATCCTGCTCACTTGAAGTTAGAACACTATGGATCCAGAGCTGATGTTGTACGATGGACTGGCAGATCCTATGTCTGTTCTTGTCACTTAAAGTTAGAACAGGGTAGACCCTGATATGATGCTGTATAATGAGCTGACAGATCCAGTGTGTAGGTGTTCAAATGAAATTATATGTAATACAAAGTAGACTCCAATCTACCAGCATATTCTCCACTGTTTGCAGTTAGAGGTGTGTGATACACAAACACATATGGACATCAGTTTGTCTTGCTTGTGAAGCAATAACAAGGCATAGAGATCACTCTTTTTGATGGCATTGTTGTTGGTTGTGTTTGTGTCAACTTTATGTTTTTGTATTTAGCTCAGTTTCTCTGATACTTGCATGTAGAGTCATACAACTTTCTAGGTGTATTTATTGTGGAGGGTATTGCTTATAACAGGAAAAGGAGGTGACAGTGACATACTTTGCATACTCAGGTGACTTTGTATTTGGAATATACCTTGGTGGAGGAGGTGCAAACCAACATTCATCAGACTTCTTGTTGTACTGATATGTCTCAGTGTGCCCGATACTTTTTGACAGAAGCATTGGAAAAAAGCAATTGTTTATTTATCCTTCTAAAAATGTTTTACTTATCTTTCACCAATTTAAATATGTTGTCACAACCTTTAATATGGCATGATTACATTACATGACAAGCTTTTTTTCCAACAAATGAAAGTAAAAAAATGTTTTGAATTGTCTAAGATAAATTTTTAAAGACTAAGTTTGTTTATTTAGCAGGGTGAAAATGCTTTTAATATTGTGCTGTTTTGGAATTATAAAATAATAATTAATCCAATCTTATATACTGTAGTACTACATCTGACTTTAAATAGTGTTATATTCATTTTCTATTTATTTTGCACATCTTTGGCATATTAAACTAAATGAAATTTCTTTCTGAGTCCATTTTATCTGGAAATATTTAGAAGAAAAATTTAGATCATATATTCAGTACAATTTCCACCCTCCGACCACCACTGTAGTGATAACAAACCCAGTGAACTGATTTCTTCCTTCAGTATAGTCAAACCTGTCTTGTGCAGAGACCAGTCCTTTTGAAAACATAAAGTACTTTCTCAAGACAGGTGGTTAATAATAAGAGGTTGGTGCAGGAGGGCCAGTTGAAATTCGGCTGGGTTTAAGGAAAAATACCCATAATGACTGTAGATATATTTTTTTCTTTATTCATAGTTCTTGTTAAAATATTACATTCTTCACCTAAAAAATTTGTACATAGCAATAAAAACATATAAATCATAAACAATTTTATTTGAAGTTCACATGTAGTCTTTTTACATATTTTAATTAAAAAATTTTGTCTAAAGTTTATATATAACCTTTATTCATATGAATGGCAAAGTGAACCAAAGTCACACTTACTTATCCTGGCCATAAATTATAAAGCTTGAAAACACTTAATAAATTTATTTAAAGCCAAAACCCAGAATCGATGTGAGCCATGACATGAATAATACATGGATCAACTCGATAAACAAAAGGATGTAACACACATCATAAGGTGAACTGATGATAGATTACTAACTGGGGCACATTCAATAATAATAGTAACAATGATAAAGAAATGTAGAATGCAAACTTTTACAATAACTGTTGAATTAATTAATCTTGTCATTACTTGTTAAAACTCCACAGGCAAATGATTTATTGCAGTACCCGACTCGCTACATGAAAAACATGGTGGGAAGATGTGTCATTATCGGCATTGTGTGTTTTCACAACAGATGAATTGAATGTGCATCCATGATTGCTTCCATTAAGGATGGAATGGTCAATCGTAATAGTGATTTAGGTGACTATGCTACTACAGTGATGACATAAAAGAGAATACAACTGTTGATTTCAGACATAAAACAGGTATCCTGCAACACTTAAGCAAAGATGCAGATTTGAAGATTACAGTTCATTTAATGATAATAACATTGAAATAAGAGGCAATAGATTTGAAATAACGATGTTTAAAACAGTGCAGTATAAATATTAATAAATTACACATTTGATGTACATAAATACATAAATTTACATGTGACTAAATTTACAGTATGAGTCAAAGATCAGGTAAACTTGACAGGTCAGTCCACAATAATTTAACAAAAACTCAGAATATATCAAAAACAAAATTTGATTTAAAACGGCACATGGTGACTCAGTCTATGAAGCAGCAATGTTAGGTTCAACCATAGGGATGGCCTATTTGACATTAATCAGAAATCTTTAATACATTTTCAATGGATTGAAAAAACGTTGCAAAAGCACCCATTGTAGACAAATGTCTTGATGGGTCGTGGATAATACCTAAAGACAATTTATCAATTATAAAGTATTTTCTGAATGCTTTTATACCATTTTAAATGATGAACTCAAAACAGTAAGAAATCATTACTACAACCCTGTATGTCCTGTTGCTTGCACAAATATCAATCAGTTGTGGAAACAAATTAAATGGGGCCAAAGATAAAATAGGCTGAATTCAACTGAACAGTCTGCCTACACATTACACAAGTATGTGAGAAAAGAAGATCCATATAGAAGAGTCACATGGATAAGCAGTGGTATGCGGACATAGTTGACATGCAAGCATACGAATAGACAATTTATATTTTCAAAATACACTTGGTCTGAAGAAGTTGAGAAGTGAAAAAAGGGAGATGACATAACATGATGCTTTTAAAGAAATTTCAGAGAGTGAAAATCTGAGTAAGTACAGTTTGATGAAGGAAAGGAATATTACAGCAAAGAAAGTTAAGGATTTGGTATAAAGAGTAAACAATGAATACTTTTCAAATTACTCTGGCAAAAGTGCATCTGTAATTGAAATTTTAAACGAACCTAAATACTTGCATGTGGAAGTATTTTACTTAAAATGAAACCAGAAAACTGTTTAACCTTTTACCAAAGCTAATCGATGCATGTAAAGACACTCACCACAGATCAGTAGACATGACTCCAGTTGAAGCAAGCAATGGGATCAACTTATTTGGTTAATCGACAACTGTTACAATAGGTCACCAAAGTTTTAAATCAGCAAAATTGTTTGAATTTTGAAATTTAAAATTATTTGCAATTACCTTTCTGATTTAATAAAGAAATATTTAAATTCAAGAAAGAAATTTTAGATGATTTAGTAGTCTACAAACTGGAAGACTTGAATGGAGAGGGTGTAGAGGACACGTTTTACCGACAAGAGTTATCTCTATGTGAGAAAATAGATGACATGTATAATGCTGGAAAGTTTTTAAAAACAAATTTGAATAGCAAAAGGTATGCACTAGCTAAGCGAAAAGGCTATGATGTATTGTTTAAGAGTTGGGAACCAGCTGAAAACATTACAAGTGATGGTGGAACCATAATACATATATGCAAATATGTTGCATGAAAAGTATCTGATCACCTAAAATTATTTGCCTGATTTAATATGTTTCCTCGGTTATCATTGACGTAAATATCTGTCAGATACGGTCAAAATCAGACACGTCTTCTGAAAGGATAAGGAACATGTAGTAAGTATTTTGTAAATTAACTGTTTTATACCACATCATGATACACGTTGTTTGCATCATTTTTAGCCAAGATCTGTCTTTCAGAGTGAGTTTATTTCAATCATCAAACTTGAGCAATTAAGCAAGAGTTTAAAGTAAACACGCATTTCAGAACTGATCCCACAATACAAATTTCACCAATTCGTAAGTTTTTTCTGCAACGTGTGTGCTAACTCTTGTGTAAACAATATCCGGCAGCAGAATCTCTTTGGTATACATAGATGTAAGACGCATTCTCGATGATCATTTAATTTTTCTTCAGAGCATTTTTCAAACACATAGTCATTTGTGTGATAAAGTTTAATGTTAACTGGAAAAGTTATCATAACTATCAGTGTCATATTGTTGATATTGAAAAAAGCAATTGGCTTATGTGTATAGCTCTGTTACCATGTCTTCGTTCTGAGTAGAAAATAAATGTCTAAGAATGTCCAGACTCACTGCCTAGGATGTACCTCACAAGACTATCAGTTCTACACAATATTAATAAATGACATCCTGTTACAGTCATGAGACTTATGGTGTCTAAATGTAAATCCGTAATGCAAACAGGTATTTTTCTTCTAGATATATTCTTTTTCTGCTGAACGTTTTGTAATAGATGTTCTGCACAATAACTTTTGAGTTGTGAGAAATGGATTCATATATTTTTGAAGACTTGTCAAGACAGTCCTGAAACGAGTCCAGGCAGAGAAGAAAATGTCATGTGCAAAGCCTCCTTGAGTAGACATGGAGCTAACTTCGCATGTAACAATTTCAACAGAGTTTTCAAACTCTTGATTCTTTTCGTAAACACCAGAGAATGAATGTTAGTAAATTCTTGTGTAACATGGGCAGAATGACATTTTAAATGGAGGGAAAGCTTCCGGCCAACACAGAAAAAATAACTATAGCGTTTTAGTTATATCTTGATGATGATGATGATGATGATGTGTTTTTCTTTCACAAATGGGGTCCTCTACCTATAGCCTAACAAAATGATAGTTTGTGCTTCCTGCTGCTTTGAAGTGAGATATCATTTGCTGCGAATGAGGTGGTCATTATAAAGGAGACTACAAATAATTGATGATTACATGACGAATAATCCATCTGTAGCCTAAATGGGGATAAACCCTCCATACGGAAATATATAATTAGAGTAAAATGTGAATGACCAAAGTCAGAAGGCGACTGACAATACATCAGACCAACATTTGTGTCAAAACGAATGTTAAACGGATACAGTACATGATAAAGAACAATAACAGCGTATGTTAACAGGCAAATAAATGGCTATGTCCTGCGTGTAGGCTACAAGGTAAATCTTCTTAATGTAACGCTTTTAAATCGTTAAGCATCAAATGATCGAGCGCACGGAACGTCCAAATGAACCAATTTTCAGTTTTAGTTGTTAACCTTTGATATCTGTTACCATATCTGTGGAGAATATACTATACAGTTTGACAGTCAATTTTCTATCGAAAACACGATATATTTCCTTAAAATAATTTCTCCGGTTCCTCTAAAGCTATTTGGAGATTCGTCCTGCACCATATAAAACGTGGAATTGGTTTGAGGGAACAGGCACATGTTATTAATAAGAGGACCGCTCAATATGAACCACAACGCCCTATATATACACCATTTGTGGGACAAGATAATTACTCGTAGCACAATGAAAGAAATGAAAAATTAAGCCAAAGCAACAATGGACCAAAGTAAAAAACGCCAGCGTTTCAGACACTAACGCTCACCCCAATGTCCTCTGATGCGAAATAATCTTTCATAACGCTTTTCCTGATTCTGTAAGTAACACCAAATAGGTCTGAAGATGGCGGTCACGAGCTGAAAGATTTGAATGAAACTTCGTCTGATTCTGACCAGAAACATCAGCAAGAAGATAGTAGTATAGATATGGAGAGTTCTATGTCACACATTGTATACCTTTTATTAATAGTATAGATATGGAGAGTTCAATGTCACACTATGTATGCTTTCGTTAGTAGTATAGATATGGATAGTTCTAAGTCCCACTATGTATACTTTTTATTGTTACTGTATTTCTGAGGAATCTTTGTTCAGTTTTGCTTACTGCTGTACTTTTGGGTCATACTTTTTGCAAAGAATAGTGGAATTTTTTGTATATTATTGTACTTTTTAGCACTTTTCACGTATTCCATTTATAAATAAATACCCCCCAACCCCCCACCCAACAATCAATTAAACACCACAATAAGAAACGCATTTATGAGACATAAAAACACCATATATTTAAAAACACAATAACACACAATATACATTTTTTATATAAAAACACTTTGAAAATACAACTTTTAAAACAGAAAAATAGACATAACACACATTAAAAGTCACGTGATCAAAATATGCACATTTCAAAAACACTTTTAAAAATAGACTTTGTTAGATTTAATTTTAAAGAAACATTTAAAAACAAACAATTAAAGATACGGTTCTAAACTCAGATTTAAAACGCACAAATATACACATTAGGAATACAAGAGAAGAACGCATTATAAAACATAAGCAATATATATTTTAAGAACATAATCTAAAATGACACAGTTTTAAAAAAAACATTTTAAAAACCCCACTTATTTTAAAAGACTTAAAGAAATACACAATAGAAGACGTTTTATAAATTTATAGAGATAAAACATTAAAAAAAAAGAATATTCAAAACCACAATAAATTACAAAATAAAAGCACAAAACCACAGAAACACCGGAGAACTCTGGACCACACTGGTTCACTTTTTTCATAGTTAAATAATAACTAAAGGAGCAAATATTTAAAAAAATAAAATAAAACAGAAAAAAATAAAAATTAAAAAAGAAGCATGTAAAAAAAAAGGAAACTAAAGTAGCAAATATTAGAAATAAAAAAGTAAAATTTAAATTTTTATAGGAAAAAACAAAGTATAAAAACCCACAAGAAAACAAAATAACAAAAAAGACAGTGCAAATAACATATCAACTAGTGTACCCATGAAACAATAAAAATACAAAAGCATCAAACATAAAACAGGAAAAGGAACAAACAAACCAATAGAGGCAAAAATTAAAAATAAAAATAGAAAGGAACAACAAAAAACCATGAACAAATATATCACAAGAGTGGCAAAACAACCTCCCCAAAGCTGTTTTAATTGCTTTTAACAAAATTAAAATAACAGAATAAAAAAAATGCAAAGCAAACAAAACTAAAATAACAAAAACAAAAATAAATAATAGTAGAAATAGAAGACCCCCCCCCCTCCAAAAACAAAATGGCAAAATCAGGAAAATATCGCTATTTTATAATTACTTATGCTATTGTAGAATATACAGTACAGTGTTTAGACATATATAACGAGAGAATACCTACTTACGTACCCTTGTTAATGCTAATATCTGCCGCTAGGTTTTTCTTTGTTTTGTTCTGCCTAATTTGAGGATATCAAAAGCCTGCTAGCATTGCAATTATACATCGAGACAAATTTTACTCTTAGTAAGCACATAGTCATTTAAGAGGAAACAACGGAAATCCTAAATTTATAACAGCAGATCAAAATAAATTAGAAAAAATACATGAGGGCAGTTTTGCTACAGTAAAATGAATGAATGAATATATATATATATATATATATATATATATATATATATATATATATATATATGTGTGTGTGTGTGTGTGTGTGTGTGTGCGCGTGTGTGTGTGTGTTTGAAGACGACACTTATAACTTAATAACAAACGAGTATAACGAGTAAATCACACTAAAGATAAAACTAGATAATTTTAACGCAAAATGAGATAGATTTACATAGTAAATTAAATAGCATAGAAAAGGATCTATCCAATTACACGTGTTGGACTAAAGAAGAAGTAGGTGAAGACATTGTAAGAGAACATAACGAAAATAATGCGAAAAAGGATCTTACACTAGTAACAAAATCTACGTTGAACTTTTGGTGCCATTAGATTATGGATATGTAATCTACACTCTGAAGAGAAAAGGGTATTTAAAGACCCAATTCCGAATGAATTGAGGAGAAATGGAACCGAAACTATATTACCTAAATTTAATCAATTTTTAAATATACATTACAATCATGTTCATTGTGAACAGCTCTGTCTTTGTAGAAAATAAGCTAATGTTTATCATAAATAATAAATACTTCTGCAACGCACACATACACACGTATTGCAAACTATTTTTACATCTGTACTCATTAATGCTGTTGTTACGACTCTATGGTCTAAGAAAAATGTAACAGAAAGAAAGTGAAACCAACAAATCATGTAAAAATCAACAAGCAATTTATTACTAGATAATTAAAATGAAAAATCAAAAAGTCACTTACAGTAATGTGTTTTGAAATCCTAATAATCCAATAAGAATGATTGTTCTAATCACAAGTCCTAAATATAGAATGTTCCGAATTCACGGCTGTGTCCTTGAATGTTATGATGTGCTAATGGTCTCCAAAATCCTGATGTACTAGAAATCTTGATGTGCTGATGTCAAAATGAAGTATTCCAAAATCTCTGAATAAGTTCAGTTAAATTCCAAAATCATCAATTAAAAATCCAAAATCCAAAAGTTTATGAGCACTGTTATAATCCAATGAATATTTAAAATAATTCCTCTCTTAGAATTTGGAATGAATTTTCACAACTGTAATAGCTCTTTACAAGACTGATGGTAATGTCAAAACTGAATAAATGTCCACCAAACATGGCATATATAAAGATTGGTCACATGACAGAATGTTCTAGAACATGTGTCATCTTCATGGAATTTTTACTTGTAAACAAAAATCAACCTTGACCTTCAAATTGAGAAAACATATTGATCAAAACAACCTAATTCAAGGACACTAGTTAAACATGTTTTTCCTGATAACATTAAGATTTAAGCAAATATTAAAGTGAAGAAACATTTATAATTTCCTAAAATATTTATAATATTATATAAACATCATACATAACACCTCCCCTCATAAAGAAAAAGAAAGATTTATATAATAAAGCTTTCTTTTGAATATACATCTAATACTACAATAACCAAAATTACATAAGAACATGTTTTATGATACTGGACTTAATTACATCAAGGAATATTACATTTCTAGGCACGTGAGAGTGCATCTGCAATCACATTGTCTTTTCCCCTGATGTGTTTGATGTCAATGTTATATTCTTGCAATATCAAACTCCATCTCAACAATCTCCGATTTTTATCTTTCATTTTGTTGATGAAAGTAAGGGGATTGTGATCACTGTACACAATAATTGGAGAAAGAGCTGAGGTAACATACACTTCAAAATGCTGTAAAGCCAATATCAAAGCCAAACAGTCCTTCTCAATTGTGGAATAATTTTTCTGGTGCTTGTTTAGTTTTTTAGAAAAATAACACACAGGGTGATCCACACTACTTTTGTCTTCCTGAATCAATACTCCACCAACCCCTACATCACTTGCATCAACAGATAATTTAAATGATTGGCTAAAATTTGGCGCAGAAAGAACTGGTGCATTCTTAAGCATGGCCTTTAACTTGTCAAAAGATTCCTGACACTTGTCAGACCAATGAAATTTGGCTTTCTTACTCAATAAACTTGTCAAAGGTTCAGCAATTTTGGAAAAATTGGAACAAAATTTCCGATAATATCCAGCCATACCTAGAAATCGCATCAGTTGCTTTTTACAAATTGGAACTTGAAATTCAGAGATAGCTTTGACCTTAGCTTCTATAAGTTTAACTTGACCTTGTCCCACAATATGTCCTAAAAATGTGACACAAGCATGGCAAAACTCACTTTTGCTCAAATTAATTGTCAGATTCGCATCACTGAGTCGATCGAAGAATTTTCGAATGGTTTCCAAATGATCTTCCCAGGTGTTGTTGTAGATAATGACGTCATCGATATAAGCGTCACAATTATTGAGACCAAATGTTATCATGTTCATCAGACGTTGAAACGTTGCAGGCGAATTTTTCATTTCAAACGGCATAACTTTATATTGATAAAGTCCATCTGGAGTTACAAATGTTGAAATTTCTTTTGCCCTTTCCGTCAGTGGAATTTGCCAGAATCCTTTTAAAAGGTCAAACTTGGTGACATATTCCGCATTTCCAATTTTATCAATGCAATCGTCCATTCTTGGGATTGGAAATGAATCAGTTTTGGTGACACTGTTGACTTTTCTATAGTCAGTACACATACGGAATGTATTATCTGGCTTGGGAACAAGAATATATGGTGAACTCCAGTTACTTTTACTTGGTTCTATGAAATCATTCTCCAGTAAATACTGAATTTCTTTCTTCAGATAGTTCTGTTTGAGAGGATTCATCCTATAAGGATGCTGTTTCACAGGCGCAGAATCTACAATGTCAACGTCATGATAAATTTTACTTGTTCGTGTTGGAACATCAGGAAACAAGTGCTCATAGTCATGTAATAGCTGTTTTAGTTCATTTCTTTCCTGTTGTTGTAGATGTGAAAGTTTCTGGTCTAGGTTGTTCAATATTTTTGAATTCCGAAGATTGGTTATACCAGAGTCACTACAGTCTGATCGTACTCCATCGTTGATATCTTCACTGTGTGGGACAGGTACAACTAAATTAACTGAATAATTAGCTGGGCTATCTCTGTTAAAATATTCCTTTAACATATTTATATGACAAAGTTGTTTCTGTTTCCGTCTCCCAGGAGTGTTAATGATATAGTTTAAGTCATTTACTTTCTTTTCAACGGTATAAGGACCATAAAATTTAGCCTGAAGAGGATTCTGAGGTATGGGAAAGAGAGCCAGAACTTTGTCACCAGGTTTAAAACTCCTTTCCTGTGTATTTCTGTCATACCTTAATTTCATTTTTGACTGAGTAGTGTGAAGATTAGTTCTTGCTACTTCACAGGCCTTTGACAACTTGTATTTGAAATCAGAAACATAATCAAGAAGATTAATCTTTGAGTCTTCATTTGAAAGAAGTTTCTCTTTCAATAATTTCAGTGGTCCACGGACAGTATGACCAAAAACTAGTTCAAAGGGACTAAAACCCAACGACTCTTGAACTGATTCCCTAACAGCAAACAACAACAAATGAACACCCTCATCCCAATCCTTTTCTGTATCAAAGCAATATGATCGAATCATATTCTTCAAAGTTTGATGAAATCTTTCCAAAGCACCTTGACTTTCAGGGTGATAGGCAGAAGATTTAAACTGTTGGATGCCTAATTCATGCATAACTTGTTGGAAAATTCCAGACATAAAATTTGACCCTTGATCTGACTGGACAGATTTGGGAAGGCCAACAAGTGTAAAAAACTTCACCAAAGCTTTCACAATAGTTTTAGTTTTTATATTTCTCAGAGGAATTGCTTCTGGAAATCTTGTAGATGTACACATGATGGTCAACAAGTATTGGTTGCCTGACTTGGTTTTAGGTAAAGGACCAACACAGTCTACCAATATTCTACTAAATGGTTCATCAAATGCAGGAATAGGTTGCAGATGAGCCTTAGGTATCTTCTGATTGGGTTTTCCTACCATTTGACAAGTGTGACAAGATCTGCAGTATTTAGAAACATCACTTTTGAATTTCGGCAAATAAAAATGATTCAAGATCTTGTGATAAGTCTTACGGACTCCTAAATGACCAGCCAAAGGAGTTTCATGGGCTAAATTAAGAATTTCCTGTCGATATGACTTAGGAACAACAATTTGATAGCTCACTGACCACTCGTCACCAGCGGGTACATCAGGTGGTCTCCATTTCCTCATAAGGACCCCATTTTTCACAAAGTAACACACTGGAACTTGTGTGGCTTCAGTTTCACTAATAGCCCTCTGAAACAAACAAGATATCTCGGGATCTTGCTCCTGTTCAACGACAAGGGATTGTCGTTTGTCATCCTGATTAGAACAAAGAGAATGAGTTGCCAAAAGAAGATCACTGTGATCAATACCATTTGATTGATCAATACCTGAGGAAAAAGTGACCTCATCAAAAGACTGACCAATACATGTGTCAGCTAAAGGAATAATATCCTGATCAACATCACTCTCAAGAGCTCTTTTTGCCATAGCTCTAGTAACTGCACAAGCAGGGTACAAATCAGGGATTTCAGTTTCGACAGGATCAACTTTCTGATCCAAACAAGGCTTGTCAGTTACAAGTGGATTAACCACAACCTTATCTCCAGCTAGGTCATTGCCTAGTAATAAATGAACACCCTCTATGGGTAAAGAAGTCACTGCCCCAACAGTCACAGGTCCAGAAACTAAGTCTGATGCCAAATTTACACAATGAAGAGGAACATTTACAAAGCCGCACTCTACTCCCTGAACAAGAACACTTTCACTTGAAGAAGACTCCTCAGACAAAGGCAAAGTACCTGATAATAAAAGACTCTGAGAAGCTCCAGTGTCCCTTAATATTTTAATTGGGATAGGTTTGGCAGAATCACCAATAAGTGATATAGAACCTTCTGACATGAATGGTTCATAAGCCTCCAAAATAGAATCAGACTGGGGTTTGTTTGACCCAACAAATGTATTGCTTTCAATACAAGACCGTGACCTTGACCTCGTAGAAATAAGAGCATTTGGAAAAGCTCTGTCTTTACTCTGTTGCTTATTTTTCAACTTGAAGCAATCAGAAATAACGTGCCCTTTCTTTTTACAATAAGTGTACGTAGGAAGAGATAAGGATTTCTGATCAGTCTTATCAGATGTTTGATTCCTAACAGTTGTGCTGTTGTGAAATTTGGAAGTACTCGAATGAGATTGAAATGGTTTTTTACCAGAAAACTGCTGAGAGGACGATTTATTACCAAATGAAATTTTGTGAGTCAAGGAATAATCATCAGCCATACGAGCAGCATTTTCCAAAGTTTCCACATTCTGCTCGTCAAGATAGGTTTTAACATCACTATGGATGCACCTCTTGAACTCTTCAATTAATACGAGCTGTCTGAGGTTATCATAAGCTTGATCAACTTTCTTGGCTGAGCACCACCTATCAAATAGTTGTTCTTTATCCCATGCAAATTCGACATGAGTTTGTCCAGTTTCTTTTCTACAATTCCTAAACCTTTGTCGATATGCCTCTGGTACCAACTCATAAGCTTTCAAGATGTACTCCCTAACCACATCATAATCAGTGCTTTGTTGTACTGACAGTGAAATGTATACTTCACGAGCTTTGCCAATAAGTACACTTTGTAATAACAAAGTCCAATGCTCTCTGGGCCATTTCAAATTTTCAGCTATTTTCTCGAAATGAAGAAAGTATTTATCTACTTCTTTTCCTGAAAGGGGGGTAATAACCTAATATATCTAGTAACATCAAAACCTGAACTTGTGTTTAAAGGAGTGGAGTGTGCTCTGTTTGCCAGTTCTAATTCTCTTAATTTAAATTGCATTTCCCTTCTTCTCTTTGCATCTGCATTTGTATTTGCCTCTCTTCTTTCTCTCTCTCCATCTGCATTAGCCTCTCTTCCTTCTGCATTTGTATCTGCCTCTCTTCCTTCTGCATTTGTAGCTGCCTCTCTTCTTTCTCCCTCTCCATCTGTATCTGCCTCTCTTCTTTCTCTCTCTCCATCTGTATCTGCCTCTCTTCTCTCTCTCTCTCTCTCTCTGAATCTGAAGCTTTGTCAATTCTAAATCCATCTGGTTCTTTAACTCTAATTCCCTTAATTTCCTGTCAGAACCAGATACAGGCTTTCTTTTCAAACTTAAAGCACTATTTTCAAAAATTCCCTTTCCTACTAAATATTGAATTAAAATAATCTTTATTTCCTGTTTTGTCAATGTTACTTTTGCCTCAGATAGACTGTATTTTCTGGCAAGCTCGAGCAACTCATCCTTTCTCATGCATTCTAACCCCTCCTGGGTAGGTTTTGAAATGAAATTCTGAACATTAGATGCCATTGTAAATGCTTGTTGGTTTCGCACACAAAAAAAAATTTCTCTATTAAAAATCTTTGCCAAAGACAAAAAAAAAAAAAATTCCAAGAGAAAATCAATATGAATTTCAAAGATAAATTTAATATCTCTAATATGCTTTAAAGAAATTCAATCCCGGACGACGAGCCCCCAATTTCTGTTACGACTCTATGGTCTAAGAAAAATGTAACAGAAAGAAAGTGAAACCAACAAATCATGTAAAAATCAACAAGCAGTTTATTACTAGATAATTAAAATGAAAAATCAAAAAGTCACTTACAGTAATGTGTTTTGAAATCCTAATAATCCAATAAGAATGATTGTTCTAATCACAAGTCCTAAATATAGAATGTTCCGAATTCACGGCTGTGTCCTTGAATGTTATGATGTGCTAATGGTCTCCAAAATCCTGATGTACTAGAAATCTTGATGTGCTGATGTCAAAATGAAGTATTCCAAAATCTCTGAATAAGTTCAGTTAAATTCCAAAATCATCAATTAAAAATCCAAAATCCAAAAGTTTATGAGCACTGTTGTAATCCAATGAATATTTAAAATAATTCCTCTCTTAGAATTTGGAATGAATTTTCACAACTGTAATAGCTCTTTACAAGACTGATGGTAATGTCAAAACTGAATAAATGTCCACCAAACATGGCATATATAAAGATTGGTCACATGACAGAATGTTCTAGAACATGTGTCATCTTCATGGAATTTTTACTTGTAAACAAAAATCAACCTTGACCTTCAAATTGAGAAAACATATTGATCAAAACAACCTAATTCAAGGACACTAGTTAAACATGTTTTTCCTGATAACATTAAGATTTAAGCAAATATCAAAGTGAAGAACATTTATAATTTCCTAAAATATTTTTAATATTATATAAACATCATACATAACACTGTACTTTCAATGGGTAACGTTTTGCAAATGGTTCGAAATGTATTTGATTTATTTTGCACGCTGCACGCAAAAACATTTATTTCCCTAATTGTTGTTTTAATAGTGTACGCTGTACCAATTATGATAATCCAAAGTACAATATAATCTGTCCACGTTATTGTGCCCTAAATAGATGGCCTTTGATAGCATGCATTAGTTTTTCGTGTTCTCTATTCTCTCACTAGATAAGTCTAAAAATAGTTATGTACATTCCACTTTGGTACAAGTAATTTAAAAAAAAAATTGTTTTTGCTGTTCGCATTCTGTTGTTGTCCTTTGTCTACGTTTTTTCTACGCAATTTTTTTTTTTTTGATTTGTAATTTTTTTAATACTTTTTTTTAATGCTTTGTGTGTTTTTGTGTTTTCTTTTTTGTTGTTGTTTATTTTTCTTTCGTTGTTACTGTTTTCTTATTTATTGTCTTTGTTTTCGTTTTTTGTTTTATATTCTTTTTTATTATCGTTGTTCATTTTTTTTAATTTTATCTTTGAATCTTCTTTTTATCGTTTATTTTTAATGCGCGTAGGCTTCTTGTATTTTGTATTATTTTATGTTCGTTGTTTTAATGTTTTAAAATCAGTGTCTTAAAAGTTAAAATGTCTAAGTATATGTTTTAAAATGTGTCATTTTACAATGTGTTTTGGAAATATATGTTTCTTGTTATGTGTTTTATGAATATTTTGGTGCGTGTTTTTATAGACGTTTTGTGTGTTTTTAAAATGTGCTGTTAAATTATACTTTCTCCATGTGTTTTAAATGCGCGTCATTAAAGTATCTTTTAAAAGTTAGTAACTTTTAGAATGTGTGATTTTTACTGTGTGTCTTTCGGTAATGTGGTTTTCAATATGTGTCCTTTTATGTCTGTTTTGCATTTGTTTTTTTAATGTTTTGTATTGTGTGTTTAAAAATGTAACTTTTGTTGAGCGTTTTTTAAATTGTTTTAAATGTGTGCTTGTATAGTATGTGTTCCTTTTTAATTTTGCGTTTATTATTGCGTGGTTCTTTTTTTATATAAAATTCATTACTGAAAAAAAATCGATATAGATATACAATAGAAAAAATGTTGTCCATTATTTTGTGTATTTTTTAAAAATAAAGTGCAGTAGTAGACAAATGTTGTCCAGAAATACCAATGCTAGCAGATAGTAATTTACTCAAGGGCAATCGCTTGTGTTGCAGAAGAACTGACAAAAAGGTGAGATATGTACGTGGGATTAGTTCTGAAATGCATGTGTGTTTAGGTCAAATTTTCACTTTATTGCTCCAGCACTATGACAGAAGGATTTCATTTTGACAGTTTAATGTTTGAATAAAAACCTTGCAAACATGGCGTGTGGTTGTGTTTTGTTTTAAGACAATTAATAAACAAGATACTTACGATATGTCCATCGTGCATTTAGAAGACGGGTTTGTTATTGTCCGTATCAGACGAATGTAGACTTAAATTGTCCGCGGATGTACGGTGTGATAGTGACAAAGATAATGTAAATGAAAATATTTATTTTGATACTTTTAACTTAATAATGATTTTTAGTTTTAAAGCTTTAAAATGAGTATTTAAATAAAGTTTACAGTTAAAATAAGTAGCAGTACAATTTTCAATGCAGAGAGCATAAAACTGTAAATGTTATTAATGTATTCTTGCATACAACTTTTAAAAAGTGGTTTACAAAAACTATTGTGCAATTAACGTATCGCCATACCTCAGTCATACCCTAACATGTGTTGATATCTTTGAACCACTGACAAATGTCATCGCTGGTAAAAGTGTGTGGCGTCGCGCGATTTACATGCGCAACGGAGGCTTATGGGATATTCAGGTCTTAGTGTCAATCATTGTGCCGACTGCCGTTATATATCATATACAAATTCAGATCTTTATAACTTCAATTTTTTTATGAACTATTTTGATTTTATATTATCTGTTATGCTAATGAGTAGCGTTGTTATCTATGCTTTGGTCAATTTCTCTATGCAAATTAAAAATTCATTTTCACCTCTCATTTTTCTCAAGCGTTTGATTAAATGTTGAAATAAATTACACCAATGCCCTATCACATCTTTTGAATCTTTTCCAGATAAGAGGATACATTTTTTTCATATGTTAATTATGTTTTTTTTTTACAACATATGTGCCATGAATGAACTTCTCTGGCTCCTTCAACAAATCGAGCTTTTAATCTTACAGTGCACGGGAAAAATCACTTGCTTAAGAAAAGTGAATAGGTGATATTTGGTGGGCTAGATAGAAGATTTCAGGTACACGATTTAAAATTCCATCTGAACATTTCAGAGTTTTTGTTTTCTTTCTGTTTTTGTGTGAGAAGAGCTATTCTACATGTTTGTTTTCTTCTTTTTTTCTAGTATAATTTCAGCTCATCTAAATCAGTTGGTGACTATTTACTTGAAAAAAATGGTTCTTTTAATGGAACCAACACAAATAAATCAAAACAAATATGAAATGTACCAATCAAGGGTAAGACTAGATATACGAAATTAAACAAAAACTTCAAAACTTAAAGATAATAATGATATAATCTGAATAGAGGAAGGAATGCACTGCAGAGAAATATATTTTGTATAACTAGATATTTCCATTTTATCATACCTCATAAAAGTAATAGTGTCAATGATTGACATACAGAATGTCACCGTATAAGGGAACAAAGCATCGTGGCTCCTTCACGCGATCGTGTTTAGTGTCTTGTTTGATTCGGTAAAATAAACAATTTATTGCTCTTGTTTGGGGATGATATGAAGATTTGTTCACCCGCCACAAGTCATGTTCCAATATAGGCCTTGCCCAAGTGGAACATGACTTACCTTGAATATAAATTCATCCATTTATGAGTCTTCAAGACATAGGTCTACAAAGGCAAAACCAATGTACATGTACATCTACTTGATGTGATAGTTATTTAGTAGAGCCGAAACGAATAACCGAACATTCGAATCAGAATACGTTTTTGCAAATATTCGAATAGAAAATTGGTATTCAAATATTTGTTTGTTTACCTAGCAAAGTTGGCAACAATTTGTAAAAGAAACAGCAAAATGTAAACAAAGCAATGTTGAATTAGTCTATTAGTCAAATAACTTCAAATCAGCAAAATCACCTGAAATTAAACTCCGAATCGCAAAGAAACCATAATGTTTAAATTCTGAATAGTCAACTTGATCACAGCCTCGCCATTTCTATTAACTCATTCAGGCACTCTTGAAAAAATAACGTTTAATACGGTAAGTTGAAGAAAAACATGGTCATATCAAAGTCAATTACGTATAAATGAATTTAATCAACGTATCAAAATTTAATTCAGTTATAATGGTCACATATACGTGCGATTTAGTTTGTAAACAAATTACTTCTCAGAAAAATCTGTGAAATAGTCCCTACATGTAACTGAACAGGCAAACTAGTTTCTGCCCTTCTTTACTATTGTATATAGTCAGCCTTCGGTACTAAGGGAACGCTTTTACGGTTTATGGTCGCATTGAATTCGAAGATAAACGGAGGAATCCCCTACCCCACCCCGCAGACACACTTGCATTCATTTGATTTTTATTCTGAATTCTCATAAATGTTACTAAAGAACCCTAATGTTTAACTCATGCAAATTACTTTCAGTGCTTCCTAAATCAAGCCTGCCGGGGGGTGGGGGAGGGGGAGGGGCAATAAATATTAAAGTGGACGAAGAAAAGAAAATGGCTTTTTGATAGCTCTATTAACATTGATGAATATTCGAATCATATCCAAATACGTTCAACGAATATCCGATTAGGACAATGTGGTATTAATTTCAGCTCTACTATTTAGTAAAGGCCTATTTAATGATACTGACCGATTTTAACTTGTCTAAGTTTTAATATATTTTAGGTAAAACGTTAAATGTGTCATCATGACCTAAAGGTCAGCATTACGTGTTTAGAGCATTGTAGGTCCTTACTCTAAAAGGTAAATTTGCCGAGATAAGGCTATCGTTTATACAGATACTTTTGCTTAGAAAGGAATAAAGCTGCAAAGGCAAAGGTATCTGGGTGAATAGATTAACCTAGATATAGCTATCCGGGTGGATAGAGTTGTCAGTAAAATAATGTTGCCTATTACACCGGTTGCAAATCAAATATAGCTTTGTACACTGCTCAAACACGTCCACATTTTCCCCGGAAGCTATTGGACAAGCTTTGACTTTACATTTATTGCGGAATTATATATGTGCATAGAGAGTAAGACTGCGTGAACTTTACAAGTCTTAAAGGAACATTTCGATGGCCAGCGCTATTGGAAAGTCAGTATTGACAGACGTACCGGTGTGCTCAATTTGTTTGGATGTTTTCACTTCACCACGCCAACTACCATGTATGCATTCCTTTTGTCAAAAGTGTTTACAGGATTATATATCGAAAACAATTGACAGTAAAGGAAATATTCTGAAGGAATTTGTGTGTCCAGTATGCAGAGCGATAACTAGTCCACCCAAAAATGAAAAACCCGTCGAACAGTGGGCTTATCTATATCCGCGAAGCCCAATTTCAGTGATAGAAGGATCGAAAGTGAAAGTAGAAAGGTATTGTAACGGCTGTCAGTATGCTGGTGAATCCAATATGGCGCTGGGGTTTTGTGTCGTGTGTGAGGAAAGCTTGTGCAACGCATGTTTAACAGCCCATAAGAGGACCAAAGTGACCAGGGACCATACGGTAATAAGCACTGAAGAATTAAGCAACAAACCAGAACACCAAATGAGGTTCGCTGAAGGGTTTGGGTGCCCTGACCACCAAGACAAACCCATGGAATATTACTGTCAAAGCCATGAAGCAGTTTGTTGTGCTGACTGTTTCTTTTCTGATCATAGAACTTGTGACCAAGTGAAGAGCTTGAGTAAAGATCTTCCAAGTCTTCTAGGTGACTTAATCCCTGAAGAAATAATTGAACAGATGAAGAAAGTTGAGAAACACATGCAGATCTTTACGTTGACAAATGAGACAAATACTGGTATATTAGAGGCAACAATCAATAACATTGAAGCTGAAATTCGGGCTGTTAAAATAAAAATTAACGAAAAGCTGGATGAGATAGAGAGAATGGTGAAGACTGAGGGAAATCGAATATACAAAGAAGAAATGATCTTGCGACAAGAGGAAAATCATCAATGCCAGTGCTTAATAAATGCTGTCAGAAACTCTCACATATTTCTTGAGTCAGTCTTGAAGTATGGGACAGATACTCAAAAGTTTCTTGTCAGTAAGAAGTCTATTGCCCAACTGAAATCCTATACAGTTCAGATCAGAGAGAAATATGAAGAAATAGAGTCTGTCAAAGTTCAGCTAAAGCTCGGCGGCATTGTGAAAAAATCCTGTCTCCAGATCTTAGCAATTTAGCTAGACTTCAGTCCAGGGTAGATCGTAAGAGTTTCCCTTGTTCTGGTATTAAAAAGAACCTTGTTTCTTCTAGCACGAGGAAACCACTAAGAGAAAGCCAGGTGAAGCTAGACAATGTGGTGGATATACAATGCTCAGGTATAAAGATGCCGTACTACTCAGGTGGTATTCAATTACCTGGGGGAGACATAGTGGTGGTAGATCGTAACAACAGAACATGCACCTGTATGATTCAACTTACAACTTCATCATCAGTTCCACTTGCTGTCAGAGCCAAGGAGCATGTGTTTGCTGCACGACCATGAAGTCGCCGTCACGTTACCTGACCTGAGGACAGTCCAGCTACTGTCCGTCAGAGATAGTTCCATCAGAAACACAGGAGAAATGAAGACCAGACATCAATGTTTCGGTGTGGCTGCCATTAGCAGGGAGGAGGTCGTAGTTTCCGGTCCTACAGATGGAATACATACATGTTACTGGAGTCTTGTGAACAGAACAGCAGGGGAGAGGTGTCTTCATGAGTTTCATTGCTCTGTAGTAGACACGGTTCATGTCACCCTGAATAATTCGAAGTCTCGTGTCTACATCTCTGTGGCTAGTAGTATTTCAGTGTACTGTTTTGGTCTGACAGATGGAAGGCAGTACTTTGTCTACACTTCAAATGATCTGCAGCGTCCACTTGGTATAGCTGTTGACAAGGAAGACAGTGTGTATGTAGTGGGAGGTCGCTCTCATAATATCCATAAACTGTCTCCAGACGGTACAACACTCCAGGTAATCACGTCTGGTGTTCCTCTAAGTTCGATGAGAATTTTCTTTGACAGGAACAGAGAACGTTTCATTGTGACAAATAATAGTGATAATCAGAGTAAAAAACTACACATGTTGGTTCTTCAGTAGAATATAGCAGTTAAAGTGTGACTATCTGTTCTTGTTCTTTTCTTGAAGATTTGTTTCCTGCAATGAAATTATCTCTCATCAAATGGACAATATGTTTATTAAGAGTGAAGATTTCAGAGATATACTTTTGTCCATATTGCTATTTTATGTTGCATTGTCGTAATTAACGTACTTAAGTTATTAGATATCGATATTTCACCATCACATGGTATGTTATCATTCCTTAGCTTGCAAATTATCAGTAGCAGGGGTTTACAATTTCCATATTATTGCTTACAAAATGGTAATGAGTAGTCTATTACAAGGCGTGTATATTGGGAAAATGTTATTTTAAGATTTACGTATTTATTTCTTAACTGATACACGTATATATTTCTTGGTGACAGTCTTTCTTTAATGATGAGGCTACTCCTAGTTACTGACATATTTTGATTAAACTCACATAAACTCTAACTTTTTGTTATGAATGTATTCAAGGAACCTGTTCACGTACCTACTTTTGATGAATGTGTGTGCATATCTATGTGTCTATCTATCTACCTACATACCAGTCTATCTATCTATCAAAGTAGGTATAAAATATATATATTTATCCATAAATTACATGTATCGGAATTTTCTATATTTTTTCAGTAATTAATATATATATATATATATATATATATATATATATATATATATATATATATATATATATATATCTAAATACTAAACTTAAGATACAATGGTAAAATAAGTATTGAGCTGTTTTAACTTAAAGTTTGCAGAATATCGTGTATACCATAATATTTAAAAATTACAGAATGAAGCTACATTCGGATCAAACGTATTGAAAATTTAAGAATGTCCGCTTTTAGAAAATCGACGTTCACTGGGCAGCTCCAAATGACGTGATCAACACATTATTGCGTCATCTACATGACGTTCCATTTATCTTATTCTGTCGTAGCGCTATGAACTTTAGACTAGTCCCCTGTCATTATTTTTGCTGATGGGCCGGGAACTAGACTTTACAACTTTGGAAGAGAGTTGACTAACATGACATTTCAGATGCATAGGAGTAGGATAGTAAAATTTCACCCGAGGTTCCGAATTTTTCGTATTAAACTAGGCTTTGTCGAGTGTTTTACGCAACATTTTGATCTCAAGAGTGGACTTTTCCTATATAAGACCAATGCACAATGAAGGTTCATTTATCTTACGTTCCTAAAAGAAAAATATTCGTTGACAGTCAAAATGGCGTACTGCGAATACGGGTGCAACTTTGAAACAGCAAAACACTCATTGAAACTTTTCTCACCTTAACAGAAAACGTACAAAGTTAGGTTTACACTTCATTTTTCAGTCTAAATTTTAAGTGACGTTTAAACACATACCAGCGTTCAAATAATGGTGGTCGAGATCGTCGAAGTAATGGCAATACACGGCGTCTGAATTGTGTACTGAAGCTTGCGCAATGATACAAATGTGAACAGGTCAAAAAATAAAGTCCACTCTTGATCTTGATACTAAAATCAAACAAAATCATAGAAAAAAAAAAGGAAAAATGACATAGTTCTCGATTCAGCTTTGATCTAGAATTGATTTACTCGTCATAAAAAATGAGAATATACATTTTAAAAAAATAACAATTACAATAACAGCTTTTTCGACTCCAAAACATGACTACAGAATGAAGGTGCATCAGTGCGAAACGTCTTGCGTATGGGGCACTACATTCAAATGCTGTTCAGTTTAGTACGTAAATGTGCTGCAATTAATGTTTATTTTTATTATTGGGAAAGAATGCACAAGTGACGATGGAAATCGGGGAATTTCCTATTGGTAATAATAATAATAATAATAATAATAATAATAATAAACATGATTGGCTATAGACAAACATGATAGGCTAGCCGATAATCACCTAGAGCCCAACAACAGCCAGGGACAATATACAACATGTATAATCCAAACCTGTATTAATATGTCCTGCTATATGAAATTTGGTTTGGTTTTTTGGTATTTTACAGCACAGCAAATAAATTGGGTTATTTAGTTGAAGACAATTGTGTGGAAACATATACGTCAAAACGTAGAAGGCGACTAACGATACGACAGATACAAATTTCTGTCGAAGTCGAAACGTAGAAGGCGACTAACGATATGACATACAAATTTCTGTCGAAGTAAAAACGCAGAAGGCGACTAACGATACGACAGATAAAAATTTCTGTCGAAGTCAACACGTAGAAGGCGACTAACGATACGACAAATACAAGTTTCTGTCGAAGTCAAAACGTAGAAGGCGACTAACGATATGACTGATACAAATATCTGTCGAAGTCTAGACGTAGAAGGCGACTAACGATATGACTGATACAAATTTCTGTCGAAGTCAAAACGTAGAAGGCGACTAACGATACGACAAATACAAATTTCTGTCGAAGTCAAAACGTAGAATGCGACTAACGATATGACTGATACAAATTTCTGTCGAAGTCAAAACGTAGAAGGCGACTAAAGATATGACATACAAATTTCTGTCGAAGTCTAAACGTAGAAGGCGACTAACGATATGACAGATACAAATTTCTGTCGAAGTCTAAACGTTGAAAGGCGACTAACGATATGACTAATACAAATTTCTGTCGAAGTCAAAACGTAGAAGGCGACTAACGATATAACTGATACAAATTTCTGTCGAAGTCTAAACGTAAAAGGCGACTAACGATATGACAGATACAAATTTCTCTCAAAGTCAAAACGTAGAAGGCGACTAAAGATATGAGATACAAATTTCTGTCGAAGTCAAAACGTAGAAGGCGACTAACGATATGACAGATACAAATTTCTGTCGAAGTGAATGTTAAACACTATACCAAAAGGTTAAACAAGAATTACAGCATCTGTTAAAAGGTAAGTAAATGGTGATACCCTCGATGACGGCTGCATTGTAAATCTCTCATATATAACGTTTTTAAATCATTCTGAATCACATCATCGGGGGCACGGAGCGCCCAAGTGAACATACTTCCAGTTTTAGTTGGAAACCTCTGGATATTTGTTGCCGTATTTGCCCAGAATTGAGTACAGTTTGACATATCCACTCGTGATGAGCCATATCTTCCTTAAAAACCTGAGATATTTTTTTAAAATCATGTATCCTGTTCCTTTAAAGTTATTTTGAGGTGCATCCTGTAACACATAAACAGTTGAGCTGGTTTGGGGGACAAGGCATCCATACTTGCACATGCAAATTGTGGTCAGTCATATCTTTGTGTCTATCCCTACATAAGTGCGTCTGCGTGCCTTTTAGTGCAACTGCCTGTCATTCAGTTTTCTTCATAACATGAACTAAAGGAAGGGATGTAAGCTTGTACCATATTTAAATTTGATTCAGAGAACCTCTGAATGGTGGAATACATTTTTATCTATAAGTTCAACTGATGAGTTTTTGATGAAATTGTATACAGTATTCTTTTATTGCACTGTTATGCAAGGTTTAGATAAATAACGCAATAGGTTTTGATTTTTAATCAGAATTTAACTTTCAGCCGGAATATTTATAAACATTTTCATTGATTAGTTTTCTGAAGCATCATATACATGTATTAAAGTGATGGGAAATTGCAGATATGTTTTTTTTTTTTTACTCTGAGTATTATCACTTACTGTGAATTCAGTATTTTTCGTGGATGCCATATTTTCTGATTTCAGACCACAGACTTAGAGACAAGCGAGCAATGGGGATTGTTACTCAATCGATGAATTAAATACCGAAAAAGCGTAATTTTTTATAAATTGAAAAAGTTGACGCCCCAAAAAATAAATGAATTCACAGTATTTTTACAGATTTGTATTTATATTTAAAACTAGCATATATTTTAATTTTGCAAATGAGCAATTCACTCCAAAAATTGTGAAACTTAAAATATTTGCCAAAACATTTCAATCAAATTCTCTATTCTCTCTGACGGGTAGCATAGTAGGTGGATACGTGCATGTGTGTTTGTGCGTGGTGGAGTAGTTTCATGATGTATATTTTAACCATCAGGTTGAAATTGACACAGTATAGCGGATGGATATGTACATAAGCACTTTCATTGGAATAATAAATTATTGGAATACTCTCTCAAGTTTTAGACTAGGTAACGTTTCATAGTACCTTAGATTTTGATCAAGGATTTATGAGTTTTGTCTTGCTTGCAAAAGGCGGGAGATAGCGATCACAACGTCCGTCCGTCCAAGGTCAACTTTTCGTTAAAATTTTTAAAAGGACAATATCTGTGTTTTCATCATTAGATCATCATTATACATTGCCCACAAATGCATAGGGGGGGGGGGGGAGGAGGAGGAAGGATTATTCGGAGCAGATTTATGGCCAAGGATCTCGAACGTCAAGGTCGCAGGGAGCAATTGTTTAAATTTATGTTGGTAGTCGATGTCGAGAGATATTGGCGTGACCAACACAACAGTCTGCGGGATTGTTGCCCTAACGTTACCATACACACTTTCCTTTCAACAAATGAAAAGAAATGGACTTTGTTTAGAATATTCTTTCCAAGACAAAATCTAAAGAATATGTTTCTTATTTAGAAGAGTGAAAATGTTACATTGGAGTCCTAATAAAAAAATTAATCGAATGTTAGATACACTTTATTTAACATAGAACTATCGTAATTTACTATTTGTGCACGTCTTTCATCTATTAAACTAAATAAAATTTCTTTCTGTGCTTGCTGTCTCCGGAACTTTAAAAGAAATATTTTAATACTATATACAGTACAATATCCGCCTTTCTACTAAGACCACTCTCTATGGCGATCAAAAAGTAAAGAACTGATCTGTTCCTTCAATTTCGTAAAACCCGTCGTCAGGGGAGACCACCCCTTCTGCCAAAAAAGTTGTCTCGTAAAAGAGACCGCCTTTCATGACAGGCTTGTATAAGAGGGACAGTTTTTAAAGTCGGAATTCAACTGGACATTAAAAAGAAAAATACATGTAATTACTGTACATATATTTTATACTTTATTCATGCAGTCATCTAAAAATTTTCATATAGCAATAAACACTCATCCATCATAAACATTTACATTTGTATGAGTTCTACTGGACAAAGACGGAAAGAGCATTCAAAAATGAAGGAGTCAAAACATGCACATCATGCGAATTTGTGTTAATTATAAATCAGAGAGTAAAAAAATGGACATCAAGTAACATCACAGGTAAACAACAATGGTGTACATGAAAAACATAATAAGGCAACTACAATGTAAACTATGTCCTAGCAAGGAAAAAAAGCACATCATTGAGATCAGCCAAGCAGTAAGATGAAAGGGGTGAATTTGCACTCCGGCTCAAATCCTTAAATCCTTGCTATTACCTAGATGACAGGCTGAAGTTAGCTGAAAGAGTGTTCTGTTGGAAAACATGTTATATTGTATAACTTCCCTGTTTTAAATTAAGATTGAATATTTTCCTAATATCACTGCCAAAAGAAACATAAAGGTTTCACCTCCCCCACCCACAATATATATATATATATATATATATATATATATATATATATATATATATATATATAATATTATGATACACATAGTACAATCGCAGATTATCATCTCTGTTAATGTCTGTCTGATACGGTCAACATCAAACGCTTCTTTTGTCAACGCGTGAATGTTTTGTAGATTAAGTATCTTAGGAACCGGCCATTTCATTTTCTTTCTGTGTGTATGTGGGGGGAGGGTATTTTCTTTGCAACCGGTATATATCTTTTTTTTTCTTTTATCTCAAGAGTTCTTTTTGCAATTAATATAATGAATATAATTAGTTCCTTTACTTACAAATCAGAGCAAGAGTATTTTTCCAGCTTTCTGGGTGTCTGAAACATTTTTTAAAACAATATCCCCTACCATTAAGAAAGACGCTGAAGTAAAGATGCATTTCAGAACTGACCTCACCGTACACATTTCACCTTTTCATCGGTTTTTTCTCCAACACAGGTGCTTACCATGCAGAATACAGAATGTCTGACAGCAGAATCTCTTCCGTACAAATGAATGTAACAATCAACCTCAGGAAACATGTAATGTTTGTTTTTCAAATCGTTTTCATAACGCACAGTTATTTTTGTGATATGGTAAATGATCACTGGTAAAGTTGTTATGATTGTCAATATGAAATCATTGATATGGACAAAAACAATCAGCCTAAGTTTATAGTTTTGTGTTAGACAGTCAACAGTTTGCATGGTAAGAGTAAGAGCAACTAATTGTATCCATTATATTAATTGCAAAATCACAAAAAAAGGTATGCGCTGCATGTATGTTACACTGTAAATCTCTCGAATACAACGCTTTTAAATTATTCTGCATCACATCATTTGGAGCACGGTACGTCCAAGTAAACCAATTTTCAGTTTCAGTTGGGAATCTTTGGATATCTTTCATCACATTAGGGCAGAATCGAGTACAGTTTGAAATATTCACGAGCGATGGTCCTGGTCTTGCTCGAAAACCCCAGATATTTCCTTGAAATCATTTATCCTGGTCCTTTGAAGCTATTTGGAAATGCATCCTGTACCATATAAACAGTGGTAGTGGTTTGGGGGAACACGCAGACGCAATTACGTAAGGGACGGTTCAAAATCGACAACAGCGTTTGGGGGACAACATAATTTGCTCGTAGCGCTCTGAAAAAAATGAACAATCATACAATGGTGACAAACTAACATCTCCTACATCACTTTTTTGTCTACAGTCATTATTACTAACATTCTGAAGGCAAAGTTAAACATATGCTCAAGTATTAAAGTGAGAAAGTGGTAGAAAATGAAGGTATTACCTCACATACGAACACCAAGAATGTTCTCCATTATAACTTATGTCTTCAAATTCATTCTGGTCACTACAAAGCAAAGTATGAACAGACCAAACCAACAAACACCGGTGTTTCATTAGAGAACGCCCACCCCAAATTCCTGTGATCATGAATGCAGTATGTAATCGAGTTTCAAGCTTCATGATTTTAGGAGTGATGTAAAATATGAAGTTCAATTGTTAAATGATCAGAAAGATAATCAAGAAGATAGTAGTATTGATATTGAGAATTTTGGGCCAGACATTATACACTTTTTGTTATTAGTGTATTTCTGAACAACCGTTGTTCGTTTTTTTTGGTAGCCCCTGTTAAATGACTGTATTGTTGAGCCACGTATTGTTTGCAATTTAACTGTTGCACTTCTGTTTACTTTTTAGTATTACATTTCTGAATCACCCCGGTTAACTTTTCAATAATTGTAGTTGTGGATCACTTATCTCCTTTACTGTATTTTATTGAAACAAAATTACAATAAATACTTCACCACTCTTTAAACATTTTGTGTTTGTGGGCGGTATTTTATTGCTACTGCATTAAAAAGATAAAATAAATATAGTGGAGTACTTTTTCATATTATTGTACTTGTTATCACTTTTTTATGTACTATGTTTATAATAAAGACTCCACAAAATTAAACACCATATTAAGCAGCACAGATTTAAGAAAAACATATTTGGAAAACAAAATATTTTTAAAAAAACTGACGCGTAAAGATAGCATGTTAAAATGCACATGGCAACACATGAACTAAAATAAAATGTAAATATACAAACTATAAAAGCACATTATAAAAAATTACAAAAACAGACATAATAGCAGATTTTAAACCCACATTATCAAAGGACACTCATTTCACAAAAAGCTTTCTTGATAACTCATTTTCTTTTTTTTTTTTTTTACATGTTTTTAAAAGACACGAGTATAAACAAATTATAGAAAGATACGATTCTACATCACATTCGAAAATTTACAAAAATATATTTTTCGAACACAACAAAAAACACATGTTAGAAAATATATAACAAGCAACATACATTTTAACAACATAATCTAAAACATTTTAACAATAGATTCTAATATGACACATTTTCAAGCACATATTAAAAAAACATTTCAAATAACATTTCCTAACAGAATTTGAAGAAATACATATTATAAACAGGCCATAAAATTACAAACAAAACATATTTTAAGCTAAATGTATAATAAAACATCGTACAAGCACGAAGTAAATAAGTCGGCAGAAGCAATGGATAGTTCTGAATAACCCTGGTTCACTTACTTTTCAGAATTAAAAATTAAGAAAATGCTGAAGTAAAAACAATCAACAAAAAGTAAAAAACACATTCATTTTAAAAGACAAAATGAAAAATAAATAATAAAAAAAAATATAAAAATAACAGAAATAATTATATACATATAAACAAGAGAAAGAATTAAAAATAAATAAAAACAATAAAATAAGTAGCAAAAAACCCACAAGAAAGGAAGACAAATAACAAGACAAAAACACAACATTATATACATATATTACAACAAATATAAAAAGCAACAAAGATAAACAATAAAATAACAAATGTCCACAATATAAAAAAGAAACAAAAGAACAAAATTTTTTTTAAAAATACTATCAAAAGAACAAAGACAAATAACAGAAAACTAGCAACCAAAATATAAAAAAACTAACAAAATGAAACTAGCCACAAATTAAAACGGCAAATAACAAAAACTCAAAATAAAGAAAAGAAAATAACAAGGAGAAAACTAATAGTAAAATTAAAAGAGATATATAGATACAAAGACAAACAACAAAGAGACAAAGCAACAAGACACAATAAACACTTGTATCTAATCATTTACAGAAAACGAAGACCACAATTGATAAAATTATAGATAAATTGTGAGATTTTCTAATAAAAATATACAAAAGTACTGCATTCTGCGAAAACTAGAAGACAGATTTCCTAACGTAAACTGAATATATATATATATATATATATATATATATATATATATATATATATATATATATATATATAGATGCGTGTGTGTGTCTGTGTGTATGCGTGCGTATGTTTATACATGAATCTTGCAAGTTAATACCTATCGAGATAAAAGATAGCACTAGATAGTTTAAACGATAAATATATTATATTTTGTCCTTTTTTTTTCTTTTGTTTTTGTTACTGTTGCTACTAGCTTACTTTTTTTTTTTTTTTTTCGTAGCTCACCCGGTTGTAAGTGTGTAGTGCTAACAGATATGCGTGCAATTAGCAAGTTTCATGACTCGAACATGAACGCCACCTAATAAATGAATTTACTGAAGCCTCCAATATTGGTTTTTACGCTAAGGGTGTAGTAATTATCAAGATTATCCGCACACTAAGTTTCAAGATTTTAGGTACGATAGAATGCATATAGCATGCCAGAAACTCATATTGTCATGAGCTCAATGCACAAACTTAACCAAAGTCAGCAAAAGACAAAATATAAGTCATGATGAACTTCTTTTGTTGTAAGGTTGTGGTACTAATAGAGATGCATGTCATCATCAATTTCATGATTCTAGCATGAACGCTACACGAGAAATTAATAGGAAACGCCAAAAATTAAACCCAAGTCAGTGAAGCGTAAAATATGGCGCATAATGATCTGCTTCTAAATGAGAGAGTAGTGTGTTCATCAAGATGCATTCACATGCAGAGTTTCGTGATTCTAAATATTATAGTTTTGTACAAAGTATCCTAAAAAGACCTATTTCGTCTTGAACTAAGTCAATGAAGCGTCAAATGTAGAACACAGTGATCTACTTTTGTGACGAAATGTAGTACGTATCAATATGCGTGATTCTAGGTATAAAAGTATGTATACAGGCTGCAAAAATTCTACGTAGAACACAAAATTTAACCAAAGTCAATGATACATACAGTATGTGTCACAATTATCTACTTTTGTGATGAGGGTGTACAGTAGTACTCAACAAAATGCATCTCCTCGCCGTCTTAAATAATTCCAGGTAAAACAATATGTATACAGGTGATAAAAAGATCTACTTGGTCATGAGAGAAACGCCAAAACTTTACCTAAATCAGTAAAACGTGAAATGTACGTCAGTGACCTTTTGTTGTAAGGGGCGATACTAATAGAGATGCATGTAATCATCTAGTTTGATCATTCCAGCATAAACAGTGCTTAAGAAATAAACTTAAACACACAATTTAAGCTAAGTCAGTGAAGCATGGAATATGGGTCACAGTTACTTCTTTTGTGTGTTGTACTCTTCAAGATATATCCGCTCAACAATTGCAGGTATACCAGCATGTATGCAGGGTACAAAAAGACTGAGCTAAACTCAAACGCGTAACGAAGAATGCACAAATGATTTACCTAGAAGTACAAATTTAGCAACCTTAGCCCACTTCCCAGCGGATGTGTGCCATGAAAGCCACATCAAACCGTTGCCTAGGACATAGGAGGAAAGAATGTTTGAGATGCAGTGAAGCTGCAGCGAGTAGTACAATATTTCTAATCAACTTCCTAGAAGTGAGCTAAAATTGAATATGGAGTGACCCAGTAGGAGGAAGTGTACAAGGTGTGGCCCTAAACAGTCAATATCGATACTACTGTCATCTTTGCTACTTTTCTATCATCAGGTGAGGAGTCGTCCAAATCTTTAAGGTAGTGACCGTCATCTTCATTATTACTCGGAGAGAGAGAGAGAGAGAGAGAGAGAGAGAGAGAGAGAGAGAGAGAGAGAGAGAGATAGGCACACACGCTCTAAAATTACCCGTTTTGAAAATGAAAAGGGCCTAATTTTAGCGTTAGTGAGTCTACGGTCATCATATAGGGAACTTGCCAAGCAATACTTACAGGTCAGAAAAAGTCTCTTGAAGATGATTTGTATCACAGGACATTAGAGTGAGTGTAAATCTTTGAAACACTGGCATTTGTTGTTTTTATCTATCTTTGCTTAGAATGGCCAGCTGATATTTGAAGCGATATGTTATTTATAGTGGAGAATATCCTCGGCGTTTAAGTCCTGTACGGTCATATCTTCATTTTGTTCCTCTTTCCCGTTTTAATATTTAAGCATATGCTTAACGTTAGTTTCGAAATATTATTTAAAAATACTCTTGACAAAATAATTATGAGGAGGGGTGTGATTTTGCTAGTATATGTTGTTTCTGTCAGTATACTATGTAGGAAGCTGTGACAGCTTTTGAACCTCTCCCCGTCCCCCCCCCTCCATTTACGTAAATGCGTCTGTCTGTTCCCCTAAACCACTTCCACTTTTTATATCGCAGAGGACGCACCTCCAAATAGATTTAACGAAGCACGATATATCATTTTAAGGAAATATATGGGACTACATTTATACAGTTATCCAAAGGTTACAAACCGAAACTGAAAGTCTTTTAACGTTGGCGTTTAATCCACCCAATTTTGTGATGCAGAACGCGTAAGAATCTTAACCTTTTATTGTGCGCAATGGCACCATACTTCACCAATGTTTGTCTGTTATTTCTTCGACCTGACCTGTTTAGGTGGCTATCACCGACTATTTTGTTTTTGCCGGTCAAAATACATGCAAGTCAATGGTTCGTCCCATATGCTCGGTGAGGGGCGTTGGATGGGGGAAAGAGTCGGCGATTTAGTAATGTAGTATTTTCATACATACGGCATGATCTTATGTTCTGTCAAGTCTCATTATATGTTGAAAGTGGCTGTGCAGTAATAATACAAAATTTGTCCATTTCTTTCCACTGTGCAGTAATAATAAAAAAATTTTCCATTTCTTTCCTCTGCGAATTGTTACAATAGAGACAAAAATACTATACTAAACTGCATTAAAGTGGATTTTGAATATTATTTATTATCATCATTTTTGCTATTGACCGTGTCATAAGCATGACATTGACCGTATCATAAGTATTGACACTGACTGCATCGCAAGAATGACTTGAAGCATTAGAAAAATGATCAGAAGAACAAAAACTAAAAGATCCCTGTGAGCAATTCTTACATACATGAGCACGGAAGAGATTCTGCTATCAGATAGTCAGTAATTTGTTCAAAGGTAAGGTTCTTGTTGTTGAAGAACTGACTAAAGGTCAGATTTGTACAGCGGGACTAGTGCTGAAATGCGTGTTTACATTAAATACTCACTTAAATACCCCTGTTTTATGATAGAAAAATTTCTTTTTGAAAGTGTAATGTTTGGATTAAAAACCTTACATACACGACACGATGTGCGGTGATGTTTTGTTTTAATACAGTTAATCTATAAAATATTCATCACCTGTTCCTTGTGTTTCCAAAAGACGGGTCAGATGTTGACCGCATCGGATGCACATATACTGAAATTATATACAGATGTACGGTATGTAATAGGGGAAAAGATAATGTCAGTGAAAATATTCATTTTTATACTCTTAATTTAACCTTGATTTTCAATGTCAAGTATCAAAATGTGTAATTGAAATATATTGCTGAGTTAAAAATAAGTAGCAATGCATTTTTTAAATTCAGAGAGTATATAAATGTAAATTGTTATTCATATACCTCACATAAATTGTCTTCTATTTTTGTACAAAAAGTCGTGGTGCAACTTTTCTATACAATTTTTTTTTTATATTTTACGTATCTGTTTTCCCAAACGTTTGCTTGGAAGCTTAAATGTTCCACCAATGCACTCACATCTTTTGCCAATACAAATTAAACACATTTATTTCTGATGTAAATTATTAAATTAGTGTTGTTTACAAAATATGTGCCCTGAATGAGCTTCTCTGATCCCTTCGATAAATCCAGCTCTTAATCTTACAGTGCACGGGGAGCTTCGTATGCATAACAACAGGGAACATGTGATATTTGGTGGACTAGGTAGGAAGTTTCAGGCGGGGTCCATATCTCTGATTTTCCGTACATAAACTTGCCCTAGCTTAGGAATTTCGGGTTAATTACTTCTCTGTTGGCATCTGACTACAGGTAAACCACGTGAGCAAGATTAGAGTCTATATACATCAAGATTATAGATGTTGTACATTACGATTAGAGACGTTGTACATTACGATTAGAGACGGTGTACATCTGCTTTGACATGGGTCAGTTTGCATGACCACTATATGGCCTTAGTAACATAGGTATATCGGATCCATGCTGACAAAACAATAAGATATTTTATCACACCACATTGAGAACCATTTCCTAATGTAGGTTAGGTATTTTGGTACGTAGTTTTCTGACTAGTGTATAAATAGGTACATGAATTTAAATTTACTAGGTACATGATTGGGTAACTTGTTCAGACCCTGGGCTAAATATTCATATCCAACATACTGTGATAACCATTCATCCTCACTCCCATGTAATTATCACTAAGCAGTTGAGATGAATGTTTTTATAAACATATTGGTGAAATTGTTAAATTTGAAATTGGAATGTTTTTTATTATATCTGCATCATTTACAATTCACAAGGCATATTGTTGTCAAATACATTGAGGTTACTTATCGCCAAGAGACCGGGTTGTATTTGGCAATTATCAGATAAATACAAGTGTTACTCGGGATTTGGAATCGATTCAGTGACAATCTACTTCAACCCGCAGGACAGAACGGAGATTTATCACATTAAACGAAGTCATACATACAAAAACAACGGTTAAAATGCTTCGTTATATAAGAGCAAAAAATCGAGTCATCAGACAAAATCAGTACAAAAACATATAAGTACAGTTGCATCCCGTTAACCATTAGAGATTTTGATAAGCTCCATTTATCAATAGCTACTCAAGTATCCGGAGAAAGCATCAGAACTGAATTACAATAACTACTGTACACGAACTTGTCTAACAACAGTGAAACATCGAAATTTTATAAATAACATTAAGATTCAATGTTGGTGGTGTCACTAGTCTAGATGCACGTAAAAGTGCCATGTCCAATACTGAAACTGAAGTGGAACCACACTTTTCTAATGATATTTTTATTTATTAAAGGGTTGGTACTGACACTTTCGATCGGGTATACTTAAGATAGACCGGATGTCATAGTTATTTAATAAAGGCCTACCAAATGATATCGGTGTAATCGTGCTTGCAAACAAACGACGTCACATCGTCCATGCAGTGTAAGCACACCTGTAGGCACAAATACAAGCAATTTAAAACAGCAGTGACAAAGAATGCTGAGACAATTTTGCAGTTAATATAAATTGTCGCTCTACGTTACTGGTGTTTTTTTAAATGAAGCTTGTATTGATATTTTTGTCAGTTAAATTACCACCATTATTCATTACTTGCAAAAAATAACAATAATTATGTCCGATGTCAACATTGTTGTCTTGTTTTTCGTCCCCATCACTTACATATCCGAATGACCGGTAACGTTACCGTGTAACATAGTACTCAAGAACTCCTATTGATTGACTTTAACTAGTTCAATTTTGAATATGTTTCAGGTAAAAAGTTGCATTTGTCAGCATTACGTTTTTAGAGTATTATAGGTCCTTAGTTTAAATGGTAAATTTGCCTAGACAAGACTATCCTTTACACGGACACTTTGCATAGCCATGATAAGTCTCTTTTGGCATAGGTATCCACGTGAGTACAATAGCCTAGGTATAAGTATCCGGGAGGAGAGAATTGCCGGCCAGATAATGTTGCCTATTACACCGGTTCAGATCATAATATGATTTTGTGCACTGTTCGATACACAGCGTTTTACACTTCCTAAACAGGCCGACATTTTCTCGGAAGACATTTTAATAAACCCTGATCGTACGCTTGTTATGGAATTATATCTGTTCATGGACAACAAAACTGTGTGAACTTAGTTTTAAAGGAACATTTCAATGGCCAGCGCTAGTGTAGAGTCACCATGGACAGTTGGACCGGTTTGCCCAATTTGTTTGGATGTTTTTACTTCTCCAAGACAGCTACCATCTATGCATTCCTTCTGTCAAAAGTGTTTACAGGATTACATCTCGAAAACAGTTGACATTAAAGGAGAGTTTGCCAAGGAAGTCGTGTGTCCAGTATGTAGAGCGATTAGTAACACACCGAAAACAGAAAAACCTATCGGAGAGTGGGCTTCTCTATATCCGCGAAGTGCAATTTCAGTGATAGAAGGATCGAAAGTGAAAGTAGAAAGGTATTGTAACGGCTGTCAGTATGCTGGTGAATCCAATACGGCGCTGGGGTTTTGTGTTGTATGTGAGGAAAGTTTGTGCAACGCATGTTTAACAGTTCATATGAGAACTAAGTCTACCAGGGATCATAAAGTAATAAGCATTGAAGAATTAAATACCAGACCGGAAAACCAAATGAGGTTCGCTGAAGGGTTTGGGTGCCCACCAAGACAAACACATAGAATATTACTGCCAAAGCCACGAAGCAGTTTGTTGCACTGACTGTTTCTTTTCTGATCATAGAACTTGTGACCATGTGAAGAGTTTGAGTAAAGATCTTCCAAGTTTTCTAAGTGACTTAATGCCTGAAAAAATAATGGAACAAATGAAGAAAATAGAGAAACACCTGCAAACCTTTACAATGACGAACGAATCAAATATTTCCAAATTAGAGACAACAATTAATAACCTTACAGCTGAAATTCGGGATATCAGAAAGAAAATTAATGAAAGGCTGGATGAGATTGAGAGAATGGTGAAGACTGAGGGGAACCGAATATACAAAGAAGAAATGATCTTGCGACAAGAGGAGAATCATCAATGCCAGTGCTTAATAAATGCTGTAAGAAACTCTCTCATATTTCTCGAGTCAGTCCTGAAGTATGGGACAGATACTCAAAAGTTTCTTGTGTGTAAGAAGTCGATGTCCCAGTTGAAATCCTACACAAGTCAGATCAGAGAAAAATATGAAGAAATAGAGTCTGTCAAAGTTCAGCTAGAGCTTGGCGGCTTCGTTAAAGAAAGCATGTCTTCAGATCTCAGCAATATATCTAAGCTTCAGTCCAAGGTAGATCGTAAGAGTTTCCCGTGTTCTGGTATTAGTGAGAGCCTTGTTTCTTCTAGCACGAGTAAACCTCTCCGAGAGAGTCAGGTGAAGCTAGACAATGTGGTGGATATACACTGTCGAGGTAAAAAGATACCCATCTACTTGGGAGGTGTTCAGTTACCTATGGGAGATATAGTGCTGGCAGACTCAAACAACAGAGCATGCACCTTGTATGATTCAACTTACAACTTCATCACCAGTTCCATCTTGCCGTCAGATCCAAAGAGCATGTGTTTACTGCACGACCATGAAGTCGCCGTTACCTTACCTGACCTGAAGACAGTACAGTTACTCTCGGTCAGAGACAGCTCCATCAGAGAAACAGGCACAATGAAGACCAGGTATCGATGTTTCGGTGTGTCTGCCATCAGCAGGGAGGAGGTTGTGGTTACTGGTCCTACAGATAACAGGAAGAAATGTTACTGGAGTCTTTTCAGCAGGACAGAAGGGGAGAAGTGTCTTAATGAGTTTGATTGCCATGCAGTAATCGGGGCTCGTATCGCCCTGAATAATTGCAAGTCTCGTGTCTACATCTCTGTGGAGTTGAGTAATTCAGTGTACTGTTTTGGTCTGAGAGATGGAAAGCTGTACTTTGTGTACACTTCAAATGATCTAAAGCGTCCACTTGGTATAGCTGTTGACAGAGAAGACCGTGTGTATGTAGTGGACTGGAAGTCTAACAGTATCCATAAACTGTCTCCAGACGGTACAACACTCCAGGTAATCACGTCTGGTGTTCCTCTTAATCCTTTGAGAATTTTCTTCGACAAGAACAGAACGTTTCATGGTTACAAATAATAGTGGTGATCAAAATAGAAAACTTCACCTGTTTGCTTAGCAGTAGAATGCAGCTGCTTAGCATAAATAAAGTGCGGCTATATATAGGTGTGCTCTTTATTAAAGATGTTTTTTCCATAATTAAATTATCTGTCCTCAATGGATAGTATGCTTATTATGTATGAAGATTTCAGATATATATTAAAATTCATATTGATATTTTGTGTATGATAAATGTTTCACTATGATTCAAGTGTTCTAATTAACATACTCAGATTGTCGGAGACGAGAATTTCATCGTAACGTATGTTATGTGATCATTCCATAGCTCACAAATCGTCAGTTGCAAGGTATTAAAATTTACATATTGCTTACACAATAGTATATTACACTGCGCAAGAACTGATTTTAAGACTGATATAGTTTTCTCATAATGCAAATATATATATATATATATATATATATATATATATATATATATATATATATATATATATATATATATCTTGGTATTTCTAATTACTGACATTTTTTGATTAAACGCATATAAATATTTAGTCTTTCGTGTATGTGTTAAAGGAACCTATCCTTATGCCTGCTTTTAATGTAGGTATGTATGTGATATTGTACCTAAGAAAGTATTTGTATATATAAATTACAGATATCAGAATTTCTATATTATTTTAAATCTTTATTGTTCTATATTTTCTTGTACTAAACTTAAAATACAATCACTAAATAAAAACTGAACCTGATTAGCTTAATGTTTACAGAATATCATGTATTTCCACAGTGTTTAAGAATTACAGTATCAACCACATTCGTATCCAATGTATTGGAAATTTAATGATATCTTTTTTTGGAAAATCAATGTTTAATCCGCAACTCGAAATGACGTAATCATTACATTATTGCATCATCTCTCTATGACATAAGTCATATTCCTGCATTTTGTGCTAGCACTATGAACTCTAGATAAGAGTGTTATAATACAATTTTACAAATTCAAGAAACAATGATTTCAAATAAAATTATAAAGTCAACGAAAAGTATTTTACACCTTGGGAAATCAGTAGCGATTGTCGATCTGCCTGAAAAAGTAAATTTACAAAAATAAAATAACTAATGTAAAACGTTAAGACTATTGCCGCGTTGTACATACAATTTTTGTATGAAAGAAAAAAAAAAGTAGAAAAAAATGAAATTTATTATTGCTGGTATAAAACAAAGACCATTGAAAAGTGAGGTAGCCCGGGATAAAAAAATAAAAAATAAAAAAAATAAAGAAAAAAAACATTATGTTTAATATAATCTACTTTTTCTTACAGCAATTATCCATTGTTGTTTTCAGATTCAAATAACCGGCGAAGTGTTTGTGTACTGGAAATTAGGAATGTCTCTACTACCGGGCGTGGGATAATGGCTAATATCAAGACAAGTTCAGCAATATTCTTTATTTTAAAGGACAAGGAATAGGAAATCTACATAGATTGTATTAAAACTATCTTGACCGATCATATCTTTATCCTGATTTTCGTCAAATATTACCCAAATAGAAAGAATTTTTTTTTTTACAATCGAGAGTCTACACCTGATCTTGAATATATTTTGCATATATACATTTTATTACTTGATGCATGGATTTGTTTTGGTAGAGAAATGACACCGAACATTGTTGATGTGGTTATGTATTGCAAAATCAGCAATATTTGGTGAAGCCTGTCAACGCTGTAACAGTCATCATAGTTTGGGAAAGGCTCACTTTTGGGGAAAAAGCCTAATAATTTTCGGAGCTCAAGGTCACGTAGCTTGTCCATAGTTTGAGGAGGGCTTGCACTTACGGTTTGGAACAGGCCTGTTGATTTGGGTATCAAACGATCAAAGGTCAAGGCCATTGGGACTCAAAATTCGTTTTGCACAATAACTTGTTTGATATTAAGTTTCTTATCAAACTTTTTTGATAGCTTGCACTTGGGGTAAAACTGAGGTTATGTGGGTGTAAAGTTCGAAGGCCAAGGCCATGGTAAGTCTAACAAGGATATATTGGTTCTGCGAAGTAACTTTAGTACATGAACGCCTACCTTGACAAAAGGTGAAGGTCATTGAGATCCGTTGGTCAGTAAATCTCCAGAGTTAATGTTTACTTATAGGACTATTAAACATAAATCAGGTGGATAATTAACCGTACATGGTACTCTTGTTAAAGATTTCCGACATAAACAAAGTCTTCAACTGCTTAGAAAACAAAATAACTTCCTCATTAAATCCAAGTATAGAAGGAATCAATTTGTTCACGGTTACTGGTATGAAAATCAATAGTCTTCATGCTTAATTGTAAATTGAAAAAAAATCTCCTTTATAAAGAAATCGTATTTAAAAACAAAAAAATAAAAATAAATTAAAAATAAATAAAAAAATAAGTTTTATAAAATGTTTTATAAAATATTACATCTGTCTAATCAATTCCCCGGGTAACAGTTGTAAGTGCATATAATTATTTGTCTTTAATTTCAGAATAGAAGTAGATCAAGGCAGCTAGGTTTTCAAAACTGAAGAAACAAGCAAGACATGGGGATTACACTACTATATCAACACTTTGAGATGTAAAATGTGGTTTGCCATATCTTTGTGTCTATCTCTTCGTGAGTGTGTCTGCGTGTGCTTGCCGTGGAACTGTCTGTAATTCAGTCTTCTTCGTACCATGAACTGTGTGTAGGGATGTAAGCATGTACCATTATTGAAGTTTGATTCCAAGAGTCTCTGAATGGTGGACTAATTTTGCTAAATGTTCATAAAGTAACTGATGACGTTGTGATGATATTTTATACAGTATTCTTTTATTGCACTGTTATGCAAGGTTTAGATAAATAACGCAGTAGGTTTTTATTTTTAATCAGAATTTAACTTTCAGCCGGAATATTTACAAACGTTTTCATTGATAAGTTTTCTGAAGTATCATATACAGGTATTAAAGTGATGGGAAATTGCAGATACGTTTTTTTTTTACTCTGAGTATTATCACTTACTGTGAATTCACTATTTTTCGTGGATGCCATGCTTTCTGGTTTTCATGATTGTTCCAGACCACAGACTTAAAGACCAGCGAGCAATAGGGATTGTTACTGAATCCATGAATGAAATACCGAGAAAGCGTCATTTTGTTATAAATTGAAAAAGTTGACGCCCCAGAAAATAAATGAATTTACAGCATTTTCACAGATTTGTAGTACTATTTAAAGTTAGTGGAGATTTTTATTTTGCAAATGAATAATTCACTTTAAAAATTGTGAAACTTAAAATATTTACCAAAACATTTCAATCAAATTCTCTATTCTCTCTGGCGGGTAGCACAGTAGGTGGAGACGTGCTTGTGTGTGTGTGAGTGCGGAGTAGTTTCATGATGTATATATTAACCATCAGGTTGTAATTGACACAGTATAGAGGATGGATATGAACATCAGTACTTTTATTGGAATACTAAATTATTGGAATATTCTGTCAGGTTTTAGACTAGGTAACGTTTCATTGTTCATTAGATTTTAATTAAGGATTTATGAGTTTTATATTGCTTGTGACGCGTACGAATGTTGCAAAAGGCGACAGATTTTTAAAGGGCAATGTCTCTGTTTTCATCATTAGATCATCATTCGACTTTGCCCACAAATGCATGCGGGTGGGTAGGAAGGAATATTCGGAGCAGATTTATGGCCAAGGATCTCGAACGTCAAGGTCGCAGGGAGCAATTGTTTAAATTTTATGTTGGTGGTCGATTCGAAAGATATTGGCGTGACCGACACAACAGTCTGCATGATTGTTGTTGTACTAATATATATCCATGTTTGCCCGATGCCTTTAGACAGAGATATTGGAAGGAAGCATTTAATATTTTATTTATGCTTCTCAGAATGTATGCTTATTTTTCACCAGTATCTATTTTGTTGTTGCTGCCATTAATATTGTAAGATTGCATAACGTTACCATATACATTTTCCTTTCAGCAAAAGAAAATGAAAAAAAAAATGTTTTGAATATTCTTTCCAATATAAATTTGTTTATTTATCAGAGATAAAATGATGTTAATATTGTTCTGCAATGGGATCATAATACAATAATAATACAATATTAGATACTGTAGTATCACACCTTATTTAACATAGTGTTATATTCATTTAATACACAAATTAATCTAATCTTAGATACACTTTATTTAACATAGAGCTTTCGTCATTTACTATTTTTTTTATACGTTTTTCATCTATTAAACAAAATGATTTTTTTTCCTGTGTCTGTTGTGTCCGGAATTTTTAGAAGAAAATTTTTGATAATACATACAGTAAAATATATGCCTTCCTACCACCCCGGTACTAAGACCACTCCCTATGGCGATTAAAAGATAAAGAACTGATCTGTTCCTTCAATATTGTAAAACCTTTCTTCAGGGGAGACCATCCCTTCTGCCAAAAAAGTTGTCTCTCAAAATAGATGGCCTCTCATAACAGATTTGTATACGAGAGCCAGTTTTCAAAGTCGAAATTCAACTGGGTTTTAGACAGAAACATACGTATAAGTACTGTATATATATATTTTATACTTTATTCATGCAGTCATCTATAAAATTTTCATATAGCAATAAACACTCATCAATCATAAACATTTATATTTGTATGAGTTCTACTGGTCACAGACCGAAAGAGCATTCAAAAATGAAGGAGTCAAAACATGCATATCATGCAATGTTGCGTTAATTGTAAATCAAAGGGTACAAAGAAAGGATATCAAAAAACATCACAGGTAAACAACAAAATGATATACATGAAAAACATAGCAAGGCAACTACAATGTAGCCAATGTCCAAGCAGGCAAAAACAACATCATTGAGATCGGCCGAGCAGTAAGATGCAAGGGGTGAATTTGCACTCAGGCTCAAGATCTTGCTAATACTTTGATGACAGGCTGAAGTTAGCCGAAAGAGTATTCGGTTGGACATAGTGTGTGTGTGTGTGTGTTTATGATGCACATATTACATCTGCCGATTATCATCTCTGTTAATGTCTATCTGATACGGTCAACATCAAACGCATCGTTTGTGAACAAGAAGAACGTGTGAATATTTTGTAGATTAACTATCTTAGGAACCGACAATTTAATCTTTCTTTCGGTGTGTGTGTGGGAGTGGGGGGGGGGGGGGGGGGGGGGCGTTGGGATGTACAGTATATATTTTTTTCTTTTATCTCAAGAGTTCTTTTTGCAATTAATATAATGAATACATTTACTTCCTTTTTACTTACAAATCAGAGCAAGGGTATTTTCCAATTATCTGGGGGCTGGAAACATTTTTTTCAAACAATGTCCCCTACCGTTAAGCAAGAATTTGAAGTAAGTATGCATTTTAGAACTGACCCCACCGTACAAATGTCACCTTCGCTTTTTCTCCAAGACAGGTGCTTACCATGCAGACTATAAACTGTCTGAGAGCAGAATCTCTTTCGTATACATGAATGTAAGAATCAGTCTCAGGGATCATGTAATGTTTGTTCTTCCAATCGTTTTCATAACGCACATTCGTTTTTGTGATATGGTAAATGCTGACTGGTAAAGTTGTTATGATTGTCAGTATGAGATCATTGATATGGACAAAAACAATTAGCCTAAGTTTATAGTTTTGTGTTAGACAGTCAACAGTTTGTATGGTAAGGGTACAAGGAACTAATTGTATCCATGATATTAATTGCAAAAAGACAAATAAATGGTATGCCCTGCATGTAGGATAAACAGTAAATCTCTCGAATCTAACGCTTTAAAATTATTCTGCATCACATCATTTGGCGCACGGAACATCTAAGTGAACCAATTTTCAGTTTCAGTTGGGAATCTTTGGATATCTTTCATCACGTTCGGGGAGAATAGAGTACAGTTTGAAATATTCGCAAGCGATGGTCCTTGTCTTGCTCGAAAACCCCAGATATTTCCTTGAAATCATTTATCCTGTTCCTTTGAAGCTATTTGGAAATGCATCCTGTACCATATAAACAGTGGTAGTGGTTTGGGGGAACACGCAGACGCAATTACGTAAGGGACGATTAAAAATCGACCACAACGTTCGGGGGAGAACATAATGTAATAAATTTGTGTATGTTCCATTTGTATTTACGTCTCCATTTAAAGGTTCGTTAGATTTTAGTGATTAGTTGTTTGATTATGGGAAGTCGGTGTTGGGAAAATATTTCCCAGCCCGAGTAATTAGCCGATTTCTAGGATCAGACGTCATACTTACAGTTTTAAAAAGACTTTGCAATGGCATGGATTGGTTTCGTAGTTTGAGATGGGGTCAGACTAGCATAAGTGGGCATGGAGCCAAGTAGTTCCTATTTTAATTCAGAGGTGCTGATTGATTGTGCCTTTCGGTGGGAGATATTCGTGACAAGAACCACTGTTTTGTGCCATGGAATAATTGCGAAGAGGTCATCCCTTTGTTTGGAGATGCCTTTCATTGTAGCAGTTGGTGGAAGTGCACGTGTGAAACATGGTTCAGACTGTTGTTTTTATTGACTCAGGGATGGAATCGGAAAATAGTTCCCTGCATTGGGTGTTTGAATTGTGTTATGTGCTTCATGCTACGGCATGCTAACAAGGAAAAGCCATGCAATTGTGAACTTGTAGTCGTGACATTGTGGTCATTCATTTATTGATTAGAGAAAAATTGTTTCTAGTCTTGGCGCGTTACGAAAACTTCCAGTTGACAACGAATGTTGTCGGGAAGTCCTTGGAAATAGGGGAAAACAAGGGACTTCCAGCCCAACCTCAAGCAGGTGTTTGATTCGCTCGGTAGAGGAACCCATGTGCGTGTTACAATAATTTGTTCGTAGCGGTCTGAAATAAATGAACAATTACTCAATAGTGACAAACTAACATCTTCTGCCTCACTTTTTTGTCTACAGTCATTATTTCTAACATTCTGAAGGCAAAGTTAATCATCTGCTTAAGTATTAAAGTGGGAAAGAGGTAGCAAATGAAGGTATTACCTCACATGTGAACACCAAGAATATTCTACATTATAACTTATGTCTTCAAATTCATTCTGGTCACTGCAAAGCAAAGCATGAACAGACAAAACCAACAAACACCGGTGTTTCATCAGAGAACGCTCACTCCAAATTCCTGTGATCTTTCAAGCTCCGTGACTTTGCGAAGGTTGTAAAATGTTAAATAACCAGAAACATAATCAAGAAGATAGTAGTATTGACATTGCGAGGTTTGGGCTACACATTATACACTTTTTGTTATTAGTGTATTTCTGGTCAACCCTTGTTCTGTTTTTGTGCAGAGTCTGTTTGAGCCACGTATTGTTTGCTTTTATTCTTGTGTCATTTTTGTTCACTTTTGCTTATTGGATTTTATAACCAACCGCGGTTAACTTTTCAATTATTTTATTTGTGGATCATTTATCTCCACTACTACATTTTACTGAAACAAAATTGCAATAAATACTTAACAACTCTTTAACCCATTTGTTTTTGTTGGTGGCGTTTTATTACTGTTGCATTAAAAAGATAAAAAATATAGTGGAGTACTTTTGCGTATTATTGTATCTGTTGTCACTTTATCAAAACTCCGTTAAACAACACACATTAAAAAACAACATATTAAAACACACACATAAAATAACATTTAAAAACACACAATAAAACATATCAACTAAAACCAACTTTTAAAATATACAAACAATAAAAGCACATTGAAAACAAATTATAAAATCTTTCTTCAAAACTCATTTTTTTACACATTATCAAAGACAGGGGTATAAAAATCACAGAAAGATACGATTCTAATTCAAATTCTTAAAAACACATCAAAAACACATGTTAGAAAATATATAACAAGCAATATACATTTTCAGAACATATTCTTAATTGACACATTTTCAAACACATATTAAAAAACATTTCAAATAAAATTTCCTAAAATAATTTCAAGGAATACATATTAAAAATCAGCTAATAAAATTACAAAAAGACACATTTTAAAATAAATGTAAAATAAAACACCTTAAAAGCGTGAAATAAAAAGTCGGCAGTAACAATGGAATAACCTGTTTGATCTCCTTTCCAGAATTAAAAATGAAGAAAGTGATGAAGTAAAACAGTTAGCAAACAAAAAATAACAAAAAAAACTACATTTTTTTTTAAAAAGAAGAAAGAAAGAGGAAAAATATAATAACTAAAAAAAAGAAAAAAATGACAGAAATAAGCAAGACATATAACCAAAAGAAAGAATTAAAATTAAATAAAAATAATAAAACAACTTTCAAAAAACCCACATGAAAAAAAACAAGAAAAAAGCAAACAGCATGATAAAAACGACATATAAGATACATATAACAAATCGAAAATAAAACGCAATAAAGATAAACAATAAAATAACAAATGGAAATAACTTTAAAGAACAAACAAAACAACAAAAGTAAAGTAAAAATCAACAAATAAAAGAAGAAAAAAAGAGAAAAAAACCAATAGAAAACAATACCCCCGCCCCCCCCCCAAAAAAAAAAAAGACCTACGAAAAGAAACGAAAGCAAACAACTAAAAAACTATGGCAACAACATAAAAGAAAAAAACAAACAACAAAGTAATAATCAACAAATAAAAAACGAAAACAAAGAACAGAAAACTATCAACCTAACCAAATAAAATAAATAAATAAACCTAAAAAAAACCCCACGAAAACAAGCAACTCCAAATCTATTTTGTATTACTAGTCAGTAGTTAAAACAGTAGATAAAAAAAAAATCAAAACACAGAAAAGACAAATGACAAAGAGGAAAACATAGTAAAATAGAAAGAATCAATAAAAAAAAAACAAACATCAAAGATACAAAAAGCAGGACACAATTGTACTTTTAGTAAAAGCGGGTAGCTAATCATTCAAAAAACTTAGAAGAAAAAAAATTGCTAAAATAATAAAATCAAAGCTAAATAATTTAAAAGATTTTCAAAGAAAAATGTACAGGACAACAGTATTTTGCGAAACAAGAAGAGAGGTTTCCTACATAAACTGAATGTGTATGTGCGTAGGTATCTTGTAAGTGTATATCTAACGAGATAAAAGATAAAGGTAGATAGTTTAAACGATATTTGCTATTTCGTCCTTTGTTGTTTTTCGATACGTTTTACGTTACTGTTGCTACCAGCTTACTTTTTATCTGCTGGTGTTTTTTTTTTTTTTGGTTGGCTTTTTCTTGCTCACCTGGTTGTAAGTGTGTAGTGCTAACAGGCTAACAGATATGTGTCCAATTAGCAGTTTTCTTGATTCGAACATCAACAGCACCCGATAAATTAACTTCAAATACAAAATTTTAACAAAGTTACTGAAGCGTCCAATATTGGGTTTTTGCACTAAGATTGTAGATCTTATCACGCTTCATCCACACGCCAAGTTTCATGATCCTAGGTATGATAGAATGCATATGGCATGGCAGAAACTCATATGGCCATGAGGTGAATGCAAAAACTAAACCAAAGCCAGCAAGGTGAGGTGAAATATAGATGACGACGAGCTTTTTCATTGTAAAGTTGTGGTTCTAATAGAGATGCATATCACCATCAATTTCATGATTCTAGTATGAACAGCACCCGAGAAATGAACACGAAACACAAAATTAAACCCAAGTCAGTGAAGCGTAAAATATGGCTCATAATGACTTACTTCTAAATGAGAGAGTAGTGCCCAACAAGATGCATTCCTAGGCCGAGTTTCATGAGTCCAGATATTATAGTGTGTACATAGTATGCTAAAAAGACCAGTTTGGTCTTGAGCTAAGTCGATAAAGGATTACATGTAGATCGTATTGACCTACTTTTGTGACGACGTGTAGTACTTATCAAGATGCATTTTCCCACCAAGTTTCGTGATTCTAGGTATTAAAGTATGTATACAGGATGCAAAACTCTGTGTAAAATACAAAATTTAACCAAAGTCAATGATGCATGAAATATGTGTTACAGTTATCTACCTTTGTGATGAGGGTGTACTGTAGTACTCAGCAAGATGCATCTTCTCACTATGTTAAATTATTCCAGGTAGAACAGTATATATAGGGGGTAAAAAACCTACTTGACTATGCGCGAAACGCAAAAACTTAACCTAATCCAGTAAAACGTGAAATGTGGGTCACAGTAACCTTTTGTTGCAAGGGCGTGATACTAATAGAGATGCATGCAGTCATCTAGTTTGATGATTCAGGCATGAATAGAGCTTAAGAAATAAACATAAACACAAAAAGATAAGCATAGCCAGTGAATCATGGAATAAGGGTCACACTGACGTATTTGTGTAATAAAAGTGTTGTACTCTTCAAGATGTATCCCCTCAACAATAGCAGGTATATCAGTATGTATGCAGGGTACAAAAAACTGAGCTAAACGCAAAAACTTAACTAAGAATGTACTAATGATGTATATGTAAGTACAAATTTAGCAACCTTACGCCACTTTCCAGGGAATATGCGCTATGAAAGTCACATGAAGCTGTAGAGGGTAGTACAATATTTCTCCTCTGCTTCGTAGTGGTGAGCTAAAATTGAAAAAGTAGTGACCCAGTAGTAGAAAGTGTTCAAGGTGTGGCCCAAAAAGTCAATATCGATACACTGGGCTATTTTTCTATCATCATCAGATGAGGAGCCATCCAAATCATTCAGCTAGTGACCACCATCTTCAGTGTTACTGGGTGTTTCTTCAGTGTTACACGGTGTTACAGCTCGACAAACGTACTATGTCGTAGGAGTGTTGTTTAATTTTCTTAGCGCTGCTTTAATGATCTCTTTTACAGATAAAAGGATTTGGGAGGAAAACGTGCACCATGCAATTTTTGTGTTGTGCATCCAATACGCATTTGATCAAAAAGTTTGAATGAAGATGTAATATTGACTGATTACTGAGAGAGAGAGAGAGAGATTGACTGATTACAGAGAGAGAGAGACAGACAGAGAAATAGGTGGAGGCATCCACGCTCTAAAATTACCCGTTTTAAAAATGAGACAGGCCGAATTTTAGCCTTAATGAGTCTACGCACGCCACATAAGGAACTTGCCAAGCATTACTTGCAGAGTCAGAAAAAGTCTCTGCAAGATGATTTTGTATCAGAGGACATTAGAGTGAGTGTTAATCATTGAATTTTGTTGGTCCAGTCCATTCTTGCCTTGCTTTAGAATGGCCAGCTGAGATTTGAAGGGATATGTTAGTAGTTATATGGGATGACTGGGGGTCAAAAGAAGCAGTTGGGGGTAATACGGGAAATTAACATGGAGAGGCACTTGGGGGTCATACGTGACATTAACATGGAGAGGCACTTGGGGCCATACTGGAAATTAACAGGAGAGGGCACTTGGGGGTCAAAAGTGTTTATAGGGTCAAATGGGTTTATTGGCTCAAAAGTGTTTATAGGGACAGAAGTATTTATAGGGTCAGAAGTATTTATAGGGTCAAACGGTAATGTATGTTATTGTCAATATACACAGAGACAAAGACAAACATTAAACATATAAACACTAATGGCAAATGAAGATTTCTTTTCTAAGAGATGTGGGTCTCCCTAAAAAGGACCGTTCGTTTTCTTCTTTTACTTCTTTCTCCCTGACCACCATTTCTTCAGGGAGACTATGAGATTGAACTTCTTTTTAGGTGGATCGGGGATCCAATCTGGATGGCCCAATCTCCTGAACAATCTCCTGAACTCGTCTTGGATCTTCATCCAGTTCTCGTTCAGGCCCTGGAATTCTCTTTCTATCTTTTCATATTCCTTTACCATTTTCTCCTCGGTCCAAGCCTTCTTGATCTTTACCAATTCTTCTTCCACTTTTCTCATAAGTCCCTTAGCTGTGTTCAGGCCAGTCTCTTTCCTTCTCACACTATTTAGGGGCGGGTATAACTAAAAGTCTTCTTGTACCTTTTCTATTAAGTACTCCACCTCTTCCATCAAATCCAAGGCTTCCTTTAATGTCCCCACTTTACAGGGTGGAACTACGGAGGTTGTCTTCAAGTTCATGGCTTCCTCCTCCATGACTTCTTTGACAAGATCCTTGGCTGTTTTCAGGACTTTCACTTCCTTGCTCACACGGTGTAGGGTGGCCAGGTAACGCCAATAAGCCTCTACCTTTTCTAACAGATACTCTACCCCCACTATCCAATCCACCGCTTCCTGCAAATCATATACAGTTGTCATTCTTATCTTCTTTTCAGTTGACAATGGCGGCCAGACTGATTGATTGATTTTTGAAATAACGACGTGTGCGGCCATTCGGCCATGTACGTCAGATAGCAATGTGCCCACAGTGCACTATTTAATTACTTGTGGAATGTCTGCTGAGGCAAAGGAGGAAATTCGCTCAGCAAGGGGTGCGTCGTCATCCCATGAGGTTCCGTCGTGTCCAGAGTATAATAATTTTGATTTGTGTGCCAAAAAGAATAAAATTTACCATCCTGCAGCCGAATTTCCAATAAGGAATTTAGAAGTAACTCTGTATTGTATGGCTAATGCATTATTGTTATTGCAGGTGATTAGGAGAGAATATAGGATTAAGGAGCGGAATTTGTTGCTAAGACAAGTTGCCTTATTGGATTCATATTCATGCAGTTAATAATTAACTACCTTGTGCAATGGGCCTGGTGGTCTGGGCTTGGGACCACCTCATATGTATGATAGGGTGCGGGGCATAACATTGGGGTGAGGGTGTTTTAACCTTCCAATGATTGCCGCCTTGTGCAGCTGGCCCTGATGGTCTGGTCTTTTGACCACCGTATATACATAGTAAGGGGAGGGGGCAGTTCTGTGTTTTTCTTATCAATAGTGCCGCCTTGTGCAGCTGAGTCTGATGGTCTGGAATTTGGACCACCTTATATTTCTTAACTTTATGAGGTTGCTAGTTTGCTGGTCGCCTGGTTTCCGACTCCTTGTGTTATTTACAGTTGTTAGTGTAGCATCCCAATACCAGATAGCACCAAGAGAGAGATAGTAGAGATTTTTATTTTTTGAAAAGTATCATTCATGTAGTAGGAAATATATATATATATATATATATATATATATATATATATATATAATAATAATAATAATAATAATAATAATAATAATATATACATAAACATGCATGATGTGTTAGTAATATTGGTAGAGGAAACGATATTATAATTACTGTCCTGGAGTTGTTTTTGGTTGTTACCTAGATAATTGATCGTTTAAATCCTAAAGTTTGGTTTATTCCTAATTGTCTTTTCTATGGGAATGTATTTTTGAAATAACGATGTGGATTGGGCCGCCCGTACCGCGAACCAGGCCCCTACCAATCCACTCCTCCTTGCTCAGGGCCCCTCCTCTCCCGCTTAAGACAATTCGGGGTTGCCATTTATGCAGTCTTACTTAAAATATTTCATGACTTGTTTTTTTTATGGAGGTAGAAATTCTTTCGCCCCTGAAGGCGGGATAGGCCGCTCGTTGCAAGTTTGAAAATATGTGCAACGCATGTTTAGTAGCCCATATAGACTGAAATTATCTGAGGATGTACGGCATGTGATAGTAAAAAAGATAATGTCAGTGAAAATATCTATTTTTGCTACTCTTAAGTTAACCTTGATTTTCAATTTAAAGTATCAAAATGTGCAATTGAAAAAAATTGTTGAGATAAAATAAGTAGCAACGCGTTGTTTTTACCGTAGTTTACAAACATCATCGTGCAATTTTTCTGTACAAATACAAAATTTATTTTTATCTCTCATTTTTCCCAAACTTTTGCTGGGAAGTTTAAGCAAATTTTACACCAATGCTCTCACATCTTTTGCAATTGTAAATTAAACATTTATTTCTTATGTTAATTATTTAATTATTAAATACAGGAGCAGTGTTGTTTACAAACTATGTGCCCTGAACGAGCTTCTCTGGTCCCTTCAATAAATTCGCTCTTTAATCTTACAGTGCACTGGGAACTTCATTTGAATAACAATAGAGAACATGTAGTTTTCGGTGGACTAGGTAGGAAGTTATAGGCTGGGTAAATATCTCTGATTCTCCGTACATGAATAGACCCTTACTTGTGAATGTCGGGTTTATTTCTTCTATGTTGGCATCTGACTACAAGTAAACCACGTGAGCAAGATTAGAGTCTATATACATGAAGATTAGAGACCTTGTACATCAAGATTAGAGATCTCGTGCATCTGACTCCAATTAAACTATGGGAACAAGATTAGAGATCCATGCTGACAAAACAATAAGGTATTTCATCGCACTAGATTGAGAATCACTTCCTAATGTAGGTTAGTTATATAGGTTAGTTGTATTCTGACTAGTGTATAAATAGGTATATCAATTTGAATTTACTAGGTACATGATTGGGTAACTTTGTGAGACTCTGGCCTGAATATTTATATCCAAAATACCATGGACGACCATTCACCCTCACCCATAGTTAATTATCACGAAGCAGTCGAGTTGAATGTTTCTAAGTCGAGTTGAATGTTTCTAAGTCGAGTTGAATGTTTCTAAGTCGAGTTGAATGTTTCTAAGTCGAGTTGAATGTTTCTAAGTCGAGTTGAATGTTTCTAAACATCTTGGTGAAATTGTAAAATTTGATCAAGCTTGAATGGCTTTTATTCTTTTTTCACCATTTACATTCCAGAAGGTAAATTCATGTCAAATATATTGAGGTTACTCATCGCCAATAGATGGATTTTTTGTTGTTGCTAATTATCTTAAAAATGCGAGTGTGACTCAGATGTTGGAATGACTTCACTAGCAATCCCCTTCAACCCGTTGGACAGAAAGGAGGCTTACCACATTTTACAAAATTATACATGGAAAAACTGCAGTTAAACTGCCTCCTTATGTAATAGAGGAAAATCGAGTCACCAGACAAAACCAATACAGAAACTTATAAGTACAGTTGCATCCCCATAACTATTAGAGATTTGAATAAACTCTCCTTATCAATAGCTATTCAAGTCTCCGAAGAAAACTTTAAAACTGACTTACAATCACTACCGTCAAGGCTGGATTAAAATTATGAGGGGCCTAAGGCTAATAGCGCTAAAATATGAGGGCCTAAGGCTATAACCTTATTAGCCTATAGGTTAATCTGACCCTAACTACTGTACACGAACATGTCTTCCAACAGTGAAAGAACGAAATTATAAATACCATTAATGTTCAGTGTTGCTGGTGTCACTGGATGTGATGCATGTAAAAGTGTCATGTCCAGTACTGGAGCTGAAGTGGAATGACACTGATTCCTAATTATATGATTATTTGTTAAAGGGTTGGTATTGGTACTCGCGATCAGGTGTATGAAGAAGGATTACCACACAATGGTCATGACATTTATAAATTCATATATTTATGAGTCTAAACGCCACGTTTCTCTAAAGGCAAATCGAAGCACGTGTACATCATTGGATGTCGTAGTTATTTAATATAGGCCTACTGCATGATATAACAGTAATCGTGCTTGCAAAAAATGGCGTCGCAGCGTTCATGTTGTACCACTACAGCAGTGATAAAGAAGGATTGTATTGATATTTTTCTAAGTTAAAAGACCACCATTATTCATTATTTGCGACAAATAACAGTAACTATGTCCGCAGTCAACATAGTTGGCTTGTTTGTCTTGTCAACCACTTACATATCCGAATGACCAGTAACGTGACCGTGTGACGTAGTTATAGATTACTCCTATTGATTGATTTTAACTTGTCCAACTTTGAATCTCTTTCATGTAAAAGGTTACATCTGTCAGCATTACGTGTATAGATCGTTTTAGGTCTTTACTTTACGAGGCGCCTGAGAGCAATGTTCTTTAGTGGCGCCCCTACTCTGCCACAGAGAACAGTTTTTATGTCAGTTGCCAACATCCCTTCCCCCCCTCCCCCCCTCCTAAATATAAGTTTTGTAAAGAATTGGCTTGGTTACAATAAGGTGAGGGGAAATACTATGAAAATTTCAGCTTTATAAAAAAAAAGCTCCCGACGGTACCCCCCCCCCCTCTCCTGGCGCCCGGGAGTAACTGCCCCCCGCCCCCACCCATCGCGCCGCCACTGATCCTTTACACGGACACTTTGTCTAGACAGGATAAGCCTCTTTGGGGCACAGGTAACCGCGTACTAGAATAGCCTAGGTATAGGTATCCGGGCGGACAGAATTACCGGCTAGATAATATTGCCAATTACACCGGTTGGGATCAAAGTACGGTTAGGTGCATTGTTCGCTACACAACGTTATACACTTCCTAAACACTTCCATATTTTCTCGGAAGACATTTGAATAATACCTGATCTTACGCTTGTTGTGACATTATACCTGTTCATGGACACCAAGACTGTGTGAACTTAGGAAACATTTAAATGGCCAGCGCTAGTGCAGAGTCAATATCGACAGACGGACCGGTTTGCCCTATTTGTTTGGATGTTTTTACTTCACCACGACAGCTACCATGCATGCATTCCTTTTGTCAGAAGTGTTTACAGGATTATATATCGAAAGCAGTCGACATTAAAAGTGAGTTTGCGAAGGAATTCTTGTGTCCAGTATGTAGAACGATTACTAACCCACCAAAAACAGAAGAAAAAAAAACTATCGGAGAGTTGGCTTCTCTATATCCGCGAAGCCCAATTTCAGTGATAGAAGGATCGAAAATGAAAGTAGAAAGGTATTGTAACGGCTGTCAGTATGCTGGTGAATCCAATACGGCGCAGGGGTTTTGCATTGTGTGTGAGGAAAGCTTGTGCAACGCATGTTTAACAGCCCATATGAGAACTAAGTCTACCAGGGATCACAAGGTAATAAGCATTGAAGAATTAAACAGCACACAAGAAAACCAAATGAGGTTCGCAAAAGGGTTTGGGTGCCCTGACCACCAAGACAAACACATAGAATATTACTGCCAAAGCCACGAAGCAGTTTGTTGCACTGACTGTTTCTTTTCTGATCATAGAACTTGTGACCAAGTGAAGAGTTTGAGTAAAGATCTTCCAAGTCTTGTAAGTGACTTAATGCCTGAAAAAATAATGGAACAGCTGAAGAAAATCGAAAAACACCTGCAGACCTTTACAATGACGAATGAGTCAAATATTTCCAAATTAGAGGCAACAATCAATAACCTTACAGCTGAAATTCGGGCTGTCAGAAATAAAGTTAACGAAAGGCTGGATGAGATTGAGAAAATGGTGACCACTAAGGGAAACAGAATATACAAAGAAGAAATGATCTTGCGACAAGAGGAGAATCATCAATGCCAATGCTTAATAAATGCTGTCAGAAACTCTCACAAATTTCTCGAGTCAGTCCTGAAGTATGGGACAGATACTCAAAAGTTTCTTGTGTGTAAGAAGTCGCTGTCCCAACTGAAATCCTACACAAGTCAGATCAGAGAGAAATATGAAGAAATAGAGTCTGTCAAAGTTCAGCTAGAGCTTGGCGGCTTCGTGAAAGAAATCATGTCTTCAGATCTCAGCAATATATCTAAGCTTCAGTCCAAGGTAGATCGTAAGAGTTTCCCGTGTTCTGGTATTAGTGAGAGCCTTGTTTCTTCTAGCACGAGGAAACCTCTACGAGAATGTCAGGTGAAACTAGACAATGTGGTGGACATAGAATGTCCAGGTAAAAAGATGCCCATCTACTCAGGTATTGTTCAGTTACCTGGGGGAGATATAGTACTGGCAGACTCTAATAACAGGGCATGCATTCTGTATGATTCAACTTATAACTTCATCACCAGTCACACTTTGCCGTCAGAGCCAAAGAACATGTGTTTACTACACGACCATGAAGTCGCCGTTACCTTTTCTGACCTGAAGACAGTCCAGTTACTGTCCGTCAGAGACAGCTCCATCAGAGAAACAAGCAGAGTAAAGAGCAGGTATCGATGCTTCGGTGTGACTGCCATCAGCAGGGAGGAGGTTGTGGTTACCGGTCCTACAGATAACAGGAAGAAATGTTACTGGAGCCTTGTGAGCCTTACAGCAGGGGAGAGGTGTATTCACGAGTTTGATTGCCATTTAGTAATCGGGGCTTATGTCGCCTTGAATAATTCCAAGTCACGTGTCTATATCTCCGTGGAGCTGAGTAATGCAGTGTACTGTTTTGGTTTGATAGATGGAAGGCAGTACTTTGTCTACACTTCACATGATCTAAAACATCCACGTGGTATAGCCGTTGACAAGGAAGACAACGTGTGTGTAGTGGGAGGTAGTTATCACAATATCCATAAACTATCTCCAGAAGGTACTACACTCCAGGTTATCACAACTGGTGTTCCTGAATGGCCTATCAGAATTTTCTTTGATAAGAACAGAGAACGTTTCATTGTGACAGATGATAATGATAATCAGAGTAAAAAACTACACATCTTTGTTCATCAGTAGAATGCATCTGTTTAGTATACATGGAGTGCAGTTATCTTTGCTTATTCCTTTTTAAAGATTTTTTCTACAATGAAATTATCCGTCATCAAATGGATGATATACTTATTTTATATGTAAAGTTAAGAGATATACACTTTTGTCCATATTGCTATTTTATCCATTATTAATATCTCAATATTGTTCAAGTGTCGCAATTAAATTGAAGTTACGAGAGATGAAAATTTCATAGTCATATATGTTATGTCAGCATTCCATAGATCCCAAATTGTCAGTAGCAGGGAATTCAAGTTTCTCTATTTGCTTCCTCCGTAGTACTCTATTATATTGGGAATTAATTCATTTTTTGACTGAGATATTTGTCTCTTAAAGCAAGTGCTTGTATATTTCACGCTGAAAATCTGTCTTTAATGATCAGGGAATTTCTAATTACTGACATTAAATTGGTTTAAATGAATGTAAATAATTTTTTCCACATACCTGCTTTTTATGTATGTATTTTTGTGTCTATGTATGAATCTATCTATCTGTCTATCAAAGTATTTGTCTCAAGAAATTACAAGTATCAGAATTTTGTATACTATTTTAGATATTTTTTGTTTGTTGTATAGGATGTCACTTGGGGGTAAAATATGCCACTATGGGGTCTAACGGCAATTTAACATGGGATTGACACTATGTGACATAAGGGAAATATAACATGTGTTACGAGTCTATGTCTTAAAGTACGTAACATAAAGAAAGTGAAACCAATAAAATCAAGTAAAATCAACAAGCAATTTATTTCCAGACAATTAAAGGGAAAAATCAGAAGACACTTATAATTTGTGAGTTAAATTCCAAATAATACTAAATGTTCTAATCACAATTCCAAAATAATAGAATGTTCCGAATGAATTCCAATGGCCTTGAATGTCCTGATGTACCACACAGATGTAATCTAGAATGTATTTGAATGAGTTCACATAAATCCCCAAAACATGTATTAATCCAAAAGTCAACGAGCACTTTAGTAATTCCAATGAATATTTTAAATAAATAATTCCTCTCAAATTATATCTTATTTCAACAATACAACTGTAAATTTAGACTGATCTTTAAAACAAGAATTTTTGAACAAGAATGAAATTATTTACTAATATATATATATATATATATATATATATATATATATATATATATATATATATATATATATATATATATATATATATACACACACACACACATGTACCTGACCTATAACACATCAGGATATGAATAGAAAAATACTTGCCTGCCTGACCCACGTCACAACAGGACATGTAGCGAAATACTGTGTAAACAACTGGATAAAAGTTTTGTATTTTTCCAATAACTATACAACTTACACTCATAGACAAAAGTTAAGTATATAAATATCATACATAACACATGTAAATGGGACTCTGGCTTCTTACAGGAATTAGCTTTACGCAGTAGGTTTAACATACGTGGGGCACTCTGTCCTGTAACGGGAATTTAACACGGAGATGGCACTCTGGCCTCTAACGGGAATTTAACGTCGAGACGGCACTCTAGCCTAAAAAAATGGCACTTTGTCCTCCAATGTGGATTTAACATGAAGATAGCACTCTAGCCTCAAACGCCTTTCTGGCGACTAACGGGAATTTAACATGGTGGGTCGCTCTAGCCTCTAACGGTAATTAACATTACGCCTTAGGTTTAACATACGTGGGACTGTATTGCTACTAACGGGAATTTAAATTTACGCCTCTTGTTCTTAGGTTTAACATGATCGGTCTGTACTGCGACAAGCACCTACTGACCAATACCGAGTTATCTACTATCCAGCACTCAGTTATATATTATAAAAGAGTTAGGGTTACCACTACCACGGCAGGAGTAGGACTTGGACGTGGAAAAGGTGTAAGGCAGTTACAGCTAATGTTAACAAGTCCATAATTTTTTTTCAAAACCCAACAGTCTTTTCCAGGCCACCCAGTTCTCTTAGAAATAGAGATACTATTCAGTCATTGCCAATCTATGTGTTTTGTGTCTGTGTATGTCTATGTCTTTCACAAAAACTAAAACTTAAACCTCTTACCCCTCTGTGTGATAATATATAAGTATGTTTGTAGGTTTAGAGTGTGTAAGTTCTCCTATCCTTCGCATTTTTACAGATAGAAAATTATTTTCTTCGCAAGCACAAACACTCCATGTACGATGCATAACTTCCTTTCTCTCTATCCTGTTTAATGTCTATAGACGGCTGTGTTACTTAAGTTTCGCCGTTTATCAATCTCAAACAGAATGCTTTACTTTCTTTCTCTGGCTATCTTTGGTTCGGCACAAAAGGTTCTATCCAAATAAAAACCACCACTCTAAATTTGAAATGGAAATTTGAAAATGAAAGTTAAAAATGCAAATTGAAAAAGCAAATTTATAACGGAAAATTTAACATGAAAATTGATATATTAAATTTGAAAACGAAAATTAAAAATGAAAAGTAAATAAGTGAAAAAAAAAAAATTTAAATAAAAATTGAAAATGAAAGTTAAAAATACAAATTGAAAAAGCTAATTTATAACGGAAAATTTAGAAATGAAAATTGATATATTAAATTTGAAAATTAAAATTAAAAATGAAAAGTAAATAAGTGAAATCTAAAAACCAAATTTTAAAATGAAAACAGAAAATCAAAAATTGAAACTGAAAATTGAAAAACCAAATTAAAACAAGAAAACCGAAAATAAAATTAAAAAATTAAAAATTGAAAATCAAATTTAAAAATGAAAGCTGAGAAACTAAAATTGAATATGAGAATTGAGAAAACTCAATGTTACAATTAAAAACTAAAAACAAAATTGAAAATAAGACAAAATGAAAATTAAAAATTAGAATTTGAACAAATAAATTTAAAAACGAAAATTTGAAAATGAAAACTAAAAAGAGATCTTAAAACCAAATTAAAATATGGAATTTAAAATGAAAAAATGAAAGTAAAAATTAAAAAATCAGTTGAAAATGAAAATTGAAAATAAAAATAAAAAATGAAAAATTAAAAGTCCAAATTTGAAAATGAAAATGGAGAAACTAAATAAAAATGAAAAGTGAAAAAAATGAATGTTAAAAAATAAGAATTAAAAACCAAAATTGAAAATTAAACTTGAAAATAAAATTTGAAAAATATATATAAGTGAGAACAAAAAATTAAAAGTAAAAAAGTTAAGTCTTAGAAACCAAGTTTGAAAATGAGAATTTAAAATGAAAGTTGAACAACCAAAGATGAAAATGAAAATTGAAAATTAAAATAAAAAAAGTAAAAATTTTAAAAAAAATTGAAAAACTAGGTTTTAAAATTAAAATGAAAAACGAAAAGTAAATAAGTGAAATCTGAAAGATCAAATTTGAAAATGAAAATTGAAAATCAAAAATCAACAATTAAGATATAAAAAATAGAAAATTATAAAATCAAAAGGTATTGTGTGCAATTTAATCCTCCTTCTTTTACATCCTACCCTTGATTAGTACGTGTGAGGTATTGGTAACTCCAACGGCGTGCTGGATAGTAAGTGTGGGGTGGTGAATATTAAGTGTGAACTGTTGGATAGTAGATGACTAAGTGTTTATCACTCCAGGGGCGTGTTGATGGTATAGTGTGGGTGTTGGATAGTATTTCAATGGATATTATTCACTCAAAAAAAAAAAAAGAAAAAAAAAAGAACCTTATTGGATACTAGGTGTGGGGTGTTGGATAGGAGATCACTGGGTATTGGTCACTCCAAGGACCTGTTGATAGTATAGACCGTTCTAAGATCCTCGTTAAAATTCATGTATTACCAAAACGAGGCGAAGCTAGTTCATCAAACAAGTTATAACACAATAAGCAACGTCATTCATTACAATGTAATTAAATTCCGACTGTCGAGGTTTCCCATTCACTCTAGCACGAAAAAGAGAGAAGAGCAAAGCAACAATGTACATAGTGCTGAAGCAGTTATTATAAGCCCTACTAAAACCGAGTTTCATCATGTAGTCATCTATAGTTCGTTCCGCACAGCATCGCGAATGATATCCGCGTCTGTAGCTCAGTTGATTAGGAAAAAAAAATGTGTTTCCGGTCGTCCCACCGTCCATGTTTCCCGTTGCCGACCATATCACTTTTCCCCACCCCCAATTTGTTTTAAAAATTGATTTTTGCATCTAATTGAGCAGGTTTTGCCCAGTACTTTGAAGCGCTTGAATCATTATTTGATTTATATATAATGTTAAAAAAAACCCACCTACCTGCCGACCCTAATTTTAAAACCAGTGCAATAGGAAACACACACACACACATATATAAATATATATATACATATACATATACATATATATATATATATATATATATATATATATATATATATATATATATATATATATATATATATATATATAGTTTTTTTTTGCCTTATTAGGTCAGAGTCTTTAAATGTAGCTAAGGTACCTAAATCGTTTCTCACACGAACTATTTCAACACCATTCGAATCCACATACAGCGTAACACATCTCATTCAATACAGGCCAATGATGTTTTTCTTGGTATCACGTGACTACACGTTGACAATGTGCTCTGTGCTTGATGAATCTGGCTTTCTACAGGTTACTGCGATAGAGACAGGTTTCTGGTCGTTGTTCTCGGAATAAATATGTTTAGAATTGTGTCCTTTCGTTTTTTTTTTACAAACATTACGTGACTTTCATTTAATGTTTTCGAATTTTTTGTACAACAACATTGGAAAGGAGTTTATTGTTGATATTACGTGACTATTTTACCTCTGATGGCCTGGACATGTAGGTTGCGAGATTAGGGAAGTCACGTGACTAGCAATGGTAATGTCGTGTACCAGGTAAAACTTCATCAACGCTGCAGTTTCGTCTCGTCTGTCAGCGGATTAAAGACAAAACGAATATCATACTCGCAATTTCTGATAAGATAAATCATCTTCCTATCGATTTCATGAAGGTATGGCTCGATGTAAGGTCGTTTAAATTCACTAGGCCCGGTAGTAAGCAGCTACCCAATGCTGCTACCGCGCGGTGGCGGCGATTCCAACTTTTCGATAGGAGATGGCTCTGACCCCACACCCCAACATAAATGTCCAAGTATCAAAATTGGGGTGTGAAGGGTCAGAGGAAACGTGGAATAATGCTAAAACAGGGTGGTCTGTTTAGGGGGCGCTCTACAGATATTACGTACTTCTGAGAGAGTGACAGGTGTAAGATGAAGTTGTTTGCAACATGCACAATGAAGAGAATATTGGCATACCTATGCTACTTTCATGTACTGTTGCTGAAATTTCTATACATATTGTACTTGTGGAAACTGGACATGATCTAAGCACACAGCAGACAGAAATGGCCGCCCCAAAGTACTCGAAAAATCAACCTGAATTAGTCAAAAGTGCACTATTTTCAGCAGTTATTAAAATAGGGAAACTAATTTTGCTAGAGCCGACAATACCAGCCTCTGAAAGTACCATGAATGAATTACAAAATATATAAAAAGTAAAAAAAGTTATCGGCTCTTTCTTTTTTTATTTATCTTTGCTGTATACTCTATAACCCAAATTGCATCCATCAATCATACACCAAAATAATGGGAATTCAAAGTTCTTTTAACAATACCTAAGATATACAAGGTCTTTTTTAAATAGCCAGGACAACCAGTGAGGAAAACCTGTGTAATTCTTTTTCTTTAAAAATCTAACCCTTATGCAAAGCACGAAACTGGAGAGTGCCACCCTATGCAACGCACGAAACTGGAGAGTGCCACCTTACATCAAATTCTTCGGCGCCAACATGACCTGTGCAAGAGTTGATTGCTTATTAAGGATTGATTAGCCTTCCTATTTGGCTATCCTCAGTCATAATGTAGTTGCCTCCCTTGCGATTTCTTGGCAGTTGCATCGCTATAAATGTACATGTACATAATTGATGTCAGACGTTATGCTTCTGGCAGTAAGACTTTTTGTATTGAAACAGATTTTATTGCTCATCAGATAAATCGTAGCATAAACAGACATCAATTAGAATTTTTTTTTTTTAAAGGACATATTTCATTTCAAATCAACATCTAAAGCAGGGATCTATTTTCGAGGCCATACATTTCCACTGCATCATTAATTGAAGTATTTAGATAGTATAATAATTAAGTATTAAGACAACTTTTTACACAACTTAAGCTAACTGGTAGCAAGATAATGAAAAGTATACTTTGACACAAATCAGTATAATCTTTGATCTGTACTGTACTTCGCCTGCATGTCATTGTCATCACTCGGCTGTAAATGTTTACTATCTTTGCTTTCTGAAGTTATTTTTGCAGAGACTATAAAGTATACGAATTAAAGTAAAAAATAAATCGGCACTGGGATAGTGACCTTGTATATTTGTGATAGAGAGACTCGAGTATAAAACTATGATCACCATTATACTGCCGACAAATTTGAAACAATGACCAGAATATGTTTCAGCTCCTACAACTATTATGGCTAGATATATATTTCATGAATGGATATAAAATGAATGTTCCATTGACTATTATAGTACAGTTTTTCCTGACTGGTTAATTTTTATAGTAATAATTACTTGTCAGATGCTTCTTGATAACACATGGCTATGAATGTGGAAGTTTTGTTATTCGTTAATACTAGTGCATGTATCCAAAGAAGGCCTGCAGTATGGAGGGTTTAAAAAACAAAATCAACTCCATACTTCAGAACCTGAACTTCGTCCTGTTGGTAATTAAACTCGCAAAACTTACTTGATAACATGTTGGATCCACGGTCATCTGTTGTTTGGTGAACTTTTCATGACCCTTTTTTCATATTTCTATCTAAACATATAGGAATGTTGGGATGTGTATACATTGGTAACAGTCTGTACAGAATTCAAAGGACAAATCATTTCAGTCTGGGTTAACTTCATTGCATTTAAAACCTGTTTCAGGTCAGTTGTTACCAGAAGCAATGATTCTTAAAGAAAATGTTATCATAATGTAAGATTATGTCATCATGTGTAAAGACTAATTGGATTTTCTCCAGCGCTTGTGATGACTTCATTTCTTCATTTGATCTGAAATCAATCTTGAGCCACAGCCTTAACCACTCAGTCACTGTGTATTCCCCTTAGGTTTAGTACACTGTAAGTATATGACATGTTTCTTACAGTAGGGATTGTGAAATACCTTACAAGCAAATTGTCCTTTGGCATAGTTGCACAGATTTTGTTAGTTAGAAATTACTTATTAATGGTCATTTAAAAGTTTGTTGAAATATGAAACTGAATTGAATTGAGGTATGTCACATTATGATGATAATGTGACAAAGGAGATAATGCCACCTTGAAAACATATAATTGTGATGAGCAACTGAAAAGTGGAAGCTATGTTTTAGTGTTAGCTTCCATGTTTATGTTCAGATTTAAAATGAAAATCCAGTTGTTGTTCATTTATTGTCTACGATAAAGTTCATGATAAACTCATAATATAAATGATATCTGTCAGTGTTACCCGTAATATAGTTGCAATTGTAATAAGTAGCTTTTTTATTGTAACTTTTCATGACCCTTTTTTCTTACTTTTATCTCAACGTATAGTAATGTTTGGATGTATATACACTGGTAACAGTCTGGAGAGAATTCAAAAGACAAATCATTCCAGTCTGGGTTAACTTCACTGCACTTAAAACCTGTTTCAGATCATTTGTTCCAAGAAGCAATGATTCTTAAAGAAAATGTTATCTTAATGTAAGAGTATGATGTTGTTTGTAAAGACCAATTGGATTTTCTCCAGTCCTTGTGATGACTTCATTTCCTCATTTGATGTGAAATCAATCTTGAGTCACAACCTTAACCACTCAACCACTGTGTATCCCTCTAAGTTTTGTACACTGTAACTATATAACATGTTTCTTACAGTAGGGATGATGAAATACCTTATTAGCAAATTGTCTTTTGGCATAGTTGCACAGATTTGTTAGAAATTACTTAACAATGGTCTTTTAAAAGTTTGTTGAAATATGAAACTGAATTGAATTGAGGCATATCACATAATGATGATAATGTGGCAAAGGAGGTAATGCCACATTGAAAATAGGTAATTGTGATGAGTAATTGAAACATGGAGGCTATATATTAGCTTTCATGTTAATGTTCAGATTTAAAATGAAAATCCAGTTAGTTGTTATTCATTTATTGTCCAAGATAAAGTTCATGATAAATGGATATCTGTTAATGTTACCCATAAAAGAGCTGCAATTGTAATAAGTAGCAAGAAATCTTGAATGTGTTGCTGCATAATTATTTAAAATATTATGAAATCTTTGTGAGCAAAGCATTGTCATTGATTGAGCAGGTGCTGATAATTACCAATCCTAACTAGCTCGAGCTAGGAAAAATTTGTTAATCTAATTAAATTTCTCTAATATGATTCTGCGTTTTACTTTTTATGCCAAATGAAAAAGTTTAATGTCCATTTTCTCTGCATTGTACTTGCTAGGTTAGTAAATGATGAAACTGGTCACCTCTTCATAGAGTAAATGGTCCTGACATTTATAGTACATAGTACATAATACAAAAATATTAGGCTTTAATTCTAATTAGGTCATTCTAACTAGTGTTTTGGTTCTCTAGTGAAAAGAATGAGACAGAACTCTCCAACTCATATTACCGGTAACTCATATATGTTGGTACATACCAGAACTTGTATGAAAATATCAGAATTTTGTCTTAGTCCATAGTACAGTCAGCACATTTTGAAGTCTTGAAATAACCGTTAAAAGTGGGTGGTAATCAATGTAGCTTAAGGCTCTATATGGATACACTCCAGTAATTATTTATAGTCTATGGAATTAGTCTAGATGTCATGGTGTATTGAAGGCTCTATATGGATACACTCCAGTAATTATTTATAGTCTATGGAATTAGTCTAGATGTCATGGTGTATTGAAGGCTCTATATGGATACACTCCAGTAATTATTTATAGTCTATGGAATTAGTCTAGATGTCATGGTGTATTGAAGGCTCTATATGGATACACTCCAGTAATTATTTATAGTCTATAGAATTAGTCTAGATGTCATGGTGTATTGAAGGCTCTATATGGATACACTCCAGTAATTATTTATAGTCTATACAATTAGTCTAGATGTCATGGTGTATTGAAGGTAATATTTAAAACTTGGGATGAGTGCCGTTGGTGAATACTGTGATGCAAGGTACAGTAGGTTAAATTTCCTAATGATGAAATTACAAGGAGTCTAAATGAAAAATATGAAGTTAATTGTTTAATTAGGTTCATTTTTATTACTTTTAATCAAAATGTATGCATCCCATATGACATGTGAAAAAGGGGAATTACCTTCTGCAAACTAATAGTGTGACAGTATACTGCAGTTTAGCTTTTAAAAAAAAGCAGTGCAATATTTATTGCTGATGGCTTAAAAGGGTGAGTCAAGGCTTCATGTATCAAAGTTTATATACAATATATGTCAAATTTACCAGGATAACATATTCAATTTCAGAAGCATTTAGATTGTGGTCTATGGCCCAATAACATCCGGGTCCATGTGAAATGATTTAATTACCTGTGACCATATGAGGAAAATATTCTTAAAGGATGCATTTGCCACACCCACACACACACCCACACACACATATATATATATATATATATATATATATATATATATATATATATATATATATATATATATATATATATATATATATATATAAGGATACAGAATAGTCAAAGTACAAATATTCATATAAAATTTTGTTCTTTCTTTCTGTTCTTCTTTTGAAGTTTGAACTTTTTTTGTTTAGGAAATCAACTAAGTCTGGCTTTAAAATATGATAACTTGTTCTTTACTAAAGCAGATGAAACAAAAATTCATTATCTGAGCACTATAAAATAAACAGTGTACTCCCTTCAAAAATTTAAACATTAAATGGAGCACATAATAATTGAATTGGCTTTTGACTGGGGTGCATTATAAATTAAATATAGTAATTTTCACATGTATTCATGAACTATATAATAAATACTTTTATCTTTTATTTAAAATAAATTATATTATATAAAATGATATAGTATGAATAAATTGAAATATATATATATATATATATATATATATATATATATATATATATATATATATATATATATATATATATATATATATATATATATAGTGGTTTTCTACATTTAAAATTGGGCATAAAATATATAATAAGTTATATCTAATATCTAATCATTGATATCGAATCATTGCTTGGTAAGCCTGGGAGCATGCTATATTGAGCTATGATAAAAAAGTTTTTTTTAATATATTAAATATTATTGAAATATAGCCATAAGGCATATACAATAGATATCAAGGCATATGAACAGACAGACAAATGGATGAACAGAGGTGAAATAAATATTAACACATTTGTTCATGTGTGTGGATAAAGAAAAATCACTATGGAATACAAAATAACTTATGTAATGTAAATAAATATTAATTGGAATTAAATATTACAAAATTTGCAGGAGTGAAATAATTGTAATTATTTTTCACCTGTATGTTCATGGAATGTAGTTTATGCCATACATCAGTCTGTATTGCAATGTTTTAACATACTGCAGTTGCAGTTCATAATTTCCAGGTCTTATTTGTAGATTAAATGTAAAACAATGTTTATCCATTGAACCCTCTCTCTGACAGTGCCAATTTTTTTTACTTGGCCAAAAAGTACTTTTATTTTTTCCCAAATCAAGACAATACATTTTTACCCTACCTATAGCATGGATTTTTGTCCATACCAGTGCCAAATGTATAGCCAGACTTGCAAAAGTATGTTACCTTTAAAATGAAAACAATGTACAAATGGACAGAATTTTTATCAAATATTGGGGGTGGGGGAGGCACATAATCTCCAATCAACCAACAGGGCTATTCACAATTATAATAGGAGGCACAATTTGTACCTTTTATGTATTTTAAAAAATAATGCTTTACATTGCTTCAAAAGAGAAATTGAATTTATTATTGGATTATAACTATGTAAATAAAGGCAAACATTGACAACATTGGACTTGTGTAATAAAAATAAAGGGGCTATATGACTGATGTAATGTTATTTTGGGAACTTCAAAATGGGTGTTTAAAATAAATATATGGATTCAAATAAATAAATAAATTATTTACGTTTTAAAAAATCACAAATAATACACTGAAGTCAAGCTATTCAGCAATCATTTAAAATAATGTTTAAGATAACATTTGGAACACGTGAAATAGATTGGCAGAAAATTTTTCATTACTATTGTTATTAAATAATTTTATTATTATTATCGAAAGCTGCTTACTGTGCATTTTTTTATTTTCAAAGGTTGATTGCATTCATTTTTTGGAATTTTTTTTCTCTGGTTGGTTTTTTGTTGTTGATATTGACATTTTAAGTGAAAATAGAATGCAAATTAAAGAAAACAATAGATGATGCAGATGATGTTTGTTTACCTGTGGCACATGACGGTTCCCATAAGGCTCAGTGTTTTATACAAAATGGACTCTTCCACAACTCCTGGATGAACATGGCAGATTACATGTATGCAGACCACTCTTTTTCAGCATGTATCGAATGAATGGTGTTGCGCTGTATGTTAATACTAATTATGTTCAAATCATTCAGGCATGAAATGAATTCTGTAATTTTAGCTATATTAAATGAGAAACAGACATGGATATCATTTGGGATGCTGTGCGGAACAAACTATTGAACTCTGGAACTCCCTGGCATACAAATGTTTACAAGAAAACACAAACAGTGACACTTCTTTATGGTTCAAGGCTCACAAAAATATATTCAGATATTTAGGATTTGGACATGTTTTGAAAAACTTTAGTACATTCTCAAGTGATAAACTGGTGCATGCCGTAAAGCAAAAATGTTTATAAAGGTACAATGTTTGGTGGAAAAACAGTATAAATAAAAGTCCCAAATTATCTGTCTATAGTCTCTAGAACAGTTTTAAATTTGAGAGATGCCTGTTATTATGCTTAGAAAAGAAACAACTTAAAAAAAATAACCAGTAAAAAATCAGTGCTCATTCTCTGCTAATTAAAACTAGTTATTACCTAGCACCTGTTACTCCAAGGGATGCTAGATGTTGCACTTTTTGTACAAAGTTGAAAAACATTTTTTCTGCTTTTGTTCTAAGTATGAAGACAGGAGAAAAATCTTTTTCATACTTTAGAGCAAATTGGATATGACATTCGTATGGACTTAGATAAGTTATTTTGCTATTTATTAAGCATGTTTGATTATGTTATGACACCCATAATTATTAATTATGTATATGAAATTTCTGTGAAAAGGCAAAGTTTAATAGGAGTGAAGTAAATATGTGTTGACAATCAATTAAATTGCTAGCAACTCTTCGGGGAAAATGTAATCGATTATAATACATTAATTTAGTTGCTTAGAAATGTTCTAATAATAAAAGTTCATTTTAAGCATCTATAAGTGTGCATTGTAAAGGATGGGTGTCTAAAAGGTGAGAGTGAAAGAGAGCATGCAAGTTTTCAATGTTAACATTTTATATTAGATAATTACTAATTGTGTTATCATTGTCATATCCTTTTGTTGGATGAAAGACAACAAATTATCTTATCTCATCTCATCTCATCTTACAATTAAGATGTCGTTAACTGGAAAGTTGGAGGTGGGTGGTCAAACCCCCATCATAAGTATTAGGGTTTGACTCTTACAATGTAGGACTATGGTCCATGATGACTGTAGTACTGTAAGCCTCATAAATCATAGTTAAAGGTACAGAGTTGGGACAGTAATTAAGTGCTGATTTCTGTTTGATGACTGGAGGATAATTAATGTTATCTGAGATGAAATATGTGATTTTTATTTCAATTTGAGTGATTTAAAACACAAAACAAATACCAGATGACTTTCTAGTTTCCAAACTAAAGCTTTTAATTCAAAATAATTGCCACCTCAGGCATTTATTTGCCATTGGCAGTTTTGGTGATGAAATGTGTGAAATTATAATGTTTCATATTTGCTCTTTTTCAGACTTGTTCCAGCAAGCAATAATGATGAATGGCTTGGACAGGAATAAGTGGTCAGTTGTTTTGACCACTGAGAATGGAAAACAATATGCCAGGGAACTGAGGGACTAGGTGAAGGTGAGATATCTGACCAATGATAACCAGAAGCTAAGCGCATGTCGCCTGTCTCCAACTCTGAAGATCTGGTGATGGTATTGTAAATGTCTTAGCCAGGGTCAGTGTTAAAGTATTAAGGTCAAAAACATTTAAGTCAGGAATTTATTTGCAGTGTAATCACATCATTCATCATAGTTGAAAGTTCCGGGGTTGTTGTTGTTGTTGTTGTTGTTGTTGTTGTTAGTTTAAATCAAAATTCATATGTTTGGTTCAAGGCTATGTAATCATAATGCAGCTTGTGTTATTTATGTTCATCATTTATCTGTAACTGTCAAATAGTCTTGGGAATTGGCAAACATTTCATGAGTAATTATTAGTTTTGTCTAAACTGATTGATGATTGATTTATAATTGTTTAAAGTGTTGTCCCCATACCTCTGGTCAGGATAGAGTGCTCATTGTCTGTCCGGGGCAGTAGTCAGGCACTGGCTACCTGTCAGGGCATTTTGTAATGTCTCATCTGTTGGTACCCTTTTAATGAGATCGGATATTTTATTTTCACATTTTGACAGCTGTATAATCATCATTTCCTGTGTAGAACAATGATGGGCAATCCATCTTTCATTATGTGACTACTGTCTGTCATCACGTGACCTTCTGGGATAATAGTGCACACATATTGACAGAAAATGCTGATTCTCATCATCACTTCATCGTTCGTTCACAGTAATCAAGATAAACAATAATTGCAACACATTTACATCATAAAACATGCAGCGGTTGAAGTTAGGATCCCACAAACAGGACATTTTGCACTGATCAACCTAGCCACATATACAAATTCTGTAGTCTGGTTTAGAGTTGAAAAAGTCATTGTTGTAATTGCTATTTAAAAAAAAAATGTAATTCTCATTCTTGTTTCTAAAAGAAAATACAATTCTACATCAATGTTGAATCAAGGACTACATTATTTTTTTTTTTTATCTGTCCCCTTTACTCTTAAGGATAAGGGTTGACTTTAATTTCTGTATTCACCTGTTCACATTTGTATTATTGTACAAGCTATCTGCAGTACACAGTCTAGTGAAAGTAGAAGTGAGCTATGTAATCACTGATTATCACTCTGGTCATACCTTTTCATTACACACACGGGGCTCGAAATTAACACTAATCTGCTAATCTGAGACCAGCTAATTTTCATAGAGATCATTGAAACTCCAGTCTCCACTAATCCATTGGATCAGTAAATTACTGCTGGTCACTATCTAGACATATGCACCGGACATATCTCATAAAACAATTCAATATTTTTCATAGGTTTTTTTTCTTCTATTTTTATTGTATTAATTGATGACATACAATTTTAGGCAATATGAGGCAACTGCATCATAACTTTTGTTAGAAGCGATAACATCTTGATTTGTAGCTCTACAGGACATAGACCAGAAGAGTTTATAGGAAGGCCTATTGTACGTTGTCCATCTGTTACAGCACAAGTTTGATATTGCTACTGTTCCTAAACTACTTGGAGGACTGCCATGAAACTTTATAACACATCATCCCATAGTCAAGTTGGTTCTGAATGACAGTTGTACTACTCGGGCATCCAATCTTTAAAGTCTTGTCTCCTCCTGAATGGATGGTCATATTGACATGTTTTATTAACTAAAAGACTTGTTAATATGATGTCTAGTTGATCTTAAATTAAAAAAATTGTGCTAATCAGACAGTCAGTATGGCTGCCACAGCAGCCATCTTGAAAATCTTGTTATAGAGGATTTTCAAGCGTGTAAAGCTGATGCTGATCCACCATCAGATATGGCCACCATGACTAAAAATGGAAAAAATGTACGCAACTTCTTCTCCAAAAACGCTGAACAAAATTTAACCATATTTGACAGAAAGCATAATAGCATAAACAGTGTTTAAATTTTTACAAATGATGCAAGTCTGCCATCAAATATAACTGCTGTTACTAAAAATAGAAGAACTTTAAACCACTTCTTCTCCAAAACCATTTAATAGAATTTGACCAAACTGTACAGAAAGCATCTTGGCATGAAGACCTTCAAATTGTTTAAAATGATGCCGATCTACCATCAAATATATTATGGTATGGCACTGCATCTGGTATGTATCAAGAGTTCACATTGCTTTATTCTCAAAAACTGCATGGTCAATTACCAATTTCAATCAAACTTAGTAGGAATGTTCCTCAGAACATGTTCTATGAAAATTTGTGTATGGGGTGGCTCCCATAACAATGATGTGGCTTCAATAACAATGATAATGGAAAACCAGTTTTTGACTTCTTGACCAGAATTGCTGAGCTAATTTTGATCAAACTTGGTAGGAATGTTTCTTTGGACATATTCTGTAAAACTTATGTTTGGGTGGCTCCTTATTGTACCTCTTCAAGTGCAGGATGCAGGTAGGTATGCAGTAAACACAATAAACAGATCAATTAACCATGAAATGGAAAAACATCTCATGTTTTATATGATGCAACCGACACAAGACCGCTTGTTAACTGTTATGATAGCGACTGATGGAAATTTTCACTGCGCCAGCTGATTAATAATGGCTGGGGTTTCAGTGATCTGTTGGCAAAATCACTGATCTTGGGTTAGCAGATTAGCATTAATTTCTAGCCCTGTGGTAGCCTTAGGAGTATTTCTTAGGATATGCTCTATCAGAATTGCATTGGATATGGTTCCCATATTAGTGGTAGGTATTCCATAGCAAACATATATTTTTCAACTTCTACCTCAAATCAGCCCAGCCAATTATACACAAAGTTGGTATGAATGATTCTTAGGGCATACTCTGTCAAAATTGTGTCCAGGGTAGCTCCCCTAGCAACGGCATTGTTTCCATTACAACTGGGTGGAAAACCTATAAATGATACTTGTGTCCCATCATGTATTGCTTGCTGTTACTAATATGTAGAAACTATAATAGAATGACACTCTTTTCAAAATTGCCTTACCATATCAGACAAGATATGATGTGTCGAGACCTAGCATGAGCACCTTTCATATTCATACCAAAGATGCCAATACACAATCTAGTCTATCTGAAGTTACTAAAAGTAGAAACATAATTAAACAATTATATCAAATACCACCATTTTCTACCAGATAGTTGGAAATTTTCCAGATATGGACATCTTTTAACCCAAGGTACCTGACTTATTACTACATATGCCTTTTCATAGATAATTCCAACAATACAATTTTGTGACCTCCATTGCTAAAATTGGGAATTTTTCTAATTGTGAAATGAGTATGTTTGAGAAATTTTAACACATAAGTTTATGGTATCAAACCTCCTATCCCTCATCACTTGTAATTTTTGTGGCAGTTTATTTTCAGATGTTCCGTTATGGCAGATTTTAAAAAATTTATTGTAAGGGTTTGTGTATAGCATAAACCAAAATTAGTTCTATAATTCTGTTATTGTTTTGTTGAGAAGTTGCCTTGTTAAATAGCAGCAGTAGTTGAAGTTGCTGTTGTTGTTGTGTTCTTGTCATATAAACATCCTTTTTATAACAAATCCTTAATATGAGATGAATTTATCTGTTTATTCATCTAACATAATTTAAATTTAATCTGCATTATAATAATTTTGTTTGTTACTTTTAGTTGTTACTTGAATAAAGGTGCCCTATGATCATATGGCACCATCAGTTTCACATCAGATTAAAATTATGTTCTGTTTTAATGGATAGGAATCTTTGAAGCATAATTACCAAGCAGGCACAAGTCAAGAAACTAGAAATACTGAACACTATTAAGAACTATATTCCCTTTACAATTAAAAAGCATGAAATAGAACGTCTTAAAAGAAAAATGATTTTGTTCATTAGAAGTAAAGTAGTCAAACAAGTCATTTAGCATTTCAGGTTAAACCATGTGACTCCAAGCAAACCCTGGGAAATGAATCTCAGGCTATGTGTTGAATTTAGGCTATTCAAAGCAAAAATGTGTGTATTAACTGTTACCAGTATGTATGGTCAACTATCCAAACAGCTATTCAAAAAATATTTTCTATTTAAGGAAGGAATACATATCTGTCATGATGAAAATGGAGTCAGCTTTTCAACAATACACATATGCTGGAGAATTCCAATACTTACAAGGTCCATGCTAGGGAGTGATTCAGGCAAAGTAGCCACCTTAGAGTCTGTCATTTCACCTAAATGGGCCCAAAATGTTCACTTCACCTTGCATGGATTTCACATCCCCCCCCCCATCCTCTTTTTGTTTCAATACAATGCATTAATAATCAAAGTAAAACTTTTACTTTATGTCAGATTTCCCTTCAAAGAGGAAGGTGGAAAGATAGAAAAACTCTAGTTTAAAGTGACTTTTTTTTAACTCTGTACACACACTGCTTCCAAGTTTCACCAACTTTACCATATTCTGGCTGGAGATAGGTCATTTCGCCCAAACATTAAAAGTCCAGCTTGGACCCTGACATATTATGATTAAATGCACTTAAAAGCAATGCCAAGCTTTTGCATGATGAACATGACATAGGTGGGGAGAAAAGTACTTCAGCAGCAATATGATAGACTGGTTCATAGAATATAGGGATGTCACTAATTAGTAATATGCATGATCCAGTAACATGACATTACCTCATTACCATTTCTTAACGAGTACAATTGCATCAACATGAACTATTGCAGAAATGAAATACCATTTCTTTACTAAATTTTCAATTAGTTATCTTAATGCTGAATTTAGATGAAATTGGCTATCGTAGGGGTTGGTAGTTGGAAAACTATCATCTTTGTGCTGTTTTTTTATCACTTCTCTATCACACTGTTCTCACATCGATTAGCTGATAAAATATTTGCTACTAAAACTACTGTATTCTTCTCACGTTTGTTTAAGTTAGTGGGAAGTCCTTTTCTTTCTTTTTATTTTTGTTTGTTTTAATGGCACTTTTAACACATTATTGGCTATATCATGCCGATGAAATGGGACTAATAAGCCCATCAAAGTGAAATATTATATTTGATGGACAGTTATGTATACTTTGAGCTCCACATTGCAAGTCAAATACACATTTTATTCATTACATGTAAATAGCGGAAATGATACTAAAAAGAATACTTTGATATCATATGGCATATTTGAAAATAGCATTTTATTGGTCACAATTGTCCTAAATTTTTAATTGTGTGATTATTTTGACCTTCTTGTTTAAATAGTTATTATATTGTCATGAAAGTAATATGTATGCAAAAAGATCAGAAACTAATTCACAAGAACTCTCCATTATACAAAACAAAATCACATGGTGAGTAAAATATGATGAATAACATAAATGTAAATTGAATACTACATATAGAATAGATAGGAAAGGGAAAAGAAAAGGTATCATAGAAAACAGCTGAAGTGATGATGGTGGCAATGAAAGGAAGAGAAATTGGTGGATTTTGCCTGAGGTTATTTTGTATTAATTTCAATCCATATCATTTGTACTTTAAAACATAAATATATTGCAGTATAAAACAAATTTATATTGTTACTACTAGTCACAGAGAAATGTCAGAAATTTAAACATCACCCGGTTTCATCAATCTGAATTAACTCACTCCAGTTAACTTAGCATAAAACTGATTGCTGTGTCTGATGAATCTATTTGGAAAAATCTCTGAGATACCATAAGAATAACCATTTTTGGGTTGAATAACATTCTCAAATTTTGAATAAAGTACCAACTTAAGAAAACTGTCCATTAGCATAGGATGACTTAACTCATCCTTTGAAATTTTAGTCCAGCTTGTGTATCTGGTTAATCACTGCACATGGTTTTATCATCATAGCATTCCACAGTGCATGGGAAAGATAGGGTGGTGACACCATTGTTGGACTAGAAAAATACAATTTCTATCGACACAATATCACTGTTGCAAATCCATGGCATTGATGTTATTAGCCTTCTCCGATTAAGTCAACTACTATTCTATTTTAATCATTTATCTTTGTTAATGACATAATACACATGCTAGACTGCACTATAATATCTCATACAAGTAACCGATTGCTTGTCTGACATTCAGGTGACTGACTATTGGATTATACTGAAGTGTTCTAAAAATAGCTCTATCAAACAACAATACTTGTGAAGAAAACTAATGTTTATGGTTATTGTTTTGGCCAAAAGTGTTAAAGTTATTCAGAGTTCAAGAATGTGAGGAATGGATACACCATTTATTCTCATTGAACCTTAATTTTTACTGACTGTGTACAGGTGTGTATAGGCTTATAAGAAGATGCAATACAGTCATATAGAATTTTTTTACTGGGCTGCCTAGATTCTGAAATAATGACACTTGGATTCCAGATACTGTATATAATCGCATATAATCCAATACCAACTGCAAACTGCATAGACCCAGATCTGCTGTTGTACAATGCACCAGCAGATCTACATCTATACAAGTTTTGTGTTTCGGCTTAATATAAAATCGTAATTTTCCAAACATTATTCATTCCACTTTGGCTTCTTTTGGCCAGCTGGTTGTTTCGGCATTTCTGGCTTGGGTAAAGAGGGAATTTTGTCCGGCGGCAATGCCGGTACCCGTTTGTTCTACAACATTAATCCAAACTAATTAACTGTTTTAAGATCTAAAGTGGATTGAGAACGGGACATGAAGCCGTGCATAATAGCATTACTAAATTAATTGGCCCCCAAAATTGATATTAGATTCAACAATCATTGGCTATCATTGTGTATCAATTAAGGTATAAACACTTGATCGGTTGAGTAGAAATATGTAAAATTTAAGAGACTTTGCAGATTTGCAAATTATTTACTAAACAAAGAAGTCAACCAAGCATATGATCTAGGAATAAAGATATAAAAATTGTCTACATCACAAGTCATCATAAAACATTTCACTATGGATAAGTTTGTAGTACGTTTTAGTTCAAGTGAAGAGGCTTTGCCTCGTTCGTGGAAAGAGAGTCCAATTCCAACATCTAAACCCAACAGAACTGTTGGTCGACCAAGGAAACGACTCAGAGATGATGGGAAGGAAGAAGAGCAAAGTACGGAGAAAAAATCCAAGGTTGAACCTGAGACTGTCCCAAATTATGAGAATTTAGAAAAAAATCTAATTCGTGATGCAGAGAAAGAAGATACCGACAGACCCGGTGCAAAACGTGTGCATTATATAACATTTACGGTGAAGCAAAAACTTGAAGCCGTTGACTTTGCAAAACAACATGGAATCAGAGCAGCAGCAAGGCATTTTAAACTGCCTAAATCGTCAATATGCAATTGGATGAAGTTTGATTTTTCGCAAAATACAACAAAATTAGGACACTTGGCGAGAAGTGGCAGGCCTATTACATATTGAGAAGAATTGGACACTAAAATAGCCAAGTGGGTTCTTGTCCAGCGGGATTTACAAATCCCTGTGACTATTGACGGAATTTGTGCTTATGCGAAGGAGCTCGTTGTAAATGAAGAACCAGATGTGGATTTCAAAGCAAGTCGTACTTGGGCATCTTCATTTATGAAAAGGCACAACTTAGTTCTTAGAGCAAGAACATCCATGGCACAGAGATTGCCTGCAGATTTGGAAGATAAAATTTCCTCGTTCCACCAATTTGTGGCGAAGAAACGAGATGATGATGAATTCGACGACTCGATGATCATCAACATGGATGAAACACCCATGTATTTCGACCTTGTCCCTGGAAAAACGGTGGAGAAAAAGGGAGCTAAATCTGTCCGTATTCGCACAACAGGGGCCGAAAAAAGACACTTAACCATTGTACTTGCTGTTTCAGCAGCAGGAGAAGTACTACCACCCATGATTGTATTCAAGGGTGTTCGTGAATTAAAAGGCATCAAAATACCAAAGGACTGGGTTGTAACAGTACAGAAGAAAGCCTGGATGGATGAGACTCTGATGCTGCGGTGGATACAGGAGGTGTATCTAAAACACACCCAGAAAGAAAGATCCCTCCTTATCATGGATTCATTTAGAGCCCACAAGACAGAGCCAGTGAAGAAGGCACTGAGAAAGGGAAATGTCGTCCCTGCTGTCATTCCAGGGGGATGTACATCGAAACTACAGCCACTAGATGTTTCTATCAACAAACCTGTGAAGGCTGAATTACGCAAACATTGGACTAATTTTATTAGGAAAGCTGCCGAAAAGCTAGCGAAGAATGAGGACTGCACGTCAACGATCAAAGCAGCTGATAAACAGACTGTGATCAACTGGATTGATGATGCTATCAAATCACTGAAGGGGAAACCAGAGCTTGTCAAAAAATCATTTAAAGTGTGCGGCATTAGCAACCATAGGAATGGCTGCGAAGATCATCTTGTGCGCTCCGATGACCTTGAGCCATCGTTTGATAGTGATGATGAGGAGGATGTAGAGTTTGATGGTTTTGATTCCGAGGACTTGAGGCAGGCGCTTGCCAAATTAGCAACTCTTCATGACGGTGATGACATTGACAATAATTAACGTGAATTCTGTTGAAAGTAAAATATGTTTATATTTGAACTGCGAAAATGTTCTCTGGAATTTTCTTTTGTGCATACATTACCCATATTAAAATTGTTCAAGCTTAGTATTCATGCTTTTGTTTTGAACCACAACACATTCATTATTTCCAGATCTCTTGCTCTCTCTCTCTCAAACACACGCACACACACTCATCTTAATCCCGTCATCTCTCTCTCTCTCATACGCAGGAATAATACACACACTTCATTAACGTCAAATTATTTTTCTTGAATTTTATTATTTTCTAAATTCTTTATCATGTACTGTATTAGTAGCCATCACTGGTGTAGTTCTTCGATGTGTGATTTATCTTTTACTCAAGAATTTTAGTACGATTACCGTAGCTGAGTATACAGGTACTTAAGGCCGCTTACATCAAAGCAAACTCCCGCCGAGTTTAAACGGTATTACAGTTATTTTCAAAGCATTATTTCTAAACTTCTTTATCGTATTTTAGAGATATTATAGAAGTTTAGTGCAGTGGTGCCTATGATTCGAAACCAAGGGATGTACTTCAAACGGCGCAAGTTAAAATCTTCAATGTACATGTGGTGACGCCATGATGTATAAACAAGCTCACTAAATGCGAGCGTTGAATCAAACGCTATTTTCGTTGTTGTCATACTGGTACCACATTTTAATGAGTTAGGTATTTACATTTTCAAGGCAAAACAAACTAATTACTGATGACTTTCAACAATTTTAATGCAGTAATGCATAAACTGACAATAATTCATAATGATAGTCCCTTTAACAACAACGAAGTCTTTTTTTTTTTTAAATGTCGTTGAGTTCGATAAAATACATCGATCGATTAGTAGGAAAAATAAAATCTCTAAGGTGTCCCAAGACTTATAGTACATGAAAAAATTGCTATAATTTCGTGTCCCAACTTTTATAGGTCATAAAAAAATTACTTTTGAAAATAATTAAGGGTGTCCCAAGACTTATGGTGTCCCAAGACTTACAGTGATTACGGTATATATGTATGTATGTATGTATATGCACACTTACACTTAGAGATCTTATAAGCTAATAGTAAGGTGAATATCTTCTTATGTGGAATAAGTACATTTATACATTAATCTATTAAATGTAAAGCATCTCTTAATCTCATGCTTTTTTCCTTTCCTCCCTTCTTAAATTAGCTGTATTAGTAGTTATTAGTCAACATTGAATTTGGAGTCTATAAATGCTTCCATCTGTATCACATTAACAACAGGCAAAGCAAGTCTTATGACAGATTTAATTTTTTTTTTTTAAACACTTAAAATGTTATGGAAGCTATGATCATGTATATTCGCCACTAGCTACATGGACAATCTGATGTATAATTTCCCTTTAAGCCCAGACTGTACTGACCCATTCTGCAGCTCAAATCTTCAATCTCCTCAACCATGTAAGACAGGGGGTTGAAATTAGTCAATGTAATAAGGTTTCACGGAAGCATAGGAAAAATTAACTTGTACTGTTATGGACTGGGTTGATTTGTGAGAAATTTGTATATGCCTTTCACATGCTGGTTATTCACTGAAAATTGACCCGAATCAACCGGTAATTTAGATGTTACATAGCCACAATTACAGAGGCTTAAATTATAATGTATACACTGGGTTACATCCATTATGCCAATAATTCACCAGTACAGATATTTATCTTGTATATGCTGCATTAAATCAAGCTATCAATAATCTGAGAAATGGTATAAAGAGCGGACATGGCACAAGCCTACCACTAGAATTAATTTTGAAATAACAACACAAACACAGATAGTGAGATAATCTGGTCACAGCTCAAGGCATCCCAGTAGTTTAATATGGTAGATACCAGGAGACGAAATGACAGCACACACTAAGGTAACTGGGCATACCGGTATCCCTTTGATTCCAGAAGTGATCAGTATGCATAGGCCCCACGGGTCGGACAGGATCAGATATTAGGCTATACAACTGATTATCCATGCCTGCCCAAACACCCTCCTCATCGGTTACTTTCTCTTGAGACTTACATAAGATGAAAAAGTCCCCTTCGTTATCCGAGATGGAGTGAGCATCTCTGGTGACGAGTAGACTCTTTTTCCACATCACTTCCTCCTAATGCACAGTACGTAGGGTTGTGTGTAGGCACGAGCTAGTAGAGACCCATGACCCATATTCGTCTAACTGAAAGCGTTCCCCCCAACCCTACGCCACACTAGTGGATTCATAACCCACTCGCCGCAAAGTAGTCATCGAATTTGTATTTGTATATCATCAATGCACTGGAAAAACCAATTTTGAAGTATACACCATACCCGTTAACTGCTTGAAATTCGTAATGAGTATTGCAAAGCCACCCTTAAGATGACAAACACACGTTGTATATAGAAAACTGACACTTAGGCTGGGATTCAGTCATTAAATACATTAAAATCGAAACTTTGAAACTTCTTTGACTTGCTGTAATAATTGATCAGAATCTCTAGTAAAACAAATGATTGATTTCCATATATGCATGTATCATTTTGAGTAAATTGACATCACATATATTTATAAAATTGAAGTCGTTCCCAAAGTGAATAAAGCTAGAAAATGTATTTTATCAAGCAGGTGATTTGTATGCCATTGTATATTCCATTACAGTGCGGGCAGGTGGTATGAGGTGGACATTAAGTCCTCACGGAACTGACCAGCATCGATACCAGATTTGATCCTATGTAACATTTACTAAAGTAGCGCGGACTTACAAGTTCTATATTGTATTGGTAGAGTTGTGACAGCTGGTAGAGTTATTGTAAACTTATATATTTCCCGTTTAAAAAAGCTGTTAAATTTACTTTGATCACTACTAATTAAATTGTTGGCTCTGATACTGTCCCTTTACTGCATGGTTGCTGAATGTAAGAATTATGTATATTACATACATATTATCTACAAAATCAGAAAATACAAATGTAAAATATCTGGAATATGTCTCATGAGATAAACTATATGGATTCGTTGAGAATTGTGCATATAATATTAAGGTGCCGTATTCCTTCCAAAATCAACCATGCTCCAAAAATGACCCATCCTCAATTTCTGCTTCAGTAAATGCTGATTTTGGAATTCTATTTTTGTTTTCTTCAATTTTCATAGCCTCTAATAATTGATCGTACCTACTTGTTAGTCATCACTGACAATCAAAAACACAAATGTGGAGTACATGAAATTCTTACCCACCTAAGAATAAAATAATGCAAATCATCTGAAGTAAGATTAAAAAGAAAAATTATATCAAATATATATATATATATATATATATATATATATATATATATATATATATATATATATATATATATATATATATATGTACTACTAATCAGTATTTACTAAGATCATGTTACTCTTTAAACTGACGATACTCAGCTGCAGTGCTACACATCACATAAGTTACACACAGAGCTGTGGCTACTACAAAGGGACTTCCGGTGCTGTGTCGGTCGATAGGTATATTGCCAAAGCAAAAGAAATGTATATGACTAACTGTTTCCAAACAGTAACAATCTCATGGTAAACCGGTAGTCAAAAAGTCTCATTTCCTAGCTCTCTGGAGGTCAATCACTGCCTCATTGGCTGTTTTACACTAATAAAACACACTCGCTTCTACTCGTGAATAACAATAGTCATCAGTATTTGACACTAGGGACACTCTGCAATATAATCAGCAGATATTATCAGCTGGAAATTTAACTCTGAATGACTGTTTTACAGTTTTCTTTTTTTCTTTTTTTTTTGTTTACCAGCATTCATTTAGTCTATTATCTGGCCAGTATGTGTATGCTGCAAGGTAGGCCGTATTATGCACCAATCGTTAACATCACAGAGATGCAATAGGTAACGTTATTTAAAATCGGTTTTTATGCTAATATATATTTTAAAAAAAACTACTGCCTAGTCTAATCAACCTATTTGCTGACAGCACACGAATACACTTTGTTACGACTCTATGGTCTAGAAAAATGTAACAGAAAGAAAGTGAAACCAACAACTCAAGTAAAAATCAACAAGCAATTTATTTCTAGGTAATTAAGATGAAAAATAAAAAAAGTCACTTACAGTAATGTGTATTAATATCCAAATAATCCAATAAGAATTAGTGTTCTAATCACAAGTCCTAAATATAGAATGTTGAGAATTCACGGCTGTATCCTTGAATGTTATGATGTGCCAATGGTCTTCAAAGTCCTGATGTACTAGTAGTCTTTAATGTGCTGATGTCAAAATGAAGTACTCCAAAATATATCTGAATAAGTTCAAATAAATTCCAAAATCATCAATTAAAAATCCAAAATCCAAAAGTTTATGAGCACTGTTATAATCCAATGAATATTTTAAATAATTCCTCTCTTAGAATTTGGAATGACTTTCCACAACTATAATAGCTCTTTACAAGACTGATAGTAATGTCGAAACTGAAAAACTGTCCACTAAACATGGTATATATAAAGATCGGTCACATGACAGAATATTCTAGAATAATAAATGTATGTGAGTCCATTTACAAGTAACTCCTAAGGTATTTCCAGTTTTATCTGTAAACAAAATCAACCTTGACCTCAAATTGGTAAACATTATGTTTATCAAAACTATGCTTGAACTTAAATTTGAAGTAAACAACCTAATTCAAGGACACTAGTTAAACATGTTTTTCCTGATAATCAACATTAATATTTAAGCAAATATTAAAGTCAAGAAACATTTATAATTTCCTAAAATATCTATAATATTATATAAACATCAAACATAACAACTTATATATAATGTTCTGAAGACAGGAAAGCCTAATGGCGACAACAGCTTTTTCGGGTATTATTCTATGGACATGCTCTAGATATAACTTGCATGTATTAACAGAATAATAATGCAGCGCCATAGATTATAAAGGATTTTGTATTGTGTGAAGAAAACGTTGGACATGTTTGAAATATGAGTAGACAAACAAACATAAACAGTTCTGCTGTACAGAATAAACTCGAAAATAAGATAACCAAGCCTTGACCCCAAATGGCGGGAACTCACGTAAGCCATGCTACGAGAAAAACAGGAACAAGTGGTTCTTCCAACATCTGTTCATTCTTGTGATTATAACACTCAATCAACCATCTGGTGATGCAGTTTCACTTAAGGTCGTTCCGAGATTCGTCATCTCAAGCTGGAACTTTGTATTAACAGTTCTCTGCTCGCCCTATGTATTGTACAGTTGCCTGGTCGAATCCACATCTGCTAACTTAATCAGAAGATCTTTCACGGCGGAGATACGTAATTCTTTTCTGAACGACGTTCATAAATTGGGAGGAGTAGAATCTTTTGAATGAAATGAAACTTATGTAACTTGTCTGAGAAATGTGTACATGTCTCTCACATGTTGTGTATTCACTGGAATATGGCTCTCAATCTAGCGGAAGGGTCACAACTGTAGAAGCTTATATTGTGCATTGTGCACTAGGTTACCTCTCTTCTACGATTAATTCAGCAATACGTGTTTTACACTAAAAAGTGTCCTCCCGACGTCCAATTTTTATTTTGTATATGCTGCATAAAAATGCAATTATCATTATTATGATAATTGGTAAAATTTGTCAATACAGCATTATGTAGTGGCTTTAAGGTTATCAACCAACCTTCCTATAATTCTATTGATAGATTCGAAAATAGAATCGCAATCTCCAGGGTTTCCGAAACTCCTATGGTTTCTAGAATTTCCATCTATAAAACTACATTAAAAAAATAGAATCATACCATAATATTCCCTTATTTCATTGTCTTTGCAAATGTCTTCAGTTTCAGGAATATAGATATACTTGCAAAATAATAATTGTTAGTTTCTTTAATTACTTGTTAGCTATATAATGACCATGATGTAAACTGAATTAATTTGGTGTGAAAATTTCACTTTTATAATCATTAATGAAGTTTCTCTTCCTGGTTAAAAATGATTAGAATGCAATATATCTATTGTCTTACCTATACAGGCTACTGTTGTTGATCAAGAATTGATTGTGTATCTTCTATATCCATGCATTGTCAATCACAAAAATGAATAAAATGCTTAATGCATGAATCTTTTGAATGAGTGTCTTTGTTGTTGCCCACACAGTATCAAAGTTGTAAGGCTCAAATATCTTTCCATTATTAGACAATTTTGAAAGTATTTAAAGCATATGTTCAAGTGGTTTCACAAAATGTGCTGTTGTGTGACGTGGAGAGTGATACACCAGCAACTATTTCATATTCGGTTTTAATTTATTGTGTTCATTCAGTACATTTGTGTTAATTCTCAACATTAATTGGACATATAGTTAACCACGTATTTGTGAACAGTTGCATCTTTTTCATTGCAATTAATGTTCCGTTAGGGACCTATACTGGCGTGTCTCCGGCACATGTTTGATGTCTAGGATCTGTGTTTATCTTCATATACTATGCAATAAAATTGGGGATGAGGGAAAATGTTCTATTCAAAATAATATTTTCTGCAAAGAAAACGTAATAGTGTATTTACGGTTCGTAGGCCGTGTTGCTAATTTTGGTTCGTCTTTATTTGAGGATGTGTTTACATTGCTTTAGTCTTGCAATTACCTATATATCTTCATCTGAAGTATTGTCTTTTGTTGTTTATTTTCTTTCTTTTTTTTAAAATTTCCGATGGCCATATTTTATGATATTCGGTTATAGCGAACGAATAGAGTCTTTCAGAAATTCTTTTTTGTTCCCGAATTCTAATTTGTCAGTGTGCCAAGAAAACCGACTCATTTTAATAGTCTTTCGATAAGCCAGTCAATAACCTGAAGGATTTCTTATGGTGTTAATATTGGTCTCTTCTTTGCAGCAGACAGTTTGGAAATTTGCTGTAGAAGCCAACAAAAAAGGTATGCATCTCCTAATTACTTCTCGTGACCATAAATCGAATACGATTACTCGGACGTATTTAAGTAAACGAACTATCGTGTCATTCTCATTCGTTATTTGTTTAATATAGTAAAAAGGTGCCCATATTCCGTTTCAATCCAATCTAGTGCAAACAGTTTTGTTCCACGATTTGTAACACCACATATAATTATTTTATGAAGGTCATTTTTAAGTACATTATTTAATTTGGTATAAAAAGTGAATATCGAGAACGGTATTAATTCCTATCGTCGTTGAAAAGTAGATATTAATATCTACTTAAGTTGTTAGCCTCGAAAGTCCACAACTATATTTTGATTTGGTTTAATTTAAGTTGGTTCTTTATGTTGGAAGGTTTTATAGATATTCCAAAATCATGCATGGAAAATATCTTGTCGAACAAGAAAGGGTGGTTTATGGTTGAATCACCGTATCTAATTTGCATAAAATTTTCAAATAAATTAAAATTCCCACAACCAGACCAACATTCTTCTCATTTATTTAATTGACTATTAACTTGTTTAACATATCGGACACCAATTTGAAGTTCTTTATCTTATAATTATCATTTAGCTTTTTAATAATGTAGTTGAAGTTCACATCTAATTCCTTTATTTTTTTAATTTTTTTTCAGCTGTAATATCCTTCATTATTATATTCAGACATTGTCAGACATTGTTTGGATAACAGCAAGTGGATGTATTGTTAAACATTAGCTAATTTACCATGCAATCTATGGGCATGTGTACTTCTTAAATCAAGGGAGATGCAATGGTGATCCATATACGAATTGTCAACGCTCGCATTACTGAGTGCATGATACACTGCTACATTTTGTTTATGCTCACATACGTTGGTAACATCAAATAATTCTAGGTCATGAATATGTTGAGTCAATCTATTTAAAATGATCACGACTACCTTAAAAGTGGTTATTTCTTTAACAAGCATTTTCCCTCAATTGTTTACTACTAAGTTAATTGTTTACTGATGAATCTTTTTTCACCTTCACGTGGAACGATATGAAAAATTATCCCTGGGCTCCAACTTATGTGCTGCCACTTTTTAATGTTGTTCAGGTTTAATACTGTTTGCAGTTATCCTTTGTTCAAAAGAATTTAAGTACTGCTGTGCATTGGTCATTTATCTTTCTGTTTATCTTACAGTCTGCAATCTTTGTACAGCATTAGACCGCATATTATATCTCTTTTTTAACAAGTAATGTGCATCTGAAATCATTCTTCTCTTGTCGTCAGTATGTTGTTACAACCCTTGAATTTTGTTAGCTCTTTCACTCTGTTCAGCAGCTGTTTATTTATTGACTATTTCTTTGTTGCATGTTTTGTAAATCTTTTAAATTATTATCCCTCAAAATCTTACGTATTTGTTCATCAATACGTCTTGACACAAGCTATCTAGTAGCTGCATCAGTTTGATTTTAGTGGATCACATAAATGTGTGATGCGGCGGCTATTTAAGTTTAAGTCATTGTTGCATCTTGTTTTTGCTCTGCTTTCACCACTGATATAAAAGTAAGATCACTAGGTCCTCTTGCGGTAATCTGTACCATTACTTAACATGAAAAGCATGTGTTACAGGTATACAATGAATATATGTTAGCTTCTCATCTTTATCTGTGGTGCTAATGTTCAACCTGTTTGTGGTACCTCTTTGTAATTGGTTGCCATAACCGTTAGCAATGTATGAAATAAACTCACCATGGAAAACGCGTGAAGACTCTACGACGTAGAATAGATTTTGTGTTATGTGTTTTAGAGGAAAATGTGTGAAGTTTTATATTTCAAACGCTTACAAACTGTATCCGATTCAGTAGATATCTGTATACATCTCTAGCTATTAAAACCTCAACAATTTAGAGTTTTAGTTGGTTATGTACACTGCATAAGTGCTGCTCAGAGAGAAGATACTACCTTTTTAGAGTTATGTTTCAAGCAGTCGAGATTAATACTTGATTCATTGTCGTCAGTGCTGTCATTCTATCTTTTAATTTGTTCAATTACATTTTATGATTGCAAAAGCCATCAGAAATTAAATCTATCTATTTCATTCTCGTCGTCTTCTTTAAATAAAATATATTGAACTTTCACTTCAGTGGAAACTTTCTAATATCCAATAACAACATCTATTATCCTCAACGAAATTGATAGATCACCATTTCTGCTGTTAATCGGAAAGTTGAGATATTTCATTCTCATGCAATCCTATTCTCGTAATCTATCTTTTGATTTATGTAGGAAAAATTAAAACAGCTAAAGTTAAAAAGCCTTGAATTATAGATTTTTATTTACACTGAATTCTTTATTTCCGTTATCATAATGTACTTTCTGTGTGCCGTAAGCTTTTCCACATTTTGTTTCTCTTTTCATTTCTTTCCCTCCTCGAATAAAAATATTTCTTAGCACACCAATATATTAAGTTTTTCTGTCGCTTATTTTCTTCCTGGTTATGTCATTATTTCGTTGTAGTTGTTGAAATCTGGAATCTCCAAATTAAATTCCTTATGAATGGTTTTCATTATCATTGTGTGCCTTGTTTTTCATGTATACAATACTATTCAGTTTACTAACGGGCATGTACTAATGGCAGAGGTCACTATCTGAATTAATAGTTGCATTGTGAATAGTGTTAATTGTGGTGTTTGTATCGCTACGCAGTTTCTACTGTAAAATTTCAAAATATTTCTGGATTTAAATTTGGATTTGTTTTGTACAGTTACTAATTTTAGTACCTGTTGGTTGACAGGATGGTAACATTGTTGTACACTGAAGCAACACCTAAAGTAATTATTCCACCACCCAGGCAGTAATAAATTGAGTTTGAACTTGCTTTAGTTTGAATTGCAACATGTCTTTCAGAGTGCGTTCATATTTTTTGTTCCTGTCTACTTTTAATCTTTTAAATTCCTGTGAATATGTCACTAGTTGCTTATCAATGTTATCTTTACTTGGATCCTATTTCTTTAGCCAACTTACATACGCTGATGATTTATCAACTTCATTTCGTCTGTGCTTTTGATCAGTACTAAGTTCCATTTACTTGCAAGGACATTATCAGGTCATAACACAGATGATTGTTAGGTTACTTGCAAATTCATCTTTCAAGTAATCTTTAGATCTTCTTAATTTCGGTTCTTTTCTTATGGTCAATCTTAAAGTAATAATTCTGATTAGCTGAAAGTTTATTAAAAATGGAGTAGTAAAATGGAAATATTGGACACTAAAAGATTCTCAAAATGTAAACTAGATAAAGTCATAAATGAGTTTATAAAAGGTCACTGTAAATCCGACTTGAAGGAGAATATGGAAAATTGGAGGAAACAATAAAGGCTATTTTATAAATTGGAAAGAGGAAAACATAGAGTACTCGTATGAGCACAAGAATGAATACATAAAACAAAAATTAAAAAATGATGAAAATTCAGGATAATTCACAAAGTAAGAGTTATAATTTCAAATACATTGAAATGAAACATTAAATTAGATGTGACGTTGAAACGTCTTTGTGTAGCATTCATTGATTTTTTCCCCGGAGATGAATGAACTGTTTTAAAACAAGAAGGGTTTAGTTGGGGAACAGTAGCCTTTATCATGAGTTGTATAATGATGGCTATATAATAATTTGTTTTATCACGTACGCATTTATAGTATTCAGTCCTATTTTAAAGATATCTGAAGACTTTTTTAAGTTTATGTTGCTGCCAACAATGCTATCGATTCTTATCACCGTATTACTTGACAACAAAATTCTAGCATCACCATGAACAACATAGTCCAATCTATCTTCGACAGCTGATATGTATTTCTGGAATATGATAGTAACATTTTCATCAGCGACATCGCCTACAATTTGTTTTCTTCTGAGTTATTACTTTGGTCGCCTAAAAATAATTTTTCAAAATAAAACGTGTATTCGTCATATATTTATTTTGAAACAAAAATGTATCAGACAACGTATGTTTAATCAAGACCGTCGACAAATCAAACATTGATTAAACGTCGGTGGTTGATGTTTTAAATTTTATTTTACACGGCCAGTTTCTATATTGTACGATCGATCCCAGAGTAACTTCACTGCAAACTGGACATTTGTTTTCATAATGATAACTTGGAAGCAATTTACGTACATGAAAACTATCACGCACATTGAACAATCCATTATATGCAATCGCTGCATATAGTTGAGTTTTATTTCATTTCTGAACATAAATTCAGTAGGTTTGTGCATATGCCTGAGTGATAAATTCCGCTTGCATAACGAGTTGGTTCTCATGCACCTCATGCTCTTTTCTTTGACCTTGTTGCATCCCTTTTTGTTGATGAAAGTGCAGCAGAATGGATTAGGACGTTGGTTTGCGAGAGTTATCTTATATGTGCCGTTACTCGCGGCATGGATTATATTCTTATATTCCTGCATGGTATGAATTATGACTGTAACCAGACTGGTGATATTATTGGTGTCAATATATATATATATATATATATATATATATATATATATATATATATATATATATATATATATATATATACGTGTGTGTGTGTGTGTGTGTGTGTGTGTGTGTGTTTGATTGTTAAATTCCGCTTGCTTAGTGAGCGAGTCTCTGGTGAGCCTAGATTGTTTACCTTCCTTCGTTTTGGATGAACGCATGGCCGAGTGTTTAGGGTTCTGGTGCATGTGAGCTATGCGAGGTTTGATCATTGTGCTACCATTGTATGCATATATGGGATAGTGAGAGTCAAGCGAAAACGAAGAAAGAAAAAGCCTTCAGTTTAGGAGAGCATATACAATTTAGCAATATCGTCTGCCACATCATTGTCTTTTTCTTGATTGTTGTACTACATCTTTCATAGGGAAAACCGTTATGTATTTTGTCTCCAAATGTACAAACTGAGAAACAAGAGTAAATAAAAATAACGGCGACAATTGCACACACGAAAGGTGAGGGTAGGTATTTCAGGACATATCGTGCAATTATTTTCATTTAACTATCATAGCTTTAAAAATGTTTTAAAAAATTTCCAGCAAACATATTTTTTTTCTCGCGCCAGTCCTACACAATACTTGGATGATTATTCTGGTCTTTAGTTTTGTTTTCGACTGATTATTCATAATAAATGCGGATTCTCCCAAGTATCTACTCTCTTTAAGAAATCAAATCTCTTCATCTCTATCTTCGTTGCTATTGAAGGGCAAAAAGTCCATAAAGACTCCAATTAAAGCCATTGCAAAAATAAAATTCAGAAGTTTTTATCTCCATTTTTATATGCAATATTTAGCTGGATGTGTTTCCTTTAATTTCATTCATTTTCATCTCTGTAAACATGCAATCGCCAGTAATCACGATTGACGCAAGGATAATTATGTTAACATCAGGTCAAAATAATTAATACAGGATGCCTAAAACAATGTATAGTAAAAAGATGAAAAAAATCTTTCGATGCGAGCTAGGAGATTTAGGATCAGTATTCAGCAATTGTAATGAAAGAGAATGGTTTGTGCCCTCACGACTAAGTGTATTTTGTAATGAAAGAGAATGGTTTGTGCCCTCACGACTAAGTGTATTTTGTTCGTTTCTCATGGAAAAGATCTCTTTCAATGTTTTTCGATGCGAAATCTGGTCTGGGATCAATGTGAAGCAAATTAAATAATTATCTTCAAACATATCGAAGAAGCTTTGCGAAAATTAGATGAAATGGCACGGTAAAATAATTTTGGACTTCTTCGTGTAAAAAAAAAACTACTGGATATGGAGTATTGTAACTTTTCTGAAAAGAGACGTAAGTACAAAACTATAGAGTCCTAAGTACAAAACTATAGAGTCCTAAGTACAAAACACTAGAGCCCTAAGTACAAAACTATAGAGTCCTAAGTACAAAACTATTGTGTCCTAAGTACAAAACTATAGAGTCCTAAGTACAAAACTATTGTGTCCTAAGTACAAAACTATAGTGTCGTAAGTACAAAACTGTAGAGTACTAAGTACAAAACTAGTGTCGTAAGTAAAAATCTATAGTGTCGTCAGTACAAAATTAGTGTCCTAAGTAGAAAACTAGTGCCGTAAGTGCAAAACTATAGTGTCGTAAGTACAAAACTGTAGAGTGCTAAGAACAAAACTATAGAGTCCTAAGAAAAAACTATAGTGTCCTAAGTACAAAACTATAGAGTCCTAAGTACAAAACTATGGTGTCGTAAGTAAAAAAACCATAGTGTCTTAAGTCCAAAATTACAGTGTTGTAATTACAAAACTATGTGCCCTAAGTAAAAAACTATAGTATTTTAAGTACAAAAATATAGAGTCCTATTGTGTCTTAAGTACAAAACTATAGAGTCCTAAGTACAAAACTATGGAGTCCTAAGTAAAAAACTATAGTGTCGTAAGTAAAAAAACTATAGTGTCTTAAGTACAAAACTATAGTGCCTTAAGTACAAAACTACAGTCCTAAGTACAAAACTATAGAGTCCTAAGTACAAAACTATAGTGTCTTAAGTACAAAACTATAGTGTCCTAAGTGCAAAGACTATAGAGTCCTAAGTGCAAAGTCTATAGAGTCCTAAGTGCAAAGACTATAGAGTCTTAAGTGAAAAACTATAGTGTCCTAAGTGCAAAGACTATAGATTCCTAAGTGCAAAGACTATAGAGTCCTAAGTACAAAAACTATAGAGTCCTAAGTGCAAAAACTATAGAGTCCTAAGCACAAAACTATAGAGTCATAAGTGCTTAGACTATAGAGTCCTCAGTGTATAGAGTCCTAAGTGCAAAACTAAAGAGTCCTATGTGCAAAAACTATAAGTGCAAAGACTATAGAGTCCTAAGTGCAAGACCTATAGAGTCCTAAGCGCAAAGACTATAGTGTCCTAAGTGCAAAGACTATAGGGTCCTAAGTGCAAAAACTAGAGTCCGAAGTGCAAAGACTATAGAGTCCTACGTACAAACTTATAGTGTCCTAGGTCCAAAACTATAGTGTCCTAAGTACAAAACAATAGAGTCGTAAGTACAAAACTATAGTGTCCTAAGTACAAAACTATAGTGTCCTAAGTACAAAACTATAGTGTCCTAGGTACAAAACTATAGTGTACAAAACTATAGTGTCCTAAGTACAAAACAATAGAGTCCGAAGTGCAAAGACTATAGAGTCCTAAGTACAAAACTATAGAGTCCTAAGTACAAAAGTATAGAGTTCTAAGTACAAAACTATGGAGTCCGAAGTGCAAAGACTATAGAGTCTTAAGTACAAAACTATAGTGCCCTAAGTACAAAACTATAGTGACCTAAGTACAAAACTATAGAGTCCTAAGTGCAAAGACTATAGAGTCCTAAGTACAAAACTATAGAGTCCTAAGTGCAAAGACTATAGAGTCCTAAGTACAAAACTATAGTGTCCTAAGTACAAAACTATAGAGTCCTAAGTACAAAACTATAGAGTCCTAAGTACAAACCTATAGTGTCCTAAGTACAAACCTATCGAGTCCTAAGTACAAAACTATAGTGTCCTAGGAACAAAGCCATAGTGTCCTAAGTACAGAAACTGTAGAGTCCTAAGTGCAAAGGCTATAGATTCCTAAGTGCAAAAACTATAGTGTCCTAAGTACAAAAACTATAGAGTCCTAAGTACAAAACATATAGAGTCCTAAGTACAAAAACTATAGAGTCCTAAGTGCAAAAACTATAGAGTCCTAAGTACAAAAACTATAGAGTCCTAAGTACAAAAACTATAGAGTCCTAAGTAGAAATCTATAGAGTCCCAAGTGCAAAGACTATAGAGTCCTAAGTACAAAACTATAGAGTCCTAAGTACAAAACTATAGAGTCCTAAGTACAAAACTATAGAGTGCTAAGAACAAAACTATAGAGTCCTAAGTACCAAACTATAGTGTCCTAAGTACAAAACTATAGAGTCCTAAGTACAAAACTATAGAGTCCTAAGTACAAAACTATAGAGTCCCAAGTACAAAACTATAGTGTCCTAAGTACAAAACTATAGAGTCCTAAGTACAAAACTATAGAGTCCTAAGTACAAAACTGTAGAGTCCTAAGTACCAAACTGTAGTGTCCTAAGTACAAAACTATAGAGTCCTAAGTACAAAACTATAGAGTCCTAAGTACAAAACTATTGAGTCCTAAGTACAAAACTATAGAGTCCTAAGTACAAAACTATAGTGTCCTAAGTACCAAACTATAGAGTCCTAAGTACAAAACTATAGAGTCCTAAGTAAAAAACTATAGAGTCCTAAGTGCAAAACTATAGAGTCGTAAGTACAAAACTATAGAGTCCTAAGTACAAAACTATAGTGTCCTAAGTACAAAACTATAGTGTCCTAAGTACAAAACTATAGTGTCCTAAGTACAAAACTATAGTGTCCTAAGTACAAAACTATAGAGTCCTAAGTGCAAAACTATAGAGTCGTAAATACAAAACTATAGAGTCCTAAGTACAAAACTATAGTGTCCTAAGTACAAACTATAGAGTCGTAAGTACAAAACGATAAAGTCCTAAGTACAAAACTATAGTGTCCTAAGTACAAAACTATAGAGTCGTAAGTACAAAACGATAGAGTCCTAAGTACAAAACGACAGAGTCCTAGGCACCAAACTATAGTGTCGTAAGTACCAAACTATAGTGTCCTAAGTGCAAAACTATAGTGTCCTAAGTACAACCCGACAGAGTCCTAAGCACCAAATTATAGTTTTCTACGGGACCCAGCAAGGTTTGTACTTCTATGTACATCTGACTATATAAAAGCACTATGTTGATCAAATTTACATGAAAAGCATTCAAGACTGGAAAATATTTTGAATTTTCAAACAAATCTTCTGCGTTTCAATGCAAACACTGTCATGCTCGTTTAAAATCCAAGTGAACCATGTTAAAATAGCAGTTGACCTACATATAAGTTCGATTTAATTAGAACGATGAATACTATTTATCAAGCAATGACGACAAAATATTTGCATTATCTTTTTCATAAAAGTCTTAAACTATTGTCGCTTTAAAACGAAATGTTTTATTTTCTTGTATGCTAAGGTTTCGAGAAACTGACACGAAGGAAGGCAAACATGTGTGTGATGTTTAGCTCTATCTGCTTGAAACCGGATCAGAGTAATCGCCCTCGATTGTGCCAGATCTGCGAGTGTTTTGTATGCTCACATTTTATATTAGCCTCCAACTTCACACACAATTACCTCTGGGTTTGGCATTTCATTTACAACTGATTGGCCTCGTACTTCTGTTGAATTAATTGAAAGCTACATGGTAAATCAATCCAAGAGACTTGTCTTGATGGTGGGAGTTTATTTCAACATTGGCATCGTATGATCTTCGTTTGATTTAAGAGACTTTTCCATGACCAGTGTCAACGGAGAGTCGATACTGGCAGACGAACCTACGTGCCCAATTTATCTGAGCATGTTTACTTCACCACGCCAGCTTGCGTGTATGCATGCGTTATGTCAAACCTGTCTGTATCAATTTTTTTATTTTTAGAATAGATCTTCAGCGGTAAAGAAGTAGTGAAGGAATTCGTGTGTCTGGCACGTAAAGCTACATACGTCAACTTAATTTTCTTCTGAAAAGCGTTATAGAAAACGTGTCCGAAAAACTTCACAGATATGTTGTCTTCAACAGTAAAATTTGCTTATATATATATATATATATATATATATATATATATATATATATATATATATATATATATATATATATATATATATATATATATATATATATATAAATATAAATATAAAAAAATTTGTAAGATTCATAAATGTTATTTACGCCCTTTGTTTGACAGTAAAATGAACAAAATAGGAAATCCTGCGGTCAGTTAACCATTGAATAGCAAAGATGTCGGAGAAGAAATCTTACAAGAGTATAAACTTGTATCAGTCTGTCAGTCGGTATGACTCTATGTAAGTCAAAAAGTAAGTAAGTAAGTAAGTAAGCAATTGAATTTTTATGTATTCATATAGTTAGGTAGGTAGGTGTTGATAATGGATTGATTGATGTTCGTTAATGTGCAATCAGATATAAATGGATGAGATGAATGATTGCACATGCTTTTACCCCAATCGCACTTTATCAATTGGAATCCGAATCGTTTATAATTTATTTACAAATAGGTCTACTTAGCACTAGTGCTTGTTACAGCTTATAATCATGTTATGTTACGGTCATTTTTAGTTACAAATTATAATGATGTTACGTTACAGTCATTTATAGTTACAAATTATAATGATGTTATGTTACAGTCATTTATAGTTACAAATTATAATGATGCTATGTTACGATCATTTATAGTTTCAAATTATAATGATGTTATGTTACAGTCATTTTTATAGTTACAAATTATAATGATGTTATGTTACAGTCATTTATAGTTACAAATTATAATGATGTTTTGTTAGGGTCATTGTTGCAAAGTAACTTTCTTTAAAAAAAATATAAAACCAATGCGGCCATAGCTCTTTTCAGTAATAATCAGCAAGGCCAGAAATGACAGAGATAATCTTCTTATTTCAAAAACCGGGGATAAATTATGAGTTAAGTAAATTAGATTTTTTCATCAATTGTGGTTTTTATATGACATAACGATATTTAATGATAGTATTGTATCTATTGAGTACCCTTTAAGAAAATTGTTTGCTATTTCTAAAATTAAATCTATATGAATAGATAAGAGAAATTGCTACACGCAGTTAGAAAGGAAATATTACGCCAGTTATTACGTCCAGTTTAGCTTATTTTATGGAATAAATAGATACATAGAGAATATTTTCTTTTCCTACCTTAACACCGAAGCCACGAGTTACACTATGTCATTTTTGGTACGACAAGATGAAATATATCCTGTTTTTACGCATAAAAAGAAAATGTTCCTTTTATTATATACCAAACATGCTCCAGAATCAAAGCTTAGAAGAATAAACTCACTCTTCAGCACAACACCTCACCCCCCTTTTCGTAAATTCACTCACTTTCACAGGCTGATAATATAATATCACTGACTTAAGAGAGCTGTAGGATTGGGATGACCTAATCTGTCGCAGTAAATTACATGTTTGACATTTTGTCAACTATTTGATCATATCTAACCACAAAGCAAGTCCGATTCAGCAATGCATCACAACGGGTTTGTCACTGTTGATAAGGAAGTAAAGGGAAATAATAACTTCATAGAGACGCGAAGGGCGTCGAGTCAAATTTTTTCAGCAAAAATGAATTTCCATGTCTGAAATGTAATGCAGTTTCTATTTATTTGTTCTAGATTACAAAAGTGCTCGTTTATGTTGCTGCAAGTATAACCTCTGTAGACACACAGTCAAGCGTCTCATGGCATGATGGGAAATCTTGTATTTTCACATGTGAAAATATAAGGATATATTTTGTACATGTGAACATACAGGAATGATAAAAATATGAAAATTATTTCGCCAAAAAGTTTCTATATTTCACGCTTAAGTATATAATAAATGGCATTATTTTGCCGCAAGTTTGAAAAGGAAACGAAATAAATCCAAATGTACAAATATGTGGCTAAATGAGAGTAGACCTCAACAGTACAAAAAATGAATACTTTAATATCAAATTTACAAAGGGTATTGCTGATTTGTTTGGCTGGCATTTAAAAGGTGGTATTGGCTATTTTAAGTAGTTTCGGCTTGTTTGCACAACAATTTATATATATTGTGCGTCAGCTTTTATCTAAGATATTGATCTTTGGACCCTTTATAATTAGATAAGACTCGTTATCGCGCTCTTGAATAAATAGCTGATAGTCTGTGATCAAATGAACCTAAATATTCATCGTGTAAATGGCGTCTGTGTCTTGTATTTGTCTTCGTGTTCCCCGTTTCGGAAGCTTTGCTTACGAACAAAACCTTATTTAACAGACAATTAGTCTATAAATCCCTTTGTTCACTTGTCACATCTATCAAGAGATAAAGATGATAGGTGAGTTCCATAAAAATTTCCAAAATTTGATCTAAGGCCTGTCATATACATTTGCATTAAAAACAGTCTTTAGCAATGTATAAAAAATAATGACATTTTTCAAACTTATCACTTAAACTCAAAACGAGAATACAAAAGACCCCTCTAAATGTAAGCAGAATCGAAGGACTATTTTTAGAGTTATTCAAGCTTAAAGCTTAAACTTATTATATATCTTCTAGAGTGTACTCAGGGACCCACAATAGCTCTGTTGGCAGAGCGTCGGACTCGTAATCCAAGGGTAGCGGTTTCGATACCCATCCAGGACAGCCAGGGTCAGCTGCCTTTGTTTGTCCTTGGGATAGGCACTTAGCTCTTATTTCCTTGGCATGATATAGCCAATAATGTGTTAAAAGTGCCGTTAAAACAAACACCTCCTCCCCCCCACCCAAAAAAAAAAAAAGACACAACAACAATAAGAGGCTACTATGTTAAGTAGGACCTTCTAACATCACGCAAGGTTATCTGATAACCTCCCATTGGCTGCGGGTAATGAGATTAGTAGATAAAACGTAAGATTTATTGATATGTCAGAAAGTTAAATTCAATAAAGTTGTTGCAGTGTTGACTTTCCTTTTCTTCCCAAGCAGTTATTGTGCTGTTCTGAAAACGACAAGATTCAGAAAATGTAATTGATGGTGTTCAACTTTTAGAGGCGATCATTAAAAACGGATACAGCAGTCAACCTGATAAAAAGAAACATAAAAAGTTAGAAAAGGAAACAAATCAAACATAGATACACTTGGTATCATGGTAATGTGGTCCTACGCATTTTCATACTTCAGGTCAATATTTTACATTACCCACTTTATAAAGCACTTTTATCGTTCCGCTAATTTACAAATTTTCCCAACCCAAACAAATGACGCCCATGCTGTTTAATTGACGATCCTCGAGCGTATCAGATGCGGAGGTTTAAGAGGTCTAAACTTACGTTCAGAGCAACTAAATAAAATTGCTACATTTTAATTTTGATTTCAAATAATGCTTCTTCTTCTGTGTTCTGACGTAATTTTCGGTAAAGAATTATTACTTGTCTTGCAAAAGTAATACTTATCCTACAATGATTTTTTTTAACCCTTTTCATAAATGCTTTTAATATTTGTCAGGAGCTCAAAATTGAAGCTTGATTGACCAGTGTGCGTTTTCACGCAGATTGTAAATAACATTTCTTCCTTTAGTCAGATATGACTGAACGGATTTAATTGGTCTGTTATCATGCGTATCTTAAAACGCCAAGCAAATTATATTTTAAATCAGCAATCAAAATTCGTAAGCAAACATTACAGATAACAGGCTTTGATTTAGTTCATTCATTATTCATTAGGATGTAAGGTACATCACGAGAAATCCGTAACGAAGAGGAACTTAACCTTTAGATTGCCAAAAAGAGTAGCAAACACCACTTCAAGCGATTCTCATCGGAACTTTCACAAGCAATCTGCGTCAATCACGTAACTGGTTACTTACTTCGTATTGAATCTAAAATAAGGAATAAGTAACCAACTTTATTTTACTAGATTTACAATTACTTTTAGACGTATTGATGCTGTATAACATTCGTCTAACTTCTAGACGTATTGATGCTGTATAACATTCGTCTAACTTCTAGACGTATTGATGCTGTATAACATTCGTCTAACTTCTAGACGTATTGATGCTGTATAACATTCGTCTAACTTCTAGACGTATTGATGCTGTATAACATTCGTCTAACTTCTAGACGTATTGATGCTGTATAACATTCGTCTAACTTCTAGACGTATTGATGCTGTATAACATTCGTCTAACTTCTAGACGTATTGATGCTGTATAACATTCGTCTAACTTCTAGACGTATTGATGCTGTATAACATTCGTCTAACTTCTAGACGTATTGATGCTGTATAACATTCGTCTAACTTCCAGACGTATTGATGCTGTATAACATTCGTCTAACTTCCAGACGTATTGATGCTGTATAACATTCGTCTAACTTCCAGACGTATTGATGCTGTATAACATTCGTCTAACTTCCAGACGTATTGATGCTGTATAACATTCGTCTAACTTCCAGACGTATTGATGCTGTATAACATTCGTCTTCATTCTTCTTGTACAGATTCCTCTAGCCTGGTCGTCAATAGCTTCTCGTTCAACGAAATGAAATATAAAGCTGCTAACCGTGTAAAGTCTGAAATGTATTAATTCGCAAATTTTTGTGAACATTACTTTTCATAAGGTATACTTTCTTCAGATATGTGGTCGAACCAGAGTGTTTAAAACTTGATTAGAATGCTTCTATTTAATATTTCTATTTTCATTTTTTCTAAATCACCAGTTTCGTAAAGTAACCTGCCAAAGGCATGTTAAGCTGTTATGTAAGAAGCAATGCTACACGAGAAACAATTTTTTTAGTTCTTGGTGTTAAAACCACAAACAACGAATGTATCGATAAGGGATGTCGACACGTGTTTTAAATGAAGCCATGTCGAATACGGTGAGCACATAATACAACCGACAACACGGTAAGCGTCAGGAATCGAATGTTTTCTAAAGCCCGTTTTAACATGGTCGAGTAGAACCATCCTTTCATTTTCTAATATATATATATATATATATATATATATATATATATATATATATATATATATATATATATATATATATATATATATATTACCAAATTCATGATGATGATTATAAACATTTACAACTAGTGAGTCCAATGGTTTTGCACAAGTAAATGCATTTTAATTTCAGTTAGAAATATAATTTATACGAGACACTGGTGAAAGCAATGGAAATTCCTTCTCGATTCGGAGCCATCTTTTACAAGTTTATTTTGGTAATGTTCTGTTTTTGGTAATGTTCTGTAAACCATTATGGGTATAACGGTAACGTTTTATTATTGTTAGAATGTGTCATTGATATAAGGGATGGAGTAATCAAAACAAAACATAGAACCAGTTTTGTCTTGCAAGAAAATTACTCACCATGATTTGCAAACACGAACGATTTGTACAGAAATTTCCTTGTTTACCGTCGTCTGCTGAAAATCAAACTTTTAACCGAAATCGAAATGTATATGCTTGCTCCAATCAATTGGGTTAAAGTGTTGTAAAGTCTTGTACTTATCATTTTTCGTTTAGAGTTGTAAAGTCTTGTACTTATCATTTTTCGTTTAGTTATAATATTATTTATAATTGATAATATTTTGTTATTTCGTATTAAAAAATTTTGTTAATGTTATCAAGCATTCTCCTGTAGAATCCAAGGATAGCACTTTTCGCTCTGTTTGGTGTATATTTGTAATTTTCTATAATAACCTCTATGTACCTTGATTGTTGTCGTAAGAATCCGGAGTGACTGTGTACATACATGAGAAATAATCACTGTGTGAACATGCGGGTGTGTCTGCTACGCACGAATGCCTATACCAGCGACTTTGTAGCATTATTTTTTGGTGATATGTGCATGGTCGAGATGGTATAGGGGTTGGTGCTTCCAGGCAAGGGGATGGGTGGCGTTACCCGGGAACCCAGGCTCGAATCTCTGTAGAGTACGAATGAAAATTTCTCTAACCTGTATGATAATATTTTTTATTCTGTTTCGGAATTATGTATCATTTCTTTTAAATAATGGTATATTTTTATTAGCTTATGACCTCTGTATAATAGTCGAATAGGTGTCGTCTTGCAGAGTACACACGTACGGTAATTTCAATGTGACCCAGTATATTGGTATTGGGAAAATTAGTATTGTCGGTTGAAGCATGAGTCATGTAACGTGCGCGTGCTAAATGTATTATCATTTTGACCTGCATTCAATGTTCTGACATGGATTTCGTAATTCAGAGAGTGATTCATTTTCTGTTGACTAGAAGTAGAATAAGTTCGTAAATACCGAGTTGTTGATTTAAGACGGAATATGAAATGGGTATTATTTGTTTTAAAAGAGCCAGTATAGAAACTATATAAAAGGATGTAATCGCAGCGTTCGTCATTCTTCATAAGTACGGTCAGCCTGATAGGTCATAAACGAGATTGGTTCATTTTGTGTGTGTATTCTGCTTCAGAGATTATTATACAGTATATTTCGATTTAGTACTGCTACTTAAGATTTAAGTATTATTCAGCTCCGTTAGAATTATCGGAAACATTTTTAGAACTTGTGTGATATTCCATATTCTCAAGGATTACTTGGAATTAATAATGTTTGGATATAACTGATTCTTGTTAGTACATCAACACTTTAGTGGTTTCATTCGGAATATTCTCAATTCGGAATAATTTGTATTAACTTCCGGATCAGTGAACTTTAGAACAATTTAGGACTTTTAAGGATATTCTATACTGCAAGTTATTTTTAATTCTTTCACTTTGATTGTTTGTTGAAATATTTTAATATTTCAGGAAATTAAATATTTGTGTTTTAAATCTTGAAAGCTTGTTTGAGTCTTTTCTTTTTTACATTACCCCTAGACGTAACAATTCATACTTAAAAATTATGTTAATGTTATCAAGCATTCTCCTGTTGGATGCAGGGATAGGACTTTCCGCTCTCTGTCTGGCGTATACTTGTAATTCTCTCTCTCTCTCTCTCTCTCTCTCTCTATATATATATATATATATATATATATATATATATATATATATATAGAGATATATATATATATATATATATATATATATATATATATATATATATATATATATATATATAGAGAGAGAGAGAGAGAGAGAGAGAGAGAGAAAGAGAGAGAGAGAGGATATTTGCGTACTCCGAATGAATAACGGTTATATTTTATCTTGTGAGTGAAAAACTCAGTATTTTCACGAGTGGCGATAGAAGCAATTTGTCTTTTTATTTTATTCTCAAACTTACTGGCTAGCAATATGTATAACAGATTGTGGTAGCAGATTTCTTACTGTATCCCGCGTGATAATGTCAGCGGTTTACCGTTATTGTTCTTCTGTGTTTTGTGTAGATTCACACAGAAAATATCAGTAGTAACGTAATTCACCTTCCCCATTCAAGGTAAAACAGCACATGAAGAAAAATATAAGAAGAAGAAAGTATTTGAACATTGTTTTATTTGAAATTTGTTCTTCTGCATGCGAGGCGACCATACTTACCACTAGACCACGCAAGCGTCTACAAATAGTTCAAAATTTCTTGGTCATAATGTTATCAATGTCTATTGACGGGCAGTGAAAAATTATTTATCGCATTTCACTCCAGTGAAATATCACAATTATTTCACTTGGAAAATTCAGTTCTTCACGGCCTAGTATAAAATAAAATATATATAGTTTTCAGCAAATTTTGAAGGATATGCCTTCACAACCTTGTCTGAAACGGATCTTAACTGATGTAATAACCACCTGCTGATGCGCATTTTGAAATTGTGTTGCCATAAACCAAACAACTTTCAACTTTCATTTTTACAAAGTTTTTTTTTTTTATTTATAAGTTTGTATACTGAGCACACAGTAGACTGAACTTTCTATATGGGCTTGTTATAGAACGCTAATAAAATTGAAAATACCTGTTTACATTTTATTTGAACGACTAACTTGATCACTCAGTTAGTTAGCCCATTAATCAATAAATGAATAAATATTCAAATTGTATCTCCAAGTCCATTTCCATTAAAAATAAATATAGTTTTCATATAGGCCACAGCGTTATTTATATTGGTCATAATGCCCTGCTTACCAGTTTCAGATATATTTGTCCTGTTTTAGCGAACACCATCGACAACAGATAAAACGACAATAACAAAGTTAATAATAATAATAATACATAATACATAGCAGACGCAGGTGGCGAATTGCTTTCAACGAATACTTACTATGAATTCGTGAAAATTAGACAAACGTAATCACTTATTTATTGATGGCTTGTTTTTCTTTATCAGTACGGTCTCTTACTTCACTTTACATATACCTGTGTCAAGACCGTTCCACTTCAATTTACATATACCTGTGTCAAGACCGTTCCACTTCAGTTTACATATACCTGTGTCAAGACCGTTCCACTTCAATTTATATATACATGTGTCAAGACTGTTCTACTTCAATTTATACATACCTGTGTCAAGACCGTTCCACTTCAATTTACATATACCTGTGTCAAGACCGTTCCACTTCAATTTACATATACCTGTGTCAAGACCGTTCCACTTCAATTTATATATACCTGTGTCAAGACCGTTCTACTTCAATTTATATATAATTGTGTCAAGACCGTTCCACTTCAATTTACATATACCTGTGTCAAGACCGTTCCACTTCACTTTACATATACCTGTGTCAAGACCGTTCCACTTCAATTTACATATACCTGTGTCAAGACCGTTCTACTTCAATTTATATATACCTGTGTCAAGACTGTTCTACTTCAATTTATATATACCTGTGTCAAGACTGTTCCACTTCAATTTACATATACCTGTGTCAAGACCGTTCCACTTCACTTTACATATACCTGTGTCAAGACCGTTCCACTTCAATTTACATATACCTGTGTCAAGATCGTTCTACTTCAATTTATATATACCTGTGTCAAGACCGTTCTACTTCAATTTATATATACCTGTGTCAAGACCGTTCCACTTCAATTTACATATACCTGTGTCAAGACCGTTCCACTTCAATTTATATATACATGTGTCAAGACCGTTCCATTTCAATGTACATATACCTGTGTCAAGATCGTTCCACTTCAATTTATATATACCTCTGTCACGACCATTCCACTTCAATTTACATATACCTGTGTCAAGACCGTTCCACTTCAATTTACATATACCTCTGTTAAGACTGTTCCACTTCAATTTACATATACATGTGTCAAGACCGTTCCACTTCAATTTACATATACCTGTGTCAAGACCGTTCCACTTCAATTTACATATACATGTGTCAAGACCGTTCCCAAATTTAGGTAGTTATTACATCCTTATCCACATTTCTAATCAAGCACAAAAGGTGACGATAAATTAAAACACCCATTAGGAGGTTTATTTTTTTTAAAAAAAATATTCAGTTATGACCTTTCATCCCCACAGTGTACTATTCTCACAAAATTTAAATTTTGAATCAACGCTTTTTTTCTAAAGGGGGCGGAGGAGGGGGCGGGTAGAGTTTAAAATTGGTGGTTCTTTTAGTTTAAAATGGCCACATTTCACCCTATCACCGAATTTTTAAAAGTGCGTTAAACTATATTCTGTATGTTTGTTTGTCCAAAAGACTCAAATATAGCTCTTTTACATCGGGCATGGAGATTGGGTCAGTATATCTTTGGACTTTGCCTGGCATTTACGTACGGTAATATACTCACTTATAAGTCGGGTCCAACAGCAACAAATACAGACCCTTACTTCCCGTCGCATAATGCATCGGCATTCAGGGTCTCTGTTGTTTGTTTTACTGATTACTCCTAGCAAACCGCACATACCCAGATCTGCCGGTGCATTAATATGTAGGTGAAAGGGACGAGGGAAGTTTACTAATACTAGAATCCCGTATTGCTCTTGTTTATGGTTGCATAAAGTACATGGGTATATATTGCCAGGCGTGTTTCATATCCCCCTTTCTTAATTGGTCTTAAGATCTGTTCAGTTTATAATCATTTCATAGCAGCTAGTTTTCACTCTCGCTTTCGTTTGCACTGTCAGGAACAAGTGCAGTTAAAACAAATCTAAAGAATGGAAACCTATTTTGGTGTGTGTGGAATACTGCAAGTTCTGTATTCCACACACACCAAAATAGGTGAAAACATTTGCAAAACACTGAACAAGGGGTTCTCGTAGAACCCGCCAGAACCCATACATTCTGCATGTCTGTCCAAGAGACTCAAACATAACCATTTTACGTTGGGGATGATTATAGGGGTTGCCTAGACAAAAAAACAAAAACAAAAAAAACAACAAATTATTCGTTTGGAATGAAGACTTAAAGTGTTCTCCTGCAGCTGCTTGGAAAGGCAAAACACAGACTCGGGCTAAATAGTGACTAGACCAGGGCAAAAACAACAATCACAATCCGTTTATTCAGGACATATCATTCTTATAATATCGAGGGTGTTTCTAAATTGTTATATGACAGTAAACTTAGATCAGAACTATCAAGTTATAGCATTATTGGTTTTTGCAAAACATAGGCAGGGAATGTAACTGACTGTGACAACATTTTTACTCGCTTTAAATGTTTTAAAACTACAATAGATAGAGCTAGTATATAATATAACAAATAGAGCTAGTATAGAATATAACAAATAGAGCTAGTATAGAATATAACAAATAGAGCTAGTATAGAATATAACAAATAGAGCTAGTATAGAATATAACAAATAGAGCTAGTATAGAATATAACAAATAGAGCTAGTATAGAATATAACAAATAGAGCTAGTATAGAATATAACAAATAGAGCTAGTATAGAATATAACAAATAGAGCTAGTATAGAATATAACAAATAGAGCTAGTATAGAATATAACAAATAGAGCTAGTATAGAATATAACAAATAGAGCTAGTATAGAATATAACAAATAGAGCTAGTATAGAATATAACAAATAGAGCTAGTATAGAATATAACAAATAGAGCTAGTATAGAATATAACAAATAGAGCTAGTATATCTGGCAGAAATGTGGATGCATTAGCTTTATTGACTTATTGTTTTGCTATACATATGTACCACCAGACGAGTGTAGATATTATGATGATAAAGCTGAAACAAATGCAACAAATGTTACAGTTATACTTGAAAATTGCATTGATGACATTTTACATAGATATAATCCAGACTTACAGGTTATTCGAGCCAGTGATCTAAATTCACGTATAGGTGAAGAGCAAGATTTTAAAACTGATGAAAAATTCTAAATACCTACCATTGCAGGAATACTTTGTACAAGAGTTTGTTTGCACTGTGAGGAATTCGAAAGAAAAAGATAGTTAACAAGTTTGAAAAATAACAGCAACTAACAAACAGAACAAACTTACTGTCACTTTATCGCAATTTGGAGATGAATATTTAAAATGGCAGAGGCTTGATAAATATAAATGAAGCATTTACGTTTATTTCACAGCAAATAGAAAAGTGTTATAGATTATGCAATTATTCCTACAATTATACTTCCCGTAACTTTAAATTTCAAGGTATTGAAAAATTATGTTTCTTCAAATTTTCCCATTTATTGCACTTTTGAAGTCTCGAATAATCTCACGTACAAGCTGACATGTACTTCGCATGCACAACAAAATGTGTTAGATGTAAATGAAATGAAAGACATCAGGTTAATTTTACTGATAGGCTTTTACATCTCTATGTGACAGTGTGTTTTCCCAAATTTAATGAAGAGTTGTAGAATGATAATATCAATGAAGCTGTTAGAATCTCAACGAAGTGTTTAAATATGTAGGGTCGAGCATGCAATGTAAGGACCAACTATCGTTAACACAAACTTCTTTATGGGATCTTAAATGTGAATAAGCAAAACAGTTTAAATATCACCTTCTAGATAAGTTTAGGAAAAATAATCTGAATGTTGATTTGAAAGTAAACTAACCAGTCTAAAAGTCCACTAACCAGTATAAAAGTCCATTAACCAGTCGAATCCGCATTTCAAACAAAAATTGTTTATGAAAAAGAACCAATTATTAAATTACAAAGAGGAGGTGACAAATCTAATCGCTGTCTCTGATACCAATAAGTTATGGATGCAAATGAAAATGAAAATAAATATCTTTTGAGGAAACGGTTAATACAGTTTGATATGAACAATGGTTTCCTTACTTCAGTGAAAAAAATCTCGCAGTTTGATACTGATACCGATTTTTTGTCAGCTTCCAAAAATCTAGCTGATGTTGAAACTTTAGATGGTGGCATTTCCTTTTGTACAAATTCAAGCAGTTTTGTCCAAATGAAAAATTGTATAGCTTCCAGATCAGACGATACCACGATAAAAATAATAAAAGAAATCGAACATAGTTATGCAGCCCTATTTACAAACATTGTTAAGTTTTATACTGAAATAAAGGTAGCTTTCCTTCAGAATGGTGTAGAGCCATTATTTGTCCTTTACACAGAAAAGATAGTGAAGATAGTCCAGAGAATTAAAGGGAAATATCCCTGTTCAATCGATCAATTAAATGGGCCAACGAAGAAAATAAAGGTTATGAACAACAAGCTGCATAAATATGGATCAAAAGTATAGCACAACAGAAAGAATGTTTTTTCTGTATATGATGATATTCAGAAGTACACATATAAACACAGAGAACGTTTTTACTGCGCTGTAATAGACGTTTCATTGCGTCCAACATGATGTACTTATTCTTTGTTTTAATAGAACAAACATGTGTTAATAATACAATTCGGAAAAAGCCTCCAAGCAATATATGGACAACTTAAATCCTGTGTGAAAACCATAGAAGGATTTTCATAATATTTTCAATATCCAATTGGCACCAGGCAGGGATGGATGCTCAGCCCTTTTTTCTTTATAATGTTTCTAAATGAGTTTATTGAATCACTAGAAACATGCAACTGTAACGGTATTTAGGTACATGCAAATAATCCAAATATATTATAATACAAATTTTATCTGCTGACGGCATGACAAACTTTTCTGAAACAGTTGTGAATTTACAAAGACAAACAAACTTGCTTGATCTCTTTTGTGCAATATATGGTATGAAAGTAAATGTTGAGAAAACTAAAATTGTGTTTAAGAGAGGCAAAGTACTGGTATCATACGAAAAATGGTTTTATAGAAATTAGCAGTTAGAACCGATTTCCTTTTATACATATCTGAGTTTGTATTTCACTTGCACTTTATCGTGGGGAAAATCAGAATACGCATTAGGTCAAAAGGTAGAAAAAACTGTATAAACCCTTATAAGATTGATCTAAACTTACTCAGTTTCTGTACAACAGCCTCTATACCTTTTGGATTATATGACTGTTCCCACCCTTAGCTACGGTTCAGGAATAAAGTGGTATCATCGAAAAGATACAACTAAAATTTGTAAAAAACTTATAAAATCAAGTTCTTCTGCTTCAAATGCAGCAGTCCCTTGTGAACGTTGTCGTTTTGCATTTTCAGTGATATATAACAGACGATGTGTTGCTTCTTAAATTAAACTTTTAAAGATGAATGATGATAGATATCCTAAATCATGTGATAAAATGTTGTATCACATTAATAATGTAGATAAGACAATATGAACCACTTATGTCCAAAATGTACTTTTATAAATGATTTGGATATGTGTGGTAGGTCAGTATTTTTTTTATTATTAACTGAACGTTTAAAAGATTTTGCGTTTACGAATTGATCGGAATCTGTTACAAACAATGCATGCTTTCGATTTTATGCTCACTGTAAATTGTTATTACAAGCAGAATGCTATCTAACTTACATCGATAATCAAATGTTGCAATATGCTTTTGTTCGAGGAAGAAATTTAAACCACAAACCAACAATTATGTCAGGTAGAATTACATTTTTATCACATTGCCCACTGTCAGTTCAAATAAGGGAAAACTATAAGACCTTTTTCAACTGAAAAACAGATGTGTATGACAAATTTAGAAGTTTAAATGTTAACTATATAACAAAGTTTTCAGAATTTATTCATCGCAGTTTTGTTAGACGAGAGTCCTATTTAAGTAATGTATGATTGTGTTACTGTACATCTACTTGTCATTCTTATCAAATAATAATAATCCATGTAGGACTGGTTCTTGCAAAACAAAGTGTATTAATAAATTCTTTGGGCCTGTGACTTATATACCTTAAATAAGTACTCTGTACCTGTGGTATATATACCAGAAATAAGTACTCTGGGACTGTGACCTATATGCTTGAAATCAGTACTATGGGCCTGTGGCCTATACACCAGGAATAAGTACTCTGGACCTGTAGCCTATACACCAGAAATAAGTACTCTGGGCCTGTGACTTATATGCTTGAAATCAGTACTCTGGGCCTGTGGCCTATACACTAGAAATACGTACTCTGGACCTGTAGCCTATACACCAGAAATACGTACTCTGGACCTGTAGCCTATACACCAGAAATAAGTAATCTGGGCCTGTGACCTATATACTTGAAATCAGTACTCTAGGCCTGTGGCCTATAAACCAGAAATAAGTACTCTGGGCCTGTGGCCTATACACCAGAAATAAGTACTCTGGGCCTGTGGCATATACACCTGAAATCAGTACTCTGGGCCTGTGGCCTATACACCTGAAATCAGTACTCTGGGCCTGTGGCCTATACACCTGAAAAGTACTCTAAGCATGTGGCCTATTTACCTCAAATAAAGAATTGAGAAAAAAATGAAATGAAAGAACTTATTTAATCAGCCTGCGAATAAGCATCCAATCCATAGGAACGCTTATATTTGCGCTCAATAAATAAGATAACATAAAACAGAAGGTGTAGGTGAAAGGGAACAGGAAGTACATTATGCATAATACAAGAATGTCGTGTTGCTCTTATTTCTTATTGCATAAGGTAAATAAGTACATCTGGCCAGGCATGTTTCATGTTCATTGTTCTTCCCAAGTCTTAAGGTCTGTTCCATTTATTATCATTTCTTATTAGATAGTTCTAACTCTTATTTTCTTTTGCTTTGCCAGGAACATACGCAGTAAAAAAAACTCTAAATAATACTGCTAGTTCAGCATTCTCAAATCTCTTTCAGGCCTACGTTTTTGAATACATCTGCAAAACAATCGTTTAATCTCCCTACGAAACTGCTGGTTGACAAGCCCATAAATAATTGGATTTGCAGCACTATTCATGAAGTACGAACGTAAGAAAAAGTTATATAAACTTTTCTCTGTGAATGTCATTTTCAGATCCGGTATTACATATCTCAGTGTTACTATGACCAAATACGGGACAAAACTTAGAACAAAACACAACGTTACGATAAATATCATCAACGTAGTTCGCCCCACTCTTACTTTTCTTCCGCCATGTTTCCTTCCCATTTGGGCGCCATGTTTCCTTCCCATAAGGACCCTGACACTTCCAGTTCCAGGCATGACATCTTCCTGTTTACAGGAACATTGTTTACACTGAATCGTATTGGATATTTGACAGGAAGTAACACTAAAGGCCCTTGAGGGGCGCTTTTGAATTCCTCTCAAGAATTTTGTTCTCCACACTGCACCGGTGCGAAGGGATTCACCGATGTCCGAGGAACTGTGAGCAGAAACGGTAAAGGATGAACGTTTTACACCAAGGGCTATTCTTTGATCCGATCCGAAGTGTTTTCCCCTGCAAACTTTCCTTCCAACAAGAACATACAAAATCGACAATGTTATAAAGATGATTAGATTTCCAGTAAAAATAAACATAGTGAAGATAAATGGGTATCTTTTACTTTCCATTTTGTTATCTATAAGGCAGGTCTTCTGTCCTGGCTTTGGTTGATGTGTTCCGTAGATTAGAAGAGCCGGAAATGCGGAGCTGACGGCAATTAGTATAGCGATTGCGGCGGCAATCTTGGAATCAGTTACGGTGAATTTAGGTTTTAGTGGTCGACAAATGGTTCTATAGCGGTCTATAGCGATGCCAAGTAACACAAAAGACGTTATATTATTCATAAGAAATGTGGAAAATCTGGATGCTTTACATAAAATCGGATTATCAAAGTCCCAGAAATTGTTCAATATAGCGATTTCCACTGGCATGGCAAAACAACAGTTGATGATGTCAGGAATAGCTAGAAGTATGATGAACTTTTTTGATCGCCGTCTTCGCATTGTGGAACAGTAAATGGCGATCACTAACATATTGCCGGGTATTCCTACCACCATGAATAATGATGTCAGCACCATCGAGGGAATTAGTATGTGATACATCTGGTCCTGCAAGATCATCATACTTGACAATGTTGCCATGGAAACATTATCCGCTTGAACAGTCTCATTATATGTTTTACTAAAATTGGTATTCTCCATATTTGGAATGCACGTGCTGGAAATTCCACAAGAGGAAAATACGGGATACTAAGGTCTTTACGTACGAGAGCTAAGCTTCCTGTGACCTGAAAAGAGAGAGAGAGAGCGAGAGGGAGAGGAGGAAAGAAACAACATTCAAAGGAAGTCACGTGTCTGGTTTTGCTGGCTGAACATCAAGCAATAATGACTATGATAAACAACCCGTTATGAAAGAGTTACAAAAGGTGAGATACAGTCACTTAAAGGTTTTCTTAAGTGACGAAGGTATCACTAAGTTTGGGATTATGTTAATACGTGTGATAGCAATAACTTTTTTGAATGAGGGTTACAGATTTAGCAGAAGCAAATCTTACACGTGACCATAATGAAAAGAAGGATGAACACACATGTATTTAAGAAGTTGCACAAAGGTAAAATTTCTACCCCGAATACATTTAAACACCCACTTATAATCATACACACTCATTATGAGCGTCATGCAAAGTTAATAAAAATAACGCGAAGACATAGTTGCCTAGTGAGAAAGTAAGTCGGTAGGTGAGATAGGCAGTCAATTTGTGAAAAATCCAGTGAGTGAATGCGAGAGTAAGCAAGTAAGTACATATTGCTCTTTCTGGCCGATATTTTTACGAGAGAGACCTGTATTGAACCAATAAACTGTATGTAAATACTATGGAAAAGGAAAAATTAAAGTTGTTGCCATGACTACAGTTACCGCCTTCACACTGAGCGCCCATTTGCTATTACTTACATTTTAAAAAACAAAGTAAAAATATCAGTTTCGAATTTATGTTGTATGAATTTTTCAAATTCTTTCATTTACAGATTATCTTGAATATTCTCCACATGTCCAGCAGAGAGCCATAAAGGAATTGGAAATTATTCTCGTCATCAAAGAAAAAAAAGTGCAAATCATTGATGGCTTCCGTCCGAGTTATGCAAAACGCCAAATCTTAACAAAGCTGAATTATAAATATTCTGCCGATGAAATACCGATTTATCCATGATATTGTTCGTGTAGATAAAACAAACTTCACAAGAATTGTAAGAACAGATAAGATTGTTTTAACTTGTCAACAAAAGAAAAGTAAAGAAAAATAACCACAAATATGCACAGTCAAAGTAAATTGTCTAAAACAAAATCCGGAGTGTTTTGGAATGTGCTTTGTTGCGTCTTAACATGTTTTAAAGACTTATATTTCTAGGATGCACAATTTTCTGAAAAGGTATCACTGGCGGAAGGTATAAGATTATAGAATAAAAATAATAAACAGATATACAGACAATACATTTAATGTTTCAGCAATCTTGAATTCTGCGCTAATTTGTTACTCCGCCAATACAGCAAAAATTAAACCACCTCTAAATGTATGCAATATACAGTTCTGCATGGTTCAAGTATGGAGATAATTAATTAAAGTGGCATGTACAGCTTTAACAATGACGTATAGCAAATACAGACCAAATATAGATTTTTCGACCTGAAATACCTGTGAATCCAGATGATCTCCCTGAATATGACTCCTAACCCGTCTAATAGCTCTTGGCATACGTAAATGCTACTAGTAATAGTATCTTGTTGAGGAACAGCTGTTATCTCACTCAGATCTTTTAAAAGGGCAAGAAAAAAACGGAGTATACAACTTAGGTGCTACAATAGATAACACAAGCAGAAAGACAGAGAAACAAAAGGACGGATACATAGACGAGACTCTGTCTAAGTTTTACTCTAATTTTGATACTTGATGTATTGTAGTGTACATGTTATATGACTACATTTTTTCTTTCATTTTCATCCATATTCAAAATTTCTCACTCATTGAAATATATCTGTCTATTTATCTATATCTATATATCTATTCATCCATCTATCTATCGACCGATCTGTCTGTCTATCTATCTATCTATCTATCTATCTATCTATCTATCACTCTTCTCAATGTTTATTTTGAAATCAATAACCATTCTAATTATGCTACCTTTAAAATATCTGGTTGGGAGAAACTGTGCCTAAGAAATCGTCAAACAGTGACTTAAATTTATATATGTACCTTAATACATTACTCTCCAATGGCATGGTCAATATTGCTTTTGATAATCGATTATAGAGTTTAACGTATTAAGTAAAACGACACTGAACGACTGCAAATTGATCATTTTTAACATTGCTTCGTTATCGACGTTTGTAAGAATATCTCCCCTTGTAGAATTTCTTCCACATCTAGGAGTTACAAATGACTTTACAGACACATACAAATGACTGTGCAGACACATACAAATGACTGTGCAGACACATACAAATGACTGTGCAGACACATACAAATGACTTTACAGACACATACAAATGACTTTACAGACACATACAAATGACTGTACAGACACATACAAATGACTGTGCAGACACATACAAATGACTGTGCAGACACATACAAATGACTGTGCAGACACATACAAATGACTTTACAGACACATACAAATGACTTTACAGACACATATATATGACTTTACAGACACGTACAAATGACTGTGCAGATACAGACAAATGACTGTGCAGACACATACAAATGACTGTACAGACACATATAAATGACTGTACAGACACATATAAATGACTGTACAGACACATATAAATGACTGTGCAGACACATACAAATGACTGTACAGACACATACAAATGACTGTACAGACACATACAAATGACTGTGCAGACACATATAAGTGACTGTGCAGACACATATAAATGACTGTGCAGACACATATAAATGACTGTGCAGACACATACAAATGACTGTGCAGACACATATAAATGACTGTGCAGACACATATAAATGACTGTACAGACACATATAAATGACTGTACAGACACATATAAATGACTGTGCAGACACATATAAATGACTGTACAGACACATATAAATGACTGTGCAGACACATACAAATGACTGTACAGAAACATACAAATGACTGTGCAGACACATACAAATGACTGTACAGAGACATACAAATGACTGTGCAGACACATACAAATGACTGTACAGACACATACAAATGACTTTACAGACACATACAAATGACTTTACAGACACATACAAATGACTTTACAGACACATACAAATGACTGTGCAGACACATACAAATGACTGTGCAGACACATACAAATGACTGTGCAGACACATACAAATGACTTTACAGACACATACAAATGACTGTACAGACACATACAAATGACTGTGCAGACACATACAAATGACTGTACAGACACATACAAATGACTGTGCAGACACATACAAATGACAGTACAGACACATACAAATGACTGTGCAGACACATACAAATGACTGTACAGACACATACAAATGACTGTGCAGACACATATAAATGACTGTACAGACACATATAAATGACTGTACAGACACATATAAATGACTGTACAGACACATATAAATGACTGTACAGACACATATAAATGACTGTACGGACACATATAAATGACTGTACAGACACATATAAATGACTGTACAGACACATACAAATGACTGTACAGACACATACAAATGACTGTACAGACACATACAAATGACTGTACAGACACATACAAATGACTGTACAGACACATACAAATGACTGTACAGACACATACAAATGACTGTACAGACACATACAAATGACTGTACAGACACATACAAATGACTGTACAGACACATACAAATGACTGTACAGACACATACAAATGAATTTACAGACACATACAAATGACTGTACAGACACATACAAATGAATGTACAGACACATACAAATGACTGTACAGACACATACAAATGACTGTACAGACACATACAAATGACTTTACAGACACATATAAATGACTTTACAGACACATATAAATGACTGTACAGACACATATAAATGACTGTGCAGACACATACAAATGACTGTGCAGACACATATAAATGACTGTGCAGACACATACAAATGACTGTACAGACACATACAAATGACTGTACAGACACATACAAATGACTGTACAGACACATATAAATGAGTGTACAGACACATATAAATGACTGTGCAGACATATACAAATGACTGTACAGACACATACAAATGACTTTACAGACACATACAAATGACTGTGCAGACACATATAAATGACTGTACAGACACATATAAATGACTGTGCAGACACATACAAATGACTGTACAGACACATACAAATGACTGTACAGACACATACAAATGACTGTACAGACACATATAAATGACTGTACAGACACATATAAATGACTGTGCAGACATATACAAATGACTGTACAGACACATACAAATGACTTTACAGACACATACAAATGACTGTGCAGACACATATAAATGACTGTACAGACACATACAAATGACTGTGCAGACACATACAAATGGCTGTGCAGACACATACAAATGACTGTACAGACACATACAAATGACTGTACAGACACATACAAATGACTGTACAGACACATACAAATGACTGTACAGACACATATAAATGACTGTGCAGACACATACAAATGACTGTGCAGACACATACAAATGACTGTGCAGACACATACAAATGACTGTGCAGACACATACAAATGACTGTGCAGACACATACAAATGACTGTACAGACACATACAAATGACTGTACAGACACATACAAAGGACTGTACAGACACATACAAATGACTGTACAGACACATACAAATGACTGTACAGACACATATAAATGACTGTACAGACACATACAAATGACTGTACAGACACATATAAATGACTGTACAGACACATACAAATGACTGTACAGACACATACAAATGACTGTACAGACACATACAAATGACTGTACAGACACATACAAATGACTGTACAGACACATACAAATGAATGTACAGACACATACAAATGACTGTACAGACACATACAAATGACTGTACAGACACATACAAATGACTTTACAGACACATATAAATGACTTTACAGACACATATAAATGACTGTACAGACACATATAAATGACTGTGCAGACACATACAAATGACTGTGCAGACACATATAAATGACTGTGCAGACACATACAAATGACTGTACAGACACATACAAATGACTGTACAGACACTTACAAATGACTGTACAGTCACATACAAATGACTGTGCAGACACATATAAATGACTGTACAGACACATATAAATGACTGTGCAGACACATACAAATGACTGTACAGACACATACAAATGACTTTACAGACACATACAAATGACTGTGCAGACACATATAAATGACTGTACAGACACATACAAATGACTGTGCAGACACATACAAATGGCTGTGCAGACACATACAAATGACTGTACAGACACATACAAATGACTGTACAGACACATACAAATGACTGTACAGACACATACAAATGACTGTACAGACACATACAAATGACTGTACAGACACATACAAATGACTGTGCAGACACATACAAATGACTGTGCAGACACATACAAATGACTGTGCAGACACATACAAATGACTGTGCAGACACATACAAATGACTGTACAGACACATACGAATGACTGTACAGACACATGCAAATGACTGTAAAGACACATACAAATGACTGTACAGACACATACAAATGACTGTACAGACACATAAAAATGACTTTACAGACACGTATAAATGACTGTACAGACACATACAAATGACTGTACAGACACATACAAATGACTGTACAGACACATACAAATGACTGTACAGAGACATACAAATGACTGTACAGACACATACAAATGACTGTACAGACACATACAAATGACTGTACAGACACATACAAATGACTGTACAGACACATACAAATGACTGTACAGACACATACAAATGACTGTGCAGACACATACAAATGACTGTACAGACACATACAAATGACTGTACAGACACATACAAATGACTGTACAGACACATACAAATGACTGTACAGACACATACAAATGACTGTACAGACACATATAAATGACTGTACAGACACATATAAATGACTGTACAGACACATATAAATGACTGTGCAGACACATATAAATGACTGTATCAGGTATTAAACTGAAAATTACAAAAAGAAGACTAGCGTTAGATTTCTAGACATTTTAACCAATGGTAATATTTAGATATAACTATGTAACTCAGCGGCAGACAAATCATATCCACCTTTAAGGTACCTTTTTTCGATAATTTAATATCCACCTTTAAGGTACCTTTTTTCGATAATTTAATATCCACCTTTAAGGTACCTTTTTTCGATAATTTAATACCCTCACCTTTAAACATGTTTCTCCACCACAGATCAGGTCAATTCAGTTAAATTCAGTTTAATTTAATTCAATTTCTTCTCTTAAGCTAAGAACACTTCTGGTGGTAATATCATTTTTATTGGGCTGGAATTATATCCTGGTTTCAACCGGAGTAAACACCACTCATTACTTACATGTATTTTATGCTAGGCAATGAATTACTGGATTTTCTGAGTAAAATAATTGTGATATTTCGCTGCAGTGAAAAAATATCACATATTTTCACTGGCCGTCAATAAACATTGATAACATTATAATTAAGAAATTAAGAAATTTTAATAAGACACTTGCGTGGTATAATGATTAAGATGGCTGCTTTGCATCCGGGCGAACCGGGTGCAAATCCATTAAAAAACAAATATTTTTTTCTTTCATTTTCTTTTATCTGCGGTTTTACCTTGAATTGGGAAGGTGCATTATGTAACTACTGATATTGTATGTTCAAATATACACACAACAGAGAAGAACATAAATGGTAAACTGCTGACATCGCGCTGGATGCAGTAAGAAATCAGATACTTCAGTTTGTTATACAAATTGCTAGACAATACGCTTGAGCATAAAATAAAAAGAATATTTACTTGCTCCGAGTGAATAACGGATACAATTCATCTCGTGGGTGAAAAACTTAAGTATTTTCGCCACTCGTGAAAATACTGAGTTTTCACCCACTCAATGAAATATATCCGTTATACACTCGTTTCAAGCAAATATCCTCTCTATACTAACTATACATTTTAAGAAATGTGAAACTAATGTATGTATACAAGATAAAAAAATTAAACGTGCAACTAAATTAAGCAGTTATACAGAAAGAAAGAAAGAAAATATAGAAGATTTCAGTCAACTTACGCATTCTACCTGAAATCATCTATGGTAAAGCCGGAACACACTGATTGACTGACGCTGTGTTTCAAATAAACGTGTTGAGTGGTTATTGAACGGAGCAAGACTGCAACTTAATCTCTGTTTCAGTAGCTTCACTATCCGCATGTACTCGCCTACAAAATCTACAGCCTGCTGCATGAATTAGGCATTTGGTGAATAAAGTATATTGTAATGGAAAATAATCCAATCAAACGTTCTTTATCCGTCTCTCAGGAGGGAAAGGTTCGAATCCTCAAGGAGGTGTGTAACGCGTAATAGGATATTAGGACATCTGTTTCAATTGTATGAAATGTCAGTACTTGTGATTTAAGAGATGCCATATTCAAGGAATATCACCTTCAATTCTATTTATTGAAACTGATTGATTCAAATTACAGTTTCTTTCATACACTATGGTTTTCTATGGATTAATCCCGCAGGTTGTGTATCTCCGTTGCAATGCATTCACATAGTTTTTTTTTTACTAATTAAAAATAATTTACGATTAGAGAATTTGGATTCGAGGAAAAATCAAACGAGTAAAATGCATGCATAAACAATATTTCTTAATATTGGTCATACGGGCGGGGGGAGGTGGATACTGTAATTTGGGTGGATTCTGTTTATTTACAGACTTTAAATGCAATCTCTTCAGAGACTATTGGTACTAGAATATTATAAAATAGTCGCCTGTTTCTGCAGTAATTAGTAAAATAAAACTTTATTTTATTATTTGGTACGATTACAAGTATCGTCTATATTAGTTGATAATAATCTTGTAACCCTTTGAGAATTATCCCACTCAGGGTCCTGGCTGTTAAATTGAAACATATTATCCCATAATAAATGAGTTCATCACGTGTGTGGGCTCTTTAATACTGAATTAAATGAAACGCAATTGTCAATACATAGCTCAGAAGTATTGTAAATGAATTTTAGTCGGGTTTCATGTCAATACATAGCCCAGAAGTGTTGTAAATGGTCTGTGGTCGGGTTTCGTGGCGGTCACTTGGTGCATATTTCAGCTCCATATATATTGTATCTGACCGCACGTAATCACGAGTTTGTGGAAATTTTTATTTTTATTTGCACTCTGACACCGAAATTATGTATTCTTCACAATGTAAAGCAATAGGTGCAGATATTTACTGCTTTCTGCGTGTAATAATAAATGCCATTATCACCCCACCCCCGAGATTTCTTTTACCAAGAAAATTGTCCCATATCCCACATTTGTTCAAACGTATTGAAATAACATCGAAACTAATTAACAGTTTTCTCGTAAGCTTTGCGAGTCCTCGCTTTTTCATATCTTTGGCAATTACTATAATATTTGACTGAAGGTCTGCCTCTGTCAGTTTGCCACTGGTTGCAAAGATTGGCAACGTGGGAAATTTCCTTTAAATTAATACAGTACTATACATTATTTGTTGTTGAAACCTATTCTACCTTTGAAATTTTGATGAATATAGACTGATTCAGGATTATATTCGCTTAAATGTCTGATATTTCACTCCCTGGTTTTGTTGAAAATAATTTTTTCAATACTTTTGACATCAGCCTTTTTGTACAAAACGTTCATGCTTCATTTATTGGATGTATAGTTCCAGTGTAATATACCCTAATATATATCAACCATTCATGCTGGAAACAGTTTCAGATCAGTCATTTCAACGTAATAAGCCATGATATAAGAATCACACCGGGAAAGTTAAAGGAAGCTCAAAATGTTCTTTTCAAATAACAATAATGATAATAAATAATAATTTAAGACTTGTTTTTTTTATCTATTAATAATGACGACAATGTAAGGGGATGACTAACATGTAACGTACAAAATTGACGACATTGGACGCAAGGGTTAACCCCCAAAAATTCGATGGTGCCTAAGCGACGAATGTCACACCAATATAATTTAAAATTGTTTAAAAGGGGATTCAAAATGGACATAACCTTCAAGGCATAAAAAGGTGAAACAGTTTATTCAGCGCTAAAAAAACCCAACCCCATGTAATGCCTACTGAAAGGTACAAGATGAAACGTGAATAGATATGCAAGCAGGCAAGCAGTAGTTTTATTGACGATAATTTCAAGATAGTCTAGTCGTTTTATAATGATCACTGTCTGCTTCAGAGACATATTACTTGCACATCGTCCATTTTTGTGGTGAATTAGAGTCATCTCTCTCTCTGTCTGTCTGTCTGTCTGTCTCTCTCTCTCTCTCAAATGTATGCCCACAGTATTTATATCAATTCACAAGAAATATATTTCTGGTTGTATGATAAATATTACTAAGTACTATCACGTGAATAATCTTTGTAAATGGCAGTTGACAAGTTGACAGTGTATTTTGTTGTTGTTGTTGTTGTTATTGTTGTTTTAAATAATGTAGGAACCGTGGGCATGTACCTTGCTGAGAAGAAACTTTCGTGCACTTGAACTTAGGAACGGTTATATCTTAATGACTGCTGTTAAAAATTCATGCTGGTTCTCTTCTAAATGAGCAGATAACAGTGATGATGATTCTGATGATGATAATGATGATGATAGTTAAAGATTAGTAGACAAATCATTTTTATTTTGGGCAAACTAAATATCGAAGTTGTTGGCTGAAAATATATGCTCCTTAAATCTCTGATACAAAAACGGCATTTGTATGGATAGTCTCTGTTTTATATCTCTACTTCCATTAATACCCCTCCCCCACTCCCACCCCGACGAGCTCAGGGATGTAGATTAGGTCTGATGCGCCCACTTCATGTTGTAAGAGGCGACTAATGGAGGCAGGGGCTGCAGTGGCTCAGTGGTCAGCGTGGTGGACATGCGAGCGGAAGGGTGCGGGTTCGAATCTTACCATCAAATAAGGCTACTTTTGTGTGTCCTTGGGTAACTGCTTCAATTGCCTCCGCACCAAATAACCTGTATGTGTTGCTCTGCCGAAAAACACCCAACACCAAGCCAATAATAAACGCATGGCAAATAGAAATACCATACATATATGATCTTACATGAGTTCTGATTTCAAATGAAATTTATCACACCGAAGAATAGTAAAGAGAGATAATTTTGAAATACATTCGGATGTACCTCGTTCATTACGCCTTTTGTCTTTCATAACGACATTACGTTTTATTTGTGACGTTATAAGGTGTTATTATACATGTTACACATAGGAAAATTATGATATGCTAATATTAAACTGATTAACACAATAGTAATTTCATAAATCAAGAATATGATTGTTATGAGCTCTAATAGGAATACTTGTGGCTCAATTGTTATAATGCCAGACGACTCGTGACCAGTAAGGTGCGGTTTCCATTCCTATCATCTAATCAGTCTGGACTGGTTGCTGTGGTGTATCCCTGCAACACACATGCAGATTCAATCTTAAACCATGGACGACAACATCACCCTGCACCATGCTGAGAGGGAAATGATTGTACTTGCATAATGAATGATTTTCAGACTCACATAGAAAATATATTCAGCAGATTTTGATATTGATTATTTTCATTATATTAGTATCTGCAAGTAATGATAATGACTAGTACTCTAATAAGATTTCTCCACGCTCCGAAAAAGTAGATCTTCGATGGGAGTAGAAGACAAGATAAAGGGAACGTCGTTACTCAGGTATTTCAAGCATGATTAGAATGTTTTTCTACATGAGAAAACCCATATATGGAAATATTAAGGGTCTCGCTATATGATCAATTTATGTTTCTATTAATTATTAATTGGCATATGTAATGGTATTGATTTAGGTATCCAAGTGTGTTTCTGGTAATAAGCGACTTTATTGTTGTTAACAAACATACAGTTTCTGATTTAAACCAACGCCCCCCCCCCAAAAAAAAAGAATAATTATTCATATTTATTTTCCTGAGCATTGCAATATACATACATACATATATATATATATATATATATATATATATATATATATATATATATATATATATATATATATATATATATATATATATATATATATACATCTGACAGCAAACTGTATAAAATCAGAAAGTTCCTGTTTACTTCATTTGAAAATATTGACCCCCCTCCCCTCTCCGGCCAGGTAGGTCATTAAGCAAATAATCCAACGCACGGCCTATCTAACTGAAATAAAGGTTTAAGGTCTTCTTCTGGTCCGAATAGTACTAGATAGTCTCGTTCAACCAGACTCTCGCGTGACCCCAATAGATCTACGCCAAGCGCGGTAATGTTCTTAACAACTTATTGCTACCGATAGGTGTCGCTTGTCTGCTTGTAGCACGGTTTTTACGGTCAGCAAGACTTTTTTTGTTTGCCAAAGTCAAAAAAAAAAAAAAAAAAAAAAAAAAAAGCAACAAAACCCAAACTTGTTATATATTTACATGATCTGTTTACTGAGTCGAAAAATATAAATAAAAGTGAAAGTATTGTTGTACACATTTATACTCGATCAGAGTGACATGGGCGTCTGGCCTTTCAGTGGAATATTCATTGTATTAGTCCAATAAATCAGCCCCCCCCCCCCCATCTGTGTTGATACTGATGGACTATTTGTGGGTCTGATATCATCTATTCATAAAATTGAGGAATCGTTTGCAGACAAATCTGTCCGCAACATATCGGTGTACATTTTAGACATTTACTGTCATTTCTTGCATATCTTGAGCTACCGTCGGTTAAAGGGTCCTTTTGCTGATATGTACAGAATATTTCCGGATCAAATCTTATGTTTGACGACTTGTAAATCCATGTGGAATAACACAACCCTATGTCCTGTGGCCACTTGGAATTTCGTGGCCAGATATGGCTGTTACCAAATACCGGTAAGTGTCTAAACTGCACACGGGCGCGTTCCGGAAAGATCTGTATGCATCAAAATTGCACATTTTAATGAGCAGGTGACATGAGATCAACAAATTGTCCATCCGTATCAATATAGATTTGGGGGGATGATTTATTGGACAATCATTGTAGCAAGACCACTTGAGCAGAACGTATTGCTGTGCATGCATCAGACATGTATGCTATCCCGTTCACATCACGCACAGTGCATTTACAGAACTATACCTTTCTCCGAGGACTTTATGTAAGTCTCATCTCCCTCTGAAGCTGCCTGGGCCCAAATTAATAATATAACTAGTTTGTCGACCAAGCAGAGGCTTAACCATATATTGGGTAATTCTTGGTTTCAGCGTTACAATCGTTTGATTAGGCCTTTGCCAAGCATTTGCTGGGCGTAGATCTCTGAGAGTCACGGTAGAATCAAGATGAACGAGACTAGAATAATGGAGGTTCAATACTAAACTGGTACACTGCCACACTATACCATTGCTACCAATAACAACATTACAGATGGTCTGGATTCCAGGCTAATTCAACATGAAAATACATTCGCCTAAACCACTTATAAGACGTAGAGAAGAATCCTTTGGAAAACATTTGATTTTATATAAAAGTCTTAACTTAATATATTGATGAAAATTAGAATAAAAAACAGTCTTGGACCAATAGCTAAACTTGTTTGCGAAGATGATTGATGCATCAAAAGTCGATCATGTGTTAATTAACTGTGCATAATTCAAACTTGAAAAGGCTAATGTAGTCTGCAGTAACTGTGAAGGTGATCTCTGTGTGTCGTTGGAGTGACATTTTGAAAAACCTGCAGATCGCCGAGTCTGAAATTCTGTATTAGTTTTAAAGACAAAACTGGGACTGAAACTGCTATGGGTATAGTAATCATCACGCTAACCTGCAAGATATCGCTATGTCATGCCCCATCTCTCTCTCTCTCTCTCTCTCTCTCTCTCTCTCTCTCTCTCTCTCTCTCATGTATGGAAATAGCTGTGATGATCTGAAACATGATCTACGTTAACATGGCTCATAATCGCCCTTTATTATGTTGCAATCAATTTACATATCATCCTAACAAGAGAAACAATTTACTTCATCTATGGCGGTCTAATTCATCATAGAAATGATATACGAAGTTTGTTCCCATGTCATTATTGCATTGATATTTCAATTAGTCTTTCATATTTCTCTAAGAGAACCGTATTCGGTGCACGTAGCAACTTGAAGAGACCTAGTATTGCCAAGAGAACACACAACGTGTAAAATCAATATATTTAAATGTTGCCAGCGTTATATTTCTCTTCTTAGATAAAGGTTTCTAATCTATTCTTACACTGGATATGACTTTTATTTGAGTTATGCCATGCGCGTGGGATAATTTCTTTTCTTTCATGTATGGTCAGTAACTATGAATTCTGCCATGTGCACGGGAAATAGTTCATATCAGCAGTATCTTCTTTCCCCCATCCCAAACCAAAATAATAATTTTAGAAGAAAAAAAACAAACAAATTCATCGTTGATCAGAAAGTACCTGTTCAAAACTTCATGATGAAATCTATAGAGCATCAGTAAATGTGTGTGCACTTAGCATAAGATTCCAGTCAATTGAAAAGGTTCTATTCTCGCCTGTATCGGTGGGACCTGATTGGTGTTAAATGGTTCTAGAAATTAAGACACTAGTCTTTGAACTTTGCCCTCAATTTCTCATGCTTGAGAATATTTCATCAAGAAAAAGTAACCAGTAACAAAAGCCTTGCATAATTTATAAGGTAAACACCAAGAGTAAACTTCAATGTATTTACCAGACATAATAAGATAAATGATTTTTCCCAGCTACTTCAGCTTCCTGTACTGAATCAGTTAGATGGACCCGCTATCAAAAATACTAAACTTAATAAGAATATTGAAATCATCGTCTATATTTGTGTAGCATGGCAATCAAACTTGTTGCTTCACAAACACAGAAAGACGAAGATGCACAAGAGTTAGGAGAGCGAAAAAGCTGAAGATATTCAAAATCATATGATTGGAATTATAGCGGAGAACAGAGAAAAATAATGATAATCAAAAGCTGCTGATAGAAATGATAAAAAATGAAAGGAGACAGACGAGGGTATATGTCATATAGGTCATATCTCAATTGATGTAAGAACAATTTATGATAATGAACAAACGGATTTCAGATTTAAGACATTAACAAGTAGTATTCCTTATTCTTGTCCTGCAACTCAGTTTAACTCTCGGGACAAACGAGACATTGCACATATATTTAAAGAATATCCATTATACTCAAACTGACCAACACTCACACCTACTAACCAATACGCCGTTTTACTGATCATCACTCAATTAACTACTGACCAACACTTACACTTACTAACCAATATGCCGTTTGAGTGACCAACACCCAGTCATCTACTAACCAGCATCTTTTACTAACCAATGGACTGTTTGACTGACCAACACCTACTCATCTATTAACCAGTACGTAGTTTGACTGACCAAAACTTACATCTACTAACCAATACGCCGTTTGACTGACCATCACCCAGTCGTCTACTGACCAACACCCACCTCCACTGACCGACAACCATACCTATTCACCAATACAAAGTGTTACTGACCAGCACCCACATCTACTAACAAACACCCACACCTTCTAATGAATACAATCTTACAAACCAGCAGCCACACCAACAGACCAACATCCACGCCTACTAACCAATACAGTCTAACTGACCATCAACCACACATGCCAAACAGAGGAAGGGAAGTCCCTTGGATATAATGCTGATTAGTGGCTACATATATTTATACGAGATTTGTATGTCAGCATTACCTATATCTCACATTATGTTGGCGGTAAATTTGCGTATATTTTACTGCGGTTATAAATAGCTATAATCAAGGGAACCAACTCATAACTAATATGGACGTGACTAAAAACACAATGTTAAAATTGCGAAATTGAAACTGAGATTAGCAGAGACTACAAAAAAAAAAAAAAAAACAACAACAAAAACCAAAAAAAAAAAAAACGGAACATTAGAAAATGGCCTAGACTAAAAGTGGTACTCAAATTCTAAACCTTTCAAGGACTTTAGCAGATTTTGAAAAAATAGGGAAAATGTAGAAGGTTATGGTTGAGACACAAAGTAGTACTAAAATTCCGAATCTATCGTAGACTTTTGTAGAGACTGAAAAAATAATAAATACACATAATTACAATCCAACACCCACCCTTAGAAACAAAACAGATGACGAAATGGGGATAGTTGAGGGTGACTCACACCTACTTATAGACAAACACGCACACACCCTTACTATCCATCGCCCGCACACATGCATACAAACTCATTTGAAAGGTGACAAAGTGTATGTAGTTACAATAATCCATAATTAAATTTAAAGACAGGTTATTTGCTATCCAACAGCACACTCATACAAACTTATGTGAACGAGGATATAGATTATATAGTTAAGTAGTACTACTACACATACTTACAATGCAACGCACCTAATTTACTATCTGACACCTATACACTCACATACAAACTCATGTGAAATGGGATGCAAGATATTCAATGTTGTTAATACTCGTCCTTACAAACAATTGCATATTTTTTTTATCATCAACGCTCACCCTTACAAGCAAAACAGATAAGCGTAGAGAATGGATGCATGTGATGATTATTAACACACTTTTACACACATCAAATCGTAGATGACCTTAAAAAGATGAGCGCGTTGTACAAAACATCTTAGGCAAAGTTCAGAAGAAGTAAACTAGTTTTTTATCTGGCAATAATTGAGTAGCATCTCTTTTCTGAGAGATTTGCATTATTAGCATCTTTATAATATTAGATACACGCACACACACTTTTTAGAGGGTTTTTTCTTATTTGGCAATACTTGAGAAGTATATCTTTATTGAGAGATATGAATGTCCCTGAAAACGACAGTTGCTCTTGAAAAAGTCCACAAAAAATAGTCAACAGCTGCTGTCGTCGACGTCGTCCATGTTGTAATTGCTGCAGCTGATCATGATGATGGTTTGCTCCACGTCGAGTTGAATTTTATAGACAACTTGGGAAAGGTTCACAGGAATTTTAAAGATTGAAAACAGTGAGGAATAAACAGTAGCAAGACAAAATACATAAATACAAAACAAACGAAACGATGTAAGTTCGCGTGGCTCAAACAGAATGTATTACTGATGGGTGGTGGTATTGTTGTCTTAGGTCTGGTGTTGATGTTTACAAAGAGCACATTTGCTTATATTTTTTAAATCCGTCATACCTAATAGAACAGCCAAAACTAATTCCAAAAATACGAAATTTCAAGAGAGAAAAACAACATGATTAATACTATTTACCATGTAACATTGAACTCAGCTGTTCACTGTCTGTTACATCTTGCAATAGAAGAAGATGTTGAAGTTTACAATTGGTTCACCAGCTAAACATGATGTTGAATAAATCATAGAGCTGATTATTCCAGCTGCATTGTGCCAGTTTTCAATTGACTACTTGATAGCACACGCGATTCAACCAGTCAGAATAATTTAGTAATTAAATAACTCATGTACGAGTACCAGTATACCTAAAATAATTACACTTCAATGTTAAAGAGAAAACCAAATAAAACTGATACATTTTAAACTCCACTGAACCATAAAAAATCCTGAATTAAGAATAATTTGGTTATAGAGATCGATCATTACATACTAATTATAAACGCATGAAAAGAAACCTAAATCATTTTGTGCTGGGTTGTGGTAGCATAACTATGACTTCAGGTTGGGATCGGTGTAGCAGCTGCAGAATTAGGAGTCGCAGGAATAGCAAAAGGATTTGGAATCCATCTGACTTTTAGCTGGTTTGGTGCAACTTTAATGTCTTTTGTGGTTCTTTTTTTGCAACATATTTTAAAGAAAGTTAGATATACAGCAAGCCTTAAGACAAGATGAAATTTGTAACCCCTACCATTTGTAAGTTAAACAGTATCGATGCTATGGTGAGTAGGGCAAAAAGCAATAATGAAATTAATCTTGAGGAATTTAATATAATAGTTACCGAGTGTAATAGATACATGGAAATTAAGAATACAACCAAGGGGAAAATACACAACACAGAAAATCAATATATTTAAGAGCTTAAACTACTTTTTAGAAGAGGGAAGAAAAAAAGAGAAATAGATTTTGGAGAAGCTTGATACAAACAGGAAATCCATAATCGTTATAACAACGGATACAAATTAAAGAGAAATGCGTCAGCTCCTGACTGTTTAAATTTTTCCAATACAAATGGAACGCCATATTGCCAAAGAGGATTACCTTATTAGAAAATCCATTTGACCATTCCTATTGATAACACAAACGGCAAACTACCCATTTAGTTCTTGACATTGGAAACGGAAAGTCAGAGTTTATCTTATGCCATAGGTGTTAAAAGGGAATTTAATTCATATCGGATAAAAGAATCACGGACATAATATCGAGAAACGAACTGAACTTTAATTATGGGGGAATCATTAAAAGATCTTACAACCAATTTGGCATTAGATAAATCAAACCCGAAGCAATAACAAAATAGCGTTTTCACAAAATGGTAACATCCGCAGTTAAAATTGGCGGTGCAATAGCTAACGGTCAAGAATTCACAGTAAATATTTCCAATAAACTTAGAAACAACATATTCAATTATGTCAACGACAAGAACGAAACAAGTGCAGTTTTTATACATGTCGAGTGCTTGAAACACATTTTATAACTTGTTGTCACTCTGAGAATATACACTAAGTGCACACGACTTTAAATTTGTTCGGATTCAGTGGCCAGAGATCTATACAGATAGCTACCAAAATCGATACATTTTTGGGGTTTGCAAAGCCTAACATTTATACATTTTCTTTGATAAAAAGTCTCCACCAAAATTACACTAATTCTTAAAATCTAATTTATGTTTACTTGCCAGACATGTGACTTTGTTTCATACAAAATAAATAATCATTACGAGCAATTAAAAATTGTACCATCAACATATGAAAGATGAAGACGGAAAATAATCATATTTTCACGATATACTTGTAATATATGTTTTCTTCATGTTAAGTAAATGGGAGAGATATCTTAATGAGGCCGATCCTAGTTATGAAAAAAAACAAACATAGAGAAAACGGAAAATAGACATAACACTAGGTCAATAAATAAACAATGACTTCAAATTTAATAACAATCGCATCACGAATCTAAGTGAGCCATTGAAATCAACTGAAGCATCTATAAGACAGTTTATACAAAGACGTGTTGATACTAAATTATGTGAACCCTGGAAGATAATAATTTGAAAGATATTAAAAAATGTCGAGAATACGTTGACAGCTTAATATCTGCTACTGGACAAAGTGGTATTGAAAGAGCTAACAAAAATTCAAGAGTTGCAAAAGCAGAACGACGACAAGAGAAAAAAAGAGTTTAGACGCACAGACCGTTTCTAAACAGAGATTTATTAATATAGCTTAAGTCGTACGAGCCTTGCAAACAGCAAGGGAAATGCTCAATATACAGCACTGAACAAACGAAAAAAAAAAATCTCTGTAAGGCTATGGCACTTCACACCCAATTTAAACATTTACAGTAAAACTGGAATACTAAAATGCAGCAAGAGGATGAAGATATTAAAAAAAACAATTAACGATTTTGTCGCCAGTTATGCAAACTTGAATAATATGATAACTGCTAACACTCATAATCATCACGAGTCAATAAATAATTGATCCGTTTGTAATTAAGTTTTCTATTCTTCAAACAATGCCATGATATAATAGAATATTACTGAGGCAACGAAATGTAATAAAAATAGAATCCGATTTTAACCTCGACTACATTTCTAAAGCGCAAAAATAGAACTATATAGGACGTCAATAAAATATACGATATACCGAGGAAGGTAAAGATCAATGATTTAATAAAAAAAATATTGGTCTTCTCTTGAGGGTATATACATTTGGTGATAATGTTTGTTGTTGTTGTTTTGTAAATCAGATACGGTAACCAAACCATAAACTGTCTCCACCTTTTGGCAAGATATTTTCCATGTATGATTTCTGCACCCCTAAACAAAACTCATCTAAGACAACACAACGTCATAACTTAAACCACAGATAATTAATATTGGAGGAATACAAATTGGAGGAGCTTCTTTATTACATCGAGAGTAACAGCAAGACAAATTCTGATACATACTTTACGACAGCTAGATACTAACCCTGTTATCAATACACACGCCGAACTTTTATCGACATCAAAAGTTTGTATTTGAAAGAACATCTTAACATGATTGTATGTGGTGTTACAAACTGCGTAAAGACAATGTTTGAAATAAATTTGATTTGAAACCGAAAATAAGAACTTTTTGGACTATGTTGTCATAACCTGTCCAACCTTTATGTACAACAAGACTAACATCAGAAACTGGCTTTTTATAAACAAGGAAGTTGAAATAGATCCTGGAAGTAAATTAGACAAATTCTTTGAGATACTTGTTGGTGTTTTTCTGACAAACGATTGGGCTAACTTAGAGGATGCAAAAACAAAACAAAACAAATAATGTAACCAAGTTAGCATATAGTCATAGACAGTATGGAAAATCAAAATGTGATTGTACAAAGATTCCAAAAATATTACGCTGGTTTTGCTTGTCTTCTTTTCGAAAGATAAGAAAGCATTAAACAGTGTAATGGAAGAAAACAATGTAGTGTCTGATTCTGTGTGAGATAGTTGGAATTTTAAAACAGAACGGATGAAACGAAACAAGCTGCTTATTGGACTCCAATATGGCATTGGATTACAAGGTTATAGAGCAAACACATGGAAGTGTGTTTATGTTATCCACTAAATAGATTTTATTCCACAACTCTTCAAATTCATCCACTAAAATGTTTTATAATTCTATTTCAATGTTTGACGGCAGTTTATTGCCTTTTTGATAGGCTTTCTGTCTCATCTATCAGTTTCAAATTCATCCAGTTGACGCATTTTTATTTCTCCTAAGGATAAGATAAATCGAGTGAGGACATAGTACCAGATGATCCAAATGTTAGTTCGCAATACTTGCAATCCAAGAAGAAAGCTAACCACCTTGTCACAAACTGAATAGATGGAAACACCTTGAAGATTTAGAGTCTTATCAGACTTATTTGTTCTTAGTTCGTCATGAATTCTTGCTCAACACAAGGCTGGAATTGCATACATTGCCTTCATACTGTGCTTGTTGGTACTATACGTGTTAATTTCATCTTTTTGCTCCCTTTTATAACCTTTATTGTGCCGTATGAGATATTATTTATGTTGACTATAATACTTTTACTTGTATTCTCTGTAACAATTTTTACTTTGTGACTGCTTATTGAACTCATTTAGTAGCTACAGCCTATGACACTTATTACATGTTTCACTATCCATTTATTGTGATGATGTCATTTTTAATTTGTAGTAGTCATATTGTATTGTAGTGAGGTTGTCGATAAAGCAAATCTTTTCATCGTATGCAGAAAAAGCGACCTTATTTATTGTGATGAGATATCACTTATGATGGCAGCAATCCTATCAATTGATCTCTTGGCAATTTACATTTTGCTTGAAATGGCATTCCTTGTACATGCGAAATTTGAGATTCTTTCTGATTCACTAAAACCTTGCATATTTTCATTTCATCTTTGTCAGTTTTAAATGGAATGAGCCTACGGGCTTACTACTAAGAGCAAAACATTCCTGTATAGACACACTACATAATTTCATCCCTGAAAAGGTCGGCAACTTTAGTAATCTCTTGAGGAAGGCAAAATATATTATATTTCGTGTAATTATCCGTGTCATAAAACTGGACGCTATCATTTATGTAATCAATCTCTAGATGTATACATAAGATAATTACTTTTCCACATGAATCCTGCAAATTATTAGTGACTGAACTTACATGAACTGTTGCTATTAGATATTCTGTCATCCATACAGAGTGCCTGTTACGCTCTACTACAAACGGACACATTTTTAGGAAAAGCTCTTGGTTAAATATAGTAATACAGTCGCTTAAGTAGCGATTCTAACTCTCAACACAATCATAATAATGTCTGAAATCGATGGAGAGATTGGGCATTGATGAGTGTTGATTGCAAACCGAAATTAAGTGACAACCGGAATTTGGGTGCAACGTCTGGTACCAAACAAGACTGCGAGGTTGCCAAGGCCACAAATTCACGTTTGAATGCAGAAATTAACAAAACAAAGAACCAAAATGCATACAAGTAAACTCACAATCATTAAAATCTTTTGTTTAAAGATATTACGATAAAATAAGTCGGATGTGACCGCTCCGTTACATTTCTACAGAATCCTACCCCAACAATGTTTACTGTATTAATCCACGCAAGAAATGCGTTAACGAAAATAAAAATCTCATCATTTTTGCTTGAAAACGGTCATTAATTTGACAAAATACACAATTTGAAGCATTATTTGCACAAGCTATATTTGTAAAAGGTCTCTGTCCTGAAATTATTGTAAATTTCGGATGCAGTGATCCAGTCGCTAATCGCTGTTAATCACAATGGCACAAAATGTAGACAAAATCCATGCAAATCAACGGTTTTTGCCTCTATAAACATACAATAAAAAGAAAATCTACCTTTTTGAGTAGATATAAGGAAATATTTCACTCGTGAAGTGGAAAGATTTTGTATTATCACTCGTAGCTTAGCCATTCGTGACAATACAACGTTTCCCACTTCATCTCATTAGAATATTGTTGTTTCTTAGCCTATTGTGATGAAATTCGTACATCGAACACCTGGATAAATAACACTGTAAATCCTACATAAAATAGGTGTGGATAATTTAATCACATATTCTTCAAAAACCTACCAACAGCAAATCTGTATCCTGATCGCTGTTCTTGCAAATTAAAGCTCTTTCTGTTATTCGCAAAACATGTTCTAAAGGTGATGTTCCGTCTGTTGCCCTACCAAACAATTTGTGAGCTTCTAAAAGTCTTTTTCAAATTTATTGGTTGCTTTTCCATCTCAGAGTGATATTAAATTCAATGTAAACGTTTAACAATCATTTATGGTAGAAAATAACGAATCTATTTATCTGTGTTCATTTGAACATACACATTTAAATTTCAAAATACAAAATACCTTTTTCTTTGTTCTTTAACTTTTATAATAACTTGGACAGACGGGAGTTTTGTGCTCTTTTTTTCTCCTTTATGATTAATAACTTGGACACAATGGGTTTTTTGTGCCCTTTTTCTCCTTTATGTATTTCTTTTGTAATGGTAATAGATAAAATTATTGTTTTTCAGGCGCTAATGGATAGTCTTTGCAACAGTCGTGTATATATTTCTTGGTATTGCTCGTGGATAGTCTTTGAAACAGTCTTGTATATGTGTTGGTATTGCTAATGGATAGTCTTTGAAACAGTCGTGTATATGTGTTGGTATTGCTAATGGATAGTCTTTGAAACAGTCGTGTATATGTGTTGGTATCGCTCATGGATAGTCTTTGAAATAGTCGTGTTTATTTGTTGGTATCTCTAAATTTACTTCTAAAATACAATTGACACTTGCATCATCTTTCCAAGGCTTCAGTTTGCCGTTCTAACGTTATCTCCATCAGATGTAATTTTATCTTCATTATCGAGGCAGTATTCGTGATTTTTATTAAGTGTATTTAACCGGTATCATGCTAATTCCTCTAACTTCGTGATTCTATTATTAGGAGCATATCACAGTCTGTAAGTTACTTAATCCTACTTTACTTAATTTCAGACTCAGATCACGAGCTAGTTCCCGTGCACTGTAATAATGCGAAGTATCTAGTTTGTAATGATCCATGCAGACACTCGTAAACTCTTCAAAAATGTCACTAAACATTAGAGTATCTTTCTTGACATAGTAATCATATAGGACACCCTGACATTTTAATTTAAAATGTTTCGTGACATCTTTCAGATACTGGTAATCGTCGTCTGATATCATTAATCTTCTGAGACTGAAATAAGATGTCTTTATTGGTGGTAATTTTAGATTCGTCAACCTTTCAAAATGATCCATCTACTGGTGTATGTTAATGTCTTTTCTCAAATATTGGGTTCTGTGTTTTCAAAATATTTCAAGGTTTACGTAAATTTATCATGGTTGAGATTCTTTGCATGTTGTTCTAACAATTGTTGACTAATCCAAAAACTATCTAGAAACAATTGTTCCATGAACCTGAAACTTTTTAAACACAATTGTTCCATGAACCGGAAATTGTTCTAACAACTGTCCCATGAACCGGAAACTGTTCTAACAACTGTCCCATGAACCGGAAGCAATCTAGGGATATGATTGTCTTTACAAAAACTTTTTTATATCATCCATTTAAAACTGTATCGACTTTGAAACCTCTTGATCATAGTAATGTTTAACCAATGCATTAATACAAAGATGCCAATCAAATAAATTGTGGAGAAAGAGTGGTACATACGTTAAATGTATGTAATTCCATTTACACTCATTGTATGCAGGTTCTCTGCACTTACCAGTTAAATAACCGCGATCTCTTTCTTTATCATTATTACATTTGTCTATCACAAATATGACATATGTTTGTCAGGTTAAATTTGTTTCTGACTTTGCTTGCAAATATTTTCTTAGCAACGTTAATTCGTTTAAGTTCTTCATACTCAGTTTTTGCAAATTCTGCTAATTAACTTTTCAATGCAATCATTACCCCTTAAACTCTAGGCTTATAATCTGTGTATACTAATTTGATATGAACATATATGTTTGTAAATACAAGATCATTCATTAGTCTTAAAAGTAAGCTATTAAAAGTTCCAGTTGTCAACAATTTCTATATTAGTCTGTTATTTTTACCTCAAAATGATCAAATGTGAAATACCCATTTTAGTTTTTTTTTTGTTTGATCCATGAGTTCAAAATTACTTACACAGGTAAATGTTACTAAGCTACCATTAGCTTATCAGTCTTTAATGATTAATTAATATATAAATTAATCTAACTCAAATTTTATTTTTTCACTGGTCACGAAAAAAAAGTTTCTTATTGATTATATAGCGCTAAACAGATAGGTAATTACAATGTAAACTGTAGAGTACAGACAGGTAAGTCAGTATCACTTTGTCACAAAATTGGTCCACGTAACAAAAATGACACTTTTTTCAGTGGTGTCGGGAAAAAAGTACTTGTAGACTATGCAACACTGTAAAGATAGGTGATCAAATTACAGACCGGTAAACCAGTATTGAGTAGTTATGACAGTAGCTCATTTAGCTAAAGACAAATCTTATCTTCCAGATCTTTTGAAAACATTTCAGCCATAAAATAATTATCACCTTTCATAATAATAAGAATGCAATAAATGTATATATATATATATATATATATATATATATATATATATATATATATATATATATATATATATATATACACACACACACAATAAATGATATCTATAAATACACATTTATTAAAATGCCACATACATTTCTGCAAAATACTTACATTCTTCATCAGTATAATGGTGTGAGCAATGTACCAACCACTAATGAAAAACACTAACAAACATAGGTGAACAAAATAATAACATTTCACACAAGAATTTCCAGTTTTATCAATTCAGAAAGAATAAAGAGTAATTACATTACCAACAGATTGGTACATGTATATCTATTATCTTCCTTTGCCTAACAGTTGTAATTTGCTCTATGATATCACATATGTATAAACGCGTGTGTTTCAAACGTTTCCAGATAATACATAGACTAAATCAGGAAATATAACACTAACATTACACTATTCGAGATTACTAACAAGCTAATGTCAAGGAACAAATGTACACCACTTCCAACTACCTTCTCTCCAGTCGACCTTCAGGACCAGTTTGCGAATTTCTTCCGTGACAAAGTACAAACCATTAGAGATAAGCTTGACAACACAATTTCAATTGACTCGTCGTCGCCATACAGTTGCGATACAGAATTTCAGCGGCAACCGTTAGCAGCATTTGAACCGGTCTCTATGGATTTAGTACGTATAATCATGATGAAGAGTGCCCCAAAGTCATGTGAACTTGATCCGATTCCGACATCACTGCTGCTTGAGTGCTTAGATCCAATATTGCTTTCACTAACTGAAGTTATTAATACTTCTCTCTCATCCGGGGAATTCCCATTATCTTTCAGTTGATGCCACTAAAACACTTGTGTGTTCCTTAGTACTTTCAAGACTGGACTATTGTAACTCAATTCTATCTGGTTCGTCTCAGTATCTACTCCAGAAACTTCAAAAAGTTCAAAACACAGCTGCTCGGATCATTCTTAGAGTACCACGAACAGAGCACACCTCCCCCTGCTCTGTACCCTACACTGGCTACCCATTCGATCCAGAATCAAACACAAAATTTGTTCTCTGTGCTACGTTTCATTGACTGGCTCCAGTCCAACATACCTATCTCACCTCACCCATGTGTACACACCAGCAAGATACTTACGCTCCTCTTCCGACACTCGTATTCTCATTATTCCCACTATCAAATTGAAGTCATACGGACAACGTTCTTTTGCATACCAGGGCCCAGCAACGTGGAACGAATTGCCCACTGAACTTAGACACAAAGACACAGTGATCTCATTCAAGAGTGCTCTTAAAACTCACCTATTTTGACTGCAATAATAGACTTAAAGACTTAATAATGTTTCCTTACCTGAACTATTTTTTTAGCATGTTTTTGTTTTCTAATTTCATGGTGTTTGTTTTTCGTAATCATATCATTATATATGTTTTTAGGTGTTATCTAATGTTGTAAAGCGCTTAGAGCTTCTAAAGATTAGGCGCTATACAAAGTCCTCATTATTATTATTATTACTCTCCTCTGCTTTGGTTTATTGTTGATTCTTTCAAAGGCTTTTTCAGCACATTTTTTTTTGTTTCCCGCTGTCTTTTTTTTAAAAACGATTTTGAATGTCATCTACGATTAAGTTTTCGAAAATCTTCGTCATGCTATGTTTGTAAATGGGTATGACTTTTTGACTGTCATACAACACAAACAGTAGTAAGAAAGATGTTATTACCAGTTAGCCCATCTGCATATTATGTTTTATTTGTTATGGCGAAGCTCGGATGGCTGGAAATCATCACCTAACTCAGTGGTTCCCAACCCCGTGGGGGTCCGCGGGGTTATTCCAAGGGGTCCGCGAATTCAGATACCTTCGCAGCAAGTATTGCTCCTCCAGCCAGCTCTTGCTTTCTTCTGTTATCCCCGCCGTCGCGAGCAAGGCATGTTCGAATTTAGCGTGCCAAGCTGATAAATGTTTATACCCGCCACAACCTAAAGGTACAACTATTAGCATGTGGGGGTCCGTGTAATTTCTTCAGGCTAAAAAGGAGTCCTTATATTCAAAAAGTTTGTGAACCACTGACTTAACTTATTACAACCGGACAGAAATCATTTAGTTGACAAAATATATGTTTGATCTTTAATAACATTATTTGTCCAATAGTAATGAAACATTCCCGCCAACCTATTTATATATATATATATATATATATATATATATATATATATATATATATATATATATATATATATATATAGAGAGAGAGAGAGAGAGAGAGAGAGAGAGAGAGAGAGAGAGAGAGAGAATTACAAATATACACCAAACAGAGCGGAAAGTGCTATTCCTGGATTCTGCAGGAGAATGCTTGATAACATTAACATAACTTTTAATTTTTAAATACGAATAAATAATATTATCATACAGGTTAGAGAATTTTTAATTCGTACCCTACGGAGATTCGAACCCGGATCCGCGAGTTACGGCACCCAACACCTTGCATGTCGGCACCAACCCCTATATCATCACGACCATGCACAAATCCCAAAATTGATGCTACCGAGTCGGTGGTATAGGCATTCGTGTGTAGCAGACATACCCGCATGTCGACCCAGTAATTAATCCTCATCTAAGTACACAGACCATCTGGATTCCTACTACATAAATAAAGGTGTATGGAAGTTATTATATAGTATTACAAATATACACCAAGCAGAACGGAAAGTGCTATCCATATATATATATATATATATATATATATATATATATATATATATATATATAGAGAGAGAGAGAGAGAGAGAGAGAGAGAGAGAGAGATGCAAAATGGCATGCCTGTCGAAGACTAAATGAAACGTAATACTGGAAATACTGGAAAAAGTCCAACTGTTCATTTTTTCATTATGACATGATTGACAATGTTGCCAGAACAATAACATCAACATAAGGTTTAATAATCACTATTAAATATTAAGGATCTCCGCTTGATCCGGTTCCAATTTTTTTTTAAACTATCAATTTAACACACATCTGAGGAGGAAACCAGTCAAATATATATAATTAAACAACCAACTTAACCCACATCTGAGTAGAGTACTGACTAAATTGACCAGAATGAATAAATTAAATAAAAAAGAACAATTAGAGGACAAAAGAATACGTTGATATACACATATATATGCATGTACATAAGTAGACATGAATCGATTCAGTGGTGGATAAGGAGATGGATAGAGAGAAGAACGGAATCAATCGATTCAATGGTGGATATGGAGATGGATAGATGGAAGAATGGATAGATAATGGACACATAGATGGATATATGGATTGGTGAATGGGTGGGTGGATGTAAAAATGGATGTATAATTGATGGATGGATAAATATATGCATGTGTAGTTAACTAGATACCCAAACATGAGGCTACATGCAAAATATGAAAAAGGGCTATGAAAAAATATTTCCTAGTCCAAGGCAGTAAATATTGGAGAATTTAAAGTATTAACTTTGACTTCATGTGTAACCTGGATATATTTTTACATGCATTTTAATCCATTAAGTTTGACTTCGTGTGTAGCCTGGATATATTTTACATGCACTTGAATCCATTACCTTAGACTTCATGTGTAGCCAGGATATATTTTTACATGCATTTGAATCCATTAGGTTTGACTTCTTGTGTAGCCTGGATATAATTTACATGCATTTGAATCCATTACCTTAGACTTCATATGTAGCCTGGATATATTTTTACATGCATTTTAATCCATTACGTTTGACTTTATGTGTAGCCTGGATATATTTTTACATGCATTTTAATCCATTACGTTTGACTTTATGTGTAGCCTGGATATAATTTTACATGCATTTTAATCCATTACGTTTGACTTCATGTGTACCCTGGATATGTTTGTTCATGCATTTTAATCCATTACCGTTTGACTACCTGTGTACCCTGGATATATTTGTACATGTATTTTAATGCATCTGACATATAATGTGTGTTATTACTAGTACTTCTAAGTCCTACTTTTATTGTTCGATGTTTTAAATATTTTGTAGCAAATTCATCCGCAGAAGCGGATATCTTGACCAATGGAAAAGAGACATGTGACATTCACTTTTTGCAGTTACAAGTAGTTTGTGCAGAACTTAACAAAACATGATGCCACGAGCTCGCCTGAAAATTGATAAACAATAAAGGATTGTAGTTACCTAGAAACTGTAAAACAACCTCTTTTGGATGGAGTCTCTTCCCCTGCAACTAAATGTTTAAATTGGGGACATGTCGCGATGTTAGAGTAGTACACGTATCTGAAACATACTGAAGATGATAAAGACATGAAAAGTATGCATGTTTAATTTGTATGCATTGTAATTTTCAATACTGAAGATGATAAAGACATGAAAAGTATGCATGTTTAATTTGTATGCATTGTAATTTTCAATACTGAAGATGATAAAGACATGAAAAGTATGCATGTTTAATTTGTATGCATTGTAATTTTCAATCATTTTATTCCTTTCAATTATTTTATTTAGGTCAAGAAAACTCCAACATGTAGAAGTTTTACATCACGCCCAGAAAGCAAATGGAGTCTGGAGACTCAGCACGTGACCAAATGGGTCAAAGGGTAACACAGACAGCTTTGTTTCCTTTACTGCATACAAAAAATCAAATTAGATATAAATATTTTATGAAAATCAGTGCAGATGACAGATTTGGGGTTGTATTTCCATGACCACTAGAGATTAAGTTTTACGTCCATTTGTGATGGTGGGTTGAATTTGGGTATGAGCAAAGATTGTAAGCGAACAGAGTTAAATTGTCATTCGACTTTGCCATTAATTATAATTAACTTTTACACTTATTCAAAATGACAAGATTAGTATAATAAAGTATGTGGTTATGAGCATTGCAATAGTAAATATCTTAGAGAACGTAAAAGACGAATTCTTATGTGAAATATATTGTGAAAAAATTATTAAATCTGGCAGAGAGATTGATTACACCGGCGAAATAAATATAATTTTCCAATACGTACATTTACACATCATCCATCATTGGGAAATCTTGTTCCGCTCTGCCCTTTCCTTGTTATTGGAAGTCCCAAGATCGATGCATCGTGTGAAGATGAAGATCTGGTTGATGGAGGTGTCAGAAATCAGGTCTGAGATCACCATTAAAAAAATTACGGCCTTGTCGAACATTATTTTACAAATTCATTTAGCGTGAATGTTAACACAGTTCTGGCTACGGATAGTATGCATTGCTGGCGGCACAGGTGCATGCATATATAGGTCTTTCAAGAGAAGACCGGGGCACATTCTCACTCCTGTGCACATTGTCAGGGAAAGAGAAATTTGATATAAAATTGATTACAATTCATATTGCAGTAAAATATTTCGAATGCATTTTATGCAGCGGTCCCTTTGATCTCAGCAATTTGGAAGATATAAATATAGGCCGTTAATTGGAAACTTCCAGCCCATGAATATACTGGTAACTGTGATTCCTTCAAGTATGCGACGATTTAAATAAAATATGTTGTCACTGCGCTACTCTACCATTACCACTTCAGAATTCCTGACCCGTCCACCCCTCCCCGTCCTTTATGTGTTCTTGAATTTGTTATTATTTAAGACGTCTTGGTTTAATAACACATCTGCGCTCAACAATTACAAATATCCTGAATAGTTCTGGAAAGATAAAATCTAAAGCAAGCCTTAATAATATTTTAACAAAGTTCATCGCGGTGACTAGGATCCCTTAATACCAAGAAATTATGTCTCAGCGGTGACTATTAAAATCTTTACGAGCCATGTTAGGTCACGGACACAGACGTTGTCTATTTCTATTCGATTACAAGGTATGTGGTATCATGAGATGTCCGTGATGAATTGTTAAAGGCAGCTTTTCAAGTGTTTATGGTCTTGCTTTTCCTCAGTGTTTAAAACTGAGCCATTGCCCTAGTAGAATAATTGCCACAGCATTTTCTTGATATCTTGAGATCAAAAGTTGTCATTAGAGCTTAAATTTGAATCCACGTTTTAGAGAGAGAGTCTGGTATACACATGAACTGAGATTGAAAAATGTTCAGTCCAGATGAAATGACGTGAATAAATATGGCGTGCAATTGGTTTGGGATGAATTCCATTTGGATTTTGAATAATAGGATACAATAATTGACTGACAAATAGGCAGTTTTGTACAATTAGAATTATTACAAAACCCACTGACACTGCCTCCACCATTAATCATTGATTTACAATGGATTATTTGAGCATGCTCATATAAAACAGCCGTTATAATTACATCATTATTCTTTCTCTCTTGCTGTTGCCTTTTGGTTTGGTATCATAGAACAATGACACTGTGGTAGCCACATGGTGACTGTCAAACGTAATCGATGATTCATCTGATGCGGGGGGGGGGGGGGGCAGTGGGGAAGGGGAGATTTGTGTACTAGTTAGAAATTCTAATGGAAGTCTTCAAATGTGACTAAATGCTTCCAAATATCACGTTATGTGATCGTTCAGACAGCTGGAGTATTAACTTTTTGAATATTGGGTATTTTTACGTGTTTCTTGTCCGAAATTGACCAACAATAAGACAAACCACAAGAAAACATAACTACCTTAATGACGTTATTCCTTGCAATTATATATATTGGATACAAATTGCAGAGGTTGGCACTCTTTTTTAGATCAGTAGTTGTCAAACTTGTATTAATTGAAATATTTGTTTTAATTTACACTTTGCAATTACAATAATTTCATATCAACATTTTCTTTACAATTGAAATACATATAGTTGTGTTAAAAAAGTAACCCGTCACTTCTTTTGCATACTCGATGAGTTTTGTTTTTCTTGTGCAATTCTCATCATTGGCGCCCAGGAACATCAGTGCTGGTACTGTTCTGCTCAGAAATGGCTGTGAGCAAGTATACAAGCAGGACTAATTGAATTTTTGATGACTATTGGAGCATTAAATGAGAAAACAGTGTGCATGGTCGCATTACTCCTGGAGCTGCGTCGAATCACTGCGGCTTCGACCCTCAACAATCAATATGAGCGTAAACAATGTTCTTTAAAACGAAGGTAGGTCAGCAAGCACAGGTGTCAAAGAGTTTACAAACGTGGCATTTTCAATCAACGGAGTACAAGATAAAAAGGTCGATAGGTATGACATTTGAAAAAGCAATCCATTCCGCTTAGCCCTTTTAATTCTGTCTTTTAATTACTTTCGAGGGTCTAGAAAATGTATCACTTAAAATAATAAAACGTCATCACGTCTAAGCTAATGTTAAATAGGGAGTTGGAATGGATCACAAAATTTTTTGTTCTCGCTATTAATAGCTTGAAAACTTCTGGCAAGCCGACACAATACATTTCTTTTCACAGTATTAATTTATATCATCGAGTTTTACATAGATAAAGAAATATGGAATTCAATAAAATTCATCCACACTCATGTAAACATTAATGTTTCGGATGGCGTATGTGAAGAATGAACCTTTTTGGTTTTCTGCTTCAGAACATTTGCTTTTGAACATAGCGTTCTAAAATAGAGACACAGTCTAAAAATCACATAGTACACTCACGCCACCTGGCAACAAACAAGAGTGATTGTTGAGTTTCAGTGTAGTTATTTCTTGTAAGTTATCTTACATTATTCTGTCAATCGGTTCTTGCCTCTATCCTTCAAAGAAGACATTTTAAAAAATTTTGCTTTGATCCCCCCCCCCCATACACCCCCTCTATTTCTTATACATCTTTTACTTACATAGAGTGACTGAAGAAATAGAAAATCTATCTTTCTTAACAACATAATTCGCCTACGAACATCTCTTGTTCATGATCTTCATATTGTATTATCATTTATTTTTTGGTATATTTTTTTTTTAATTGTTTTATTTTGGCTTAATTTAAATTTGGTGAAACACCGAGAAGGTAGATGGTTGATAGCTGTTCGACAGTTCGACACCCTTCTACCTTTACAAGTGTTATCACTAATTGATTATATGTATCTTTCCTGTCCTATAATCCTCATTGTTTACTCAGAATATTATGCTTTATCGTGTACAACTACACAGTTTAATCGGGTAATTAAATGACGGGTAATTAATCTGTGAAATTTCAAAATGAACGAATGACAAGAGTATGAGTAAACAATTTTTGTTTTGAACTGAACTGTTGCAAAGCTTCTTAAGCGATTTAATTCAGTGTTATTTATGTTCAATAGGATTAGAGCGATTTGTTTCAGTGTTATATATGTTCAATGGGATTAGAGCAGGTACTATGTTTTGTTTCAGGAGTACTCATCTTCGTAGAAAAACAATTAAAAACATTGTGATGGTACAAAGGAAGAACTTGACATTATCATGCCATTCCAAGCTTTATAGAAGTACGGTATGACGGTGTAATCAAAGGCTCATCAAGGATAAAGGACAATTATACTGATAAAAGTGATATATAGGTTTCGAAATTAAAAGTCCTGAAGTTTTTGCCAATAAATTATCACTGTTGGAATTTTGAAATGTCTGCTTAATCGTTGTTAATTAAAACAAAAGATATATTATCGCGCTATGGCCAGATACAGGTTTAAATAGGTCTTTTTCGATTTTCTGTTATTATTTTGAGCATAAACTTGATGTCAGATCAAAAGCAACAATACATATAACAGAACTCAACAATTTGTAAATTTACTCAAAATAGATTTAGAAAGTTGTTACTTTTAGGAATACTCCAGATTGATTCACACTGTTGTAAATATTCAATTTCTATGCAAATTGATTTTTACTGTTGTAAATATTTAATTTCTATGCAAATCTCCAACCTATTGTAAATATTCAATTTCTATGAAAATTTCCATACTGACAAATATTATCTCTATTGCAAGTATTTTATCGTCTTTAAAGTTTAATATTTGCATGGGCATGTACAAAGATGTTCATTGATGACATGTAACAGACATTTTATATGCAAAAAACAAAAGTTGTCATTTTAAATTAATCAATCAATACCATCAGTGAGAAGTATGTATACTATTTTCAATTTGTGTCATTCAAAATGTTTCTGGGAGTCATCATACTTTTGAAATATCATGGAAGATGCAAAAATCGACTTAAAATACAACAGAAATGTTTTAACACATTTACATATGCTGCAGACCAATGTAGATTTCGATGCAAGAATAGGTTGCCTGTTACAAAAAAAGTAACGTTTAAATATGAAGGATTGAATGTGTAACATTTAGATATGAAGGAATGAATGTATAACATTTCGATATTAATTAATGAATGTGTAATATTTCGATATGAAGGAATGAATGTGTAACATTTCAATATGAAGGATTGAATGTGTAACATTTCAATATGAAGGAATGAATGTATAACATTTCGATATTAAGGAATGAATGTGTAACATTTCGATATGAATGAATGAATGTGTAACATTTCAATATGAAGGAATGAATGTGTAACATTTCAATATGAAGCAATGAATGTAAAACATTTCGATATGAAGAAATGAATGTGTAACATTTACATATTAAGGAACGAATGTGTAACATTTACATATCAAGGAATGAATGTGTAACATTTCGATGTAAAGGAATGAAAGTATAACATTTCGATATGAAGGAATGAATGTGTAATATTTCGATATGAAGGAATGAATGTGTAACATTTCGATATGAAGGAATGAATGTGTAACATTTACATATCAAGGAATGAATGTGTAACATTTTGATACGAAAGAATGAATGTGTAACATTCAGATAATGAGAAATGAATGTGTAACATTTAGATATGAAGGAATGAATGTGTAACATTTAGATATGAAGGAATGAATGTGTAACATTTAGATATGAAGGAATGAATGTGTAACATTAGATATGAAGGAATGAATGTGTAACATTTCGATATGAAGGAATGAATGTATAACATTGAATAAATGTGTAACATTTCGATATGAAGGAATGAATGTGTAACATTTTCATATCAAGGAATGAATGTGTAACATTTACATATTAAGGAATGAATGTGTAACATTTACTTATTAAGGAATGAATGTGTAACATTTCGATATGAAGGAATGAATGTGTAACATTTCGAAATGAAGGAATGGATGTGTAACATTTACATATCAAGGAATGAATGTGCAACATTTACATATGAAGGAATGAATTTGTAACATTTACATATCAAGGAATGAATGTGTAACATTTAGATATAAAGAATGAATGTGTAAAATTTAGAAATGAAGGAATGAATGTGTAACACTTAGATATGAAGGAATGAATGTGTAACAATTCGATATCAAGGAATGAATGTGTAATATTTACATATCAATGAATGAATGTGCATTGATAATCTGTAGTTTAATTTTTCAAAATGAAACACTGCTGGACAAAATTCGAATACACCATTCCAATGTATCAACTAAATTCTCAAAAATCGACATAGTGTTTGTTGGAAGAAGGAATACGGATGAGTGTTCAAAACGTTTATAGATAGTTTTACAGCATGTACATGAATTTCGGAACGTATTAGGTACATAAAAATGTAACACTACCCTCCTTAATTCTCTTAATTATTATTATTATTATTATTATTTTTATTTTTATTATTATTATTATTATTATTATTATTATTATTATTGCACCAATATAATATAACAGTTTAGAGAGTTATAATTTGTTCCAAGCAGGAATCGAACCCTTGCCGCGAGTAACGGCAACTATCGCCTACCACTCAGGCACCAGCCCCAAACCCATCCACACATGTTGGCGGACATAACCAATATCCATACTCCCTTGAACAGCTGTCTGGTTAATGCAAGCTGAAAGAAAAAAAAGAAATCTACCTAATTGAAAATAACTGTTTTCTTGGCAAACACAAGACTATGCCCATTTTGCCCACTGTAGTGGATCAAAGCAGCATACACTTTGCTTTTTGACTGTTTTCTTTCAACCACCGCACGCATCTTGGCAGCAATCTACCTATCTATATATCTATCTATAAACCGGCATATTTTTTCTTATGTGGATAGCTTTCAAACACAGTATGTTCGGTCATTTGTAAATATCACACAACCAAGTAGATAGAAATGTACGTTAAATGTATATTCCTATATGATTTATCTATTTTAGTTGGTTTCAAACGTCTAATTAGTAATATATAGCTACACTAACATTGTAATAGCATATACTGCTTGTGTACAGTATTTTGTAATTAACAGTTTGTACGTATTTATTATAGTTTACGTACATAGTAAATTGTTACGTAAGTAAAACAATCATGCACGAGTTGCTGTCTCAAAATGTTTGCCAGTGCACTCCTCACAAACTTTTGATCTTAAGGCTCAGAAGTCTTCCGTCGTTCTCCGTCAAAGGTCCTAAAGCAGCAAACCGTTTAGGGGCAGATCATTTAACTGTTGTAAAAAAAATTATTTTTATTTATTTTATTTTCTTTTTTGGAAGTGGGTGGGGTGGAGTGGAAGCCAGGGATTTTTTCTCAAACAACTTTCCGGTCCCAAACAGCTTGAAAAAAATTCTTTCTCTGATCTGTACAAAAGAAATAAGAAATAACTGCATCCATTATAGAAGTTGAAAACAATTAATTATCCTGAAGTAAAGGTAAACAAATTGTCTTGGTTGGAAAGAAAATAACAGCCTCTGTCCCCACGCCTCTCCGTGCCCCCACCCCCAGGAAAATTTAACGATACCTACACAAAAGCAAGAGTCAGGAACCAAATACATATTTTCGAGTGTAAACTTCCCCTACTTGTGGGCTATGTCTTTCGTGAGTGTCCGTCTGTAGTAATTCATTTACCGATATTTTGGAAGAGATGTTTCTGTCAATGTGTATAAGCAAACTAATATCTTCTGTATCCTCAGATACTTTACCAATAAAAATGATATATACATCTGGATCCTTTTATTGGATACTTTACCATCAAAAAATGATATATAAATATGTATCCTTTTATTGGATACTTTATGAACAAAAATGATATATACATCTGTATCCTTTTATCGGATACATCATCAACACAAATGATATATATATATCTATATCCTTTTATCGGATACTTTATCAAAAAATGATATATAAATCTGTATCGTATTATTGGGTACTTTATCAACAAAATTGATATATACATCTGGTGTCATAACCCACTTGCATTTTTGTATGTTCTCTCAATGAAGAGAAGAGCATTAACCGTATTACAAGTGACATTTCTAATTTTATTGAGAGCGTATAGATGACGAAAGCAGTGCACTACAGGTGGATAGGGAGGTCTATTTCCTGATGCTGATCGATTGCAGAAAACAGTCATCATCGAATTATGACGCCATTCTTGGTAACCGACTTGCAATTCTATGAGGTATAGGCATACTTGTAGGCTTTAATTTAGCTATTACGTATTAGATTAATACAAACCTTGACAGGAGAAGATATCATGGAATTTAAATTTTATCACGCGAAGGGGCAATCAATAAAAGCAAATTTAATTTGACTTCAGTTTTTCCATGCGAAGGCCACTTGTATAGAATTTACAATGAGCTGCACGAAATAAGACATATTGTGTCCATTTGTCATTTTCATGGTGTTTGTGAACGACTTATGCGTTATTTAGCTGAAATGAAAAGAATGCACGCAATTGCTAATTGTACATTAAAAAAGAATATCACCTATTTATCAATACTTGCATAGTAAATGTCAAAATCTGATCACAATGACTTCAAATGAACATGAATTTAAGAGTCACTACTCGCATTTTTTTTTTCTAAACGAAAAGGAAAGTTTGGTTTGCAGCATTTTTGATTATTCTATAAAGTTACGAACTTGGTCCATTTAGAGTCAATAAAAGTGACAGATTAACTTATGCCGAATACTTCAGATTTTGCCTGATGAAAGCTCCCGCATCGGTAACCTTTTGAAATGTACACTTTTTTGCGTGAAATTTGAGAAGCGAGAAAGAGGTAAAGAATAATAAAAGTCGGAAAAATACCTAGTATAGAGGGCTCGGCAGTAGTTTAGCTGAACTTTCTTATCTTAGTCAGTTTGTAAAATGTCTTAGTCAGTGGGTTAAATATTTTGGCTGATCATGTGAGGGTTTTCATTTTCTTGCATGAACAAGTGGTTTTGTTTGTAAATTCTTTTGAACAGTTTAAACTTAATAACGATGGCGCAGAACGACTTCATACACAGAAATGACTTTGAAATAATGGTATATTGTCTTTAATAAACGTTTCAAGCATAATGCACGCTTGTCCTGCATGGGTCATATAACCACATTTATATATCAGCACAAAATGGATACCAGGAGAGTTTAATGAGAATATCTGACACATATTGGATAATAAAAAAGTGATTCAAAATATCAGAATACAATATACCAGAAGACGAAAATAAACAAAACGTTGTATCATTCAGCGTTCATCATCAAGATCACTATCAGCATGATGATCATCTTCATTGTCGTCGTCATCATCATCATCATCATCATCATCATCATCATTTAAGGACCACATAAGTTCAGAAAAAATTCAGGAACTCGATTTATCATATGACTATTGTGTTATTGTTTTAAAGTATACCCATATCATAATTTTGATTTATCACATAGTTAGTACACTTTACATACAGTGTAAAATCTTACTGGTACAAACATACCGAGTCTATGCAGAGAAACACCCAGCATCCTGCTGTGATGCACGCAGTCCTCTTTACATTGCTGTTACCACACGGTATGGATCTTGCACTCCAGCCCCAGGACAAACATGGTTTAAATGTCAACCTACAGAAGTAAATAAACTCACCTCCCTTATGAAGAGAATGTCAACAAATGTTGGTCTCTCAATTGACAAAACGTCATCTAACCACAGTATTCTTCCAGATCAAATAATGCAAATATCCGATCACAAAAACATTAAATCTGGGAATCACTATACTCAGTAGAGTCAAATCATTGCTGTTGTTGTTTTTGTTGTTATTGTAATCACCTAATCATTAAACAATGTGGCTGAGTAGTGAACATTTTACGTCTGTGCTGTATGGCGATTGTATATTCAAAGATAAATCTTTCTGAGTGAATAGATTTTATTTTCATTCTAGAGCATATGTACTAAACAGAATGAAATGAATAATCAGAATAGTATTAAAGTGATAAAGATCATAACAAAATTTTCCCTTGTTTGCTCTTAGTAATATTTTCCACAAGATTACAAATAACTGTATGAAAGTCCCTTGTTTGCCTCTTAGGAGTATATTTCACAAGATTACAAATAACGGAATGGAAGTCCCTTGCTTGCCTCTTAGTAATATTTTTCACAAGATAACAAATAACGGTACGCAAGTCCATTATTTGCTTTTTAGTAATATTCTCCACAAGATTACAAATAACGATATGGAAGTCCCTTGTTTGCCTCTTAGTAATATTTTTCACAAGAATACAAATAACGGTATGGAAGTCCCTTGTTTGCCTCTTAGTAATATTTTTCACAAGAATACAAATAACGGTATGAAAGTCCCTTGTTTGCCTCTTAGTAATATTTGTCACAAGAATACAAATAACGATATGAAAGTCCCTTGTTTGTTTCTTGGTAATATTTTCCGCAATATTACAAATAACGGTATGCAAATCATATTTATTTATATACTATAGTTTGTTAATGATCTAACTATCTTCATCACATGTAAATATAAGAAAAACTTAATAAACGATATAAATAGATTTTATAAAAATAATTAGGGCTTCAAGTTGTATTTATTGGTAAACTCTTTGTGGAAGGATTACACTGAATGCCTGTACGCTTAACTTTTGTCGATCGTTGAAGATGCCGACGATCACTTTCATGAAAGGAATATTATATCAGTCATGATAATTAGTTTTTTTTCTACCTTTCTCTCTATATACAGTGTTCACGAACGCACGTACAAATAGCTGACAAATACTGAACACATTACAGTCCATCGAACACCACGACTGAAGAATTCTGCTGAAATCCTTCGGAGGATAAGAACATTAGGTAGCATTTCTGTCATGATTCATATTGTATTTGCGTCTTCCATTTGTTTCTTTTATACTAATTTCATATGATGTACGTTTACCACACACTGAACCCTTCTGTTTGAAACACGTACACTAACATATGTGTACTGGTCTGACAACATCGATAATTGGCGAAAATTAAACCGATTGCTTGTTCGTAATTACATTCTTTAAAGGTCATAAATGAGAGATGTATCAACTGCACAATTCAACATTCAATATATATATATATATATATATATATATATTGCTTAATACTGATAGATCTTTTACATTTCTGTGGTGGATGTCCTTCTGACGGAAGGATACTGACCGGCTTCTGAAAAAACCCCAATTCATTATTGATTGAATGCAATATTGCAAATAAACAGTGAAACGATCTGTTATATAAGTGTCCAATTAGTGTCCAGTCCTTTTGTCATACTTGTTATTTTTAGCATTTGTTTCATTTATAATTGACTATTAAGAGGGTACAGAATATATTACGTCTAAATGTCCACTCAGTGAAGAAGGTGGTAAATTCTAGCCTATCTTCTATGATTAACACATGGAATGAGTTACCTCTACCCACACGAAACTGTCCATCTGTTTGAATCTTTAGCCTGCGTCCATCGGCGAGCTTCTGTTTTATCAGCCCAAAAATAAAACATAAATGTAGCATACTCAGTTATGATGTTTTGAGAGAAAACCTTAACGCTGAAACTTCCTGTGGATTTCCTATTGATTATGATTATAAGTTCCCTTTTGAGTGCACTTTGTATAATAACATGAAAAATCAATTTTTTTCCCGACACTTTAACTCCTTAAATCAATACTGACTTGAATACTCTCTTGTTTGGAAATGACTTGTGCATTACAAAATACATTATATAAATACAAAAGAAAGTGCAAAAATTAATAAGGAACAGATTTACAAATATATGAGCTCATTATAATCTAACAGAGTCCCTTTTGCTCTTATTGAGACGTGTATATATATATATATATATATATATATATATATATATATATATATATATATATATATATATATATATATATATATATATATATATATCAGAATATCTCGATCATTTCATGAGACCACATGTCCACAAATTTCCATCCTATTTTCAGGACACGACAAATTACCTCATAAAAAGCAAAGCAAGTAAACCATTACCGCCAGATACAATGCTTCTTTCCTTAGACGTCACATCCCTGTATACTAACATACCGCATAGTGAAGGGGATATATGCGTGTAAGGAAGTATGGGAAACAAGAACTGTAAACGATCCGCCCATTCACTTCCTGCTTAAACCTCTGGAGCTAGTCTTCAAACTCTATAACTTTGTATTCAATGAAGAAAACTACTTCCAAATCAAAGTGACCGCAATGGGTACAAAAATGGCCCCCTCGTATGCAAGAAGTTTTATGGAAAGACTGGAGGTTCAACTTTTACCATCGTTGGAACTTACACCATACCAGTAGGTACGCATCATCGATGATATAGAAATGAAGTGACATAATGGAAGAGAAAATCTGGATGACTTCATATCAACAGCAAACGACTTCCATCCTTCAATAAAATTCACGACAGAAGTCTTCAACTCAAACCACATTTTTCTAGACACATCAACCAGACTGGCAGAAAATAAACTTCACACAGGCACCTATTCAAAACCAACTGATAAACACCAGTATCGTATCCCATCAAGTTGTTATCCAAAGTATTGCATTCGGAACATCCTGTATGGCCCGGCACTGAGGATACACAGAATTTGCTCCGAAGATAAAACATTCCCAAAAAGGTCTGAAGAGTTCTCTGAACATTTGATGAACCGAGGCTACGACAAAGACCTGATAGCGGAAGCAACACAAAGGGCTAAACAAACAAACCACAATGACCTAATAAAATATAGAGAAAAAGAGAAGGTTGATCGGATACCATTTATCCTGACCTACCATTCATATAACCCCAAAGTAGGTAAAATCGTCCAGAAACACTGACCCATCGTGGAATCATGTGACAACGGCAATCACAAGCCAAGACCATCCTGGCAAACCTGGTCCAGGTGGTTATAAAAGGTGCAACACCTGTAAACATATGATAGAGACCAGCACATTCTCTAGCACAGCGACTAGCGAAACGTTGAACATACATAGACCAAACAGAGCGTGCAAAACAGAAAATGTAATTTATCTCATCACACGTAAGATCTGCGTCCTTCAAAATGTTGGAAAAACCGACAAGTTGCACAAAACAATATATCCACAGATCTGATTGGATGACAAAGCAGCTGGACAGACGTCCAGGTGCAAAACACTTTTCTTCGCTGGCCACACTCTCAGTGATGTAACACTAACTGTAATTGCTCACAATCCGAACTGGAAAGAAGAGGAATCCTACTGAATACGCCGCGTTAGAACACTAAAAATAAGCTGCTTAAACCAAGAAGACTCAAAAAGGAAAACCACTCGCAAAAAAATATCATCATTTGCTTACATTCACCACTTTATCAATTAAATAATTAATTTTCCTCATTACTCACTCACTCACTCACCTATAACTACTACTGCTTCTTTGGAATTCTTCCTGGTGTTATTATTGCATTACTCGCATTACAGAAACAATGAAACATCCGGCATATAATTCACGGTTACACTACTTCTTGCTTGTATAGAATATGATACGGAGGCTGGCAACCAAATATGTTAAAACTACGCTTCGTATCTTTACCTATTAAAAATGTGCATTGTTTCTCTATACAAGATGCGTATAAACTGATACCGATCATATTTCAAACATTTTGTTAGTTATATTGTATTACCTGGGCATATTCAGATGGGAAAGATAATGTTCTTGCTTGCGTAGAATATGATACGGAGGCTGGCAACCAAATATGTTAAAACTACTCTTCGTATCTTTACCTATTAAAAATGTGCATTGTTTGTCTATACAAGATGCGTATAAACTGATACCGATCATATTTCAAACATTTTGCTAGGTATATTGTATTACCTGGGCATATTCAGATGGGAAAGATAATGTTCTTGCTTGTATAGAATATGATACGGAGGTTGTTTAGGTTTTTAATTGCCAATTTTAGATTTTCAAATTCAAAATATAACTAATAAAGAGCGTGTTGAAATAAAGATACTTTTATCTAATTCCCACAGGTTCTATGTGAAAAGTGTTCTATCTTTATTTAACAAATGCAGTATATATATATAATTGTAAAGTGCAATTATTCGTCATAAATTTTAGTGTCTGTGCAGTTATTTAGTTATTTGTTACCTCGAAATTGGATTTGGTTGGCATGTCTGTAAACCATTTAGTGTCTATAAATGTATAAATCCAAATTAAATAGAATATGCATATTTCCTAATTTCGTATTACATTGACACGATTCCGGCACTGACAGATGTGTAGATAGAGGTAATGAATAAAGCAAGGTGACGGTAGTCACTATTGCAAACTTCGTGTTAATTTACACGTGCTTAATTAAAAGAAGCTTCGGGTTTATTTACACGGCCTTGATTGAAACAAGTCCTGGTCTAGAAGAAGAAGAAGTAGAAGAAGAATGGAAGCATCAGTCCCCAATACAATTGCAAGATAGGTACACACTTATTCTGGTTACTTAATAATTACAACATATGCCCTTGGAAAATCGGCATTAATCGAAACATTGTAAAATTGTAATACTTATTTCTGTTATAAAAATAAGCTAACTTCAAATCTGAGCTAAATCCAATCAACACTGCGTGTATGTTTAAAAATTTGTCTATATATTTAGTCTGTAAGGTCATGAACAATTATGTGTTATTATATGTACTATTGCATTGATTCCATGTGTGTTTGTAATTCGCATTGTTTTAGTAATAATCCTAAATGTTATTTAAATTGTTCATTGTTTTAAATAGTCAGAGACAAAGCTCATTAGATCTTGTGTTTGTTATATGTTGTAAGCATATGTACATACTTTAAATAAAGATAACTTGATTTGTCATGAGCTGACTTTAATCTACTTTGCGGGACCTTGCCAGGTATTGCTCCTATATGTTTACGTGTATTATGCAATACTGTGCCATCACCCATCACATGCAACAGCTAGCCCCTGCATTGTTCATACCAAAGACATATGTTATAAATGTATCTGGTCATATCAAAGGCATATGTTATAGATTTATCTGGTCATACATACCAAATGCATATGCTATAGATTTATCTGGTCATACATACCAAATGCATATGCTATAGATGTATCTGGTCATACATACCAAAGGCATATGTTATAGATGTATCTGGTCATACATAAAGAGATAAGGAAGTGTTATCTAAACTTAATTGATATTATGGAACTATTTATATTGGAGCCGAATGTATTTTTTCTTTAGATAATAATATTTTTCTCGAAACATTCGGTGCTAAGAACTGATTCAATATTAAATAAGGACTACTACGCTTAACAGAATATCAAGCTTAAAAACAATTTTCAGACACCAATATGTTTAACCAAAAATAGCCAACAACATTGTCGGACTAATAACAATGCATTGTTCATTCCGAATCAATATCCGCCCTCTTAAATCCTGGGGGAATATAGTTGACGTACATCCCCATTTTCGAACGTCGTGTTTGACAAACGTATCTTTTGCAGATTCCTTTACGGAATGTTATTGAGTTCGAGTACTTATTTCTTCCGCATTTCCCAAAAGGTAGCTTCTGTTCACGACATATCTAAATACGTCAATTATGTAATAAAGCGAGCTTAGAATACGTGAGTACGTATTAATACGAACGAATTATCTGTGCAGTAATTTACTCTTCCAAATGTTCTGTCCGTTTAATAAATGCCTTAACCAACGTGGTTGCAGATGAATGCTATATGGCCGATAACAACACTTAATGTTGTTTTAGTCACGAATGCATAACATTGATATAAAATGGTAATCACGCCACTAATGGTTTTGTCAAAATGTACACATTATTTCTGGATCATAAATTATTTACAGACTATGAATACTAAAGCATTAACATTTTGACCCTGTTGCTATGATTCAGAACTTAAAAGAAATAATCAAACTATCGTAGCGCGAAGAATGAAATTTACACGAAATGAAAAGAAATGTAAAAAGTTCAAAATATCAGCAAAGTTCTTATTTTTCTATCAATTACGTTAACAAGCTTACTTTTGTATTAGTCATACCAAACAGTTTTAAGGTGGTATAAATATGTCAGTATCTGCTTTAACATAGTTAAAAATGTATAATAATTTCACAAATACTTAAGCATATTTCTGAATAGAGAAATTCATGCCCACAAACACGTGTTTTTACACACATAGATGTATCAAATGGCACCCAGGCATATCTTCTTGCTCACTTGGTCTCACTAATATATAAAATGTTTGATAAGCGTTCGCTATTCTGACACCAACACGAAAAAGATATATAGTTTACCCATTTTCATACCGTTTTCATCTGATTTTGCTATTATGAGACTCATTACTGTATGTTGCTCATGTCATTTGGACATGTACATGGTTCAGGTTTTCTCAAGGGTTTTGCGTTTAATCTTCGTTTTGCTTTGTAACTTGTTTCTTCCCTTTGGGACAGCTTGGTATTAACTCCAAACTTAGGAAAACTGTTTTGTAACTGCGCATTTACCATTCATTCTCTCTCTCTCTCTCTCTCTCTCTCTCTCTCTCTCTCTCTCTCTCTCTCTCTATATATATATATATATATATATATATATATATATATATATATATATATATATATGATGCCTTTTTGTGGCATGACTGTAACTTGTATAATGGAGCGGAAGCTGTAAATTTGTAAATTGTACAACTTCGTTTCAATCATTTTGCCCTGTATGTAACAATTTTTGGCAACCAAATATGTTAAAACTACGCTTCATATCTGTACCTATTAAAAATGTGCATTGTTTCTCTATGCAAAATGCGTATAAAATGATACCGATCATATTTCAAACATTTTGCTAGTTATATTGTATTACCTGGGCATATTCAGATGGGAAAGATAATGTTCTTGCTTGTATAGAATATGATACAGAGGTTGTCTAGGGGTTTTTTTTAATAAAGAGGGCGTTGAAATAAAGATACTTTTATCTAATTCCCACAGGTGCTATGTGAAAGTGTTCTAGCTTTATTTAACAAATGCAATATATATATATATATATATATATATATATATATATATATATATATATATATATATATATAATTGTAAAGTGCAATTATTCGTCATAAATTTTAGTATTTGTGCAGTTATTTAGTTATTTGTTACCTCGAAATTGGATTTGGTTAGCATGTCTGTAAACCATTTAGTGTCTATAAATGTATAAATCCAAATTAAATAGAATATGCATGTTTCCTAATTTCGTATTACATTGACACGATTCCGGCACTGACAGATGTGTAGATAGACGTAATGAATAAAGCAAGATGACGGTATTCACTATTGCAAACTTTGGGTTAATTTACATGTGCTTTATTGAAACAAACTTCGGGTTTATTTACACGTCCTTAATTAAAACAAACTTCGGGTTTATTTACACGGGGTTGATTGAAACAAGCCCTGGTCTAGAAGAAGAAGAATGGAAGCATCAGTCCCCAATACAACTGCAAGATAGGTACACACTTATTCTGGTCACCTAATAGTTATAACAAATGGTCTAGCAAATAAGGCATTAATCGCAACATTGTAAAATTGTAATACTTATTTCTGTTATAAAAAATAAGCTAACTTCAAACTTTGAGCTAAATCCAATCAACACGGCGTATATGTTTGTAATTTGTCCATATATTTAGTTTGTTAAGTCATGTATAATTATGTCTTATTGTATGTACTATTGCATTGATTCCATGTTCCTTTAAAACAGTGGTTTCCAAATCATGTGACCTTACTCTGTTCAAAGGCACATAAGAACGGTGTATTGTGGCATTTTAGCCTGACTTGTTTGTCTCTTTGCGTTCAATATTACAAATGGCATTCATAATGAATAGTAATCATGGTAATTTCGGAGACAGTTGTGAAGTAAGATATCTCGCTACATGATAAATTTAAGTCTTCTCACAAACAAAGACTGTCATCACAACTCCTTCATCAGGCCGCATGAGTTGGCTGTTTCAATTAGCCAGCGATCGTTTCGAAAATGAACAAAAGAAATAACCTAGTTAAAATTCATCAATGACCACATATATCGTATCCAAGATATCTTTTCTTATTTTTTAAGCGTTGATGATATTACAATTTATTGCTAAATAAACCATCGATTTCGTTGTAAATTGAAACCAGTTTTTCCCCCAAAGTTCACATGGTCATCATAATTATACTATATGAATGTAAACAGATTTATTGAAGTTACCTTTCCAGACTGCAACATGAAACAAAAGTTGTAAAAATACCTCTCTTTCACAATTTTCATGTACCATTTAGCACATGTTTGTGTTCAATTGAAATTTGGGACAATAAATAAAATTAATAACGTATACCGAGGTTAGATGGTTTATAGATGTACACTATTTTGACACTCCTGTAAAGTAACTAGCTACCTTTTCAAGTTTAATGCTCACCTGTCTCCGTTTTCATAGAACTTCTTAAATTCAGGTTACGTACTCATGTCAAAATTCAGGTTACGTACTCATGTCAAAATTCAGGTTACGTACTAATGTCAAAATTCAGGTTACGTACTCATCTCAGCCTTATGTTATGTACTCATCTCTAAAATATGTCATTCTGTAAATTTATTGTAAGAACAATTACAGCGAAGTATCACAATATGATACTGTTAACTACCATCTACCATCTTGTTTCCACATTTAGCTTCACCGCAATAATTCTTTCGTAGTTTAGAAAAAAGCCACACAAAAAAAAAAAAAAAAAAAAAAAAAAAAATTGCATACAAATTTTAGCCGAAGCTTTAATCAGCTATAAGATTTTATGAAAACAGGACCAGGTAAAACGAAGCAATTTTCCCAACCCATGATGCTGGTACGCTAAAGTAGCTTTTGAAATGTTGAAGTGTGTAACATTTTGAGAAAAATAAATATTTTTGTATAGGTACGGGTCCAAGCATTCACAATAAGCTACAAATTTAAAGGTTTGTGTGCATTTTATCGCTCTATTCACAGGTGATTATCAATCCCTCATTAAGGATAATTGTATAGAAAAAGGATCGGGTAAAGCATCAATTTACCAAGTGTGAATAGAATAAAACTGAATGAGTTCTTATTTTTATAAAACAAAATCATTACATATGAATAGATTCCTATTATGAAATATTAAAAGACAAGTGTATGTTGGTAAGTGAATTATTATTCTTAGTATGACATAATTATAGAGATTTGTACCGCAGCAGACAGCATGCGCGGAGCATTCACTGCAAGGCGCACATCGCTAATGATTTACCAAGGTATCCTATATTTTTCGTTGGCTTTGTTATTTTTTTTTTCTCACAAGATTGTTATTGTATTTTTCGTTTTCATTATATCATAAGTGACAGAAGTCGCGACGACGTCATTTACCTCCAATCTCACAGAGTACAAAGCGCTACTATAGACCTAGGTAACGCGTGACTTCATATCGATGACGTCATATCGTAATGACCGCGTTATTTTGAGCTGACCAGTTTTGAACAGTAAAGGCACACTGTTGTTTATTATTTTCTTGTCTAGCCTTTGCATATGACAATAGACAATAAACAATAATTCCAATTGTTACGAATTTACCGAGTTTTCTGCAATGTCATTGGATATAAACGGTCACGTGATACTGATATGGAATTTTTCAAACATCGGTAAATTCTGGGGACTACTTTTGATTCCAAGTTTCCAGGTTATTTTGTTTGAAGCTTTATCTATACCAACGCCTTACACCATAATAATAACAACAACAAGTCCACCCCCACCCCAATCCCAATCAAAATTTGCAACACTGATTAAAATCACCCATTAGACGTTAAAACAATGTGATCGCACAGTCCTTCCTGCTCTCCAGAACTTACCCGTTTAGCCAAACAAAGCATATGGCAGGCTTTACAAGCCACTCTACAGTAATAAATTATTGCATTTTGCTTCGACAATGATCATAGTTGGGTATTTATCGAAGTGTTAATTGTTACCTAATCACTCACAAAGTTATTCGGACTTTATTTACTTTGTGGGCGATTAGGTAAAATTTACACATCGATATATACACAACCATGATCACATAATCCTATAATAACAATAGATACAGAAGATAACACGATATTAGGACAGCCCATGAACAACAGCGTTAGCCTTGGAGAGTGTTTGTATTTAAGGACGTCTGAACACCAACATTCGTAAAAACACAGCTATTGTGCTAGCCAATATACATGTCCATACCACTACATGAAGTGGGCCTTAAACACTTCTGAAGGAAATAATTTTCAGACTGGATTTATGTTATTCAAGTTTAAACTCCTTATCATGAAGGGAACTGTAGCAAAGCTTCAGAATAAAATTATTAGCGACTAAAATACAGTCAACTTTCGTTACAACGGCGTTCATTATAACGGAATATTCACATTTCGACGAAAATATTTTGAGAACGAACGTACACATTAATAAATTTGATCGTTGCAGCGAAACATTCTTGTTAAGACATTGATTGCTTGTACCATACGTACAATTTATCTAACAGTTACAACGAAACTGCTCTAAGGCGTCAATTCGGTGGACTAGGTGTTATTGATTATTAAAAAGAGCGCAATTATCTGTTTAATTTTTTTTTTATTTACCTGTAACTGACTGATGCGACAGAGTGCGTACAAAGTGTCGGACACTTGTTATTTTTTGTTAGTACGGAAAGCTACCATTAATGATTTTTAGTAAACCATATAATGAGTTAGAAAATTACCAGCTAAACAAAGGCATGGCCCTTTCTCCCTTCTCTCTCTCTCTCTCATTACTTTTTTTTTTTTTTTTTTTTTTTTTTACAGCCAAACAAGAAAGAGAACTTTTGCGGAATTTATTTCTGAATTAAATTGTTATAACAGCAAGTTCTTTATGACGAAGAAAGTGTCTGGAAGCAAGTTGGTTGTAACGAAAGTCGACCGCACATATTCAGCATGGGATAAAAACAGAAACAATACTTTGCTAATATGATGAAATAGCGGAAGGCAGTTTGTCGTTTTATGTTTCCATAAAGTAAATGCGGAGATTAGTCATAAGACGATATTGCAATGTAATATAAATATCATGTATAAAATGTGATGCTTGTAAAATAATTCTTTCTTTTACAGAGATAATGATTCGGAATAACATGATGTATATCAATATAAACGAAGTGGCATAAATGTGTAGTACTGGAACTATTGAACGCAATTCATTTTTATGTGAGTATTTATCTGTAGAGACGAATTTAGTCAACATGTGAAACTAAACTATCACCGAGTATAAATACTATACTATTTTGATTCTATGTTGACATGTTTTGTTTTCACCCGCTTTTTGACGAAAACAGGGTATATTAAACTGTCCCATTCTGTTTTTCTGTCCTTCCATCTTTCCATTGTTTTCTCCGTCAATCCGTCCTTCACACTTTAATTTCCGCATGATAACTCTCTTTCTTATAAACGCATTCCAATCAAATTTGGTATGCAGCGTGTTGTTAAAAAATCATTGGCTGAATTCGATTATCAGAATTCTACGCCATCTTTAGCAGGGTTATAGCCCCTGATTGTTTGACCCACCCACATTTGTTTCCCCACAAACAGTACGTTATTATTACTGAATTTTAACCAGTGATTTGGCAGCTGAATATTAAAGAGTTTTCAGTAGAGAATGATTGTCAATATTCTACGTCAGTGTTTAGCAGAGTTACGGTCCCTAATTGTAACAACCCACACGCTGTCGTTTCTGCACAGTAACTCGTTTCCTTATCATTGGATTTAAGGATTAACTTACAACTGAACACTGCGTGGATGCCTATCGAAGGTAATATAGGGTATCCATGAACGGATTATAACATCAGCCTTGGCTAATGAATCACAATTAGTCAGGACCTTTCTTGACTTTAAGAATCTAAGTTAGCACTAATGCACTGGACAAAACTGGTCTCTCATAGGTAAGACCAATTACAATATTTCCTGATGATAATGCAAAGCTTCCGTCCCAGACCAATAAATTACATTTAGTTTTAGACCTCCCATGCGAAAAATGCATTTGAAATAATTTAGAATGTGCTATATGAATTTAACTTTAACAGTATCTACTCACGGTTACATTATTGTTGTGAATCAGCTTTTACGTAAGTTCGCTCAGACAAAAGAGTTGGGTAGGGAGGCAGAGAACTCTATTCAAAGTCAATATATATATATATATATATATATATATATATTTTTATATATATATATATATATATATATATATATATATATATATATATATATATATATATACACACACACATATATATATATATACATATACACACACACACACATATATATATATATATATATATATATATATATATATATATATATATATATATATATAATATTTATAATGTGTGTGTGTGTGTGTGTGATACCAAGCTGGCTTGACCCTTTATAAAGAGAAACAGTAGGCGCATGTATGGTCGTTAGTCGTTATCAGAAAAGATAGCGTGCGTGACTTCATACAATACATTTCTGGGCACCACTCATGTGTAGAAAATAATGGTGGTCTGTATGGAAAATATGTTAATCCATCATTATTACACGTAAAGCTGTCAAATAAATGTTTGCTTTGGGAAAAAAGGAAAGAAAACTGATGGGAGCTTTATAAAATTTATTTCTGCCGACTGGAAACGCTAGATAATGTATGGGACTAAAATACACAGATAGAGTGCAAACAGAGTACAAGATTGCGGGGTGGGGGTGATACCCACCGGGATGTTAGAATGTTCATGCCATAAAGGTACTCCTTATATGCACTGGATACTCTCTGTCCAGAGTTTTGAGGGTACAAAAATAAAAATCTTTCTCCATGAAGCAGACCTCCGTACATTTACATGATTTAGTGTGCTTGACTAAATCAGTAGGCATCTGGTGCGATCTTGCATGCAACATTGTTCATTTCGATGAATTTAACAGCTAAGAAGTTACAATTTTGGTTTTATATTTCCTTGGAAATATTTTGGTAATCTGCTCCAACTGCTCCGATTATGATTCCTGAAATTTTAATTTGTCTTCCTTTTTTCTTATGCATTTCCTACTGGGATCTATGGTGATCCCTAAATTGATTTGTTTGTTTGCTTTACAAACAAACTTAAGAAAAACATTATTGGCAGATAATCACAAATACACCAGGTCTTCACACTGTGCTAGCAAAAAACAGGATTTACTGTTTTAATTAATTGTTGATTTTACTAATTACTCACCCACTGCCATCAATACCGTATCGATTTTATACAAGTGGGCGATGTCTTTAAGTGGAGCGTGACGTCATCGAGATATTTTCTGATCACGGCCATTCCGAGGACACCATATTGGCATATATTCTTTAATATATAATTCGTATTGGTAAGGAGACAGAACTTGCAAATGAAGCATCGGACTGAATTCCTCTATACACCATCCATATTCATGCGTTTAATTCCCCTAGAAATAATAATTAAAAAAAGAATAGAAAACGCTTCGCTTGGAAGATTATACTAATGATGCTGTTGATGATAATTATAATGAAGTAGAAGATTACAAATACAACCTTCAACAAAAACACAATGTTAAGTGTATTGCATACATAATTTTGTTGATAAGCGACCCGATATTCCCTTGAGATCAATATATGCAAGCTTATGTCATGGAATATGGGGACATTAACGCTTCTACGGTTATTTCAGATTACATTGCTTACATTATTGGCAGCTCCACAAATTGCGTTTAATGGTTCAACTATATTGACTAGGTTTTATAAGTGAAACATATGGGTCTCATATGCACTTGATTGTGCAAGGTTCAATCAATGAAATGTTTTCTTCGTCGACTAAATCTATTTTAGGTGAAATCATGATAGATACAGCTGACATGTCTCACATACGATGTGGTGCTGACAGCTTTGCTTGTGAAAATACTAAATTTCTTTTTTAAGAACAGAAATATCTTTTTTTACAGTTGTGTTTTCTGAATCCCCGTGGTTTGTATTAAATATCAAATCATTAGTAACATGGCATGCAAAGCCACGAAGATGTCAGACTCCGATATCAGCTGCACTGTTTTTTGTGTCTTTTACACAATGTGAGGACAGATGATTTCGCAAAGTAATGCTAAATAAATTTTTGATTTCATTGGTTAATTCTACGGCTTGTTCCCAAAGTATTGATAGCATCTGTTGGTCACTGAATTCCTGTATTAGGCAATCCTCAGTTTAAGGTTCTCAGTCTCCGTGTTGTAGTCTTCGGACATGTACAAAGCAATCTAATGATATTTCAGCTACTGATTTATAGCAATGGCAAGATAATTTCAAACTGCCTTGTTCTCCTACAATTTGAAACACAAGCTGTAAAACATTTCTCTGTCACAGCTCTCGTTCATCATTTTATCCTATTTGTTGTGCATGTTTAAACATTTCGACATTAATCAAACTTTAGCTATTATATGCTGAAGAGTTGTTCAATGTTATCATACTTAAGGTAAAGTAGCTACCTTTTACAGGTAGAAGGAAACAATATTTCCCGAACCACATTGCTCCTTCGTTATAACGCGGTCAATGGGAGCCATATAGTATATCTCCTTATAGTGAGACCGCATTATAATGAAGTACATGATCCAAAAGCTTTTACTACTGACTAATGAAATGGGACCACCTTATAATAGGAGCCGTTATGATGAAGGGACTTATATTGAGGGAGTGCTGTCTGTTTCATTGTGTAAGACGAATCGTGTTAATCGATACATACTTTATTTCATACTTTGAAATAAACTACTCAAATGAATTGAATGCTTTCAACAGCTAAGACCCTCCCTTGTTTGTTCTCCTATTGTTTGGAATTTTTATATTGACAACACAACCAGAAGATAATATTGTGTCAATATTACAGAAAAGGACACGACTAACATTCGTAACTAGATCTGTCAATAAGAGAGTGCTTAATGAATTCCTCCCGCACTAAAAGTAATAATTCAACGAAGGTCCTGAAGGTATGTGGGCATAAATTTCAGATTGGATTCATGTACCTTCTAAGTTAAACTTTTGTGTGAAGCGGGCTTACTGGTTTATATATATATATATATATATATATATATATATATATATATATATATATATATATATATATATATATGAGCAGAAAGGATAATTTGCTTTTTGAAAGATCATCTATGGAGAAAATATTACAAAGAATTATTTTGTTTGCCTAATGTGTTCATAAAATAAATTTGAGAAGCTTCATTACCAAAACGTGATATTGCATATGCCATAAAACTGAAAGTGTTGATGTAGCACCTGTAAATGAGCTTTTACAACAGTTATCAAAGGTCAATAACGTTCAATCGGTTAGCACATTAAATAACACGAATCGTGGAATAAATATAAACGCAGTAAATTGCACGAAGCGTTGTATAAATACAAACTTTAAGTGGTCAAAATTATTTTAGCTACTGAATGAAGTCCTTTTATCCGCTTTTATTCATCTGTAGAAAAGAATTTGGTTATTTGAAGATAACATGTCATACTACACTATAACCAGGTATAAATCTGAATAAGTTTTATTATATACTCACGTGTTTTGTTTGTCCTACTTTTCGTAGAAAACGAGGTGAATTAAATTTGGCTTCAGTTTTCCGTCAATCCGAACATCCGTTTTTTCATACTTCAGTCCGTCCGTGTATTCGTTCCACTTTCGTATCCACACAATAACTGATACTAGTTAGTATTGCGTATCCACACAATAACTGATACTAGTTAGTATTGAGTATCCACACAATAACTGATACTAGTTAGTATTGCGTATCCACACAATAACTGATACTAGTTAGTATTGCGTTCAATGAAAATTTTCAAGCAGCATGATGTTGATGAGACCTTGCTTGAGTTCCATTGTCAGCATTCTACATCTGTAAGAGTTAAAGTCCCGATTGTCACACCCATCTACTTTCGTTTCCGCACAAAAATATGGAACATTTTTATTATTAGACTTAACCTGAATTGAGTGGCAACTTGATATTTTAATGAGGCCTCAGATGAGATAGATTGTTAGCGTTACAGGTTTTATTTAGCATATTTAAATCCTAGGATTGTCAGATCCACCCACTTTCATTTCAGCCCGATGACTCCAATTATATTGATTGGACTACAATTAAATTTGGACAGAAAAAATCTTGATATTGATATGACCTTGATTAAGTGTGATTGTCTGCATTCAACATCGTTGTTTAGTGGAATTATATCTCATATTGTTTGAATCATTCATTTTCATTTCCATTTCTTCATAATTACTCTCTTAATCATTATCAGACGTCAACCAACGTAACTATGTATTTTAATATTGATGAGAGACCTGAGGTAGTCCGATTGTCAGCATTCTTTGTCATCATTTAGCAGAGTTAAGGTCCCTGATTGTCAGACCAACCATTTTGTTTCTGTTTTGATAATGACGATGATGATGATAATTTTAGTACCCACTCACTGTTTTGACAATGATGATGATGATAGTTTTAGTACCCACTCACTGCTTTGATGATGATAATGATGATAATAATGTTAGTACCCACTCACTGTTTTGATAATGATGATGATGATAATTTTAGTAACCACTCACTGTATTGATAATGATGATGATGATGATAATTTAAATACCCCCTCACTGTTTTGATAATGATGATGATGATAATTTTAGTACCAACTCACTGTTTTAATAATGATAATGATGATGATGATAATTTTAGTACCCACTCACTGTTTTAATAATGATGATGATGATAAAATTAGTACCTACTCACTGTTTTGATAGCGATGATGCTGATAAAATTAGTACCCACTCACTGTTTTGATGATGATGATGATGATGATGATAATTGTAGTACCCACTCACTGTTTTGATGATGATGATGATGATGATGATGATAACATTAGTACCTACTCACTGTTTTGATGATGATGATGCTGATAAAATTAGTACCCACTCACTGTTTTGATGATGATGATGATGATAATTTTAGTACCCACTCACTGTTTTGATGATGATGATGATGATAACATTAGTACCTACTCACTGTTTTGATGATGATGATGCTGATAAAATTAGTACCCACTCACTGTTTTGATGATGATGATGATAATTTTAGTACCCACTCACTGTTTTGATGATGATGATGATGATAATTTTAGTACCCACTCCCTGTTTTGATGATGATGATGATGATAATTTTAGTACCCACTCACTGTTTTGATGATGATGATGATGATAATTTTAGTACCCACTCACTGTTTTGATGATGATGATGATGATAATTTTAGTACCCACTCCCTATTTTGATGATGATGATGATAATAATTTTAGTACCCACTCATTGTTTTGATGATGATGATGATGATAATTTTAGTACCCACTCACTGTTTTGATGATGATGATGATGATAATTTTAGTACCTACTCCCTGTTTTCACAATGATGATGATGATAATTTTAGTACCCACTCCCTGTTTTAATAATGATGATGATGATGATAGGTTTAGTCCCCACTCCCTGTTTTCACAATGATGATGATGATAATTTTAGTACCCACTCCCTGTTTTCACAATGATGATAATTTTAGTACCCACTCACTGTTTTGATGATGATGATGATGATAATTTTAGTACCCACTCACTGTTTTAATAATGATGATGATGATGATAGGTTTAGTCCCCACTCCCTGTTTTCACAATGATGATGATGATAATTTTAGTACCCACTCCCTGTTTTCACAATGATGATGATGATAATTTTAGTACCCACTCACTGTTTTGATGATGATGATGATGATAATTTTAGTACCCACTCCCTGTTTTCACAATGATGACGATGATAATTTTAGTACCAACTCACTGTTTTAATAATGATGATGATGATGATAGGTTTAGTTACCACTCCCTGTTTTCACAATAATGATGATGATAATTTTAGTACCCACTCCCTGTTTTCACAATGATGATGATGATAATTTTAGTACCCACTCCCTGTTTTCACAATGATGATGATGATAATTTTAGTACCCACTCACTGTTTTGATGATGATGATAAAATTAGTACCTACTCACTGTTTTAATAACGATGATGCTGATAATGTTTCTAGAAGAAGAATTTCTGCCTTCTACCAAAACACGATTTTAAGATTATCGCAATGCATATTATAATTGAATCAATAATGGAACCTTTTTCAATGCGCTTAAGATTATAAGGTACCAGATAATGTAAGAGACTGTAAAGGCACTTAATGGAAATCGACATCTTTTTCAGAATTGCTTGGGTAACATTGTCAGCACCTCGAAAAATGTGCGCACAGTGATTGGAAAGAGTTAATTCAGATTTTATGAAAGACATATGAGCTTTGCCACTTTTGCGCGTGAAAGGTCTAATCATCAAACCTCTTGACCGATTATTTTTTAAATTACGTACTGTTGAAAACACAACTAAGATTCTCTCATACGACCTGATGAAGGAGTGATTACAACAGCCTTGATTGTAAGAAGACCAAAATATGTTTAGAAACCAGGAGATCTTATTTTAAACTTGGAGTTCATTTGTCAAGTCAATGGATTTATCTAAATATACCCGTTGCTGCTGCTTATTGTGGCATTTCTCGATCAGGAAATCGCCAGCTTGAGGTTCTTAATCTCTACCAGGAAATCGCCAGCTTGAGGTTCTTAATATCTGAGGTTCCTAATCTCTATCAGGAATACCCCAGCTTGTGTTTCTTAATTTCTAACAGGAAACCCTCAGCTTCTTAATCTCTAACAGGAAATCCATAGAATGAGGTTACTAATCTCTGTAAGAAAATCCCCAGCTTGAGGCTCTTAATCTCTATGAGGAAATCCCCAACTTGAGGTTCTTAACCTCTGTCAGGAAATCCCCTGCGTAAGGTTTTTAATTTTATCAGGAAATCCACAGTTTTAGGTTAGTAATCTCTGTATTCGAGTCTCGTAGACACTGGCCTAAGCAAATCAGTTTCTAATGATATTTTACACTACATAGTGTGGGGTTGGTATAATGTCGTCTTGTTCGCATACATACAATTTGAAACACATGTTGTAAAATACATCTCTTTACGAGTTTCATTGACTGTTTTAGTACATATGAGTGTCTGTTTTGAAATTTTAAACAGTGTGCACTGCAAGCAGGGTCCTTATAGACATTTCATATTTTGACATTAAAGGTTAAGCAGCTAAGGGTTACAACCACTAGGTAAAATGAAGCAATTTTCCCAGATCTATGGTGCTGGTACAGGCCAAACGAGGTTCATCGTGTAGGGGACATAGTTTAATCATTGCATTCTTTGATGCCTTTAAATATAACACTTTAAAGACATGAAGCACGTGTTGCACAGCTAAGACTCAGACTTGTCTATACTTCTTATGTCTAGAATTAGATATCAACAACAGATAAAAGAAATAAATAAATAAAAAAACAAATAACATGATATGATAACAGTCGTTGAGCAGTAATCAGAATTAGATATTTAGCTAACATTCCTGGCCAGCCATGAAAACAGGAAGGTCTTAACTTTCTTTGATGGATATAATTTTCAGAATGGGTTTATGTTCATACCAACTATTAGTTCTTTGCACAAAGCAAGATAAAGCAATATTCATAAGAAATTGTTTAGTGATTGATATATAATTTGCCATTGGATGAAAGCGGTAACGATATTATGCTTGCAAAAAGGTTTTATATGGAACAAATAATTGAAGGCAGTTGTTGTTTAATGTTTTATAAAAAGTACATTTGCTGAGTTAAGGGGCCAGAATTTGACATTGCAATATTAGAAAGATAATATATTTAGTATAATGCAGCTAAAAGATCTCCGATACAAAAGTCGATCTATTTCTAAGAATAATTACTCTTAATAGGATCATGTAAACGATCAATCTAAATCCTCAACCGGTAAAGAGTATCTCATTAAAGAAGTTTATGCCTCCATGCTACATAACTAGAAATAAAGTTTGTTATTTGAAATTAATATATCGTTGTACAAGAGGGACAGGTGCAAACTATTTGGTTTTTCTACACACGGTGTTTTTTTTTTTTTTTTTTTGTTTTTTTTTTTGGTTACAAATGGTTGCAATATTCCTTGTTACAACACACAAAACGGTTTTTAAAAATCATGGGAATGTTTCTTGTATTGTTACAGTAAGTTTCGCTTATTTGTTCTAAGCAGTGGATAACGAAATTTGAAGGTGATCTATATTGAAAAGGTGTAGATTTACTGATAAAATAGCTAGGACTCTAGAACAGAGAAAACCTCTGCTGTTCAGCGATTATAATATAAGTATGGTACACATTTTAACAAAATAAAGGCAAACTTTCACTGCTACAACGCTCAAGATAGTTTTTAAAAAGCACGGGAATATTATGTGTATTGCTATAGTATTTGTTTTCACCCCTTTAGACTGATACGCTTATATATCGATCTAAAGGATATGAAACATTCATTAGATTAGAGTCAATCTTTGGCTACGCCATTAAAATAATACATTAGGCATTTTCTGAAACAGAAAACCATTTTCAGTACGAATTCTCTTTCATTCAAAGTTGCGTAACTGATTTTCTCGACATCGCTAAAGGATTGGAATATTTTATAAGAGGTATAATCGCATTTGTTTCTCTGCAGCTTAACACTTTAGAATTAAATTGAAACAAAAACAAATGATAAAAGTATTATTTTTATATAAAGCAAAGAATTTGAAATTATGCGATAAAGAGAGAACCTGACAAGAAACACATAAAGACAGCAGCCACTACTTATCTGCCCAGAAAGTGAACCGCACCGTTTTTGTCTCGCGCCCGGCATGCAAACCAATAAGCCACGGCGGCTGTCTTAAATATTAGTTGCACCAAGGGCCGGATTAAGACCTTTAGAGGCCCTAAGCACTGAAAATAATATGGTGCCCCCCCCCCTAATATGTAATTAAAAAACAAAAAAACAAAAAAACAAAACAAAAAAAAACCCCAACGTAAGTTCTCATTTTTTGGTGGGTGCCCCTGCTTTGCCGGTGCCCTAAGCACGTGCTTAGTCTGCCTATTGGGTAATCCAGCACTGGTTGCATCCGGCTGACATATTCCACAGGAAGAAGTCATTTCGATCTCGAACATTTGTCTACAGTGATAAATTTCGAACTCGGTGTCTGTCAGACATTGGTAAATATAAATTTAAAAAAATCAAGATATATAATATCTATATAGGTAAATCAAGAAACTAGGACAGCCGGGGTGGAGGGTGTCAAGAAGACGAATACAAAGCATAAGAAAAACAGATTTTTCAGATTGAAATGACACTATGAAATATGATTGATGGTTGTTTATTAATATCTAAGGCAGTTGCGGTGGGGCAGTGAATTGTGTGTGCCAGACTAGTGATCAAAAGGGCGCGGTTTCAGTTTCTACCGAGACTAGGCCAAGTGGACCATGGGCCATGGGGAAGATACCGTACTCAACTGTCTCAGCTCGATATAACCTTTCATTTGCTGATATGGTGTTAAATACTGAACAAACGAGGGAACTAATATCAGATATTGCACATTTCCATCACCTGATACAGAGGAACTAATATCAGATATTGCACATTTCCATCACCTGATACAGAGGAACTAATATCCGATATTGCACATTTCCATCACCTGATACAGAGAACTAATATCCGATATTGCACATTTCCATCACCTGATACAGAGGAACTAATATCCGATATTGCACATTTCCATCACCTGATACAGAGGAACTATTATCCGATATTGCTCATTTCCATCAACTGATACAGTGGAACTAATATTTAATATTAGACAATTTCATAACCTAAGAAAAAGGTTCTTATATCTGATACTGCATCTTTCCATAGCCTGATACAGATGAACTAAGAAAAAGGTTCTTATAGCTGATACTGCATCTTTCCATAGCCTGTTACATATGAACTAAGTATAGGTTATTAACTTAGTATTGAAAAATATTGTACCCGAGGTCATGTGGCGCAGGATGCCCGAGTTTGCGGGTGCATTTTACGCCACAATAATTGATAATACTCAGTCAGTTATATACTTAAAAACAAGCATATTAATAATTCTGGTATATCATAGGAATAACACAATCGAAACAAATATTTCAGCGTTCTATTGAACATTTTACACGTCGTTCAATTAATGAATGAAACTTGAACACGCTGCTTTACTGCTATGGAGGTGCGCACGTACATGGGGTGATTGTTAAAGAGGATAGAACGTCATTTAGCCAAAGAAACACAAAGAAATATTGATATTAGGGAGAACAAAAATGACGCAATATGGCCTGAAAATTAAAGATGCCATTATGAAAATATGAGCCAGAATATTCTGTCTAAGGTTACATAATCTTTCGGATTGTCTCAATGTTGCTGTCATGGTGTCGGATAAATTTGAAAGTGCAGTGTGCGTCACAATTGTTGCCAGGGTATTGTTGTCCCCATCGGTCTTGGATAATACCTCAAAAAAGGATATATATTCATTTTTTAGTCACTTGTGTTGCATTAAATTCCGAGTAAAGGATAAAACAATACCATTCAGAGTGGATACAAGTGCACTGTTTACGTGAAAGGGAAGTTGCTGAATGATACATTGTACCAAAGGTCAGTGTAACTCTCTCTGTCTCTGTCTCTTTGAAGCAGCAACTAGCAATCACTAGCCGTCCATTTTCAATATTTTTTATAAACCATTTTTATTTTCTATTTTCTTCCTTGCAATTTAAATGTTTGGATGCATTCAGATTTTCTTTACTTAATTTGTATGATAGATGTTTTTTTATGAGAGCGCAAATCTACCGATTCTTCAGCACTGATGTCAGGTAGAAAGGGTTATAGTCTTTTTCGGCATCCGGTGGCCATCAGATTTATGACGTGGCTATTTTCCACGTTTCCGTTGCCATTTTTATTTAACCGTAGCCAGAAGTAGTTCATCGAATGCGGGCACGTGTTTACCATATACGGAAGCGGTGAATATTTTTAATTAACAACGGTCACTACAGCTGGATATTGACCGGTAGCAACAACGTTAAATTAATTGGACTATTTATGAAGTATATGATAACATCTGACATTGTACATTTACATAGCCTTATACAGAGGAACTCATATCGGATATTGCACATTTTCATAACCTGATACAGATGAACTAGTATCTGATATTGCACATTTACTTATCCTGATACAGAGGAACTAATATCTGTGATTAGACATAGCCTGATATAGTGGAACTAATATATGTGATTAGACATTTCCATAATCTTATATAGTGGAACTAATATCGGATATTGCATATGACCACAGCCTGATACAGAGCAACTAATATCTGACATTACACGTTTCCATAGCCTGATACAGGGGAACTAATATCTGACATTACACGTTTCCATAGCCTGATACAGGGGAATTAATATCTGATATTGCACGTTTCCATAGCTTCATACAGATATAGAGGATTTCAAATGCGTAATGATTAAATATTGAATTTATGAAGCGATCTGAATAATTTTCAGCTTTTGAGAACCTTGTCGAGCAACAGCTGAATATTATTCAACTCGCTACATAAATTCAATATTAAATCACTACCCATTTGAGATCCTGTTTATCACGTAGTTTTATGTTAGTGGAAAGAGTCCAGATATAAAGAAAAACAAATGTTTGTAGGCATTTCATTTAATTCTGGCTCAGACGCTGAGCCAATTCTTGCGCGTGAAAAAATAGTCTCAGACGCAAGTTGAGGCAATATTGCACAATTCAATTACATTTTGAAGCATTTTTTAAATGCAAATTATAATTCAAAGAGCAACTGTTCTTCCAAATCAATCAAACATTTGACACGGACAACATTATAATTTAATACTGGATCACCATTGGGTTCACAGTAGAAGAGGTGCCTTACAACTGAATGGGGAGAACCTTGTGTGGATGCCAATCGATGGCTTAAAATAATGGGGAGAACCTTGTGTGGATGCCAATCGATGGCTTAAAATAATGGGGAGAACCTTGTGTGGATGCCAATCGATGGCTTAAATAATGGGGAGAACCTTGTGTGGATGCCAATCGATGGCTTAAAATAATGGGGAGAATCTTGTGTGGATGCCAATCGATGGCTTAAAATAATGGGGAGAACCTTGTGTGGATGCCAATCGATGGCTTAAAATAATGGGAAGAACCTTGTGTGGATACCGATCGATGGCTTAAAATAATGGGGAGAACCTTGTGTGGATGCCAATCGATGGCTTAAAATAATGGGGAGAACCTTGTGTGGATGACAATCGATGGCTTAAAATAATGGGGAGAACCTTGTGTGGATGTCAATCGATGGTTTAAAATAAGGCATCAATCATAGTATTATGACCTCACTCTTGGCTAATGAATCATAATTTCTTGGAACCTCTGTGTTCTTTAAAAATCTGAATTAGCTCTAATACATTGGAGCAAACTGGTCCATAGGAGAAAAATTCGATTAAAAATTTTATGAGATGATAAAGCTTAGCTGTCATCCGTAACGATACGCACAAAAGTTTTAGATTTCCCCAAGGAAAAGAAAGTTCCATGCAAAAATAGCATTTTTAATAATATAGACAGAGCTGTATAAATTTAACATTAGTACCCACACTGTTTCAATAATGTTTCGAATCAGCTTTTACGTAATTTCGCCTAAGACCGGGGGGAGGGGAGCAATAATCTCTTTGAAGATCAAAATAGGCATAGTTAGATACAACGTTGTCTGGAAAATGTAACACTCTTATACGCATGACTCTAAATAAACAAAATTAAGTGAAAATTAATTCCGAAGACACCATATTGGCATATATCCGATACTTTCTAATTCGTGTTGGCAGAATAGTATAAGTTACAAATGAACACACGAACCAACATAATCTATCATCGTTTTTATACCAAGAGAATACAATCTAGCAAAATTTGGGTCTGGAAGAAGAAGAAGGAGAGGATGCTGATGCCGATGATGATGATGATGATGATGATGATGATGATGATGATAATGAAGATAAAGAGATGCTACCGTCAACCCAAAACAAAATGTTAGGTTATCGCACGTATAATTAAGTATAGTTGATAATATACCATTGAAAAGACCTGCAATGCTCATTATACCGTAATGTTCAAACTAAGATCATGAATTAAAGTGGCATTTAACGCTAAAGAAGCTGTTTTAGAGTTACTTGCGCTACATTATCGGCATTAACAGAAATTTTGTCTAGAGCCCTCAATATATTGACTCAGTTTTGTTGGCAAAAAAGGGGGTCTCATCTGATTATGAGTGTAAAAGCTAGTAAAATGTAAGGGGGTCTCATCTGATTATGAGTGTAAAAGCTAGTAAAATGTTTGGGCTTTGAAGAAGAAGAGAGAGAATATAATAATAATAAAGAAGAAGAAGCAACGCTCCCTTCAATCAAAATCAAAATAGTTTATCGCATATATAATTTAGTCCAGGATGAAATGGGCCCATTTAAAGGAATTCATTGCTCTTAAAATCGTGATGTCAAGTTACTGTCATGAACCGTAGTGACATTTAACACCTATATACATATTTTAGAGTTACTTGGGTTACATTATCGGCACTAGCAGAAATTGTGTGTGGTAACTGGAATACGCTGACTTTTTCTTTATGGCCCATAAAAGCCATCTAATCTGATTTTGAGTGTGAAAGCAAGCAAGAGTTTGGGTTTGGAAGAAGAAGAAGAAGAAAATGATGATGATGAAAAAAGAGATGACGATGATAAAGAAGAAGAAGAGGAAATACTTCCTTCAACCGAAAACAAAATAATTTATAGCATATATTTAGTTCAGGAGGTAATGGATCCTTTTACGAATATGCAATGCTCTTAAGATAATAATGTTTAAGGTAATGGTTTGAACCGTAGGTGCATTTATCGCTTATGAACCTATTTTGGAGTTACTTGGGTTATATTATCGGCACCTGCAGAAATTTGTGTGTTTTGTGGATGCAGGAAGTTGACTCTGTTTTGATTTTTAAATAAAGGAGTCTCATCTTCATATGAGTGTGAAAGCTTCAATCAATACAATTTCTTCTTCGCGGATTCAAACTATTTTCAGTGAAATCCGGATGAAAACACAGGTAAGTTTTTCTCATACGGCCTGGTAAAGGAGTATGGTTATGACAGTCTTATTTCTGAGAGGACTCAAGGTTGTGTAGGAAGCTATGCATGCCATGTTCCATCATGTACTAGGAAGCGGTTTAATGGCTACGTCATTTGATCCCTTGAAATTCTACTCAACATTAGTTAAGGTCCGTTTTACGGAGTACAAACCCATCTTTGTTTATGTTTTATTGTTTAGAATTTAGATATCTCAATATATACAGAATATAACACAGTAATATGATATTATGAAAATCTATGGAAATTGTTATGAGCCTTTGATATTTCACAATATTGGGAACATCTGACCACGGACCTTCTTGGCAATGCATCTGTTGTGCAAGCCCACATTCAAAACCACACAATAAAAGTGCGTGGGCCTTATTAGTCTTTGATTAGTATGATTTTCAGACGGGACACCTGCTAAGTTTATTTGAAACTATTTTGCACAAAATGAGCTGTAGTACATGCCAGCGATACAATAAATTAATGTACGACTGTGGTATATTCGAGGTAGGATGAAAACACCATACTTTGTTTCCAGGATGGTCGGCCTTGGGTGCAAATAATGATAGGCAGATTTGTGCTTAATATTTTCATACAACTTCATTTACCGAGTTAAGACGCCAGAACTTAATATTTTAATATCATTAATATGACTGTATTTCGTATAATTCTTTTTAAAATAATCATATATATGCAGTTATTAAAGCAATTCCGTTTCACAAGATGACGAGACTAAATGACATACTGTATGGGGCCTATACCCAATTCAGACTAAATGACATACTGTATGGGGCTAATACCCAATTCAGACTAAATGACATACTATATGGGGCCAATACCCAATTCAGACTAAGTGACATACTATATGGGGCCACTACCCAATTCAGACTAAATGACATACTATATGGGGCCAATACCCAATTCAGACTAAATGACATATTGCATGGGGCTAATACCCAATTCAGACTAAATAACATACTGTATGGGGTTAATACCCAATTCAGACTAAATGACACAATGCATGGGGTTAATACCCAATTCAGACTAAATGACACAATGCATGGGGCTAATACCCAATTCAGACTAAATAACATACTGTATGGGGTTAATACCCAATTCAGACTAAATGACACAATGCATGGGGCTAATACCCAATTCAGACTAAATAACATACTGTATGGGGTTAATACCCAATTCAGACTAAATGACACAATGCATGGGGCTAATACCCAATTCAGACTAAATGACATAATGTATGGGGCCAATACCCAATTCAGACTAAATGACATAATGTATGGGGTTAATACCCAATTCAGACTAAATGACACAATGCATGGGGCTAATACCCAATTCAGACTAAATGTCATAATGTATGGGGCCAATACCCAATTCAGACTAAATGACATAATGTATGGGTCCAATACCCAATTCAGACTAAATGACATACTGTATGGGGCTAATACCCAATTCAGACAAAATGACATAATGTATAGGGCCAATGCCCAATTCAGACTAAATGAGATACTATATGGGGCCAATACCCAATTCAGACTAAATGACATACTGTATGGGGCCTTTACCCAATTCAGAAGATATTATTAAAGCAATTCCATTTCACAATGGACGAGACTCATGACGAGACTAAATGACATAATGTATGGGGCTAATATCCAATTCAGACTAAATGACATAATGTATGGGGCCTATTCCCAATTCAGACTAAATGAGATACTATATGGGGCCAATACCCAATTCAAACTAAATGACATACTATATGGGGCTAATACCCAATTCAGACTAAATGACATATTGCAGGGGGCTAATACCCAATTCAGACTAAATGACATATTGTATGGGGCTAATACCCAATTCAGACTAAATGACATACTATATGGGGCCTATACCCAATTCAGGCTAAATGACATATTGTATCGGACTAATACCCAATTCAGACTAAATGACATAATGCATGGGGCTAATACGCAATTCAGACTAAATGACATAATGTATGGGGCTAATACCCAATTCAGACTAAATGACACAATGTATGGGGCCAATACCCAATTCAGACTAAATGACATACTATATGGGGCCTATACCCAATTCAGACTAAATGACACAATGTATGGGGCAAATTCCCAATTCAGACTAAATGACATATTGTATGGGGCTAATACCCAATTCAGACTAATTGACATAATGCATGGGGCTAATACCCAATTCAGACTAAATGACATATTGTATGGGGCTAATACCCAATTCAGACTAAATGACATAATGCATGTGGCCAATACCCAATTCAAACTAAATGACATAATGTATGTGGCCTATACCCAATTCAGACTAAATGACATACTATATGGGGCCTATACCCAATTCAGACTAAATGACACAATGTATGCGTCGAATTCCCAATTCAGACTAAATGACATATTGTATGGGGCTAATACCCAAATCAGACTAAATGACATAATGCATGTGGCTAATACCCAATTCAGACTAAATGACATACTGTATGGGGCCTATACGCAATTCAGACAAAATGACACATTGTAGGGGGCCAATACCCAATTCAGATTAAATGACATACTATATGGGGTCAATACCCAATTCAGACCAAATGACATAATGTATAGGGCCAATACCCAATTCAGAAGATATTATTAAAGCAATTCCATTTCACAAGATGACGAGACTAAATGACATAATGTATGGGGCCTATACCCAATTCAGACTTAATGACATAATGTATGGGGCTAATACCCAATTCAGACTAAATGACATACTGTATGGGGCCAATACCCAATTCAGACTAAATGACATACTATATGGGGCCAATACCCAATTCAGACTAAATGACATACTGCATGGGGCCAATACCCAATTCAGACTAAATGACATAATGTATAGGGCCACTATCCAATTCAGACTAAATGACATAATGGATGGGGCTAATACCCAATTCAGAAGATATTATTAAAGCAATTCCATTTCACAAGATGACGAGACTAAATGACATAATGTATGGGGCCTATACCCACTTCAGACTAAATGACACAATGTATGGGGCTAATACCCAATTCAGACTAAATGACATAATGTATGGGGCCAATATTCAATTTAGATTAAATGACATAATTGATGGGGCTAATACCCAATTTAGATTAAATGACATAATGTATGGGGCCAATACCCAATTTAGACTAAATGACATATTGTATGGGGCTAATACCCAATTCAGACTAAATGACATAATGTATGGGGCCTATACCCAATTCAGACTAAATGACATACTGTATGGGGCCAATACCCAATTCAGACTAAATGACATGCTGTATGGGGCCAATACCCAATTCAGACTAAATGACACAATGTATGGGGCCAATACCCAATTCAGACTAAATGACATACTATATGGGGTCAATGCCTAATTCAGACTAAATGACATACTATATGGGGCCAATACCCAATTCAGACTAAGTGACATACTATATGGGGCCACTACCCAATTCAGACTAAATGACATAATGTATGGGTCCAATACCCAATTCAGACTAAATGACATAATGTATGGGTCCAGTACCCAATTCAGACTAAATGACATACTGTATGGGTCCAATACCCAATTCAGACTAAATGACATAATGTATGGGTCCAGTACCCAATTCAGACTAAATGACATACTGTATGGGTCCAATACCCAATTCAGACTAAATGACATACTGTATGGGGCCTATACCCAATTCAGACTAAATGACATACTGTATGGGGCCTATACCCAATTCAGACTAAATGACATACTGTATGGGGCCTATACCCAATTCAGACTAAATGACATACTGTATGGGGCCTATACCCAATTCAGACTAAATGACATACTGTATGGGGCCTATACCCAATTCAGATTAAATGACATACTGTATGGGGCCTATACCCAATTCAGACTAAATGACATACTGTATGGGGCCTATACCCAATTCAGACTAAATGACATACTGTATGGGGCCTATACCCAATTCAGACTAAATGACATACTGTATGGGGCCTATACCCAATTCAGACTAAATGACATACTGTATGGGGCCTATACCCAATTCAGACTAAATGACATATTGCAGGGGGCTAAGACCCAATTCAGACTAAATGACATACTGTATGGGGCCTATACCCAATTCAGACTAAATGACATACTGTATGGGGCCTATACCCAATTCAGACTAAATGACATACTGTATGGGGCCTGTACCCAATTCAGAAGACCATATTGTTTTGCTTGTAATACCTACTAGATTAAGTCAACTATTCTGCAATTATTAACCTATTGATAAAAATGTGGGTAGTTAATATTAACACGTATACTCTTCCATCAATAGGTATAAGTACGAATTATTTTGAATTATTTTTACCAGAAGAAATAAAGTCAGAACATGTTTGAAAATAATTTGTATCCTAATTGGTTCTGAATATTTGAAAATAAAAATTGTAAGGCATACTCAGATAGAAAACGTGTATTTGACATTTTATTGTCTTACTGACACCATAGTTTAAGTTCAAGAATCTTAGAGGCTTTTTCGGTAGATCTTTAAAAAATTTCAGTATTTTGTATACGATTGTAAAGCAAATATTTATGTTGATTGCATTAAACAGTTGTTACAAAGCATGAGGATGTAAGCTGCACTGTATTCCTCTCTTTACATACTTTTAGCTCATAGGTGTTATCTGTAGATCTACGAGATATGAAACATTCAGATTTGATGCAAACAATCAGAATATGGTCTTAATCAGGCTATGCCATGCAAACAATCAGACTACGGTCTTAATCAGGCTATGCCATGCAAACAATCAACCTATGGTCTTAATCAGGCTATGCCATGTAAACAATCAAACTATGGTGTTAATCAGGCTATGACATGCAAACAATCAGACTATGGCCTTTTTCAGTCTGTTCCATGCAAAATAGTTAATTAAGATTAGATAAATTTTGTACATTTAAAAATGAAAGAACGACGGTTATACGTGTTTTCGATGCTTGCGTATTGACTGTATCATGAATTTTCTTGATATCACGGAAATTTAGAATAGGTACCAAGGCAATATTTAAACGATGTATATACATGATGAGGACCAATGTTGAGTTCGGTTGGACAATATATATTATTCCGAAATTATTTTCCCAATATGAAGCAATGAATTTAAATTTATGCGCCGGCTGATCTGGGTCTATGCAGTTTGTTAGTAGTAATCATTAGAACAAACAATATAGACCCAGACCTTCCGGTGCATTATGCGACGGCAAATCAGGGTCTATGTTGTTTGTAGTTAGACTTGACTTATAAGCGGTACTAAAAATACGTAAAATTTTAAAATAAACTCAGTTCTGCCGACTGAGAAAATATATGTGAAATATGATAATCACCTGTCTGATTTGTGTAAACAACTTAGATTTCTATTTATAAAAAAAACAACGCTTTACATCTTGTCAAAAACTCATGCTATTCGTCAGCATCGATATGCTGCGAAACCATAATCTGTCAGAAGACTGTAAATATCCAAGGATCAAGAGATACAATATCTGTTTCAAGGTACATCAAGGGGCTTTAAAAGAAAGAAAGAAAGAAAGAAAGAAAGAAAGAACGAAAGAAAGAAAGAAGAAACAATTTAGATACTGAAATATCTCCTACCCGGGGAGATGTCTGTCAAGTGAGTAATAGTGTCCCATATCGCACATTGACATAGCTACCAGTTGTGAGCTCACGATGTCATCCGGTCGCGACTTTAGAAATTCCCGCTGTTAATGTGCAACCCAATAAAATCTATATCTATAATTGGAAGGCAATTTACACTGTTGTCATGATTGCAAGAATGCATTGCAAAATTTCGTGGTGGGAATATCAAAACTAATTCCAACACTTACAAATTCACGAAAAGTCAAATGTCGTAAGTTCATTCTGTTCATATAATACTATCAAGAGAGTAACTTAAAAGATGAAAGAGTAAGACACGACTTGGATGCAGGATGCTGACTAATAGTACAATGAGCGATCCATCATGGGATTATGAATTTATTCTATATTAGTGAATCGCAATTCAACAGGACAGCAGTGTACTTGAAGAATCTAAGTGAGTTCCAATATGATTCAACAAAGCCGACCTTTTGGAGACGAGATCGATTAAATTTTTCGAGATGATCAATCGAAGTGGCCGTCCACGATAGCATACATTGTCTCAGCTCCAGATTTTCCATTCAGAATGCGGATTCTGCATGAATTTAATTTTAGTTTCCACTTGCACTTGCATTTAGTTCGGGAATCAGCTGTTACATAATTATTTTTGAGGAAAAAGGGGGGGGGGAAATTGGCTGGTTGGGGGATAGAGGAGCTCTACTTTAATGCAAGTGAAAATACGCTTACTTTGGTCACAATTTACTCTGGATAAACAAAGACATGAATATTTATTCCGATGACAATGAACTGGTATGCACGATATATCTGCTAATTTGCATATTTTGACTGGCGTGAGGACGGAACTCACACATGTATAGATGAATGCGCGTACTCTGTCCGCTATTGCAATTAACGCACTTTTATACAGCAAGCAAAATCCTGAAATTGGAAGAAAAAGAAGAAAATTGCGGTACGAAGAAGACAGAAAAAACAACAGCAACAACAACAAAGAATAGTAGCTACGAAGACAAATACCATTTAACATAATTACAATCATTAATCATCCCAGCCAATAATAAACCTTTATGTGCTATTTATTGAAGAGAGATTTATTTCTAAAAGCATTACATGCCTCAAAGCAATTTAAAAAAGAAATCCAAAATCATTTCATTGACAAAGTCACCAACGATTTATATGAATCTGGCATCAACACTCTTTTATAAAAAAAAAAATAAGAAGACAGCATTATTACAAGAATATTCACAATACAAGTGTTACTTTTTTGATTTTCTCCACCCAAAAAGTAACACAAAAAAAAGACAAAAAAAAAAAAAAAGAAAGAATATAACTGTTGCACGACCTATTTAAAATTAGGTGTTTGAAAATGTATTATTTGTATTAAAATTCCTCACTGAAATTGTTTGGACTTTAAAAACATGATATATGCTTACTTGCTGGTGGGGATTTCCAATATAAGGTACATCAACTAGTGTGTAAACTACTTTACATTTATTGTTTTCCCAATAAGCTATCGTTTCTAAGTTTATGTTTCTGTCAGTCTTAATGTACAGAGGAACATCATTTTGTAAAATCATGTAAAACAAAACTAAAGTGATGCGCAGAATAACAACGTAGAAGACATGATAGTTCTGGGTGGCATAACTCTCTAAATGTTGGTATGTATCACGGGTGTAACAAGATTAATCCGGGTTTGGATTGTATGTAGCAAAAAAACACTTAACACAGTCACGTGAATAAGATGTTTATTTATAATGCAAATAAATAATTAATGAATCTGAGACCATACTTGTGCACACAAAGTTCAACAACGGATATAACAAACTTGTATCGTTCCTCAGTGGATACGATCAAAGCATGAACTTTCAACAAATAATCACAAATGATCTCCTATGTCAATGGATATGATTAATGTATGGAATTTATCAACAGATATGATCAATGTATGGAATTATAAACATGAATGATGCTGCTGCTGTATTAGCTTTATATATATATATATATATATATATATATATATATATATATATATATATATATATATATATATATTGTTATGTATATTGAATTTATAATATGTGTCCACGAGGAAAGTTGTACTACGTTGGTCATTTTTTTGAACATGTTTACTGCATTTGCGTTCAAGGTCAGATTAGTTTACATAACATATAGTACTATGAGTGGAATTTTCCATGGCTTATGTGAGGAAAGTCACGTACGCAAAAGTAAAATTCCATTGGAGTTACGTATATTCTGGAACGTTCTGTCACGTGACTTATGTTTATATAGAGAGATTTTGGTGGACAATATTTCATTCTTGTTCAAATGGCCAGTCTACGAAGAATCATTTTAGTAATCAGATGTTTTTAGTTGTGTTGTGAACATTCAGAGCAAATTCAGAGAGAGAGGAATTATTTATTTGAAATATTCATTGGAATTACCAAAAATGCTAATTCTCATATTGGATTAATACTTGACTTTGGGATTTATGTGAATTTATCCAAAGATATTCTGGATTACATCATTCAGGCATATAATAACATTCAAGACTACTAGCACATCAGGACATTCAAGGCTACTGGAATTTATTCGGAATATTCTATATTTAGGACATGTGATTAGGGCACTGAGGATTACTGGATTATTTGGATTGTAATTCACGTTACTGTAAGTGTCTTTTAAATTTTCACTTTAATTGTCTAGAACTAAATTGCTTGTTCATTTTACTTACATTGTTGGTTCACTTTCTTTCTGTTATATTATTTTAAGACCTAGAGTCGTAACTATATATATATATATATATATATATATATATATATATATATATATATATATGATGATATTTATCTCGTGGCATCCAGGCGATGAACGCGAGATATTTTCGATTCCACAGCTCCCGACAAATGGTTAAGGAACAACCGCGTGTTGACCACTCCTGCCAGCCTGCCGAAGGATCCCTCAAAAACATCCCCATTCCGTATTCTCGTTGGTTCAGAATTTTTGGCTCCTCACACAAAATAAACCAGTATCGTCCCTCGTACCAACGTCACCCTTGACCGCAGTATCTGGGTTATAAAAACCCACAGAGTTCGACGAGTCCCAGTAACAGCTCTACAGGTGAGGATTGTTTCAGTACAATGGACAGCTTCCTGACAAGACTCATCTGTATTGTGACGATAAAGAGAAAATTTGGACTATAAGTACTATTTTCGTGGTCACATTAACGGCCCGAAAACTCGAGGTAAAACCGGCTCCCCACTGCCGGCGCCTTGTGCATGTATCAGTGAGTGAACATAATCAGTATTTCTAAACTGCCAAGGTTAAAACTTAACACACTCGGTTAACGATGTACGCGTGAAAAGAAACCCATCTACTTATTCATTCATATATAGTGCATAGGTATTTTCGTACACACAATCACGTGACAGTTGGCAAAGATGGCGACACAGAACAGAATGTCTTAACTAGATAAAAAAGACACAATGAACAGTGCTACTACTACTGGAGCTAGCATGGAGCTTTGGATCGGAAACCAACGTGAAATCTATGTACTTTTACGGAATTTAGAAGCGAAATACGATAAATAGCATCAATGAGAAATGCAAGTTTTGTTAACGAGTACCTAGGAACAATCCTGAGAATACATCAACAAAAGTACTAGAAATAAAAATCCGAGGACATTAAGAACAGACCTGGATAGAATGAACAAGCAGATCAATAGAAGGTAGTTGGACTGGATATTTTCTTAGGAAACATACAAACAACATTACCAGGTGATTTGGTGGTTAAGACGTTAGACTCGTGACCAGAAGAGTTCGAGTTTAATTCCTACCAGCGGATCACCAAGAACAAAGCATTACCAGACAGGCATTAATTGGGAATCTACAATTCAAACGGACAATAAGCAACTTAAAAAGGTGCTGAAGTAAATTAAATTGTATACAGATGAAATGATATAGAGAAGAACACCCAGGACATAATCTGATGGCGAGAAGGTGTAGATGGTTTTTGCTCCATACCAAGTGAACACGAATAAGAGCAACTACTACTGATGCTGCTGCGCTACTAATATCACTAACAACCAGGCAGATGAGGAAGAATTTGGGAACGACGAGGAGGCTGAAAATGATGATTTTATTTATAGCAACAAGTAGACCAATATACATGGAATTGGAAGCAACATATTACGATCAACAAGGAAAGCTCAAGACACAACATTTCTGTATTTGTCTTGTATTTACTCAAAAGCATAGTGTCACAAATCAGATATTTACATTAGGTCAATATCCATGTTTACAAACCCAAAATCTTAACATTGCCTGTAATCGTCACGAATTTCTTTGAAATGGTCTCAAAATTTACTTAATACCTGGATTAGTTGTTTGCACACATATTAGGATGTTACTTCTGGATTGAACACGAAAAACGTTTGCCAAGAAATAGTACCCACTTATTATGAAATGGTTTCCAAATTCAAGTGCAACCTTCAGACACAATCTGGTTCTATATTTCCATCGGGTCATAAATATTATTGAAAGGATGTGTACGAATTGATATATAGCAGGTTTTCCTGGCGTATGAATATATGCCAAGTTCATTTTGTTGTTGTTGTTGTTGAGCCCACTGGAACCAGAAAAACATGAAGTGTTCATGGTGGGTAATTTCAAATTGATTACATTTTTGCATAATTTTATTTGTCTTGAATACATCCACAAGTACAGGAATGTCTCATATGTTTTGCACATATTCGCCGTAGCTGCATATATTAAAAAATAAAAAATGTGTATTACAACATATAGTAAAAAAACAATTAAGATGTGAGACATATGATCTTACCACATTATTTAGGTTGTTGCAACTTGCTGGGCATATTTCTTATACAACCAGGAAAAATCAGATGACTATAATCTATCAAAGTAAATGACATTATTGTTTACTTATCCTATACCATTGACATTGGATACTTGGTTTATATAATGAATCCTGAGGTTATCCCTTGTCCGAGACCATGCTTATGTCATTGATATTCTGGGTTGTGTGTAGATAAACAAAAATGTCCATTTAGGAGCTATTCATTGAAAGATAAGATGAAACAACTGTATTAAGTGATACAGAGAAAAGAAGCGTCAACTTGGATAATTTATGTTGGTATTTATGTGTCTTCTGTAAAATTAGCCTTATTCAAAATCATAGATATATATGATTGGAGTTCAAACAGATAAAGTGCGATAATTTTGAAATAATACTTCTATTAGATCCATATACATGTAAAGTCTTGTAAATTCAACGTTTTCTTTTGTGTCTTATTTGTCTTTTCTCTGTTTTGTAATTTTGCCTTTAACAAAGACTCATAGAGAGTCGAATGAGCTTTGGCAACTAACAAAACTAGTTTGGTACTGTTCGTTGTCAGTTCTTTACAATCACCTCATTCAATCCCTGACACATACGATCCTTTGCTGGATCCAATGCACTTGAAGGGATTGTTATTTGTAAAATGATTTGTATTATTTGTATCATATATATATATATATATATATATATATATATATATATATATATATATATATATATATATATATATAATTGCAATTTAAAGATTTAGATCATTTTGTCGCTCGGCAAATTCGTTGTGCATGTTCATATATGTATGTGTACTGTAAACACACTCAGTAAGTTTATAATGCTATTTTTCTCTAACAATTGTTAAAGGCGTATGAGCAAAGATAGCTAAATTTTTATCATACACAAAGAAGCTTGATATGACAAATTTAAAGAAAACAGCATGATCATGTCGAAGAGAACAGCATGGTCATGTTAAAGAAAAGAGCATTCCACTTCCAGTTTCATCCTTAAGCAAGTGTGTAAGTTTGGGGCATCCTGAAGCGTGAAACACTATATTACCAGGTTTTATTCCAGTGTATATATATATATATATATATATATATATATATATATATATATATATATATATATATATATATATATATTGACCAATATTAAAACTTCTTCTTTGGATGAAATAAAAATCGCCATTAAAAAAACAAAAAAACACAAATGCCAATAAATGTGTGCGACTAGTTTCGCATTTACTCTATGCTTTTTCAGGCACATTTTGTTTAGGGAAACGAACGATGTTTATATCTTTGTTATTTATTACGCTCTTTGTTATATTTCTGTATTTTTCTTGAAGTGTATTCACTCTACTTCTGTGGCAAGGGTATCTTTTTCAGTCAGACTCATACCTTCTGCATGGAACTCACATACTAGTACTCAGCATACAATAAAGCATCCAGATTTCCTACTTTTTGCATATTATAGTATCAAGAAAGACAATACACCATGTACAATACCCTTCTCAGCTCCCTGAAATAGCCAAATGGGCAAGTTGAATATAAATTTAGTGGATATATACGATTGATGCAAAACTTGCTGTAGGATATATAATCTTTACTTATATATTTGATATGATTCCATAGTTTCTTACTTTAATATTTTTGTAAAAACAGTTAAAATTATAAAACAAATAAACTCTTTATTGAATAGTAGTATATAATGAACATATATCAAACTTCATCAACTGGTCTTGTCAAGTGTTACAATCTTGCCTGATTTGTATAGTATGATTTGACTATGGAGGAAGTTATTTTGGATTAAAGTGTATTTTATCTGGACAAATGAACCCCACATTTTTGGTCACATGTTTGGTATGCGTACGTTGTCACAAATGTGTAATATCACTTAAAGTGCGTCACTGGCATGGTCAAAAGTGATATCGCTTTTGTTGTTGTATCCTCTTCTTTTCAATATTTTTTGTCTTCCGATTTTTTTAAAATTCTGACATAGGATGTCACTTCCGAGTTGAACACAAAACATGTATGCCAATAAATAGTACCCATGTATTTTGCCATGCTTTACAACTTCAGATGCAATGTGGTTATATATTTTCATAGATCCATCATTATTATTAAAATAATGAATATCAATTAACAGTTGGCAGGTTTCGGCGACCAGACGAACGTAAAGGTTTCATGGTGGGTCTTTTTAAAGTGATTTATCTCTCTTATGTTTCTGTTAACGTATATTGTTTTCTGTCTTATTTAATTGTTTTGGATACAACTACAACAGTGAGCATATTTCATACTTAGTTTATACAGTCCCTAATATAAAAGAAAAAGCAAAAAAACAATTAAGATGTGAGACCATTAATTTAACTCTAAACAATGCCCACATGTACATAAACTACACCAACAGCAAACGATGTGACTATTGTCGTGTATGTCACCAGTATGAGAAAGCAGCCTTGTATTAACCCCAAATTTATATATGAAAGGTGTGTGTGTGTGTTTAAACAATTACAATTGTTGTCTCAGTAAAGGTTGGAATATTCTATGTGATTTCAATGTTTCGTCACATCGAAAATTTAGTAAGTAGTGGACAAATACATTTTTTACGTGTTTTTTTTAAAATGAATTGGAGATGATGCAAAATTATTTAACATAAGTAACAACAGCTGATCGCGTACAGAAGTTTACCAGTCGATGGCGTCGTCAATAACTTATAGAGGTAAGATTAACAAATTTGCAAACAAAAAAAAATATTGAAAGACAAACGAGTGTATGATGTAATAGTTACAAGCAAAATAATACATCTAGAAGTACTTACATATCTCTCCACTCTCCCACTCCCAATCTACCTGCCTAACCCTGACCCAGAGGTCGTAACACAAAATTCCTTGCATATTTTATTATTTTATCTGACCTCCCACTCTGACTGCATGTATTAAGTTTCTCCAAAAATATGTTTTTTAAAATTACTGTAATTGCAATTTTTGCATATTATACCGTTGACCCCCCTCCCTTCTCAGGGATCCATCTAATGGGCCGTATAATCATACCCCTCTGAGATATAGCTACCATAACGGGCACCTGTATCGCAAATTTGGTCAATTTCCACCCAGCAGTTTAAAAGACACAAGAAGATGAGCATATTTCGAAGGGCTGAAGTATCGAGTTGTTAGAAGAAGATAATGTTGTTAAGGGCTGAAGTATCGGGTTGTTAGAATATATTTCTAAGGTCCGAAGTATCGTGTTGTTGGAAGAATAGTATGTATCTAAGGGCTGAAGTATCGGGTTATTAGAAGAAGAACGTATTTCTATGAGTTGAAGTATAGGGTTGTTAGAAGAGCATACTTGTAAGAGCTGAAGTATCAGGTTGTTAGAATAAGATGATATTTCAAAGCTCTAAGGTATTGGATTGTTAGAAGAAGAGGATATGTCTAAGGGCTAAAGCATCGGATTGTTAGAAGAAGAACATATTTCTAAGGGCCGAAGTATCGGGTTATTAGAATATATTTCTAAGTGCCGTAGTATCGGGTTGTTAGAATATATTTCTAAGGGCTTAAGTATCGGGTTGTTAGAATATATTTCTAAGGGCCGAAGTATCGGGTTGCTAGAAGAAGAATATATTTCTAAGGGCTGAAGTATTGGGTTGTTAGAAGAAGAACATATTTCTAAGGGCCGAAGTATCAGGTTGCTAGAAGAAGAGTATATTTATGAGGGCCGAAGTATCGGGTTGTTAGAAAAAGAGAATATTTCTAAGAGTTGAAGTATCGGGTTGCTATAAGAAGGACATATTTCTAAGGATACGGTTCTCATATTTAATATGACGTAAATCCTGTGAATGTTACTCGCCTGAGAGAGAGAGAGAGAGAGAGAGAGAGAGAGAGAGAGAGAGAGAGAGAGAGAGAGAGAGAGAGAGAGAGAGAGAGAGAATACATCTCAGGTTACTAACTCCAGATAGATGTAAGGTAGTGATTGATAAGATCATTCTGATTGATGTTTATATTTTTTCTAAAAATGCTATATATTTCTTTAACTCAGACATTAGGCGCTTTCGAAGGACAATTCATTGACAACGAGCGTGTGCTATGTAATTAAACAATTTTAAAAGTTCTTTTGTTGGTGTTGTCGGCACCTGCATGTAATAAACATATATTGGTTACTTTGTCAGCTGTTACATTAGTCAGTGATAATGCCAAATGAAGGTCGAGTCAGTCAAGATTAAATTATGGAAATTGTTAATCGACTAAAGTTAAACTGAAATTAAAATAAGTCACCTTTATCACCAAGATCGCACTTAATTTGTACAGTCAGAAGAATCACAAGAATATATTACGCCATTATTCCAAATTAAGAAACTACAAAACATAGCTCTAATCAAATTTATCCCTACCATTTTCACTCATCACTTACTTACAGAGAGCGATAGATATGTAATGTGGCTGAAACTTTTTCTTGCTCCATTCATATAAAAACTATGTTCTAGTAGTTCATCTCTCCTTTCCCTGTTAGGTATAATTAAGGCCTACCATCCTCCAAAGATAATTATTCCTCTGATTGACTATGCTTGCACTATTTTGACAAATTTATACAACAATTAAATTCATAAACTTTACAGACTTCGAAAGAAAGCAGCACGTATGATTCTAGATGCAGTAGTCTTTGCACCATCCCAGCAAATGTTTAAAGAATTAAATGGGCTTACGATCAAAAACAGATATACAAACCACAAACTTATTGACGTTTTCATGTCTATTCATAACTTTTTCCTGAATACCTGAAAGAAAACTTTATGTTGATTACTGACTACACTTCACATAATTTAAAATCACTGAAAACTAACAATCTTTTCCTCCCAAAATCAAAGTCGCTTATTTTCAAGAAAAGTATTCAGTTTTCAGGAGTGTCATTGAGTTCTCTACTAGCTAATTTGAAAGTTTAGAGCAATCTGGAAAGGTGTAATCAAGATTACTACAAGTACCCTCTTAAACCGCAATCTATTTGAAGGTCGTCGAATTGTGTTGGCATGTTCCTGTGTGTGTATGTGTTTATTTGTGTGTGTGTGTGTGTGTGTGTGTGTGTGTGAGAGAGAGAGAGAGAGAGAGAGAGAGAGAGAGAGAGAGTGGCAATAACTGAAGTGTGCATGAGTTTCAGGAAAGAGTTTGGTTAGTTGGTTTTTATTTTTCGTAGTTAGTTTTTGTGTAATGGCCACTTGGAGATTAGATTAGTGTCCGTACCGCAGTGTCATCCTTGTCATTATATTCTATATACAGATGCAATATCTTTTAGCTCAGACATTATGCTATTACAAACGTCAATTCAGTGTCAACGGGCGTATTGGATACGTTGTCAGCTGTTACTTCAATCAGTGATAATGCCAAATAAATGTCGAGTCAGCCAAGATTAAATTACGGAAATTGTTAATCGATTGAAATTTAATTTTCACCAAACTGAATCCTGAAGGAGTTGCGATAAGAAAGTATTAGTATGAAGAGCCAAGTTTTGTTGAAGAAACCAGCAGATCTCGTAGTAAAAATAAATCACCTTGATCTCCAAGATCGTACTTAATTTGTATAGTCAGAAATATCACACGAATCTATTACGCCAGATGGTTTTTATGAAAGAATACAGTACAAGCTTCTTAATTTTATGAATCAAGTGGCAAAACATGCTTATGCTATCTGTCTTTCATGATATTGTTATGTACAGCATCTGGCTTTCATCTCCTATTTTGGGCCATGATACAAAAAGAATCAGAAAGTTTGCAAACTGTAAAATAGAGAAGCACGTTATATTCTAGTCAGTATATCATCCCAGCTGATATTTACCAAAATTAAACTGGCTCACTGTGAAAAAAAAAAAAAAAAAAAAAAGAAAAGAAAGAATTATTTCTTTGCTCAAGGCTATTCATAATTTTTCTCTGCATACTTGCAAGAAAATATTATACTGATTAATGACTCAACTGCAGATATTTTGAAGATCACTAGAAACCATGAATTTTTTTCTCCCAAGACCAAAATCTCTCATTTTCAAGAAACCTCTTCAGTTTTTAGTAGTGTCATTATGGACATCTGTACCAGCTAATTTGAAAGTTAAAAGGAATTTTTGAAAGGTTTAATAAAGGTTGCCACAAAAACACCTTCTTAAAAGTAAATATATTCGAAGGTCTTCTAATTGAGTTTGTATGTTTCTCTCTCTCTCTCTCTCTCTCTCTCTCTCTCTCTCTCTCTCTCTGTATGTATGTCTGTGTGTTTTTGTGTGCGCATGAGAGAGAGAGAGAGAGAGAGAGAGAGAGAGAGAGAGAGAGAGAGAGAGAGAGAGAGAGAAAGAGAGTAAAATAAATCGGCAAAAATTGAAGTGTGCATTAGCTTCAGGAAAAACTTGGTTGTTGCTTTTTTTTTTTTTTTTTTTTAATTTAGTTAGATTTTTAGATTTTTGTTAGAGACGTAATAGAGATTAGTGTCTGTACCGCAGCGTCAACAACTTCAAATAAAGCATCATTATTATTATTATTATTATTATTATTATTATTATTATACATAATCCTATACAATAAACGCAGGATACTGATATACTCATTGATTCTGTGATATAATAACTATATAATTCATGCACAGATATAAATATAAACATGAATTTTTTTGCAAGTTCAAGAAGAGATTATTTTCACGAGTATTTTATTATGTATAGGAAACTGTTTTGGCTCTTTGAAGTACCAGCAGTGGAGGTTAGAAAAAACAATTCTTGGGAGTTGTGAAACTATGACGCCAGACGTTGAGACTCGAATTGCATTAGATGCTACATACATTTCGTACGATGAAGATAAAGGCAATATATGATAGTGTATAAAACGTTTATTAAAGGTCCCAAAACAATTATGTAAAGATAAACCATACGTAAGCTTAAGGACAATTTGTACATCTTAAAATCAAAGTAAATATTCGAATCCTTTGCCCGATTTTGTTAAAAGCAGGAATAAATGGGGCATGTTGAAACTAAGTGAACAACAGGTCATATTGGATCGTTCACATGTATGTGTTCTCATTATAGTTGATCTATTATATGCATGTGTCGTAGCTAAGGAAAAGAAATAAGAAAACACGAGAAAAGAAGAAAGTCGAGAAAAAAATCCAAGTCAAACAAAAATTAATCTCACAACAAGTACATTTTCTAAGAACAGAGGTAGAAAGCTTTTACCTTCAAGAGTTTTTGTTAAAAGAGTTTTGCTTGTTATAAATATTCAGTTTATAGGACACAACACTGTTCATAATTTGAATAGAAAGATATTAGGCAGTCTCTCGATTCTCTTCACAGCGAATTAATATTTCGCCTTTTACTCCATATTCGATAGACTATTCCATGAGTAAACAAATACCAAAAGCCTTGTAGGCAAAAAACTTTAAAGAGGGTTCAGCCGAACAAAACCAATGATTATTGCGTGTGTTGCGAAAGACACACACAAATAATAGACAGTTAGCTCCACTTCATAATTGTTCAAGTGCGTGGTTTTATTCACATGTGCAAAAGATGCGTGTGAAGGACGTAGTAGAATCCTCATTACACACAACTAAAGGCCATTTACGACATACTGTAGCAACATAAAGTGAAGCTAATCCTAAAGAATGGACCCATGCGGGTATATCTGCTTCTCACCAGTGTCTATACCACCGACTTTGTAGCGTCATTTTTTGGTGATGTCTGCATGATCGAGATGGTATAGGGGTTGGTGCTTACAGGCAAGGCGATGGGTGACGTAACCCGCGGATCCGGATTCGAATCTCCGTAGAGTACGAATTAAAAATTCTCTAACCAGTATGATAATATTATTTATTCGTATTTAAAAATTCTGTTAATGTTATCAAGCATTCTCCTGTAGAATCCAGGGATAGCACTTTCCGCTCTGATTGCTGTATATACAAAACAATATCATAATAAATTGAAACCAATATAAGAGAAAGATAGGAAAGGGAACCATTATAGTAAAACAGGCTAGAGAGTTATAATTCGTTCCAAGCAGGAATCGTAACCATAACAGTAACTATTGCCTAGCTCTCGTGCACCGGCGGTAATGACACGAATGTTGGAAATAAAAAATAAAAAATTGTACCTACGCTCCGACATAAAGCAAATACTTCCTCAGGGTAAATAAAGACCATATATAGACGCGCGATAACGTACACAAGCACACACAAAAGTGACACGCGTAAAACAAAAAATAGTTACATATTGGCACAAAGAATCAAAATTAACGGAACTAATGAAGAGATCTAAGCTACAAAAAGAATAAAAGAAAAAAAAAAATAAACAGAAGAAATAACGCCATGCATAGCAAGGGACCTTTTCTCTATAAAAAGTGAACAAGTCTGGATACTAGCTCTATAGAGTTATACTACTTGCCGTGACCTAGTTATCTACGTCATTGTGTACAAAATAAAAAACTTCAAGAAATGGCTATTACTGACAGAACAGTATCTATCCCTTGTTTAAAATTGTTTGTACATATGTAGATCATTGAGGACCACAAGGGAGATGAGTTTTTTTTTTTTTTTTTTTTTTTTTTTTTTTTTTTTTGTATTAGTTGTTTTGGACCAGGGACCTGAACAATGTAATACACACAAAAAAAAAAAAGAATTCTCGTGAGCAAAGACTGAGAGTGGGAAAGTATTATCAGCTCTGCCTAAAGTGTTTTGCAAGAATAAAAAAAAAGGGGGGGGGGCAGATGGGATGTTCTATCCATTATAGTAATTGCAATTGCCCAGACGGCACATATCAATTTTCTGTGGTATCTGCCCTCCGCAGACATTGTGATGAATCAGAGTTCAATCACGTCAACTCAAATTTAGTCAGTGAACATGCTATAAATTATGTTTACCTCGACAACAAGTTTTTATTAAGAAGATGGCATCCCGTTACCCCTTAGTTGGGAAGGGACAGAATTCACCTCTCACCTAAAGGAGTAAAATGATTTCTCCATGCTATAGAGAAAAGCTGTCCAAATGTGAAGTTGATGGATAATTTCCTTTTTCTGTTCTTACAAGGCAGATGGACCAAGCACTTGAACAATATTAGCTGGTACAAAAAACATCATAGAAGAAGAAAACAAAAAAGAAATATGAAGCTGAAGAAATGAAGTCAGTAACAAACGACAATAATATTTAATCATTAGCAGAGACATAGTTTCGGATTAATTCATAATGTACACTAGTGTGTCATTCTTTGGAGAATAATATTTTCCTTGAGTCATTATGTACCGGGAACTAATTCAATATTTGATTAAGGCTCCCATAAAATCTTATTCAGAGTGTCACCCAGTATCAAGCTTGCAACAATTTCCAGACACCAATATTTTTAACAAAATAATTGCTAACATCATTGACAGACGAATAACAAAGTCGCTTTTTATTCTAAATCGATATCCAGTGTCTTAAATCTGCGAGTAATATAACTGTACGTCCCCAGTTTCTAAGGTAGTGTTGGACAAATGTGAATAACGTTCGCACATTCCTATATTAAAATATTAATAGGTTTGCAAATCTGTTTTGTATCGCCTATATTCCCGTGATTCGTAATAATTATCAAGGCCATTAGGAATTATCAAGGACATTAGTAATTATGAAGGTTATTAGGAATTATCAAGGTCATTAGTAATTATCAAGACCGTTATTAATTATCAAGACCATAAGTAATTAATAAGAAGTAAAGGTGCAAGACTAAGACACAAGTGTACATGCATTTTATGTGACGCTTGTACTATGTGAGAATAAATCATTTCACTAATTAACGCTAAAGTACCGACAATAGCTACTGTTTATTTTTCGGTCTAAAGTTCGTAATCTCAATAACTGAGTTTCTTAGACATAGTACAATGCAAATCAGTCTTAAATATTATTATGCATAACTTACTGTTCCATAGTAGTGTGTGTGTGTATGTGTGCGTGTTTGATATAAAGTCGCCTCTTTGACTATAATTTGAACCCACGTTGCACGATATCTCTCTTTTACAACTGTCTTTTATTTATTTGTAAACATAATATTGTGTTTGTTTTTGTACTTTTGAAAATTGACCAAATTATTAAAGCATACTTCAGGTAGAGAGGTTTAACATTTTGACATTTTGCGATAAAGTAGCCATCTTTTCGTGTTGTTTGGATCAAAAGATAAAACGAAGAAAATGTTCCCAACCATGATACTTGTGCAAGCCTGATATTGTTCATCGCGTGCTAGCAAGCGAATTAATCGATGAATTGCTGAATCCCTTGAATAAACTAAAATTCCGTTTTGAGCAGTTAAGGCTGCTCTTCGTTTTCAGCAACTAAGATTGATCTTCGTTTTCAGCAATTAGGACTGATCTTTGTTTTCAGCAATTAAGACTGATCTTCGTCTTCAGCAATTAGGACTGATCTTCGTTTTCAGCAATTAAGACTGATCTTCGTCTTCAGCAATTAAGATTGATCTTCGTTTTCAGCAATTAGGACTGATCTTCGTTTTCAGCAATTAAGACTGATCTTCGTCTTCAGCAATTAGGACTGATCTTCGTTTTCAGCAATTAAGACTGATCTTCGTTTTCAGCAATTAAGACAGATTTTCGTTTTGAGCAGTTAAGGCTGATCTTCGTTTTCAGCGATCAAGACTGGTCTTCGTTTTCAGCAAGTAAGACTGATCTTCGTTTATTCTCCTACTGTGTGGAATTTTGATATCAACAATGCAAAAGAGAAATACATAATAAATATAACATAATATTTGGACAGTTCATGATTCTTGAATATTGGAAATATGTGAGGACATATAATCCCTGATATCTGTTGTGTAGCCATTATTCTTGGCCATATGAGTATGTGGACCATAACGTTTTAGACGGTATCCTTTATATACTGGACTCTTATAAAGTATATTTGCAAACTTCTTTACGTGAAGCAAACTGTAGCAAAATTCACAAGAAAGGAATTTGCGTATACCGTACATTTTCCATGGGATGAAAGCTTTGCTTCCAGAATGGTGACCTTTGGATTCAACAATTGAAGGCAGTTTGTCGAATAATGTTTTCATGAAAATAAATTTGCCGGGTTAGGTAGACGGAACTTGAAATAGCAATGCCATAAAATTAAACTATTTCATATAATGCATATAAAATAGCTTTATTACAATGGTTATAAAGGGGTAATCAAGTTCAGTGGGTAATGACGCTAAATGACATGATGTTTTGGGGTAAACAAAACTTTAAGTGGTAGAATAATTTCCAAAAATAACTAATGAAAGAAGTAGATTCTTCCTTAATATTTAAACTGTATAAAGGAATTTGGGTATTTGAATTTTACACCATCACCAGGTGTAAGTGCGAATTAGTTTGATTTTCTACTCACATGTTTGTTTTTTCCGCCATTTGTAGAAAACAGGGTATTTTAAACTGGGCCATTCTCTTTGCCAGTTCATCCATCGTTCCGTCCATCTATTCGTCAAACCATCAGCTGTCAGTCATTCTCACTTTCATATGCGCAAAATAAGACCGTTACTTATTTATTGAATTTCAATAAAGTTTTTGATTTTGCTGCATGTTATTGATGAGACCTTGTCTAAGTTTGATTGTCAGCAATCTACGCCATCTTTTAGCCGCTTTTGAGGCACTGAGTGTCATAGCCACCCACCTTCGCTTCCGTACAATAAATCATTTATTACTATTGTATTTTTAAGCGACTTTGTTAATGCAGTTTGATATTAATGAGACCTCGTTCCAGTTATTAATGAGGCCTCATTCCAGTTTGATACTAATGAGGCCTCATTCCAGTTTGATATTAATGAGGCCTCATTCCAATCTGATATCAATAAGGCCTCATTCCAGATATTAATGAGACCTAATTCCAATCTGATATTAATGAGGCCTCATTCCATATATTAATGAGACCTCATTCCAGTTTGATATTAACGAGGCCTCATTCCAGTTTGATATTAATGAGGCCTCGTTCCAGTCTGATCGCCAGTATTTTATGTCGTCCTTTAGAGAAGTTATAGCCGCTGATTGTTGGACCCACACACTTTCCTTTCTGCATAATAAACCCCTTTATTTATGATTGAGTTTCAATTAGATTTGTAAGACATTTTGATATTTATAGGACCTTGAAAGAGTTTGATTATCAACATTCTATGGCGTTATTTACCGGAGTTATACTTCCTGGTTGTAGCATCCATTTACTTTCAATTTCGAAACATAACTTTCTTAATTCTCATCGTAGTCAAATTGCTATGTAGTTTGACACTGATAAGACCTCAACCAAATGCCATTATCAAATTGGTCTGCAGTTTGACACCGATAAGACCTCAACCAAATGCCGTAGTCAAATTGGTCTGCAGTTTGACACCGATAGGACCTCAACCAAATGCCGATTGTCTGAGTTGTCACTTAGCAGAGTGAATACCCCTGATTGTCAGACTAAGCCTTTTTCATTTCTCCAAACTAAATTCCTTGATTTTTATTGGATTAAAAGGGTGACGTACGGTTGAACACTTGTGGATGATGATCAAAGCCAAAGAACACTTCCGTAATCGGATTATGAAACCAATCTGTACTAATTAATCAGCATCCATTATTCCTCGGGATTTTACGTACTGTAAGAATATAAGTTAGATGTAACGCATTGGAACTAAACCGGGCCCTCAGAGACAAATCAATTAAAATGTTTCGAGATGAAATTGCAAAGTTTCCGTCGCTGACAAGAATTCAATTGTAGCCTCAGATTTCCAATGAGAAATCAACGTTTAACATCATGCATAATTTGCTGAATCAACTTTTCGGTGAAAACAAGTTGGGAGTGTGCAAAGTACACTATTTAATATCAAAGTAGTCAGAATTGGATCATAGGTTTGCTGGACAATGCAAGATTCTGATAAGTGTGATTCTAAATAAACACGAATAAATACATTTGGTATAATGACACCATATTGGCATATATGCCATAATCTTAATTCACATTTGCACGATCAGAGAATTTAAAAGTTAAAAATAAGCAGTCGAACCGACGTATTATATCCATTATCGAAATTAATACGTTTTAATCTCAAGAGAATGAAAGCAGGCACATATACGGGAATAAAATGATGTATGTATGTATGTATGTATGTATGTATGTATGTATGTATGTATGTATGTATGTATGTATGTATGTATGTATGTATGTATGTATGTATGTATGTATGTATGTATTAGCGTTTAACGGAACGTGAGCACAGCAATGACAACAAGGTTTGAACCGAAAGTAAAGCTTTAAAAAATGAAAATATTAAGATTGCAAAGTAAATACTTCAGGCAGACAAACCCTTGCAAATAAATGTCAACATGGATTCGCTGAACCAACTTTTCGGTGAAGACAAGGTGGGAGTGTGCAAAGGACGCTATTGAATATTAAAGATATGAAAGATAACTGTAAAAGATGTTAAAATTCTATATAATATATAGCAAATAAAATATAAGGTAAAATATACGAAATCCCTAAAATATAGGGTCAAAATTTGTTGTACAAACCTCAGTTCCTCTAAAGTTCATTTTCTCGGGTGGCACATCATCAAAAAGTTCCCACAACTGAGTACAATGCAAACAAAACTAAGAAGACGAAGACAAAAAGACCCCCCCACGCAAAAAAACAAAAACAAAAACAAAGACAAAACAAACAGAAGAAGGACATAAAGAAAGAAAGATTAAATACACTGGATTAATGCATATAGAATTTAGTCTTGTTGGTAATGGAACATTTTAAAGACATTGCAAGGTCGTAACATACAACCGAATATCGCCTAGAAGAGAGACATTTACCACATTAAAGCTATTTCACAATCACATGGGCAACCTTGTCGGCACCCACATAAAAATAATGTGTTAATATTTCTTGGAAATGAGTTCCCTGAGTTGTAATGGCTGATATAGCAATCTCGTCTGCTTTTTAGCTGGAAAAGTTCAATTATGAAATTCCTTTTTACCGAATATTATTTTTCTTTATAATGAAATGTTGAACCCACTTTACGTTTGCTTGTTTTATTGTGGCCTGGTGAAGAAGTACTGATGAAAGCTTTTTCTTGTGAGAAGACTTAAGTTTCTTTAGGAATTGAGAGACGTTAAATTAAAACTATATTGCCAGAATTTGTACGATTCCCAATTATGAGGAAGGTAATTAGTAACATGGACTGTAAAAACGTAAACATGTTATAACCAATGCAGCAATGTATGGTTTAATAGGGCTTTTGAACTTTGTGAGGTCAAATAATTTAGCAAGTTATGCTAAATAGCATCTTTCTTTGTCTCCAAATAGTGTCACTTGTATCTGTTCTGCTTGGTATTCCTTTATTTGGAATGCCTCAGCATAAGATTCTAAATTCCCACGGAGTCTCCCAGATCAATCACAAAGCAAGCCAATATTTATTTCTCTTATGCATGATTTACTGATTCATACTAATGTGAGGTGATATACAAATAACACCTTGTTCTCTTGCAATGTAATATTTGAGTTGTGAAAGACATCTCTTGGAAAAGGTCATGTATTATTTTATTGCAGTTGTGGTCCGTAATTTACAAAGTTGACTCTAATCAAAGTTCATGTGCTGTATGCTGAAGTAAAAGGCTTTATCGCTATTCATCACTAATAAAACTTCATCGCCGTATGCTGACAGTAAAGGCTTTATCATTATTCATCACTAATAAACTTCATCGCTGTATGCGGAAGGTAAAGGGTTTATCATTGTTTAATGTTTCGGCAGCTATAGTAAAGCAGCTCGTTTGGTAAAAAAATTATATTCACCAGTTTAAACGAAGGAATTTTTTCCCAACCATTGATACTAGTGGGGCCAGCTCATGCTTTATCTTATGAGAGGAAGTGACTTAATCAATACATTGCTTGATTTCTTGATCTATCCTACTTCAAAGAAGCTCATGCATGATTGTAGCAGTTCATCCTACTTTGTTCTCCTCTTACCCTGAGTTTAGATATCAACCATACATACGTAATATATCAACCTGATAAAATGACAGTCCATGTAAGCAATAATAAAATATTTATCTGAGGACATTTGACCATATACATTCATAATACCCATTCATTCCCCCGGCCCCCGAGAAAAAAAAAATACCTTGTGTTAGCTAACATTCATCATTCATGGATTCCTAACATTCTTTGAAGGTATACTTTAAAGACTGGACTCATGTTCAGTCTCCTTAAAAACTTATTTGTGTAAAGAGAACTGTTGAAAGCTTGAAAATAATTCAGTCTATGTATGTTGTTTATTGGGCGTGGGATGAACGATATTTTGTTTCCAGTTTGGTCACATTTGAAACAAATAATATGAGGCCATTTTTCGCCTGTTTTGTTTAAATCATATAATTAAATTGATCGACTTTTAAGCCAGAAGTTGATATTGTTAATGTCATCAAAACATTACGTATTACATTAACTTCCTATAAAATGGTTATATGAAGAAGGTTACAAACTTAAAGGCAATCAAGTACAAATGATAATGACTCTATGTAAAATGACTTGTAGGCTACAAACGTAAAGGCAATTGTTACGACTCTATGGTCTAAGAAAAATGTAACAGAAAGAAAGTGAAACCAACAAATCAAGTAAAAAATCAACAAGCAATTTATTACTAGATAATTAAAATGAAAAATCAAAAAGTCACTTACAGTAATGTGTTTTGAAATCCTAATAATCCAATAAGAATGATTGTTCTAATCACAAGTCCTAAATATAGAATGTTCCGAATTCACGGCTGTGTCCTTGAATGTTATGATGTGCTAATGGTCTCCAAAGTCCCGATGTACTAGAAATCTTGATGTGCTGATGTCAAAATGAAGTATTCCAAAATATCTGAATAAGTTCACTTAAATTCCAAAATCATCAATTAAAAATCCAAAATCCAAAAGTTTATGAGCACTGTTATAATCCAATGAATATTTAAAATAATTCCTCTCTTAGAATTTGGAATGAATTTTCACAACTGTAATAGCTCTTTACAAGACTGATGGTAATGTCAAAACTGAATAAATGTCCACCAAACATGGCATATATAAAGATTGGTCACATGACAGAATGTTCTAGAATATGAGTCATCTTAATGGAATTTTTACTTGTAAACAAAATTTCAACCTTGACCTTCAAATTGAGAAAACATATTGATCAAAACAACCTAATTCAAGGACACTCGTTAAACATGTTTTTCCTGATAAACATTAAGATCCAAGCAAACAACAAAGTGAAGAAACATTTACAATTTCCCAAAATACCTACAACACCATATAAACATCATACATAACACCTCCCCTCATAAAGAAAAAGAAAGATTTATATAATAAAGCTTTCTTTTGAATATATATCTAATACTATAATAACCAAAATTACATAAGAACATGTTTTATGATACTAGACTTAATTACATCAAGCAATATTACATTTCTAGGCACGTGAGAGTGCATCTGCAATCACATTGTCTTTTCCTCTGATGTGTTTGATGTCAATGTTATATTCTTGCAATATCAAACTCCATCTCAGCAATCTCCGATTTTTATCTTTCATTTTGTTGATGAAAGTAAGGGGATTGTGATCACTGTACACAATAATTGGAGAAAGAGCTGAGGTGACATACACTTCAAAATGCTGTAAAGCCAATATCAAAGCCAAACATTCCTTCTCAATTGTGGAATAATTTTTCTGGTGCTTGTTTAGTTTTTTAGAAAAATAACACACAGGGTGATCCACACCACTTTTGTCTTCCTGAATCAATACTCCACCAACCCCTACATCACTTGCATCAACAGATAATTTAAATGATTGGCTAAAATTTGGTGCAGAAAGAACTGGTGCATTCTTAAGCATGGCCTTTAACTTGTCAAAAGATTCCTGACACTTGTCAGACCAACAAAATTTGGTTTTCTTACTCAATAAACTTGTCAAAGGTTCGGCAATTTTGGAAAAATTGGAACAAAATTTCCGATAATATCCAGCCATACCTAGAAATCGCATCAGTTGCTTTTTACAAATTGGAGCTTGAAATTCAGAGATAGCTTTGACCTTAGCTTCTATAGGTTTAACTTGACCTTGTCCCACAATATGTCCTAAAAATGTGACACAAGCATGGCAAAACTCACTTTTGCTCAAATTAATTGTCAGATTCGCATCGCTGAGTCGATCGAAGAATTTTCGAATGGTTTCCAAATGATCTTCCAAGGTGTTGTTATAGATAATGACGTAAATGTTATCATGTTCATCAGACGTTGAAACGTTGCAGGTGAATTTTTCATTCCAAACGGCATGACTTTATATTGATAAAGTCCATTTGGAGTTACAAATGCTGAAATTTCTTTTGCCCTTTCCGTCAGTGGAATTTGCCAGAATCCTTTTAAAAGGTCAAACTTGGTGACATATTCCGCATTTCCAATTTTATCAATGCAATCGTCCATTCTTGGGATTGGAAATGAATCAGTTTTGGTGACACTGTTGACTTTTCTATAGTCAGTACACATACGGAATGTATTATCTGGCTTGGGAACAAGAATACATGGTGAACTCCAGTTACTTTTACTTGGTTCTATGAAATCATTCTCCAGTAGATACTGAATTTCTTTCTTCAGATAGTTCTGTTTGAGAGGATTCATCCTATAAGGATGCTGTTTCACAGGCGCAGAATCTACAATGTCAACGTCATGATAAATTTTACTTGTTCGTGTTGGAACATCAGGAAACAAGTGCTCATATTCATGTAATAGCTGTTTTAGTTTATTTCTTTCCTGTTGTTGTAGATGTGAAAGTTTCTGGTCTAGGTTGTTCAATATTTCTGAATTCCGAAGATTGGTTATACCAGAGTCACTATAGTCTGATTGTATTCCATCGTTGATATCTTCACTGTGTGGGACAGGTACAACTAAACTAACAGAATAATTAGCTGAGCTATCTCTGTCAAAATATTCCTTTAACATATTTATATGACAAAGTTGTTTCTGTTTCCGTCTCCCAGGAATGTTAATGATATAATTTAAGTCATTTACTTTCTTTTCAACGGTATAAGGACCATAAAATTTAGCCTGAAGAGGATTCTGAGGTATGGGAAAGAGAGCCAGAACTTTGTCACCAGGTTTAAAACTCCTTTCCTGTGAATTTCTGTCATACCTTAATTTCATTTTTGACTGGGTAGTGTGAAGATTAGTTCTTGCTACTTCACAGGCCTTTGACAACTTGTATTTGAAATCAGAAACATAATCAAGAAGATTAATCTTTGAGTCTTCATTTGAAAGAAGTTTCTCTTTCAATAATTTCAATGGTCCACGGACAGTACGACCAAAAACTAGTTCAAAGGGACTAAAACCAAACGACTCTTGAACTGATTCCCTAACAGCAAACAACAACAAATGAACACCCTCATCCCAATCCTTTTCTGTATCAAAGCAATATGATCGAATCATATTCTTCAAAGTTTGATGAAATCTTTCCAAAGCACCTTGACTTTCAGGGTGATAGGCAGAAGATTTAAACTGTTGGATGCCTAATTCATGCATAACTTGTTGGAAAATTCCAGACATAAAATTTGACCCTTGATCCGACTGGACAGATTTGGGAAGGCCAACAAGTGTAAAAAACTTCACCAAAGCTTTCACAATAGTTTTAGTTTTTATATTTCTCAGAGGAATTGCTTCTGGAAATCTTGTAGATGTACACATGATGGTCAACAAGTATTGGTTGCCTGACTTGGTTTTAGGTAAAGGACCAACACAGTCTACCATTATTCTACTAAATGGTTCATCAAATGCAGGAATAGGTTGCAGATGAGCCTTAGGTATCTTCTGATTGGGTTTTCCTACCATTTGACAAGTGTGACAAGATCTGCAGTATTTAGAAACATCACTTTTGAATTTCGGCAAATAAAAATGATTCAAGATCTTGTGATAAGTCTTACGGACTCCTAAATGACCAGCCAAAGGAGTTTCATGGGCTAAATTAAGAATTTCCTGTCGATATGACTTAGGAACAACAATTTGATAGCTCACTGACCACTCGTCACCAGCGGGTACATCAGGTGGTCTCCATTTCCTCATAAGGACCCCCATTTTTCACAAAGTAACACACTGGAACTTGTGTGGCTTCAGTTTCACTAATAGCCCTCTGAAACAAACAAGATATCTCGGGATCTTGCTCCTGTTCAACGACAAGGGATTGTCGTTTGTCATCCTGATTAGAACAAAGAGAATGAGTTGCCAAAAGAGGATCACTGTGATCAATACCATTTGATTGATCAATACCTGAGGAAAAAGTGACCTCATCAAAAGACTGACCAATACATGTGTCAGCTAAAGGAATAATATCCTGATCAACATCACTCTCAAGAGCTCTTTTTGCCATAGCTCTGGTAACTGCACAAGCAGGGTACAAATCAGGGATTTCAGTTTCGACAGGATCAACTTTCTGATCCAAACAAGGCTTGTCAGTTACAAGTGGATTAACCACAACCTTATCTCCAGCTAGGTCATTGCCTAGTAATAAATGAACACCCTCTATGGGTAAAGAAGTCACTGCCCCAAAAGTCACAGGTCCAGAAACTAAGTCCGATGCCAAATTTACACAATGAAGAGGAACATTTACAAAGCCGCACTCTACTCCCTGAACAAGAACACTTTCACTTGAAGAAGACTCCTCAGACAAAAGCAAAGTACCTGATAATAAAAGACTCTGAGAAGCTCCAGTGTCCCTTAATATTTTAATTGGGATAGGTTTGGCAGAATCACCAATAAGTGATATAGAACCTTCTGACATGAATGGTTCATAAGCCTCTAAAATAGAATCAGACTGGGATTTGTTTGACCCAACAAATGTATTGCTTTCAATACAAGACCGTGACCTTGACCTCGTAGAAATAAGAGCATTTGGAAAAGCTCTGTCTTTTCTCTGTTGCTTATTTTTCATCTTGAAGCAATCAGAAATAACGCGCCCTTTCGTTTTACAATAAGTGCACGTAGGAAGAGATAAGGATTTCTGATCAGTATTATCAGATGTTTGATTCCTAACAGTTGTGCTGTTGTGAAATTTGGAAGTATTCGAATGAGATTGAAATGGTTTTTTACCAGAAAACTGCTGAGAGGACGATTTATTACCAAATGAAATTTTGTGAGTCAAGGAATAATCATCAGCCATACGAGCAGCATTTTCCAAAGTTTCCACATTCCGCTCGTCAAGATAGGTTTTAACATCACTATGGATACACCTCTTGAACTCTTCAATTAATATGAGCTGTCTGAGGTTATCATAAGCTTGATCAACTTTCTTGGCTGAGCACCACCTATCAAATAGTTGTTCTTTATCCCTTGCAAATTCGACATGAGTTTGTCCAGTTTCTTTTCTACAATTCCTAAACCTTTGTCGATATGCCTCTGGTACCAACTCATAAGCTTTCAAGATGTACTCCTTAACCACATCATAATCAGTGCTTTGTTGTACTGACAGTGAAATGTAAATTTCACGAGCTTTGCCAATAAGTACACTTTGTAATAACAAAGTCCAATGCTCTCTGGGCCATTTCAAGTTTTCAGCAATTTTCTCGAAATGAAGAAAGTATTTATCTACTTCTTTTTCCTGAAAAGGGGGTACTAACCTAATATATCTAGTAACATCAAAACCTGAACTTGTGTTTAAAGGAGTGGAGTGTGCTCTGTTTGCCAGTTCTAATTCTCTTAACTTAAATTGCATTTCCCTTTCTTCTCTTTGCATCTGCATCTGCATTTGTATTTGTCTATCTTCTTTCTCTCTCTCTCTCCATCTGCCTCTCTTCTTTCTCTCTCTCCATCTGCCTCTCTTCTTTCTCTCTCTCCATCTGTATTCGCCTATCTTCTTTCTCTCTCTCCATCTGTATCTGCCTCTCTTCTTTCTCTCTCTCTCTCTGAATCTGAAGCTTTGCAAATTCGAAATCCATCTGGTTCTTTAACTCCAATTCCCTTAATTTCCTGTCAGAACCAGATACAGGCTTTCTCTTCAAACTTAAAGCACTATTTTCAAAAATTCCCTTACCGACTAAATACTGAATTAAAATAATCTTTATCTCCTGTTTTGTCAATGATACTTTTGCCTCAGTTAGACTGTATTTTCTGGCAAGCTCGAGCAACTCATCCTTTCTCATGCACTCTAACCCCTCCTGGGTAGGTTTTGAAATGAAATTCTGAACATTAGATGCCATAGTAAATGCTTGTTGGTTTCACACAAAAAATTTCTCTATATAAAATCTTTGCCAAAGACAAAAAAAATTCAGAGACAAAATCAATATGAATTTCAAAGATAAATTTAATATCTCTAATATGCTTTAAAGAAATTCAATCCCGGAACGACGAGCCCCCAATTTCTGTTACGACTCTATGGTCTATGAAAAATGTAACAGAAAGAAAGTGAAACCAACAAATCAAGTAAAATATCAACAAGCAATTTATTACTAGATAATTAAAATGAAAAATCAAAAAGTCACTTACAGTAATGTGTTTTGAAATCCTAATAATCCAATAAGAATGATTGTTCTAATCCCAAGTCCTAAATATAGAATGTTCCGAATTCACGGCTGTGTCCTTGAATGTTATGATGTGCTAATGGTCTCCAAAGTCCCGATGTACTAGAAATCTTGATGTGCTGATGTCAAAATGAAGTATTCCAAAATATCTGAATAAGTTCACTTAAATTCCAAAATCATCAATTAAAAATCCAAAATCCAAAAGTTTATGAGCACTGTTATAATCCAATGAATATTTAAAATAATTCCTCTCTTAGAATTTGGAATGAATTTTCACAACTGTAATAGCTCTTTACAAGACTGATGGTAATGTCAAAACTGAATAAATGTCCACCAAACATGGCATATATAAAGATTGGTCACATGACAGAATGTTCTAGAATATGAGTCATCTTAATGGAATTTTTACTTGTAAACAAAATTTCAACCTTGACCTTCAAATTGAGAAAACATATTGATCAAAACAACCTAATTCAAGGACACTAGTTAAACATGTTTTTCCTGATAAACATTAAGATCCAAGCAAACAACAAAGTGAAGAAACATTTACAATTTCCCAAAATACCTACAACACCATATAGACATCATACATAACACAATCAAGTACAAATAAAAATGACTCTATGTAATATGATATATAGGCGACGAACTTAAAGGCAATCAAGTACAAATGAAAATGACTATGTAAAATGACTTATAAGCTACGAACTTAAAGGCAATCAAGTACAAATGATAATGACTCAATGTAAAATGACTTGTAGGCTACAAACTTAAAGGCAATCAAGTACAAATGAAAATGAATCTATGTAAAATGACTTGTAGGCTGCAAACCCAAAGGCAATCAAGTACAAATGATAATGACTCAATGTAAAATGACTTGTAGGTTACAAACTTAAAGGCAATCAAGTACAAATGAAAATGACTCTACGTAAAATGACTTGTAGGCTACAAACTTAAAGGCAATCAAGTACAAATGATAATGACTTGTAGGCTACAAACTAACAGGCAATCAGGTACAAATGAAAATGATTCTGTGTAATATGATATGTAGGCTCGATTGAAACTTCTGAAGGTAAAACGTAGTCTACAATAACAACGAAATGAAGTAGAGTTTTCCAGTGACTATTAATTAGTATAAACTATTTTTTTTTAAATAGGACTTAACATGAGATGTATGTACTCTTCAAAGACAAAAAAAATCGAATATAAATGCCAAATCAGAATCCATATGATGTATTTTAGTCAATAGATATTTAGACTATATTTTAGTCTATATAAGTATAGTCTATCTATCTATCTATCTATCTATCTATCTATCTATCTATCTATCTATCTATCTATCTATCTATCTATCTATCTATCTACCCATCTATCTATCTATCTATCTATCTATCTATCTATCTGCCTGTCTATCCATCCATCCATCCATCTATCTATCTATCTATCTATCTATCTATCTATCTATCTATCTATCTATCTATCTATCTATCTATCTATCTATCTATCTGTCTATCTACCTGTCTATCTATCTATCTACTTGCTTGTCTATCTATCTATCTGTTTGTCTATATAACCGCCTCTCTGTCTGTCTGTCTGTCTATCTATCTAACTATCTGCACCATTTTTCAACAGTGATATCGGAATATTGCGAAAACAAAATGAGTCAGAAATAGGTAAGTATAAAACAATCAGGATGTATAATAATTATGATGGTATATCAGTAAACAATCAATGCAAACGGAAAGAAGAAGAAAAAGAGTAGGAAGTTATTTTAGATTGAAAACAAAATTCCTCCAAGTATTGGATATGTTTATAAAGAGCGCAATAAATTCCAGTTTTGAACATTTCCATAATCAGCTCTAGTGTGCTCATTATAAATACGTTCGTTACTTTAGAACTACTTCATTATTAGCTGAGAATGTGCAAATCAATAGCATCTATATACAATTGGAAGACTGTACCAAACAAAAATAGCATAGTCGCTTCAAACATGCTGTAGTCATGACAGGTTCGTAGTGCAAATATTTGAGGGGGGGAGTTGAGAATTTACACCGACACCCGAAATTAATAAAAGTACCTTTCATACTTTATAGTGTTCATAGATATAAACAAGTGACTTATAGACGGATGAGGAAGATACTACTTGGCTGCCGGTCGATAGCAAAATAAGCTATCCATCATAGGATTAGAACTTTACTCGCTGGTAATGAATCATAATTCCATGGGACACTGGTATACTTGAAGAATTGAAGTTAGCTCTTATAAGATAGAAAACGGGGTTGCGGGGCAAGCCGTAAGCATGATGACGAGGTTGCGGAGCAAGCCGTGAGATTGATGACGGAACGGAAACAGTTGGGCGTACTCTATCTCCTTTCGCAATAATTATATGTTTCTTCTGCTATAGATGTACAACGCTACAACTTTCAGGAATTTCTAAAACGTAATTTTTCTTATTATAAATATTATATTTATACGTAGATATCCGCAACGATGAAGCATTGTTCATAACTAGATTGGAAAGATACAAAATTGTTACCTTCTCAACTAAAGTTTTCCAAGTAAATGGTTTATTCACAGTTACAACAATTGTGTGTGATGGATAGGTGAAATTAAAAATGAACCTTGCCTATTGCAAATATGTGTTCTAGCCAAATTTCATAACCAAACAGTAAATATCCAATCGGCCTTTATTTCATTTTAAGAATATATTCAGTCCAGTTGAACTTCTTTCTTCCTATGAAGCGCTCTGTTGTAATCCATGAGCCAGGGTGGTGGTCGTTACCACGGCGAGGGGAGGGGGGGGGGACAAGGTACATTATGATTTTTGGCAAGATCTGGATCCCTAGAGATAGAATATAGGTGACAGCATTGCATAACTCTTTGCCATCTTTGTGTTATCACCACATTTTCAACTATACCCAGAATTTGCCAGTAGCTAGATTTCTACATTTGTGCTGAAGGGTCTTTTTATCAATCTCCTATATAAAAAAAAAATTATGGTTAAGTCAGTGTATTAAAATAAAAAATTAGGCTAGTCAAACACCTGCACTTGAGAGTGTAACTGTAACAAACAGCATTCAATTATCTTCACTGGTTTGCCATTGGCAGACTCTCTATTTGACCTTATCTGAAACTCAATTTCCGAACACCAGCCTTTACACTAAAACCTAAGCTAAAAGTAAATTTAAATATCTCATCTCCTTTTATAAGATGTTCTTAGTGGACTTGTATATTGAATACTGTATCAGGGTCAATTTAAGACCTTTTGTAATTTTTTGGGTGTTGTATTAATCAGTGCGTGATAAGAACATGTACCCCATCTCCAATTTTCTAACCAGTGAAAAAGTGCATCACTAGTCTACTAATACTGTAAAACGTTTTCCAAATCCTTGCATGAGAGAGCTATTTTATCTTATTTAAATATCTTATATCTGCTTGTTTAAAATGACAAAAGTTAATCTTGATGTTTTGAATAGGTGTTTCTGGTCTACCATATGCACATCAACCTTAATGTGTTGATAAGTTGCATTTACTGTTTATCTTTAGTAATTGCATCTTTTGGCAGTTTTCTTAGGTAACTTGGTCGTGTTAAAGAAGGTGTAGAAGTACTTTACTATAGCATCAGTAGCTTCCAGTTTCATTATGGAGAAACCAAAAGAAATAAAATATCACAGTTCTCCTCACAACCAGTGTATAACTTACAAAGTTTCAACAAAGGTAAAATCAGAGGACCACTTAAGCTCTCCACAAAGCTATGAATCATAGCAGACGATGCAAGAGACTGCCCAGGTAAGGAATCATGTCTCAATTCTAGACATTGCTAAAAGTCTAAGAGACAAAGAAATTACCTATATTTGCTACCACAGGAAATGCAGGAGCATGTTTTCCATGAAGAGAGACTTGGAAACTCAGAAATAAAAAGCAGAAGCAAGTCTCAGTGATGAAGCTGAAACCAGTGGCTCTACCGTTACAAGGTCAACCAGGAGATCTTCATCAGACGCAAGGATGTATGACAGAGTGTGCATATTTTGTAGAAAGGTCAAATACCACAAGGGAACAGCAACACATGAAAAATTAATCAAGGCCACACAGTTAAGAGTTGATGAAAGATTTCACAAGTGTGCAGTCAGCAATGGCGATGCAAATATGTAGCAGTTACTAGTCGGGACATAGAGGCAAATTACCATGCATCATGCCATAAGGACTACACAAGAGTTAAAACAAACTGAAGAACATGCAGAGGAAAAGAACATCCAATCTGATGCTCACTACAAAAAGATGAAAAATGAAGCCTATGATGACTTGTTTCAGGTTGTCCAGGTGACTACCCTGACAGAAAAGCTTGAAACGCTCATGAAATCTAGAGGAGTTCAGTGACTGAAAGAATCAACCAAAAAGCATGTGCGTAGAAAACTGGAATCTGAGCTAGGACACAGCATTCATATCTTTCCAGACCAAAAAGGGAAATTACTAGCTGTACCTGATAGTATCACATTGCAGGATGTTGTTGGAGAAAACTATAATTTGAAAAGAGAAGTTGAAGCTTGGGAAACCAAGTCAATAAAGATCAACGAGATTATAAATCAGACATCATCTCACTTGAGATCAATGATAATGAAAGAAATAAAACAACACCATGGCCTTATCATTCCTCTAATGTTGATCAATAATCCTTCACTGTGCCAGAGTATCTTCAACGGTTCCTGCTGGATCTTCTGACTGGTGATCAAGAGCAGAAGAAACCCTCTCAACGAGTCAACATGCTGATGCAATATTTGAGTCAGTACATTATAAATGCAGTGACCTGTGGTCATCAGAAACCCCCGAAACACCTGCTGCTCACTTACGCTGTAAAGATACTCACTGGCAATGTTGGAATCATCCATACATTGAACAGACTAGGACGTGGACAGGTGGAAGAAAATGACACAGCCATACAGGAATGCAAAGAGGAAGTGAGAGTTACTCAGGACAAAATCCTGGTCTGGCTATTTGAAAGGCAAGCAGACATAGTAAATCAGAAAATACCCAGTTGAACAGGGTTAAACATCAGTAATAGAGACTTACATGGTGTCTCATTGGATGTCACTGGCTACATGCTTACGATCAACGCCCCGGCTACTGAGCTGACAACAGTGTCTGAAATTTTGAACCAATCAGAACTCATCAGGTAGGCACTACAAATGCAGAAAATAGTAGTAGTCATGGATCAAGCTTTGTATGCAAAAGCAGCAGAAATTACCTGAAAACTCAAAGAAAGGCATGTCAACATCATCCTTTAATCGAGCACATTTCATACCATCTGCGATGCTTTGTCAATTCTTGGAGAATGATTTCAGGATGCTAGCCTTCGATACACTTGCTATGAAGCACGCATCATTGCAGAAGGTTCAGTAACTGGAATTATTACAGGCAAGATGTACAATCGTGCAATTCAAGTACACAAGTGCATATATGAAGCCATGGTGAGACTGACCTGGATGGAGTCCATCCCCTTAATGGAGACGAACTGGAATGACAAGAAGCAGGCAGTGTGCTTATTTCTGGAAAAAAGTGAATGACCTGGTAGAAGACCTGTTGCAAAGGAGCCTTGAGAGCCTGCTCCAGAATCCAGCATTTGCAGAGGTACAAGATCTTTGGAATTGATTCTTGGATCATTTTCGTTAGCACAATGAAGATCTGTCATCATTTTGGATGTCATATGTAGACATGGTTGAAGATATCTTGCTGACATTGCTGCATGCTGCCTGAGAAGTCAACTAGAAGTTACACCATATTGCCATACGATTTATGCTCCCCCGGTGTTTTTTTCTTATGACAAAGTGAATTACGCTAGGTACTGCCCTATGCCCAGATGACAATACTTCCAGTGGAACACCCTGAGGTGCACCAGAACTTTATGGATGGATACCTTTCTGTTCAGCTGTCTGGCAACACTTCATTTGGACGCATTCATGTTGACCAAACTACTAAGGTCACCGTAAACAAAGACACACAGACTCCAGGTGGTACAGCAAGGCTCAGCAGCCTAAAATCAGGTGCTGTGAAAAGATCTTACATCACAGCCGAACACAGGAGCGCCTTCCTGGGTCAGATGAGAGAAATGGTGCAGGACAACAGATCAGATCTTCATGCAGATCTGCACAAAACAAGAGTTGAAAATAAATGAAGATGAAGTGTCAGCAGTGTTGAGTCTACTTAAAAGCTGGGTCAACCCCTTTGCTGGGACACATGAGCTCATTACTATCTCTACAACAAAAGCAGCTCCTAGGGAAATAGCCTCCGACATGATGAAGGCATATGAAGTAGGAAAGAAAAGTTATGCGACTTCAGAACTGAGAGACTTGAGAGCAACCCGCCAATGAAGAAATGTCATGATCCCATAAAAATGAACAAGCTAAAAACCGTCAGCAGCATGTGCAAGAATAATGAGTTGAAGAATAATGCGAGGACTGCCATTCTGAAAGCAGATAGGGCACTCTTTGGTCGCATCGTTGTGAAAGCACAGGGTCGGAACATTCAGCTAACAACCTCAGAGGGGCTCCTTCGAAAAAAACCAACAAAGCTGCTTTAGCCAATGCTTGCAGAAGAATGTAGCACCAGCTGAAGAAATGCCAGAAATTTCTGCCACTGTGATTTATGGAATGAATCTTTTTCAGATGGTGAGAAGTTATCAAGCCACCTTTGGTGAAAGTTGCCATGTTTGTGCTGTCCATGGCTCAGAGGAAAGAAGGTAGGAGTCAAAGGATTGATGTGGTGTTTGACACATACCAGGAGACATCAATAAAGAACACTGAAACTACAACCAGAGGGGAAGGGGCTGGTCTTCAGCTACATAGCGTCAAAGCCTCACAAATTGTTAGGCAGTGGAGAATATTTATGAGTCACACTAAGAAACAAAATGAGCCTCGTCTCATTTTTGGTGTATGAGTGGAAGAAGGAGGAGTATAATGAGATACTTCAGGATTAGGTACTCTTTTTAATCATATCTGATGGTAGCCAGGAGGTGCCTGATCTAAAGAGTAAACGCAAGGAAGCAGATGCTCGCTTGCTGCTACATGTAGCACATGCTGCTGAAGAGAGCTACCAAGCAGTCGTGATAAGCTCAGGCGACACTGATGTGTTCATCATGTTCTTGGCATTCCATGATTGCATCAGGGCCCCAAAATGTATCACAAAAGCACGCACAAAGGAATTGACATTGAGAAAATAGCATCTTCTGTTAGTATAAATGTTTGTCGGGCCCTCATAGGCATTCATGCATATACAAGATGCGACACAGCCAGCAAACTTGCAGGCAAAGTGAAAGTAAGTGCGCTCAAACTCCTGAATGTCAACAGAAAGGCACAAGAAGTCCTCGCACAGTTGAGGGAGGAATGGGATCTGTCTGAGGAGTTCAAGGACAAATTGGAACGATTCACATGCTTTCTTTATGCAGCCAAATCTGCTACAGTATATGTAAATGATTTAAGATATCGCCTATTCTGTGCAAAGAAAGGTGCGATTGAGAGTCACCAACTGCCCACATGCAGAGACTGTAAAGAAATATTCCCAACACTCCAATTACCAGGCTGCGATATGGAGGAGGTGCCTAAAGGAGGACCAAGGAGTTCCTAGCTCTACTGGGAGAGGTTGGAAGTGGAAAAACTGGATGGAAAAGTGCAGCTGGTTGTAGACTGGATGGAAAGACAACCGGCACCCGGACTGAGCTTGATCTACTGGCCTGTGACTGTCCCAGAAGCTGCAAACTGCTTAGATGTGTCTGCTTGGTAAGTGGCCCATGTACACTGATATGTGAGGACTTTCTGGCTGTGACAATCAAGCAGCAGGAGTAGAAAGCGATGAGAGCTCCTCTGAAACAAAGTCAGACGGTGATGATTATGATTTCTAAGATACTGTATAACAAGTTGCTACGCATTCAAGTGCTCGTGTTTGTTTGTTTTTTTTTTTTTTTCTTTCTTTCGTTTTTTGTACTGTATTTTCAGTAAAGAGATGTAAATAAATCGCTTTTCATTTTTCTAACTATCCTTTCTTTTCTAGTTCCTTTCTAGCTCTAAATTTCATTTCTGAGCAAAAATACAAGTATATCAAGGGTTGGTGATTAAAATTATTTCTGCCAGTCACTATGAACATATTTCCTCTTAGAAAGGAAAAATGGACAAATCGTAAAACAGATTACATAGCATTGCAATGCACCTGCAAGTAAATGATTGGGACCAACGTTATTCTTTCCTGTCATAGGTTACCTAATGTGGCATGATGAATCCCTACTAACACCTTTTGATAACCTTAATACCTTCCTTCCACAAAAATGTATAAACAGTTAGATGATAGTGGAAATGAGGAATACAATACACTGTCAACTAATATTTGGGTAATAGCGAGTGTTTGCAAATTGAGTACTAAGACAAAGTCAACTAAAGAAGCTGGCAATCCCAAACCTGTGAAGATAATGTAATGCTATTTGTTACACTTGCAAGTTTATGTATGTGCCTAGCTTAGTTCTTAATTCGAATACCCTGACTTAACCAACGAAAATTTTATAGGAGATTGATATAAAGACCCTTCAGCACAATTGTAGAAATCTAGTTACTGGCGAATTCGGGGGCATGGTTGAAAATGTGATGATAACAGAGAGAAGGCAAAGAGTTATGCATTGCTATCACCTGTTGTCTACCTTTAGAGATCCAGACCATGCAAAATATTATAATGAGCCTTCGTCACCTCGGGTGGTACCGATGGCCAGAATTTGAGGTCCCGGCTCATGAACTATCGTAGGCATCACGAGAATTTAATTTACGACTCTTGTATTTTCGGCGTGTGATGAAGGCAGACATGATACTTTGTTTCCGAAATAGTCACCTTTGGAGCAAAAATAATGGAAGGCAGCTTGTTAGTTATTGTTTTCATACCAGTAAATTTACTGAGCTACGACACCAGAACTTGATATTTTCATATCATACAAATGAATGTATTTTATAAACAATTTCTATAATATCAAGATTAATCTGCTTGACGCTGATAATGACGCTGAATAGGGTGGTGTGAAGAATCAATACCGACATCAAAAGATAACAACTTTGCATATAACAACTACTAAATAAAGTTGACTTTTTCCGTGATTAATCATCCACAGATATGTTTACGTGCATGCTACTCCATCAAAGGGTATGGGTACGAATTGTTTTGTTTAGCTACTGTATTGCAAGACTAACAAAAAAGCTGGAAATTATTTGAACCGCAACGCTCACGCTAATTGCTTCTAAATATATAAAAATATTGAAGGCACGCTCAAATAGAAAGGATGTATTTTGCATTATGATAGTCTTACTCAGACTGTAATTATAATTCTAGAATTTTAGAACTATTGGCGTTATATCTTTTAAAATTTAAGTTAAGCGGGTTGTTTTTAGGTAAACTTTTCACTATTTAATGCATGAAACAGTTTATAAAAGCAGTACGATGCAAACTGTACTGTATTATGTTTTACATTCTTTTTGTTGAGCTGTTTGATATTAAAATCTAAAAGATACGAAACATTCTGGTTTGATGCAAACAATTAGACCATAATCAATTTGTTGGTGGAGCCTCGTATAATAATAGCTCCTTAAGTCTTAACAAATAAAACACTGCTAAAATAAAAACCACTTTAATAAGAAATGTATTTCATTCGATGCTTCTGTAGTTGAAATGTTTTTAACATCATGGAATCTATGGGAATTTAGAAAAGGTACGAGGGCAATATTTCAAGCACGTAGATATATACTGCGGAATAATATCCATTTCTGTTGGTCAAACACGTTATTATGAAATTATTTTATTTTATCTGTATAAAGAGCAACGAATTTCTATTTTATGCGCTAAAAAAAAAACACAGCAAAGGGAAGAAAATGCTAAATCAGCAGCCCCTGTTATCTGTTTTAGTCGCATAATGGGCACTGTGTGTGTGAAAATTGGGTCAAAGATGTATGTGTTTCTACCGTTTCCTACTATGCATATATATCTTTGCGTTCTTCAATATACTTTGTATATCAAAAATATGTATAATCTTGAATAAATTAATTCCTACTGACTGAGAAAATATGTGAACTAGGATACACTGTTGTTTGATTTTGTACAAAATAATTAAGTCGCTACTGAATCGAACAGTGACCTTTTCCTTATGACTGAAACTCATCGTCAACATGCGAGTGTTGCAAAATTAAAATGCTGTCAGAAATCGGAAATACCAAACGATCAAGATATTGAATAGCTGTATAAAGGTATATAAAGGGACTACGAAAACAACTGGAGAGAAGAACAAGAAGAGGAGGAGGAGGAAAAAAAGTACAATTTTGTAATAGCTACTACCTTAGGAGATGTCTATCGAGTGGATACTAATGTAGAACAGTGACTATTTACATTGTAAGCTAGAGTGTGCTCATATTGTCACCCGCTAGTTACTTTAGAAATACTTTATTTCTCGCTGCTAATGTGCAGACCCACACGATCTGTATATAACTGGAAGACAGTACCCAATAAAAATGGTACAGACGTTTGAAATATGCTGTCGACATGACTTGAGCCTGCATTGCAAATTCAATATTACTGTATTGATAACCATAGACTTAAAGCCGGACAAGGAAGAAGGCACAGCTTGGATGCCGATCGATAGCAAAATGAGCTATTAATCACCAGGTTATGACTTCACTCTATGGTAATGAATCATAATTCGACGGGACATTAATGTACTTCAAAAATCGAAGTTAGCTGTCATTCACCCCAGAAAATCCGACATGGAGATTAATTTAAATTATCGAAGAGATAAACTAAAGCGGCCATCCATGACAACCAATATGCCTTTAGCCTTAGATTGTCCATGCATACACGTAATTTTCAATTATTCAGAATGCGCTGCATGAATTTATTTTTAGGTCCCACTCATTGTTGAATTAGATCCGTGAATCAGCTTTTACAGAATTGTGCTATTGAATAGAACGTGGAAGAAATAAAAAGGAGTTATACTCTGTTGCAAGTTAAAGGATGCCAATTTTGGTCACAATTTGCGTATACATGGTGCATATATTATGAGATTGAATCTAAATGAACACAGCCATGTTAAATAATTCATATACAGAATTGGTGTAACAGTATATCCGATAATTTTAAATTCTGAGTGGAATGAAAACGGAAATGAGACGTTAATAGAGGGATGGACGTACTCTATCCTTTGTCGCAATTAACACACGTTTTAATCCGACAGAATGAAGCAAGCGAAAGTCTGAAACTGAAAAAAGAGAAGAAGACAAAGAAATAAAGAAGGCAAAGTGGAAAAAGAAGATGAAATAGCAGTTACAAACACAAGTCTATTTATGATAATCACATACATCAATTAGTCCAGTCTATAATCGGCCTTAATGTGTATATCACTTCTTGACAGATTGTTTTTCTTAAAGCATTGATTTAAGATTATAGATCCTACATAATTTCAGCCCCAAGATTCTAGATCCGACATCATTCAATCCCCAAGATTATAGATCCCACAATATGTCAGCACCATGATTATAGGTCCTACATCATTTCAGCCCCAAGATTCTAGATCCGACATCATTCAATCCCCAAGATTATAGATCCCACAATATGTCAGCACGCTGATTATAGATCCAACATCATTTCAGCCCCAAGATTCTAGATCCGACATCAATCAATACTAAAGATTATAGATCCCACATTGTCTGAGCACCCTGATTATAAATCCTACATCATTTCAGCTCCAATATAATAGATCCTAAATCATTTCAGTCAGAATTTCATCAGCGAATTATATCAATCGTTCAACTGAACATGTTTAGGGAAAAATAAGACGACAACATTATTGTCGAACGTAACATCAACAAGAACAAAATAGAATGCTCAGAAATAACATCAGAATCGACTTGTTTGCATACTTGGAAATTATCATAGGCAACGACAGCGGTTCAGAACGGGATACCCATACTGCAAAGGGCAGCACTAACCGCATTCCTTGTAATAAAATAAATATGAAGACATACAGAAATATGGGAAAAGACTAAGCTACAAAAGTCTTAAATTTTGTTACAGAGTGCTCAGACACAGTCATAAGAATATGTTGGCCAGACACCATCAGTAACGAAACACTGAAAAAAAAAAAAAAAAAAAAAAACACAAGCAGGACAGGGTAAAACGGACCAACAAACTAAGAAAAATGAAACATTGCAAGACAGACTTTTTGTTGAAATTAGAAATTAAAGATTCAAACCTAAGGACATCTGGAGAAGATCCGTGGATATTAAATTAAATGAAATTAGAAACACCTAGACATAAGTAGACAATGTATCCATTTCCAGAGCTGAGTCTGAATCCTTGGAGTTGTAGAATGCATTTACTTTACATACAGTAAAAGTATTGAAAATTAACATTAAGTGTAATTCTTCTAGGAGCTAGTTTTTAAGTAGATGATTGGGGCGGAATTTCCACAAACTTTTGAAGGTAATAGCTTTATAAAATTATTTCATTCATGAACAACATAACACTTCTACATTTGTTTTCGGAATCATGGTGATGATTGCTTGAACGACAAGTACGTATCATTCTCTGCGTCTGATGAATTACCAGTAAATTATGAGGTCTAAGACTGATTCTGTGGCATAAGGCTTAAGGCAGTGATTCCTGTGGACTCGAGGCCTAATGCAGTGATTCCTGTGGACATGAGGCCTAAGGCAGTGATTCTTGTGGACATTAGGCCTAAGGCAGTGATTCCTGTGGACATTAGGTCTAAGACAGTGATTCCTGTGGACATTATGCCTAAGGCAGTGATTCCTGTGGACATGAGGCCTAAGGCAGTGATTCCTGTGGACATTATGCATAAGGCAGTGATTCCTGTGGACATGAGGTCTAAGACAGTGATTCCGTGGACATGAGGCCTAAGGCAGCGATTCCGTGGACATGAAGCATAAAGCAGTGATTCCATAGACATAAGGCCCAAGACAGTGATTCCATGGACATTTAACTATCATTTGGAGCGTGTCAAGTAATAATCAGAAAGCAGAATTATTAAGAGTTTAATTGACCATTGAACCGGAAGAAATAATGGAATTATCAACATGCGAACATAACTCTGACTTTGTTTATTTTTCTAAGTCATTTGTGAATATTCACAGCTTAGTATAGTACAAGGCAGACCTAATATAACAAATAATGTAAATATGTGTGTTGATGGCAAAACGTTGTCGCAGAATGGACATAACTATCAGGTAGACTTCTGTACACTAAACGGGAGAAAAAGACTATTCGCACCACACAAATTCACACATCCCTAATACTATATAGATATAGCTTGTTTGTGTCTCTAAATGCCCAATACATATCCCGTTAATTAAATAAAAGAACGTCTATTATATTCTTGGTCTTCTTGGTCTCTTCCTTCAAAAATATGTCAGCCTAATTATCTTAAAAGTATCAAGTTTTGAGAATGACATAAGGATTTTAAAACTGAACCATTTTTATCAATAAATATTCTATTTGATCTGTAAAAGATAAAATTAGAGAAGCTGATAGAAATGATGGTAATCAGAAATAACGTTGAATATGCATGCATTAAATAATGGATATTATATCAATACTCATTTTAAATGAAATGTATGAAAGGACTTGAATATTTTCTATCTTTCTCAAGCCTTGGCGAGCAAAAAAAATTATTTTACAAGTTTTTAGAAATTTCATTTGAAATGACTACAAATTCTAATTATAGCATGACGGAAAATACTGATTGTATTGTGCCAAACAGCATAATAGTATTGTAAAATAACCTTGAAATACATTCAGATGCCTTGGTCATTGCGCCTTTCCTTTGCACGACGCCATGACGTCATTTGTGACGTCATAATGTGTTATTGCAAGCGTTACATATATAGAGGATCTCAAATGGGTCATGATTTAAAATTGAATTTATGAAACGAGTTGAATACATTTATATAAAATCATTACCCATTTGAGATTCTGTTTATCACAGTTTTTATTTTAATGGAAATAATTGATAGAGAAAGAAGAAGAAATCATTTCGTTTCTTCTGGCTCAGACGATGCGCCGTTCAATTGTTGCGCGTAAAAAAATAGTCCCATTTGAATTAATAATACGCAGTTCTATAACGAATAATATTTAAAAGTAGATTTTGTTTACAAATTATAATTCAAAAAGCAACTGTTCTTCCAAATCAATAGAACACTTGACACAGCCAACATCATTTTTCAACACTGGATCTCCAATGGAAATTCCTGTGTGATGTGTTATGTATGATGTTTATATAATATTATAAATATTTTAGGACTATTTCTTGACTTTAATATTTGCTTAAACCTTAATGTTAAGTATAATGTTGACATGTTTAGCTATTTTCCTTGAATTAGGTTGTTTATTTAGTATTTGAGCTCAAGCACGGTTTTGGTAAACAAGTTGTTGATTCAATTTGCGGTCAAGGTTGATTTTGTTTACAGATAAAACCAGAATTTCCTTTAGAGTTATGTGTCAAAAATCACATACACCATACTATTCTAGAACATTCTGTCATGTGGACAGTTTTTCAAGTTTCGTACTTAACATCGGTCTTTAAAGAGTCATTACAGTTGTGAAGAATCATTCCAAATTCAGATAGAGGAATTATTTCAAATATTCATTGGATTATAAAAGTGCTCATACCCTTTTGGATTTTGGATTTTTAACTGATGATTTGGGGATTTATGTGAACTTATTCAAATATATTCTGGAGTACTTCATTTTGAAACATCATCACATTAAAGACTATTAGCACATCAACACATTCAAGGATACAGTCATTCATTCGGAACATTCGATATTTAGTACTTGTGATTAGGACACTTAGGATTATTGGATTATTTGGATTTTAATTCACGTTATTGTAAGTGCCTTTTTTAATTTACACTTTAATTGTCTAGAAATAAATTGCTGGTTGATTTTTACTTGATTTGTTGGTTTCACTTTCTTTCTGTAACATTTCTCTTAGACCATAGAGTCGTAACAGATGTCACACAGTTCACTCGGGTTACGTTAGACGCGCCATATACATTCGATGTCGATGAGAATGTTTACAATGTTTCCACCTAAAGTATGTCCACTGCTATGGATGCAGTATTGCATACGCCAAGAAAGTCGCATTCCATGTGTTGGATATTCAAGTGAAGGGATGATTACTGGATGCAGAAATTGTATTAAATCTAGACTAAAGATGTTTCTGAGTAAAGAAATTCCATATTTAATTAATTTGTTACCGGATATTTGCATTTTTTGGTTTGGAACAATGCTGTGGATGGAAACTTTCTGTCAGTTGGGAGACCGCCATTTGTCCACATTCTTCTCAAAACAGAGGTGAGTTTATTTATTCCTATAGGTTAACATTTAAACCACGCTGGTTACAGTGTGGGGTGCCTGTTACAGATTTATACCCATCTACACCGAGCCAGTCCTCTATCCATTGACCGATACCATTCATTTTATTTGTAAAGAGCCCCTGTGCGGTAAATTCACCATATTACGACAGATTTAACTTTTTTGTCTCAATGACCCTTGAGCAATCGATTCGAAAAGTGGCCGCCAAAATGTTGATAGTAATAGTAAAAAAGATATTCCAGAAGGCGGGATAAGGAAAATTCCCACGGTCGCAGCCAATCTGTAAAGGGAATGCTTCGCAATAATTTCATTGGCTTATTTGGACCAATCAGATTCACATCAAGTGATATGTTAACATGTTGACATATCAAAAATATTACACTGAACACACTATATGTAAAGGTTACCAATGATAAATAAAAATTATCACACAGTTGGTAGGTTTTATATACAGTGTTTGTGGTTTATTATTTTTTATATGTCAATATGTTAACAAATCACACTCTGTAAATCTGAGTACAAATAAGCCCATTAAAATTCCTTGCGCAGTATTCTCATCACTAATTGGATGTGACCGTGTTAAGTTTCCTCTCCCCGCCTTCTGGAACCACCTAATTTTACTATTACTATTAAAAATATGCCGGTCGTCGTTTCAATCGGTAGCCGAATAGACATTGGGAATAAACGGTCCACTATCACAAAAGCGCACAAAGAATTCTCCGAATGCCGAACTATATTATAACACGAGTAAACCCGCTGGACGTTCGCCTAATTTAGTTACACCGAAAATGTGGGAGAACAGAAAAAATCCATAACACAAAACAATACGAACATACTGAGTCTTTGCGGATAAACGTCCTGGGAGCCCAATGTAATGCAGCCAGTCCTCGTTAAATTGCTGTTACCACTTGATATAAATCTTACACACCACCCCAAAGGACAAGCATGTTTAAATGTGAACCCATATTAGTAAATAAACTCACCCCTCTTATGAAGAAAATGCCGACAAATGCTAGTCTCCCAAATGACAGATAGTAATCCATCCACAATATTCTTCCAAATCAAATAATGCAAATATCCGGTCACAAAACATTAAATCTGGGAAATGCTAGAGCCATATAAATGCAAATCAACACCTCAAGATTTATTACAATTACTGTATCCATTAAGCATCCCTTCAGAGAAATGTTTAACAAGTGGAATGCTATTTCTTCTGCCATATCCAATACTGCATATGTGGTGAATGTCCATGGTGGAATCGACACACTCTTTCGGTGGAATGTTGTAAACGGTCTTATCGAAATGCATCTATATGGTGCCTCAACTACTCCAGCTGACCTGACCCGAGTGAACTATGTGACATATGGCACACGAGTTTCCATCGGAGATCCAGTGCTGAAAAATGATGTTGTCCGTGTCTATTGTTCTACTGATTTGGAACGACAGTAGCTCATTGAATCGCAAGTTGTAAAACAATTAAAAATAATCTACTTCTAAATGTATTTGGCTATCAAATTGTGCAGAATTGCTTTAATTCGTGTCTGGAACTATTGTTTCACGCGTAAAAATTGAAATGTGCAGCGTCTGAGCCAGAATTAAATGAAATGACAAAAAATCATGTGTGCTTCTTTCCATATAGACTCTTTCCACTTCAATGACGACGATGTGATGAACAGAATCTCAAATGGATAATGATTTAATATTGAATTTATGAAACTGGCTGAATATTTTACTGTTGGAAATTATTCATCTCGTTTCATAAATTTAATATTAAATCATTAATTGTTTGAGATCCTCTATTTATGACATGGGTATATTAACGTAAAGAATACAGTAGTCATGTGATAAATATAGATGGCGTAGCTAAAATATTATTGTCTGAGGCACGCCTAGGAGTAAAATACTGTAAACGGAATAAAACAATACCCTCAGAATATTCATAATTATCAGATCAAATCACGATAAACACAAACTTGCTCTCAGAATTATATTTCAATATTTTCTCACCTCAGTTGATGAGATTAATGATTTAGTAAATTACTCCGTCTAAAATGGCTCATAATTTAGCCGTTTTTGCTGGCTACTTTTGTGATATAATGGCCAACATCCTGTCAAGTGTATGCTATAGAACAATGCTTTGATACATACTTTATCAAAACCATATAATACATTACTCATCTGTCAAACAGAAAATATTTCCATAACTTTCTAAAGATAAGATGTTTATCGATATTAACGATAGTGAAGAACAGCTACAGGACAGGTGATCAATACACTGACAGCAAGTTTCTTTGATAAATCTGACAAACTGGATTATGCACGAATTTGTTTTGGATATTTTCGTTTGAACGTGAATCTACCAATAATAAGACGTGGTAATCCGTTTATAATATTCCAATGAGTATGTACCCGCAAAGTAAAAGTTTTATTGAAAATAATTCCAGTAAATGGATCGCATCATTACCATTGGATATCGACCGGGTGTAGACGGACTGAGTTGAATTGACTACAACGATCTGCAAGATTATTTAACAGATGCCCAACGTCACGCTCAGGTATATCCTTATGATCGCTTGATTTCTGATGAATTGGAATGGTTCCTGACGGATGAGGGTTATTGCCATAATGACAAACGTTGTAACATCAAATACTGCAGTACAGCAAATTAAAAAAGAGAAGAAAGAATAAAAAACAACAATAAAAAGGGCCTTACAGATAAATCTTTCCAGTCGCTTGAGGAAAGAATGTTATCTTATCAGGTTATCCAAGGATAAGATGTTGCTAAGGGTCGGTGTATCCTAAACCCGTGTACAAAGTTCTGCCATTATATTTAATAGGATTAAACCCAGTGGTGTGTGTGTGTGAGAGAGAGAGAGAGAGAGAGAGAGAGAGAGAGAGAGAGAGAGAGAGAGAGAGAGAGAGAGAGAGAATGAGGTTATTAACTTTAAAGAGATGTAAGAGAGTGACTGATAAGGTCAAACTGATTAGCGATTAGAATTCTATGGCTGTTTCACGAATTATTAATATCCTGCATTAAATACAGTTTACATGAATACTTTTTATATATTACACTTTAAACAACTTATTACTTGGCAAACTTATGGAAAACATGGTAATTTCTTAACGACACCACATTACTCTTGACTTTTACGACATCTGTTATACCAAGAATATTCACTATGATGTTACTCCTGTGTTTTAGGACATTTATTTACCAAGAACATTTACACTGACGTTACTCTTGTGTTTTGCAATATATGTGTACCAAGAACATCCACTATGTTTAATGCTTATTGGACTATTCTTTGAAAAGAAAGGAAAATAAACAGCTCGTCGATTTATTTGGATCTAAATCTAAACTATAACACCTTTAAGACGCCTTATAGATGTTAAGCATATTCAACATAGCCCGTGTTAGAGTAAATAGGTACAGTATACTAGCATATAGGAATTAGGAACAATGTACGTTTGATGATTACTTGAATAACCAATTCTTTCATTACAAGTGTGGGTGTGTGGGTGTTTGTTTACTTTTTTTTATTACTCCCAGCAATTTTCGAAAACAAATGTCAGGGATTATGCGATGTAACCCGTCCATGTGTGCTTAATGTCGCGCTACTCCTTTTACATCGGCCAAGATGTTTTACTTTGTATACAATGGTTTTCAAATTTCATTTATCTCCTGGTGGCAGAGTTTGTGGGTCGGGAAAAAAGTTGCAAAACGGTATAATAATATAAATTGTGACGGAATTTTGTGAGGTTGTGGACATGGATCTCAAAGTTTACATGTCCTATCATTTAGGACAAATGGGCCAATCGTAATATTAATTCTCCGGGTCAGTAAACTGGCTATATATATGTATCTTTATGGCCTGATTTGAAGAAAAAAAACTAAATAGTGTTATCCCACCCTATAGCTATATATACATTCATTCATTAGGATGACATGAGTGTGTGTGGTGCGATCTCATTTCAAACAGTTGACATGATCTCTAAGACTCCAGATCACTTTGTAACAACACTGTGTTACACAATTGATTTTATGAGAAAGTGCTGAATTCACTCGCATGTTTATCAGTCAATTGGTTCGTATTTCTTTGCTCTCCGTCGTATTCTAGGGCTGAAAGTTCAAAATCTCCAGCTTAGGAAGCTATAAAGCAGTTCATTAGGTAAATGCAAGTTAACTAATTTAAATCATTACTTACTGACAGAAAGCAATAGAAATGTAATTGGGAATACCAGACTCGCCCATTATTTAAAATTTACAATATAATGTTCAATACGTACACCAGTTTTTTATACTCTACACAATGCATGTATTCTTAGAGTGTGTTATTGTACGTTTTGGAACGCTAACTGTAAAAAGCAAAGGATCGCTAGTTGTCAAACGTTCGGCAACATCGGAAGAGAAGTTTCGTCCAAAAGAAGTCAATTGTCAGGCTGCAAGAATTGTAATAGGGCAACATAACTAGTTAGTCTAAATAAATTGGGGTTTTTTTTCTCAGATATTTGATAAGAAACTTTGGAGGAACCCTGAGGTTTGAATACATTAATCTTATTTTATAAGATTGCAAGTAATTGCTTCACGAAATTCCTCTACAATTCGATTCCTACTCGACATTAATCTCGCGAGGTATATAATTTGCGTCATAATGACTCAGTACCAAACATTAGAACGAGAACAAAATTATATCAGGAATCCATTGTGCCCTATACCATTCATAAATGGAATCAACTCTCGACCGATGTTCAACAGGCAAGTTCATCAATTTGTATTATAAACAGATATCTCGATATTCCTGTTTATTATTGAACATCAGTTTATCATACTCTTCTCCATCTTGAATACAGCGGACATAAAATATATATTTTTAAAAGATAGTTTATATCTGATCCATATTGCAACTGTAGCAGTATCCAGACTGTCAATCATTGTTTATTGTCATGTCTAATGTATAATGACCAAATATATCGTTATATTTCATCGCTTACATTACCTGCTAATTGAGAAAAAAATGATAAATGGAAATGATGATTATACTACTGATAAAACGTTTTTAATATAATATAAGAATATACCATTACACTAATTATTAGTCTCCAGATGATAACTAGAAGCTCTATCTGTAAGGTAGATGATAGCTAGAAGCTCTGTCTGTAAGGTACGACTCTCGCCTTGTAAATATTAATCTTTAGTGCCCTTCGCTGATGCATTGAAATGTTACCTTAAGGATAAAATCAGGTAAACTGCTAATGAACATTACGACAGGTTTACTTCAACTAATAGCGTGCAATCCTCTGTGACCAACTTGATGCGTACATGTTGTTTGCTGCTGCTAGAAGGTGCACTGCTAGACTAACACAATTACTTGTTTTTATTTTTAAGATGGTATATGATTAAGCAAAAGAAAGAATTTATTAACACGAAAATCTGTAGTATTCTTTAATTGGTTACAAAGGCGTTTTTATCCCCCGTCACATCAGTCTTGTTCAGAATTATGTAGGAATTAACACATACAGGCGTACAAATGTACATCATTTGCTTTAAGAACCTAAGTTAAAGAATTAAAGATTTGATCGAACCACAACAGAGGAAACAATCTAAGATGCAAATTGTAAGCTGTGGGAATTAAAATATGTTTATTCTCTGGATGAATTGAAATTTTTTTGTGGAAATGTTTTGTCTGTCAACATATACGTTTCTTAGGCAATATTTGTACTCTTGATGGATCTCTCTCTCTCTCTCTCCCTCTCTCTCTCTCTCTCTCTCTCTCGCTGTTTTGGAAGACATAGCATAAATAGACATCTCTTTTCAAAAACCTTACATGATTACATCTGGAGATTTTACGCCTGGAGAAGGTACACGAGAAGGCAAAAGATAAGGTTATTAAAAATGTTTTAAAAAGTGACGAAATAACTGAACGCACAATCCAGATGCCAAGGGACCGGTTTTCCACGCTTCATCTTGGCCCGGGTATCTGGTAACAAGTGGAATTGGTCATTCAAGTAACGTTAAACTGAGAGAGAGAGAGAGAGAGAGAGAGAGAGAGAGAGAGAGAGAGAGAGAGAGAGAGAGAGAGAGAGAGAGAGAGAGAGAGAGAGAGATGGGGTGGGGAGGGTTATGAAGCATCCCAGGCAATACCATTGAGAATGACAAGATATCTAGTCCCTTTATGGCTGATTTATTCATCCTCAGTAAAAGAAAAGTAAACAGAAAAAGCAGTATTAGCCTAAAGTTTACATTTCATATTAATGTATAGATAGGCTATGGCTTTACATTTCATATTAATGAATAGGTAGGCTATGGCTTTACATTTCATATTAATGAATAGGTAGGCTATGGCTTTACATTTCATATTAATGAATAGGTAGGCTATGGCTTTACATTTCATATTAATGTATAGGTAGGCTATGGCTTTACATTTCATATTAATGTATAGGTAGGCTATGAGTAGTAGACTGGGGCGACTGAGGGACAAAATTTTTTGGGGCGGTATGGGGACAAAATTTATAGGGATGTGGGGCGGTATGGGGACAAATGGCGGCGTGAAAAGTTTTATAGGGACGTGGGGCGGTATGGGGACAAAGATGGCGGAGAGGTCTCTCTGGGTATACCTTAATGTAGTGACGAAGACAACGTCTTCTACCATCAAAAAGGGGTGGGGGTGTTTTGATAGTAGTAGACGTTGTCTTCGTCACTACATTACGGGGTGGGGGGAGGGGAAATAGAATTAATCTTTCTTGAAAAAGGGTTGTCCTGAATCGGTTTTTAAAAAGCAATGTTATATTTCTTGTCGAATGACTGCAGTAGCATTTGTTGTATGCCTCCCAAATATTTAAGATATGTTATGTTTTGCTGCACACGCCTTGCGGCTACAAACAATGTTACAACATTTCCCAAAACCTAAGACGGGAGAACAGTAAAAACACGTCTTGTTTTATCGACAGTCTGAAATGGACTGACTTAAAATACATTGTTACAGTTTTCATGAACGCATGTTTGGGCTCAAGAATGAGAGTGTAGAATAGGACGGGTTATAGAGTGCAGAATTGGATGGGTCATACTCGAGTCATTCTTACACCGTAAAGCTATGTGCTTGTTTGTTTTGTTTGTTTGTTTTTTTTTTTGTTTTTTTGGTTTCCTTCTGAAAACGGTAGATCTAGAATTTTTTTCGTGACACATTTCAGTGCCAAAATAGGAACAAAGCTAAGATACCTGACATGCACAAGAACAACTAAACTCAAGATTTTATATAATCCAACGATTGACCTATGAAAGAAAAATCGTTGTAGAATTTTTAAGGGGTGCAAGTTTTTGAAAAATTTACAACACTAACGTCACATTTTACATAATCATTGTGACTACTGCCAACATTTGTGGAGAGGCATCTTAAAAACGGGAACAGATACCATGATCATTTCAATCGAAATCATTGTATAAGAAACTTAGTGTGTGTTTGTGAAAGAGAGAAAATTAACATTACGACGGAGAGAGAGAGAGAGAGAAAGAGAAAGAGAGAATATTTTATTCCTACTTTTAAAAATATCACGACACTTACGTTTTTTATGGTATATTTTCCTTAAGAAATTTCAAAAACACACATTCCATTTTTAAAAAATCACATCTATAGGAAAAAAATCCTCTTTTTTCGGTAAAATATCACAAGATTGAATTGGAGACATAGTCTACTAAAATCCTTCTTTTGAAAAAGTAGATGTAAAATTCTCACAAAATAATACATCCAAACGTTCTGTGATGTATTTTGACTTAAGGCTGATACACTTTCCATTGATCACAAATTATACGATGGGGTTGTGCACAGAACATTAGATTATAATGGTCTAGACTAAAAGTAACACTAAACTTCCGAAATTGTACCGGACGTTAGCGGAGACTTAAAATAATCCTGAAAAAAAAAAAATGGAAAAAATTGGCTGACTAAAAAATAGTACTAAAATTTCGTAACTCATTTAAATTTTTTTTGTTATTTTATATTTTTTTATATACAAACCCAAATAAACCCAAAACCCAAACCCAAACCTAACACACTATCCCAAATGCCTTGTGTGCTGCCTAAAAACCCCAAAAACCTGCTATCAGACGAAAGGGTATGACAAAGGGATGAAATCACGCCAACATACTATCCAACATATAAACCATCCATTTTTTTACTTTTTTAAAATTTTTTTATATATCAAACACAAAACTTACACACACTACACAACCATTTTTTTATTTTTTAAATTTTGTTTATATCAAAACACTCACCACAAATATACTATCCATTTTTTTACTTTTTTAAAAATTTTTTATATATCAAACACAAAACTTACACACACTACACAACCATTTTTTTATTTTTTAAATTTTGTTTATATCAAAACAGACACCACAAATATACAATCCATTTTTTTAAAAAAAAAATTTTATTTGATTGACTGCAAAAGTTGTTGTTGTTGTTGTTGTTGCTGTCTTTGCTTCTGCTGCTGTTCGTGCTGTAGTCTATTTCTTTCCTCCCAATTTTAGATCGATAGAAAGAGAGGGAAAGTGGGGTTTTTTTGGTTTGGTGGGTAAAAAACAAACCACACAACACCATTCAGATATATACATCAATAATAATAATTATATTTTATTCAATGTATATACATTATGTTACTCGTGGTAATAAAACAATTTCATATAAGTCCAATACAGTTCAATACACTTCCATATTTACCATTTCATTCTCTTATTGTTCTGACACTTCAGGAAGATTCTTGTCTACAATTCTCTCATAACTTTCTTCTGGACTCTCATTGATAAACTCCAACTTAATAAAATGTCCATTATCATCTCGAATCCACCGCTCTTTTTTACAAATCTTGTAAACTTTACTATGATCTAATCCAAAACACCTTGCCACATCACTAATGGAATCCATCCGACTATATAATCCTGAATTCAAGTCAGTTAATTTCACAGGTCTCACAAATCCTCCAATGACTTGACTCTTCTTCTCTGGCTCTTCCCATCTAGCTTGAAATCTTTTCTGGAACTTCTTCGAAAAGACCGACTTACAAATTCCAGTACAGCAATAGTAGACACTTGATGAAACACAATCAAAATATTCAGCAGCCTTTTCCATACTTTCAAATCTTCTTTCCTCTGTCTCACCAACAAACTGGCACAACACACTTCTATCACTTCCAAAATTAATTCTCCTTCTTTCTTTATCATTCTTCACATGTTTATGCAAACATGTTCGTTCACTAGCAGTCATCACTTGAAGATTTTCTATTCTATCATCATCAAGTACATCATTGAGATGTACCACTTCACTCTGTCTTGGTAGATCCACTCCATTCACCTCTTCAAAGACAAATCTCCCTCGATTTGTTTGTTTCTTCCTCTTTCCTTCCTTACCAGTAACCTTAATCTTTATCAATCCAAATGAATTCAAATTTCCTTTGACTTTCCTTCCATACTTCATATGATAGACATTACCAAGTATGTCAGCAGCATAATTATCATACACCTTATGAACATACTTATTCAGTTCAATTCCAGTATCTTGACTTTTATCTCGAGCGCAGTACTTTTCCATCTTCACAGTTTGAAAGTTCAATCACGACTAGTGATTCTGAGGGTAAGAAGGTCTATATATATATATATAGGTTCCCTGGGTGAAACTGAATCAGTTTCAAAGTAAACTTCAAGATGAAAAGATCACGCCGAAGCCATGAGAAACCAAAAGAAGAAGAAGAAGAAGAAACAAAAAGGCCACGACGACTAAGACATTCCGTACCGCCTGAAACACCGCTAGATGAACTACTAGCTCAAGTCCATGCTAGTGACTTCGAAGAGGAGATGAGTGAACCTGAAACCTTACCACCTTCTAATCCACCCAAAACAAAATCCACTACCAGAACCCCTGATCAAAAAACACTACCTAGTACTTTGGCTCCTCCTGAAAATTACTATCGGATTCGAGAGACGGAAAAAATAACTTCTCGAAAATTTAAAACTACAGCTTACACTCACACGGTTCACTTTAAAGACTTCAAGTCCAAAGTACCTCCCGAGAAAGCGGCGGGGTTCATTAGCGATTTGTGGGATTCTGTCTTAATGAACTTGAAACGACAATGTGGAGCCAAAGAAGACGATCGATTGAGACTGGCCATTCATCATGACAATTTGAAGAGTCCTGTTTGGATCGAGTTCAGCACCCCGGCAGAATTAACGCCAGACAAAGTCATGTCCAAAATAGAACATGTGCAACAATCCAACGACAAGTTTACCATCACCGATGGAAAGGCCACACTTTACTTGACTCACGTTTCCCCTCCTTGAGGAAGTGGACGAAGTAGGAAACCGTTACTGGTGGACGATATTCGAAGTACCAAACGCAGTGTCGTCCAAATCGACAATACTCAAGACCAGATGTGCTTTGCTCGGGCTATTGTGGTGGGACGAACATATGCCAACAAGAACGAGAGCAAAGAATGGAAAAGAGCCTGGAATAACATTCGACAGTCGGACAGAACCAAACAACGAAACAAAAGCAGAACTCCTGTTGCAACAAGCAGGCATCCCTAACCAGCCAAGTGGTTAACTTTGAGGTTTTGAAAAATGCTTTGCTGTCTGGACAAGTGGAAGACTTTCGAGTGCACACGTTAGAACCTCACAAGATCGTACGGTTACCTAATCATCAAATTGTCACTCGTCCTTTACAAAAAGTGTACCAAATCGTGTACCAGAAGCGAGTGAGACTTCCAGACCACACCACTTTACATTACTGACACGCCGATCTGCAGTATAAAAAAGGGCACCCCTTCCAAACCTAACCATTCATTGTGACTTTCAACGTTGACCGAGCAAGAAGAAGAAAAAAAAGATTAATTTTGTCATCCTCCCACCAAAGATGAATAAGAATACTCATGCCACCCACCCACCGAGGGAGAAATCTAGTGGTGTGAACTCCAAGTACCATTACGACTTGGAGTGCGATGCAGTGCCATGCGACGAGACGGATTCCGTAAGCGTTGACAGCATCGATTCACACGATCAGACGGATGCCGTACGCTTGGACATCGTCGATGCAGCACGTGTACCTCACCGTCCATCTAGAGATGCAGGACGACCTTTCTTCTTTATTGGGAAGAATGCTAAACGTACCTGTGAATGTCATAAAGAATTGACGATACCTGTGGCTTTGCCTGGTTATTTAATGTATGATAATCGACTCGAGACGTTCAAAGACAAGTGGCCTAAATTTCTACTACAATCCACTACTGACAAAGCTTTAGCCAGATCTGGATTTATCTACTTGGGAGAAGGAGATAAAGTTCAATGTTTCAGTTGCGGTGTGAGACTTCACCAATGGGAGCCTACCGACTCAGCTTACATTGAACATGCCAGATGGTCTCCGCACTGTCAGTTCTTACCTTTAGTGGCCTCAGAAGAGTACGGGTACGATGAGCCAGATGCCAAGAAGAAGTAAAAAAACATGTCGGAGGATACTTTACAAGAATACATTTGTGGTTTACCTTTGGAGCTGCGAGAACGCATTTACCAGTATTTTGTCCCTAGTTTTAGAAGATCGCATTCGTGACTTGCCTTCGAAGTTGCGAGTACGCATTTACAAAGAGTTTGTCCAGATCCAAGTGAAACCCAAACTCAAAGTCATTCCTCGATTTGCACACTACCGTGACTTTCACCGTATCAGAAATCTGATTTTGAAGAAAAACTATCACGAGTATCGTGAAGAACACAAAAGAGAGTTACTTTACGTGTTCATTTTAATTGCATATTTTCTCACTAATTCACTTCTACGTGTTCGTGTAAAGTTGTAAAATATGTTTTTTGTTGTGTTGGTTGGTTGTTTTTTTTTTTTAAAAAAAATAAATAAACGTGTATGAAAATGTATAAAATGTCTTGGGTCTTTTGTCTTCTTCTCAAAAATCTTCTTACCTCAGACATGGCTATATTCTCCTCTTCTTCTGCCTCGTCTTCCTCTTCTGTGGTTAAAGTGATTGACGAAAAGTTAGATCGTCAAAGTTGGAATGCTTTGTATCTGCGCCATCCATTTAACATGTTGATTGCTGGACCGAGTGGTTCAGGTAAAACCGAATTTGTCAAACGATTGATCGAACACAAAACTGATTTGTTTGATCGTCCACCTCAACGTATCGTGTGGTGTTACAAAGAGTGGCAACCGTCTTACACGCTACTCGAAGAAAGTCAAGGAGAAACCATTTCGTTTGTGGATGGTATTCCTCACGAAGACGATGGAATCGTGTCTGACGTGAGTCAAACCCATTTAGTTATTTTTGATGACATGTTAGGAGAAGACGAAGAAGAAATTAAACTTTGGTTTACACGAAAAGGACACCATCGTAATGCTAGTATTGTCTACATTACACAAAATTTATTTCAACAAAGTAAAGCCCATCGAACCATTAGTCTGAATGCTCATTACGTGGTCTTGTTTAAAAGCCCCAGAGACAAATCTCAAGTACAAGTGTTAGCCAAACAGTTAGGGGCTCCTTGGCTCAATTATGCGTACGACGATGCCACTCAAACCCCTCACGAGTATTTACTCATCGACTTAAAACCGACCACTCCTGACTATTTGAGATTTCGTGCCCAATTGTTTCACCCTTGGGGTGAAGAAGGTGGTCCTGTCATTTACACGTCCCCTTCAGCCCATTTTAAAAAAAAAAAACTATAAAAACAACCTACTACGTCATTTCTGTCTCACACTCTTTTTGAGAGAAGATGACTTCCTTTCAATCTCATCCTTCGGCTAAATTGATTCGTGCCTTGTATGGCATCAGTCGTGAAAAAAATGCACAAGTCCGTGCTCATTTGTTAGAAGCGAGTCTTAAAGAAGTGTTACGATGGTTTACTTTGACGGCACGTCAATTACTACAAGGCATCATTCACATCCCTCATCAAACTCAACGTTTTTTTCAAAAACATAAATCGGCATTGTCACAACTGGCTGATCCTAGAATCGATTCACGGACTAAAAAACAAATCATTTTAACTCCTGGTGGAAGTGGTTCTTTAGGAGGGGTTATGATTCGTTCCCTTTTGAAATGGGATCCTAATGATGCCAAAGCCAAAACAACTCCTAAAAAGAAGAAAAGTCCAAAGAAGAAAACCACCACCACCAAGAAAAAGAAGAAAGGCAGCCCTCAGAAAAAGAAAAGTCGTGCCCAGAAGAAGAAGAAAACCACACCTACCACCACCACCACCACTAACACCCGACGTAAAAGAGGTACTGCAGCCAGGACTCAAACGTACACCCGCAAAACACCACCACCCTTACCATCACCACCATCACAGTCCCCAATGATGACGAGGTCTCCTTTTGCGTCCACCTCCTCTTCCTCTTTGTCTTCTTCTTCACCCTCTTTTACCATGATGCCAGTCAAACCAGACTTAAGATCCGTGTTTCTTAATTTGATGCAAAAATGGAAACCTATTTCTAAAGTCACCCCGTCGGGACCGTCGACTTCAGCTGATTTAGCCATGGCAGCAGCCACCAACAAAGTACCATCCCCTAAAACCAAAGTCCAAGAAAGAACTGGCATCTTACAAAGTTTAGTGGATTTATCCAAAGAAGAATTGAGACGATTTAATCCCTTGAAAACACATCAACGTCAAGTGATGCCTGTCGTGAAGTTGGTACGTCGTGCAAACAATCAGTGGAGACGTGTTCCAGTATAAAATAGAAGGGTACCCTGCCAGAGACTTCAGACTTACTCCTCCTCACCTCTAAGATGGCTCCCAAACGTGCACACCACAACTACCTCCACCAAAAAAAGAAGAAAAGTAAAACCACCAAAAAAGGACGACTTCCCCCTCGTCTGGCCAAACATTGGGATGTCTTGTCTGTCTTGACCAAATCCAATCCTCCCATGCGAAAACAACTCATTCAAACAGCTCCTAAAGAAATCATCGATACCGTGTGTGAATGTTGTTTGAACGTGTTGAAAGGAACGGTACCCTTGTCCAAGATACAGAAACAAAAATTAGGGAAACATCGGAACGTTCTTCGTCAAATGGTCAAAAAGAAAATACCTCTTCAACAAAAGGAAAAAATGTTGGTACACCGAGGAGGATTTCTACCTATGTTGATAGGACCGTTGTTAAAAATAGCCGCTCCTTTGTTAGGAACGATTGCTGGACCACTTTTAGGAGGGGTCATGCGATAACCCCTCCCCAAAAAAAGAAGATAAAAAGGACCACCCTTCTCTGAAAAGACCACACCTTTTTGGTACCTTTGGATGAAATGGAAGGACGAAAACTGACTTTAGTACCTTACAAACGATGGATGGAATTTCATCGTTGGAACGAACAACGGATACCTCATTTACCACCCAATCCTAATCTTAACGAAATGTCTCAGTTACAACAAGAAATACAATCCCTGATGGAACGAAACAATGTGTCCGAAACAGAAAAATCCCAACGGTACGGTCAACTTTTACAACGTCTACAACTCTTTCGCAAAAAAGCAGTCGACGAAACAGCTTCACCCACTCTGAGAGATTTTAAGGCTCTGATGAAAAGCGAACCTAAAGTCACCACTAAAACAGACACCGGTACAGGGATGACCGTCAAAGAAGAAGAAGAAGAAGAAGAAGAAGAGTTTTTACTAACTCCACCTCTTAAAAAATTAAAAAAGTTAGCCACACAGGATTGGATAAAAAAGAAGATGCCTACCCCTTTACCCTCAGAAAAGAAAAAGGAAGAAGTGAAGAAAGAAGTCAAAACAGAACCGATGACCCCTGTTCAAACTCCCTTTACCCCAGTAGCACGTCGGACACGTAAACAACAATCCAAAAAGATACCTCACGAAGAAAAGAGTATTGGAACTTGGTTAACTTATTCTTGAGGAAATCATCATCATCATCATCATGGAGAAACTGTTAGCCACCATTTATTACAATCCTGGCCATGCTGCTGGTTACGGAGGAGTTCAAAAATGATATCGAGCTGCTAAAAGTCAATTGAAAAGTGTACGTTTGCCCGAAGTACGACGATGGTTACAAGAACAATCGACGTACACGTTACACAAACCCATTCGACGTAAATTTTCTAGAAGTACCACTCAAGTGGAAGGGATCGATCATCAATGGCAAGCCGATTTAGCTGACGTCTCTCATTTAGCCACTTACAATCGTGGTCACAAACATTTGTTTTGTGTCATCGACGTGTTTTCCAAATTTGCTTGGGTCGTACCTTTGACTTCTAAAAGCAGTACCGAATTGGTACGAGCCTTAAAATTGGTCTTGAAACAAAGTGGACGTCAACCTTTACGATGGCAAACTGACAAAGGCACCGAATTTCTAAACCAAGCTTTTCAAAAAGAATTGAAACAAAGACACATTCATTTTTTTACTACCGAAAATCCTGAAACCAAAGCCAGTATCGTGGAACGTTTTCAAAGAACTTTGAAAGAACGTATGTGGAAATATTTTACACATCAACTTACTCTCAAGTACATCGACGTGTTACCTCGTTTGGTCAAAGCGTACAATCAATCGTACCATCGTAGCATCGGATGTGCCCCCGAAGAGGTCAGCCCTGAAAACGAAGTGACCGTGTTTGATAAATTATTTGGTTCACCCCAGAAGAAAAAAAAAAGTAGAAGAAAAACCTTGTTGGAGTTAAAGACGGGAGATTGGGTTCGCATCGGAAAAACCAAACGTACTTTTGACAAAGGTTATTTACCTAACTGGACTACCGAATTGTTTCGTGTCACTACCCCCGTCCGTGGACGTGATCCTCCCGTCTATAAATTGGAAGACATGCACGGTGAAGTACTCAAAGGAACATTTTACTTGCCTGAGTTACAACGAGTGACTAAAAAAGAAGACACCTTGTACGACATCGAAAGCATTCTCGAACAAAGAACACGGAAAGTTGGTAAACGACGAATAGAAGAAGCCAAAGTACGTTGGAAAGGATATCCCCCTAGTTTTGATTCTTGGATTGCAGCTTCTCAAGTCGTCGACTATAAAAAGAAAAAGAAGTAAACTCACAACATGCCATTCAACACAGTAGCCACCCAGACGACGACTTCAACGACTCCTTCACAAAGTTCTTCTCTTCAAGAATTACAAAAACAACCACTTTGGGTGTGGTGCGGAGAACGTGTGCCTAAAAATCAAATCGTCTTTTTCTGCCAAATCTTTGTAGTGTATTGTGTCATCGGAGCAGCGATTGCCAATTTGAGTTTACAACAAGGAGACAAACAATTGTGGACCATTTTACTGAGCAGTTGCATCGGTTATCTTTTACCTAGTCCCTCTTTGAAATTTACGACGACAGACAACAGCAGCCATAGCAACAACCACGCTAGTTCGACCAACGCCAGTTCACCTTCTTCTTCGTCCAGTCACCACCACAATACCAATTCTCTTTTGGAACCTTTTGAACATCATTCTTCTGTTCACTTGAGTGACTCCTCGGACACCAGAACCACCTTAGAACTATGAATGACCAATTTTATTTAACTTTACCCAGTGACAGTTCCATGGATGTGTTTCCCAACAACAAATTATGTTGTTTCACGGCCAAATTACCTCAGGCCTTCCAATTGGATCACGACGCTCATTGGGAAGTGGCTTTGGTAGAAATCATTCATCCTACGCAAATCAAGAATGTGTCTGGAAATCAAACCATTTTTGACGTAGCAATCTATAACGAAAAAGTGCAAAAAGAGTTGGACGCTCATGATCCTGAAATTGGGAAAAAAATGAGTTCAAAAACTGACAATACTCCCTACTCGACCTATCGCATGAGAATTCCTGAAGGGTATTTTTTTAGTGCTCAACATTTGGTGGAGACGATTGCGGCCGTCTTCGAAGCCCAATTTGGCAAAGCCTTGGAAAAAAACCAAAAATGGGTAGAGATCAAATACCATCCTGTGGCACGCCGTATCTGGATACAATTTTTGAAAGGGCATGAGGGAAAGCCATTCGACGAGAAAGAAGACAAACACTTACCCGCGCACGAAAGAAAATTCATGACCATCGGTTTTTCTGCTGGGTTGTTTGATATTTTGGGTGGAAATAAAAAGTATCATGGTGAACGAACAATCCACACCAACACAGATTTCGGAGAGGCTTTTCGCACCCCTATCGAATTGAACGTTGGACTGAATTTAATGTTTGTGTACTCCGATGTGGTGGAGTACAACGTGGTGGGTCACACAGCTGCTCCCTTACTGAGAGTCATTCCTTTCAAAGTGGATACTGCTGCTGGTGCGTACGAAGAAGGTGGAAACACGTTTCACGTTCACCGTGAATTTGTACATCCTCATTATCTTCCAGTCAGTAAATCGTATTTTGACAGTGTCCACATTAGTATAAAAGGAGATTTGGGACAAGATGTGCCATTCATTGACAAAGGAAAAGTCACGGTAAAACTACATTTTCGAAAAAAACAAGTTCTCTAACGAATTGTAACTGATCCAAAAAAAAAAATGTATCCAGTGTACCAAGGAGTGGCTCGACAACGAGGACATGGTTTAGGAGATATGTTAAAATCGGCTTTTCGGACGGTAGCTCCTATTTTGAAACCGATGATGACTCGAGGATTTCATGCCTTAAAAGATGCTGCTTTGACACAAGGAAAAGAATTTTTGCAAAATGTCCTCATCGACAAACAAAATACAAAAGAAGCCTTTATGAGAGCAGGCAAAAATGTGTTGATGACCACTGGTAAAGATCTTTTAGGCCTCCAAGAAAATCCTATAAATACGCTTCACGCTTCAGACCCTGGCATTACTTCACAGCAGCAAGAACAAGGTAGAAAGAGACGACGACAACGTCTAAATCCCTTCAAAGTTCATAAAAGAACAGACGGCAGTTCCAAAAAGAATAAGAAAAGAAGAAGAACTGGTAGAGAATTAGACGTGTTTGATTATTAACTGTGAAAAAAAAATGATGCACCGAGATTCTTGCGAATGTACCAAGTCAGAACTGGATATGTTTTCTATGCCTCCCACCATGATGACGATGCAAGAATCCCAATGGGTGGAATTTCATCCTGTATCGTCTTTGACGGAATCAGCTCCTATCGAATTTGAAATCAAAGGACAAACCGAAGATTACATCGATCTGAATAACAGTTACTTGTACCTGAAACTTCAAGTACAAAAAATGACAGCACCCGTCAATAATTTCATGCATTCCTTGTTCAGTGGAGTAGATTTGTACTTGAATAACAAACTGGTCAGCAGCAGTTTGGATACTTACCCTTACCGTGCTTATTTGGAAAATCTCTTGACGTACGGAAAAGAAGCCAAGAACACTCATCTGGATGCTTCGGTGGTCTGGAAACCTGACACCTCGGAAAAGTTCAACGACACAGAGCTGTCAGTACCGGCGAAGACTTCTGCTAATGATGGTGATCCTATAATTCCAGCAGTCCCTCACAATGTGGGATTTAACGACCGTCGAAAGAAAATCAGACGAAGTTTAGAACTGATGGATCGTTTGCATTTGGACATGTGGTTGCAAGACAAGTATTTGTTGAACGGAGTAGATGTACGCCTGAGACTGAATCGCAGTAGTGCCGCCTTCCATTTGATGGCTCATGCTAACGAGTGGAAAACCAAAATCCAAGAAGCCAAACTTTACGTGCGACGTGTAGAAGTCTTACCAAAAGTAGCCAATGACATCAGTCAATCCTTGAGCAGAACCACTGCTAAGTATCCTGTGCGACGAGTGGAAGTGAAAACCTTTACCATAGCCGCTGGACTCCGATCCAAAGTCGAAGATCACATCTTCCAAGGACAGCTCCCCAAACGTTTGCTGATTGGCATCGTCAGTAATGCAGCCCTCAACGGAGTCCACGATCAGAATCCGTTCGAGTTTAAACACTACAACGTCTCAAAGATAGAAGTCAGTCGAGATGGCAAGACCTTGTGTACCAGACCTTTTGAACCTAACTTTAGCGACGGCCATAAAAATTACTTGCGATCTTACTTGAGCCTGTTTGAAGCCACGGGACAGTTAGGTACCAACAACAGCCACGGCATTTCGTACGACGATTATGCAGGAGGGTATGTCTTGTGGGCATTTGATTTCACTCCGGACCAAGGCAGCGATGAAGGACATTTCCACCCTATAAAATCAGGCCCCCTTCGTGTGGAACTTCAGTTTGCAGATCCTCTACCCGACACAGTGAACGTCGTCTTGTATGCAGAATTTGATAATACTCTAGAGATCAACAGTTTGAGAGAAGTGATTCTAGACTATTAGAAGAAGAAAAAAAAGATGCAACACGTAGAAGAAGAACCTATGGAAATAGATGAGGAATTTTGTGAGAAGTCACAAACTACCACAAATGATGATGATGACGAAGTCATTCATTCAGAACCTAAAACCGAGTTTACTGGATTTATTTCTCGATGGCCAGAACACGAAAAACAGTTAGTGTCCTGTTATGCTCAGGAATTGAGTAAAATAATTAACAGTCTAGTCCAAGAACAATGTTATGGATGTCAAATCGATCATCCTAGTCAGATACAACACGACCAATGTATGATGTTGACAGGTGAAGAACAATTGGACAACTATTTGGAAACGGCTTGGTCCCAGAACTCGGACGAAAAAGTGTTGAGACAATGGTATAAAGACTTGGTGAATTCTTCTTTTCCTCCTCCACTTACTCTTCTGGAGATCAGACGCATCGAAGGGCTCATTCAACAGAGTGCAGAACCTATCCGACGTGAATATTCGTGGAATTACAAGACAGATCAATTCAAGTTTAAAGTCAGGTGTGCATTGGTGACCCATTATTTCCATTGAAGAAAAAAAAAGAAGAAAAAAAATGGATACTAGAGAACTTTATTACCTATTGACTCGTAGTTCCTACACTTCTTCTTGGAATCCTGTGGTATGTGCTAAAGATGAACTACCTCATCGTAAACCAAAAAACGTTCATGCTTATGTCATCAATACTGACGACAGTGATCTACCAGGAACCCATTGGATTGCCGTGTACTTTCCCAACGATGACAATGGTGGTGGTGTGGAATATTTTGATTCTTATGGATTACCTCCTTTGGAAAAAGACATCATCGAGTTTATAAGAAGAAATGCCGTCTCGACTCGATTCAATAATGTGAGACTACAAGGATCAGATTCTATGGTGTGTGGACAATATTGTGTTCATTATCTTCATCAACGCAGTCTTGGATATTCCTTAGAACATTTACTGACTTATTTTGATAGTGACTATGTTCGAAATGATGCTAAAGTACAACAATGGTTTTGTCAACGTTATGGTTATCTCTTGTCTTTAGCTCACAATCGTAGTGTACATCAAAATGATGTAGATGTAGAAAGTTTCACATTTACTTTACCTTCCCAACGTTGTCAACCTTGTAAATATGTTCCTGTTTGAAAATTTATGGTTGAATGGTTAGTATTTTTATGTTAGAATAGTTATTGTTGAATAAACAATTTTGTTGATTGTTGAAAAAAAATATGGTGTTGTGTGGTTTTTTATTGAATTTTAAATAATAATGATTATGTTCTATCTCTCTCTTTCTATCGATCTGAAGTCACCCCCACCCCCCTCTATCTATGATCTCACTGTCGATCTGAACCCTATTTTTAGGTCAGCGCAATGCATGGTGTGGTGTATGTATTGGATAAAAAAAAAATTTAAAATAAGAAATGGGTGTATGGAGTGTGTTTGTATAGAGTGTGTTTGTGTTTTGTTTTTTTTTTTAAAAAATAAAAAATAAAAAAAGGATTTGTAAAAAAAGGAAGTGGATTAGAGATGATAATGGACATTTTATTAAGTTGGAGTTTATCAATGAGAGTCCAGAAGAAAGTTATGAGAGAATTGTAGACAAGAATCTTCCTGAAGTGTCAGAACAATAAGAGAATGAAATGGTAAATATGGAAGTGTATTGAACTGTATTGGACTTATATGAAATTGTTTTATTACCACGAGTAACATAATGTATATACATTGAATAAAATATAATTATTATTATTGATGTATATATCTGAATGGTGTTGTGTGGTTTGTTTTTTACCCACCAAACCAAAAAAAACCCACTTTCCCTCTCTTTCTATCGATCTAAAATTGGGAGGAAAGAAATAGACTACAGCACGAACAGCAGCAGAAGCAAAGACAATAACAAGAACAACAACAACTTTTGCAGTCAATCAAATAAATTTTTTTTTAAAAAAAAATGGATTGTATATTTGTGGTGTCTGTTTTGATATAAACAAAATTTAAAAAATAAAAAAATGGTTGTGTAGTGTGTGTAAGTTTTGTGTTTGATATATAAAAAAAATTTAAAAAAGTAAAAAAATGGATAGTATATTTGTGGTGAGTGTTTTGATATAAACAAAATTTAAAAAATAAAAAAATGGTTGTGTAGTGTGTGTAAGTTTTGTGTTTGATATATAAAAAAATTTTAAAAAAGTAAAAAAATGGATGGTTTATATGTTGGATAGTATGTTGGCGTGATTTCATCCCTTTGTCATACCCTTTCGTCTGATAGCAGGTTTTTGGGGTTTTTAGGCAGCACACAAGGCATTTGGGATAGTGTGTTAGGTTTGGGTTTGGGTTTTGGGTTTATTTGGGTTTGTATATAAAAAAATATAAAATAACAAAAAAATTTAAATGAGTTACGAAATTTTAGTACTTTTTTTTAGTCAGCCAATTTTTTCCATTTTTTTTTTTTTCAGGATTATTTTAAGTCTCCGCTAACGTCCGGTACAATTTCGGAAGTTTAGTGTTACTTTTAGTCTAGACCATTATAATCTAATGTTCTGTGCACAACCCCATCGTATAATTTGTGATCAATGGAAAGTGTATCAGCCTTAAGTCAAAATACATCACAGAACGTTTGGATGTATTATTTTGTGAGAATTTTACATCTACGTTTTCAAAAGAAGGATTTTAGTAGACTATGTCTCCAATTCAATCTTGTGATATTTTACCGAAAAAAAAGGATTTTTTTCCTATAGATGTGATTTTTTAAAAATGGAATGTGTGTTTTTGAAATTTCTTAAGGAAAATATACCATAAAAAACGTAAGTGTCGTGATATTTTTAAAAGTAGGAATAAAATATTCTCTCTTTCTCTCTCTCTCTCTCTCTCTCTCTCTCTCTCTCTCTCTCTCTCTCTCTCTCTCTCTCTCCGTCGTAATGTCAATTCTCTCTGTTTCACAAACACACACTAAGTTTCTTATACAATGATTTCGATTGAAATGATCATGGTATCTGTTCCCGTTTTTAAGATGCCTCTCCACAAATGTTGGCAGTAGTCACAATGATTATGTAAAATGTGACGTTAGTGTTGTAAATTTTTCAAAAACTTGCACCCCTTAAAAATTCTACAACGATTTTTCTTTCATAGGTCAATCGTTGGATTATATAAAATCTTGAGTTTAGTTGTTCTTGTGCATGTCAGGTATCTTAGCTTTGTTCCTATTTTGGCACTGAAATGTGTCACGAAAAAAAATTCTAGATCTACCGTTTTCAGAAGGAAACCAAAAAAACAAAAAAAAAACAAACAAACAAAACAAACAAGCACATAGCTTTACGGTGTAAGAATGACTCGAGTATGACCCATCCAATTCTGCACTCTATAACCCGTCCTATTCTACACTCTCATTCTTGAGCCCAAACATGCGTTCATGAAAACTGTAACAATGTATTTTAAGTCAGTCCATTTCAGACTGTCGATAAAACAAGACGTGTTTTTACTGTTCTCCCGTCTTAGGTTTTGGGAAATGTTGTAACATTGTTTGTAGCCGCAAGGCGTGTGCAGCAAAACATAACATATCTTAAATATTTGGGAGGCATACAACAAATGCTACTGCAGTCATTCGACAAGAAATATAACATTGCTTTTTAAAAACCGATTCAGGACAACCCTTTTATCAAGAAAGATTAATTCTATTTCCCCTCCCTCCCCCACCCCGTAATGTAGTGACGAAGACAACGTCTACTACTATCAAAACACCCCCACCCCTTTTTGATGGTAGAAGACGTTGTCTTCGTCACTACATTACGGTATACCCAGAGAGACCTCTTCGCCATTTTTGTCCCCATACCGCCCCACGTCCCTATAAAACTTTTCACGCCGCCATTTGTCCCCATACCGCCCCACATCCCTATAAATTTTGTCCCCATACCGCCCCAAAAAATTGTGTCCCTCAGTCGCCCCAGTCTACTACTGCTATGGCTTTACATTTCATATTAATGTATAGGTAGGCTATGGCTTTACTTCCATCCATCTCGGTACTAATATTTTTCTTCTTCCTGTGTTATGCTTTTCAAATGGTTATATTTTTCTTATACAAAGACACGAATGCAAGAAATGTAGTGTTTAGTGAGTGTTACTAATCCGGCTGAGTCTCGTGCAATCAACCCAAAATGTAGTGTTTAGTGAGTGTTACTAATCCGGCTGAGTCTCGTGCAATCAACCCAAAATGTAGTGTTTAGTGAGTGTTACTAATCCGGCTGAGTCTCGTGCAATCAACCCAAAATTTAGTGTTTAGTGAGTGTTACTAATCCGGCTGAGTCTCGTGCAATCAACCCAAAATTTAGTGTTTAGTGAGTGTTACTAATCCGGCTGAGTCTCGTGCAATCAACCCAAAATTTAGTGTTTAGTGAGTGTTACTAATCCGGCTGAGTCTCGTGCAATCAACCCAAAATTTAGTGTTTAGTGAGTGTTACTAATCCGGCTGAGTCTCGTGCAATCAACCCAAAATTTAGTGTTTAGTGAGTGTTACTAATCCGGCTGAGTCTCGTGCAATCAACCCAAAATTTAGTGTTTAGTGAGTGTTACTAATCCGGCTGAGTCTCGTGCAATCAACCCAAAATTTAGTGTTTAGTGAGTGCTACTATAAGCGGTTCAGTCTCGTACTGCAATCAACTCTAAAATTTGTTTCTTTTGTGGAAAGGTGAAACTATTATGTGTCGGATTTTCCTACTGACAATGTCAGCTTTTCTTCAATGTTGGAAGAAGAAAAAAAACATGAAATATCGGTAATTTCAACAAAAGTTAAAAAATTTCATTTCATATGGCGGTTTTATCTGTTGCTTACACCTATGCCAATTTTTCTTATGCGTTCTATTTCAGACAGATACGACTATAATATATTGAGTATACGTATGTATGTATGTATGTATGTATGTATGTATGTATGTATGTATGTATGTATGTATGTATGTATGTATGTATGCATGCATGCATGCATGCATGTATATATGTATGTATGTATGCATGTATGTATGTATGTATGCATGTATGTATTTATGCATGTATGTATGTATGTATGCATGTATGTATGCATGTATGTATGCATGTATGTATATATGTATGTATGTATGTATGTATGTATGTATGTATGTATGTATGTATGCACGCACGCACGCACGCACGCACGCACGCACGCACGCACGCACGCATGCATGTATGTATGTATGTATGTATGTATGCATGCATGCATGCATGCATGCATGCATGCATGTATGTATGTATGTATGTATGTATGTATGTATGTATGTATGTATGTATGTATGTATGTATGTATGTATGTATGTATGTATGTATGTATTTATGCATGTATGTATGTATGCATGTATGTATGTATGTATGTATGTATGTATGTATGTATGTATGTATGCATGCATGCATGCATGCATGCATGTATGTATGTATGTATGTATGTATGTATGTATGTATGTATGTATGTATGTATGTATGTATGTATGTATGTATGTATGTATGTATGTATGCATGTATGTATGTATGCATGTATGTATTTATGTATGTATGTATGTATGTATGTATGCATGCATGCATGCATGCATGTATGTATGTATGTATTGTTACGACTCTATGGTCTAAGAAAAATGTAACAGAAAGAAAGTGAAACCAACAAATCAAGTAAAAATCAACAAGCAATTTATTACTAGATAATTAAAATGAAAAATCAAAAAGTCACTTACAGTAATGTGTTTATGTATCCTAATAATCCAATAAGAATGATTGTTCTAATCACAAGTCCTAAATATAGAATGTGTCCTTGAATGTTATTATGTGCCAATGGTCTCCAAAGTCCTGATGTACTAGAAATCTTGATGTGCTGAAGTCAAAATGAAGTAATCCAAAATCTCTGAATAAGTTCACATAAATTCCAAAAATGTCAATCAAAATTCCAAAATCCAAAAGTTTATGAGCACTGTTATAATCCAATGAATAATTAAAATAATTCCTCTCTTAGAATTTGGAATGAATTTTCACAACTGTAATAGCTCTTTACAAGACTGATGGTAATGTCGAACTGAAAAAATGTCTACCAAACATGATATATATAAAGATTGGTCACATGACAGAATGTTCTAGAATATGAGTCATCTTAATGGAATTTTAACTGTAAACAAAATCAACCTTGACCTTCAAATTGAGAAAACATATTGATCAAAACAACCTAATTCAAGGACACTAGTTATATATGTTTTTCCTAACAAACATAAAGATTTAAGCAAATATTAAAGTGAAGAAACATTTATAACCTCCCAAAACACATATACAACATTATATAAACATCATACATAACACCTCTCCTCATAAAGAAAAAGAAAGATTTATATAATAAAGCTTTCTTTTGAATATACATCGAATACTACAATAACCAAAATTACATAAGAACATGTTTTACGATACTGGACTTAATTACATCAAGCAATATTACATTTCTAGGCACGTGAGAGTGCATCTGCAATCACATTGTCTTTTCCCTGATGTGTCTAATGTCAATGTTATATTCCTGCAATATCAAACTCCATCTCAACAATCTCCGATTTTTGTCTTTCATTTTGTTGATGAAAGTAAGGGGATTGTGATCACTGTACACAATAATTGGAGAAAGAGCTGAGGTAACATACACTTCAAAATGCTGTAAAGCCAATATCAAAGCCAAACATTCCTTCTCAATTGTGGAATAATTTTTCTGGTGCTTGTTTAGTTTTTTAGAAAAATAACACACAGGGTGATCCACACCACTTTTGTCTTCCTGAATCAATACTCCACCAACTCCTACATCACTTGCATCAACAGATAATTTAAATGATTGGCTAAAATTTGGTGCAGAAAGAACTGGTGCATTCTTAAGCATGGCCTTTAACTTGTCAAAAGATTCCTGACACTTGTCAGACCAATGAAATTTGGTTTTCTTACTCAATAAACTTGTCAAAGGTTCAGCAATTTTGGAAAAATTGGAACAAAATTTCCGATAATATCCAGCCATACCTAGAAATCGCATCAGTTGCTTTTTACAAATTGGAACTTGAAATTCAGAGATAGCTTTGACCTTAGCTTCTATAGGTTTAACTTGACCTTGTCCCACAATATGTCCTAAAAATGTGACACAGGCATGGCAAAACTCACTTTTGCTCAAATTAATTGTCAAATTCGCATCACTGAGTCGATCGAAGAATTTTCGAATGGTTTCCAAATGATCTTCCCAGGTGTTGTTGTAGATAATGACGTCATTGATATAAGCGTCACAATTATCAAGACCAAATGTTATCATGTTCATCAGACGTTGAAACGTTGCAGGCGAACTTTTCATTCCAAACGGCATGACTTTATATTGATAAAGTCCATCTGGAGTTGCAAATGCTGAAATTTCTTTTGCCCTTTCTGTCAGTGGAATTTGCCAGAATCCTTTTAAAAGGTCAAACTTGGTGACATATTCCGCATTTCCAATTTTATCAATGCAATCGTCCATTCTTGGGATTGGAAATGAATCAGTTTTGGTGACACTGTTGACTTTTCTATAGTCAGTACACATACGGAATGTATTATCTGGCTTGGGAACAAGAATACATGGTGAACTCCAGTTACTTTTACTTGGTTCTATGAAATCATTCTCCAGTAGATACTGAATTTCTTTCTTCAGATAGTTCTGTTTGAGAGGATTCATCCTATAAGGATGCTGTTTCACAGGCGCAGAATCTACAATGTCAACGTCATGATAAATTTTACTTGTTCGTGTTGGAACATCAGGAAACAAGTGCTCATAGTCATGTAATAGCTGTTTTAGTTCATTTCTTTCCTGTTGTTGTAGATGTGAAAGTTTCTGGTCTAGGTTGTTCAATATTTCTGAATTCCGAAGATTGGTTATACCAGAGTCACTATAGTCTGATCGTACTCCATCGTTGATATCTTCACTGTGTGGGACAGGTACAACTAAATTAACTGAATAATTAGCTGAGCTATCTCTGTCAAAATATTCCTTTAACATATTTATATGACAAATTGTTTCTGTTTCCGTCTCCCAGGAGTGTTAATGATATAATTTAAGTCATTTACTTTCTTTTCAACGGTATAAGGACCAAAAAATTTAGCCTGAAGAGGATTCTGAGGTATGGGAAAGAGAGCCAGAACTTTGTCACCAGGTTTAAAACTCCTTTCCTGTGAATTTCTGTCATACCTTAATTTCATATTTGACTGAGTAGTGTGAAGATTAGTTCTTGCTACTTCACAGGCCTTTGACAACTTGTATTTGAAATCAGAAACATAATCAAGAAGATTAATCTTTGAATCTTCATTTGAAAGAAGTCTCTCTTTCAATAATTTCAATGGTCCACGGACAGTATGACCAAAAACTAGTTCAAAGGGACTAAAACCCAACGACTCTTGAACTGATTCCCTAACAACAAACAACAACAAATGAACACCCTCATCCCAATCCTTTTCTGTATCAAAGCAATATGATCGAATCATATTCTTCAAAGTTTGATGAAATCTTTCCAAAGCACCTTGACTTTCAGGGTGATAGGCAGAAGATTTAAACTGTTGGATGCCTAATTCATGCATAACTTGTTGGAAAATTCCAGACATAAAATTTGACCCTTGATCCGACTGGACAGATTTGGGAAGGCCAACAAGTGTAAAAAACTTCACCAAAGCTTTCACAATAGTTTTAGTTTTTATATTTCTCAGAGGAATTGCCTCTGGAAATCTTGTAGATGCACACATGATGGTCAACAAGTATTGGTTGCCTAACTTGGTTTTAGGTAAAGGACCAACACAGTCTACCATTATTCTACTAAATGGTTCATCAAATGCAGGAATAGGTTGCAGATGAGCCTTAGGTATCTTCTGATTGGGTTTTCCTACCATTTGACAAGTGTGACAAGATCTGCAGTATTTAGAAACATCACTTTTGAGTTTCGGCCAATAAAAATGATTCAAGATCTTGTGATAAGTCTTACGGACTCCTAAATGACCAGCCAAAGGAATTTCATGGGCTAAATTAAGAATTTCCTGTCGATATGACTTAGGAACAACAATTTGATAGCTCACTGACCACTCGTCACCAGCGGGTACATCAGGTGGTCTCCATTTCCTCATAAGGACCCCATTTTTCACAAAGCAACACACTGGAACTTGTGTGGCTTCAGTTTCACTAATAGCCCTCTGAAACAAACAAGATATCTCGGGATCTTGCTCCTGTTCAACGACAAGAGATTGTCGTTTGTCATCCTGAGTAGGACAAAGAGAATGAGTTGCCAAAAGAGGATCACTGTGATCAATACCATTTGATTGATCAATACCTGAGGAAAAAGTGACCTCATCAAAAGACCGACCAATACATGTGTCAGCTAAATTAATAATATCCTGATCAACATCAATCTCAAGAGCTCTTTTTGCCATAGCTCTAGTAACTGCACAAGCAGGGTACAAATCAGGGATTTCAGTTTCGACAGGATCAACTTTCTGATCCAAACAAGGCTTGTCAGTTACGAGTGGATTAACCACAACCTTATCTCCAGCTAGGTCATTGCCTAGTAATAAATGAATACCCTCTATGGGTAAAGAAGTCACTGCCCCAACAGTCACAGGTCCAGAAACTAAGTCTGATGCCAAATTTACACAATGAAGAGGAACATTTACAAAGCCGCACTCAACTCCCTGAACAAGAACACTTTCACTTGAAGAAGACTCCTCAGACAAAGGCAAAGTACCTGATAATAAAAGACTCTGAGATGGTCCAGTGTCCCTTAATATTTTAATTGGGATAGGTTTGGCAGAATCACCAATAAGTGATATAGAACCTTCTGACATGAATGGTTCATAAGCCTCTAAAATAGAATCAGACTGGGGTTTGTTTGACCCAACAAATGTATTGCTTTCAATACAAGACCGTGACCTTGACCTCGTAGAAATAAGAGCATTTGGAAAAGCTCTGTTTTCTCTCTGTTGCTTATTTTTCAACTTGAAGCAATCAGAAATAACGTGCCCTTTCGTTTTACAATAAGTGCACGTAGGAAGAGATAAGGATTTCTGATCAGTCTTATCAGATGTTTGATTCCTAACAATTGTGCTGTTGTGAAATTTGGAAGTACTCGAATGAGATTGAAATGGTCTTTTACCAGAAAACTGCTGAGAGGACGACTTATTGCCAAATGAAATTTTGTGAGTCAAGGAATAATCATCAGCCATACGAGCAGCATTTTCCAAAGTTTCCACTTTCTGCTCGTCAAGATAGGTTTTAACATCACTATGGATGCACCTCTTGAACTCTTCAATTAATACGAGCTGTCTGAGGTTATCATAACCTTGATCAACTTTCTTGGCTGAGCACCACCTATCAAATAGTTGTTCTTTATCCCTTGCAAATTCGACATGAGTTTGTCCAGTTTCTTTTCTACAATTCCTAAACCTTTGTCGATATGCCTCTGGTACCAACTCATAAGCTTTCAAGATGTACTCCTTAACCACATCATAATCAGTGCTTTGTTGTACTGACAGTGAAGTGTAGACTTCACGAGCTTTGCCAATAAGTACACTTTGTAATAACAAAGTCCAATGCTCTCTGGGCCATTTCAAGTTTTCAGCTATTTTCTCGAAATGAAGAAAGTATTTATCTACTTCTTTTTCCTGAAAAGGGGGTACTAACCTAATATATCTAGTAACATCAAAACCTGGACTTGTGTTTAAAGGAGTGGAGTGTGCTCTGTTTGCCAGTTCTAATTCTCTTAACTTAAATTGCATTTCCCTATCTTCTCTTTGCATCTGCATTTGTCTCTCCTCTTTCTCTCTCTCCCTCTCCCTCTGCATTTGCCTCTCTTCTTTCTCTCTCTCCATCTGCATTTGCATCTGCCTCTCTTACTTCTGCATTTGTAGCTGCCTCTCTTCTTTCTCTCTCTCTCTCTGAATCTGAAGCTTTACCAATTCTAAATCAATCTGGTTCTTTAACTCTAATTCCCTTAATTTACTGTCAGAACCAGATACAGGCTTTCTCTTCAAACTTAAAGCACTGCTATCAAAAATTCCCTTTCCTACTAAATACTGAATCAAAATAATCGTTATCTCCTGTTTTGTCAATGATACTTTTGCCTCAGATAGACCGTATTTTCTGGCAAGCTCGAGCAACTCATCCTTTCTCATGCACTCTAACCCCTCCTGGGTAGGTTTTGAAATGAAATTCTGAACATTAGATGCCATTGTAAATGCTTGTTGGTTTCACACAAAACAAATTTCTTTATTAAAAATCTTTGCCAAAGACAAAAAAAAATTCCAAAACAAAATCAATATGAATTTCAAAGATAAATTTAATATCTCTAATATGCTTTAAAGAAATTCAATCCCGGAACGAGCCCTCAATTTCCGTTACGACTCTATGGTCTAAGAAAAATGTAACAGAAAGAAAGTGAAACCAACAAATCAAGTAAAAATCAACAAGCAATTTATTACTAGATAATTAAAATGAAAAATCAAAAAGTCACTTACAGTAATGTGTTTATGTATCCTAATAATCCAATAAGAATGATTGTTCTAATCACAAGTCCTAAATATAGAATGTGTCCTTGAATGTAATTATGTGCCAATGGTCTCCAAAGTCCTGATGTACTAGAAATCTTGATGTGCTGAAGTCAAAATGAAGTAATCCAAAATCTCTGAATAAGTTCACATAAATTCCAAAATTGTCAATCAAAATTCCAAAATCCAAAAGTTTATGAGCACTGTTATAATCCAATGAATAATTAAAATAATTCCTCTCTTAGAATTTGGAATGAATTTTCACAACTGTAATAGCTCTTTACAAGACTGATGGTAATGTCGAACTGAAAAAATGTCTACCAAACATGATATATATAAAGATTGGTCACATGACAGAATGTTCTAGAATATGAGTCATCTTAATGGAATTTTAACTGTAAACAAAATCAACCTTGACCTTCAAATTGAGAAAACATATTGATCAAAACAACCTAATTCAAGGACACTAGTTATATATGTTTTTCCTAACAAACATAAAGATTTAAGCAAATATTAAAGTGAAGAAACATTTATAACCTCCCAAAACACATATACAACATTATATAAACATCATACATAACAGTATGTATGTATGTATGTATGTATGTATGTATGTATGTATGTATGTATGTATGTATGTATGTATGTATGTATGTATGTATGTATGTATGTATGTATGTATGTATGTATGTATAAAGTGTAATAGCACATCAACACAATCCTAGCAATTGACTTGCAAAGGTTAGGGTGGAAAAATCAACGTTGCTAAAATCCTTAACAAGAGACAACCCCTAACAAATAAAATAAAATTGTACTCCTACAAAAAAAAACAAAAAAGGTACAAATGTTAAAATTCTTTAAACAATATATAAATAAAAAATAAAGATAAAAGAGTTACATCGTTAAATTACAGGTATGCTCATAAAAGGCCCAGAAAAAGAAGAGAAAGAAATGGTAGCTACGAACGACACTACTATTTTCATTCATATTTTGCGGGTTAATTCATATTGGATCATAATGTTTCGCATCCTTAAACGATAAGGTTTTCCCTAAGCAGTCAGTGTTAAGAAATAATTTAATATTTGATTAGGAGTCTAATCAAGACTATCGCTCACAAATAATATCAAGCTAGCAACAAATCCTAGTCACACCAATATGTTTAACTAAAGACATCAAAACAACATTGCAAAAAAATGCATTATATATTTGGAGTCGATATCCGGTTTCTTACATTCTGGTGAAATATAACAAATGTGTCTTTATTTCGCAAATTCTTTTATAGCATTTTACTGACTTTACAGACCTGTATTTTCCGTTATTTCCAGCTGGGTATGTCTTGCGCAATACACATCCAAATACATATTCCATTCAATAACCTGAGCCGAAAAATGTGTGATTACGTCCTTATATGATGGGATTATCTGTGCAGTACTTCTCTTCCCCATTTTTATTTTTTCATCCGTTTAACTAATGTCTAAACCGAGGTGGACACATTTTAATAATATCCGCAAAAAAGCCTATGCAGTCAACAGCATACGACATTGCAATCGTATGGTAAATGACGTCAAAAATGGCTTTGCCATTATCTAGGCCTAATGCATCGATGGAAATTAGGAGGCCTGATGATGTAAGTATGTAACCATGGTGCTATCATGCTAGACTTGTAGGTGATAATCAAACTATAACACAACAAAGTGTAGAATTTGCATGAAAATAATCAAGTAGGAAATATAACAATGTTCTCACGTTCTTTCGTATATTAATCCAAATTCTTTGTGAATGTTCATAGCTTACTATATTACAAAGGAGGCAAAGCATTTTTTTTAAACGGTATATTTATATCTAGTATTGGTCAAGTTATAACAGTTTTTTAAAAAATACATCCTTAAAAGGACATCATGCGATCAGATACATGATTTTCACAAACACCCATCTAAATTCGTGTGGCCGTTAGGCATATATCATTATTCTGTAAAGGAAACAATTGTCTATTATCCAAGAGTTTTGCCCCAAAGATAATCAAAGGCAGATAGTGGTATTAATTAGTTTCAGAAGTTAATTAGGTTTCGAGATATTGGACTAAAAAAAAAATATTTTTGATTAAATTCCTCGTTTATCTGGTCTATAAGAAGAACAACGATTCCATATGTGTATCAAACGAGCCATGGAAGATGTGTACCATTGAATAGTCCATGAATTAAATATACTTTTAAACACATTGTACAAAAATTATAATTTGCCATGCTATTTTCTCAAATTGCAGTAGCCAGCTAGTTTGGCAAATGGAATGCACATTTCATTTTATGTGACAAGTGTCTGATCTCATTATGGGGTCAAATCCCGGTAAAAGTAAAATTGCTCTCAGAATCATACATTGATTTTTATGTCAAGTCAATTGAATTCAATATTTTGTTCCGTGCACACCAATATGGTGGGTTTCTGTGATGGAAAAACTCTTAAACTTAGGACGGCACTGTATTAATTCAGTTCGCAAGCCAAAATGGCTTTTAACGTAGTCCTTGGTCATTGGAAACCCAGTGATATAGGAGTGTGAGACGCATCACATATGCCACACGAATAATGTTCTGATTTACAAATATATCTAGATTAAGAAAAAATATACGTGAGTTTCCTTTTACATTAGGAATATATCTCCATAACTTTATTATAAATAACACGTGATAGGTCCGATGTGTCAATCATCCTCTCTTAATCTCATTATCTACAGCAAATATGAAGTTTATGAGCTCAGGTCTGGTGCTAGTAAATACATAAATTTCCGTGATGCAGGTGTCGGTTTGTGGAAATGCCCCCGCACACTGGACTGAATTAAAGGACATGTGTAGTAATTTTCAGCTTAAATAAGTGAACCAAGTTTGTTTTGTTTTGTTTTTTATGCACAAAGTTTGAACATTCGTTATCTTTAATTTAAAACAAAAAATCTTATAAAATAAAATTGATAAATTTTATTACACTAGGATCTATTTTCTAGCAAATGAGCATGGGTGGGCTTAGTACAATTTTCGGAACTATCGAGAACTATGGCGATGATCTCAGTTCAGGTCATACTTTTAGCTGTGTTTCCCAGGGCTCTATATTAGGGCTTCTTCTTTACCTACTGTATACAAATGACTTACTTTTGTATCCAGTGCATTTTAACACCGATGTCATCGCTGACGATTCCACACTACACACATCCAACTAAGCTCTCAACTCCACTAAACACAAACTTAAAATGGATTTGAACAATTTATTTGTTTGGTGCAATTCCCCTCCCCCCCCCCACCAAAAAATAAAAAAATAAAAAAAAGCAAAAATTAAAAAAATAGATATCATTGCATTTAAAATGAAATAAATGACAATCACAACAAGGCAAAGCCAATTAAATTACATATACCTACTTCTCAATCTAAATGGCCCATACTTGTCTAACGTGAAAAAACACAAACTTCTTTTTGTCTACATCAATCAAAATCATAGTTGGTATTCACATATAGATCACCTATGTGCAATTGTCATTAAAAGAAGTCCAGATTCCGACCCTGAGAACTAACCATTTCAAAAACTTTTTCATTGTATCAGCACCTATCTTTTAGAATTCCCTACTCCTGTCGAAATATGATTCAAATTCCCTTACTTCATTTAAAACTTCATGAACGAAATTCCTTCTTGACCATCTGTAATGATATATTAAGGTATCTCACTAGATACTTTTATCATTGTATCCAGATGTAGTGTGAGAATGTGAAAGTGTGCAGCTGAACAGAATGTTCATTACCATTGTTCGTTTGTATGATTGTGCATTCCCAAGTCATGTGTGAGTGTGTTTTATTCTACATATGTCTGTATGACTGATAACATGTTGAAATATGTATACATGAGTATAGTCATGTTCATCGGTGCACCTCATGACCACCATATATATATATATATATATATATATATATATATATATATATATATATATATATATATATATATATATACATCCATTTCGAATCTGTGTGTGTGCTTAGTTAAGCATACTTGACAGCATATATGTGATTTTATTATAAAATTCATCTATTTTAATCACACATAGTTCATTAAGTTTTGAAAAACTGGACACATTTTCGAAATAGATAACAATTTTCTTAATGATGAAATTCTCTAGTTTATGCAATGTCTGTGTAACTGAATAATTATTTTGATGTGATTGAAGGCACTGTATTGTGTAAGGGTTCAATGCCATTTTTCAACTATATATTTCAAGCATCTTGCAAATTAATATCTGGTTCAGTTAAAAACAAAAATAACGCCGTTAAGAAAAACAGACAAAAACATGGTAAATCAGAGGCATCAGCTACTATTGTCTGTGTGTGTACTCCACTGCTTCCTTCTTGAAATCTATCTACCTACATACTTATCTAACGACCTATATATATATATATATATATATATATATATATATATATATATATATATATATATATATATATCTGCACCCCTGGTCAACAGTGATATGTTGCGAAGTCATAATGTATCAAACAATGTTAGGTTTAAAACAATCAATAGTTGTATGAAGGTACATATAGGGGCCATTAAAGAAAGAAGAAGAAAAGAAAGAGAAGGGCAAGAACTAAACAAATTTTGAGATCGAATTATTTCCTACCTGTGGGAGATGTCAGTCGAGCGCTTACTAATGTATGACATTTCGCGTTTCCATAGTTAGCTATAGTTGACTCATAACCTCACACGTTAAATACTTTTTCCTTGCTGCTAATGTGAACAGTAAAACAATATATTTACAATTGGAAGACAGTACCCACTGAAAATGGTACAGACACATCAAACATGCCGTCGTCATGAATGAAGCTTGTATGTATTGCATTGCTATTGGTGACGAGGTAAAAATGAAATCTAATACATGAAAAGTTAATAAAAGTTACCTTTCAGAGCATATTGTGTTCGTATCGAACGAAGTGACTTTAAGATGGATGGAGAAGACCATGCTTTGATGCCGATCGATAGTGAAATAAAGCATTCATAATCGGATTATGAGTGTACTCTTTGCAAACGAATCGCCTGTTCCAAGGGACATTGGTGTGCTTGAAGAATCGAACTGAGCTCTAATACAATTTACCGAAACCGGCCTCTAGGAGATACAATTAGATTATAAACCAAATCGGTTGTTCATGACACTAAATTGTGTTACGGCTTTAGAAATCCCACGTGAAAACGCATTGTAAATCATTTAGAATGCTTTGTATAAATTTACTTTTAGTTCCAACCCACTGTTACATTGAGTTAGTGATTGAGCTTTTACTTAAGTTAGACGACGAAAACGGGAACTTTGCGGAAGCAAGACGCTCTATTGCAAGTTAAATTAATTATAATTTGATCAGGTCTTGCCTGCGAAGTCTGGCAATCCAATGACACTGACTCCTCCACACAAGCAAATAAACACAAATATAGTATTTCTAATGACACTGTATCGATATATTCGGTATATCTGATAACTTTATATTGTGATTGGTGGCCTAATGACGGAATTGAGAAACTGATAGTTGTACTCTATTTGATATCCTAATTATCACACGTTTATTCCTATAGAACGATAACAACCAAAATAATACGAATAAGGTGAAGAGCTATAATGAAGACGAAATAATTGCTACAACGAAATATACTTTTAAATTAATCACAGACTAAATCAGTCCACTCTATGAGGACTCTAATGTGTTATTTCTAGGGGAATATTTCTTCCAAAAGCATTTCATGCCTTAAAGTCTTTTAAGATAAGAAATCTTTGATCATTTCAGCCGCAACTTCCCTCTCTACTTATATGATTCATGCAACGGCAATTTCTTGGGAAAGAATACGAAGCTATCATTATAACAAGAAGAATCACAAAAATCTTTTATTCCTTATTTTATTTTCCGCATCCCTACAATCAAATGAATCGTGTAACTGATGTCCGACCCATTTAAAACACCGTGTTTGACTACTGTATTACTTGCTTGAAAATTACTTATGGAAATCTTATGGACTTTATAGGAATGATTTATGCGTAATTGTGGCAGAGCATTTCATTTTCTATACACATTATACTGTGTGGAAATTACTTGTTTACATGTATTGTCTTTCCAATATGTTTGTTTTAGCAACTTTATATATATGTTAGTTTTAGCCTATAGAAAACCCGCAGTAATGGAAATTTTTAACTTCAACCAATGCAAAATAATGAAACATATCCTTAAAACTAAGGTACTAGACTTCATCAAAAATGTAGAAAAATGAAGGAATTATATAAGGAATGTAATTAGTGTCATAATGCCTTAGAGATCATAAAGGAAGAATCCATAGAGAATAAATTCTTTTCATAAATTATCGTAGTTGCATTCAAAACTAATTATTTTATTGGAATGAACCGACTGATATGTTAGTGCAAATGATATTTTCCAAACCGGTCGAACCAACCCTGTTTCCTTTACATCCTACGCAAAGGCCACGAGGAACACACAGTCTGCATATGTGTTAATTTCCGTAACATTAAGATACATAATTCTGTATCAATAAAAGTCTCATAAACCCATTTGTATACTGATTACCAATCAAGAAGAGTCTCATAAAGCCATTTGAATACTGATTACCAATCATGAAGAGTCTCATAAACCCATTTGTATACTGACCACCAATCAAGAAAGGTCTCGTAAACTCATTTGAATACTGATTACCAATCAAGAAGAGTCTCATAAACCCATTTGTATACTGATTACCAATTTGCAGAGGACACTTAAACTTTTTAAAAATAGTGAATTCTAGAACCTGATGCCTTCAAAGCTTAAGATTATGTATATTTCTCACAATTGGCCAGACTAGGGGCCGCAATATATTTCTTATAATAGCTCTCTGTTTCATATTAAATGTATAATTTGAATTCTTTTCCATAGATAAGAAATGTTTGAGTTTATAATTCTTGTCAAGACAGACTACTCATCACTCCAGTTATGATACCAGTGCCTAAATAATTCCCAAGGTCATATCATATTGGAAGCACAGAACAACTCAAAAGGTGAATAAAATATATTGGTGTAACAACTATGCAATCAAGTTTTGTGTGCATCGAAATGAAATTCCAAATAAATGTAATGTTCTGCAGCCATGGGACAAATTATTGTGAATAGAAGGTACATTGGTAAGAAAAAAATCCTGTGTAAATCCGATGCTTCCCACCTTTAAAAAGGAAAACCTTATGTTGTTCATCATTGCATTTTTAAGGATGTACCAAATGATTTATTTGCTTGTTATATTTACATAGTGTGACAGGATGAAGCCGGTTCGGATTAGATTAAGCGAAGACACTGAAAGCAACTTCGTGGATGAGATGTTTATTTATAATGTAATTGAACGATGAACGAATCTGACACTATACTCGTGCGCATCAAGTCCAACAATGTATATAAAAGAATGATGCGCACCGAGTTCAACAGCTGATATAAGGAAATGATATTGTTCCTAAATGGAACTAATCAGAACGTGTAACTTCAAAGTGTAATCAAACAAGAATCAACGTATGAAACTTATAAACAAATATGATTGATATATGGATCTATCACTATGGATGATCAATGCATAGAAGAATTTATACACAAATTTGAACAATGTATGATTCTATCACCAAGGGTGTCAAAGTGTAGGATTTATACACCAATATGAACAATGTATGACTTTATCACCAAGGGTGATCAAAGTATAGAATTTGTGCAAAATTATCAATAATGTATGTTTCATCCACAAGTAGGATGTTTGTATTATTGATTTTCACTCATATAATGATATTGAATTATTGATTTCACTCGTATAGTGATATCAAATAATATTGATTCAACAATGGAATATATGTATCTCATGGCTTCCAGTTGACGATCACTATGTATATTTGGTTCCACAGCTCTCGTTGAATGGTCATAGAGCCACCACGCATAGCCCGCCCCTCCCAGTCTGCCGAAGGATCATTCGAAAACCTCCTTATTCCCTATAGACCCGTTGGTCCCGAAGCTTTGGTCCCTCACTGCCAGTAAACCAATAACCCCTCCGAGCCAATGTCGCCATCGACCACAGCATACGGGTTGCACGAAACCCCACAGTTTTACGACTCCCCGTCACAAACACAGCTAAAACCCCAATGACTGGGCCGTATTGTACACGAGACACGGTTAAATACGAATACAATAATATACATTACGCATCCGCGCACATTAATTTTTGGCTTCGTTACGAATTAAATCATTTCATCAGAACTACTGTACGATTGTATTATTATTATGACCCCGTTCGTACATAAATATGTGTCCGACAAAAATAATCTCACTGAATCATAAGAACTCGAACATTACTCATCTCTTAATGCATGCAACTTATAATTGGATTCAAGTTGTTTGTTCAGTTATAGAAATGGCTAACAAGAAACAGACAATACTCAAGCTGATAGCATGACGTTATGTGACATAGGTCTGACTCTTTGCTAAATTTATAATAAATTTCGAAACATCTGTATAAACAAATTCAATCACATAAAAGTGATAGCAAGAAAGAATGCAATTTTATATTTTACATAACTCTACATCTGAAGATTGCTCCCGTAAAGTGAACAGCTTCCTGACAAAACTTCTTGTTTTGTGATAGGACAACGAGAATTTACTCTATAAGTACCCTGGTTGTGGTGAAAATCCACAGTCAGCGCACTCGAGGTAATCGGGTTTCTCAATGCAGGCACTTTGCAAGTACAGCAATGGGTGAACCGAACTCAGTATTTTGAAATAACTACAGATAAAAATAAACCACCATCGGGCAACGCTGTACGCGGCAACGAAACCTGACTACATTTTCGATCATATATAATGCATAAACATTTTACTACACACAATTCCGTGACACAATAGATAAATAATTAACTATGAATGCAGCTAGGATTTTTGATTATTAAAAGAATGTGTTCACCGTGGACTTTTCCATTTATGACCTTCCAGACATAGCTACACTAATTAGATTCTTTGGTATTTCTTTCAGTTTCTACATTTTAGATAAAGTTGTTAGACACTAGCTTAGATACATCATATAAAATAATCATTATATATTATGTTGCATTTTCTGGAAATATTTGCATTTAAGTGAATGATGGACTTTCTTAATGTAAGTGACCTCTTCGGAACAGGCCGAATCGCTCCTATCGAAAGATAAGGGCAGAACTCAATAAACACTATATTTTGTGTTTATGTTTTAGTATTGCTTTCCTTTGAATACAAGTCACATTCTTCACTAGTTATAAAATCTCTAGAAAAATCGGCAAAAAAATATTTTCGATTTGTTTTAGGGACTACAATAGAACGCCATGACAGCTGATTGGTTGAGTTAATGTATTGATAATTGATACCTTTAAACATCCAATATATATATATAATTATATATATATATATATATATATATATATATATATATATATATATATATATATATATATATATAGTAAATAAAAGTGTCAGATAGGTTTTTTAGATGAAATTAATGGCATATATATTTAAAATCTTTTCTTTCTATAAGGGTGTGTTTGAATATTATTGTGGCTAGACACGGCACACATTCAGATTTTGGGTGACTTCTAAGTATGCTTAAGTGTCTGAAGTGGGTATTTAACATCGAACGAGGACAGAACTTCATTCTCAAAAGCTATTTGCAGGAAGTGAAATGTATGATTTACTCACCAATTTAAAAAAGTTTGATATTTGCTTTGTATATTGACCGATACAATATTTACAGTTATGTACAAAGTCGTTTCCTCTCCCATTATAACGCATTGAGAAAATAGTTTTTAACTTACACAATAGAGAAAACTGCGTGTCACTAACAATTACACTTAATATGGTGCAACAGTGCGAGGTCGTCATTGGAATGCACAACCAATGGATGAGCGAGAAGCTCCCGTGCTGAATTATAGATTAACACTTGTCAGTAGAGTATTTCCATTATTTAATGCAATGAAGCAACTTGAGACCCAACTGAAGTAACACAATATTTCTCATATTAAAAGCTTTAGAAATAAAAATACTTAACTTGCAAACAAGACATGCATTAGAACAAGATATTAAAGTGAAACATGCAAACATGTTTTGGTTTTCGCTAATAATATATAGGAATTTTCTTCTTCCTTAGTTCCAGAAAAAATGGACATTCGTAGTCTAGAATTAAGCAACATTTCTATAATCATATTTGCTCTGGGAGTCTTAATTGGTCTATTGTCTCTACCAGATTCAATTTCCAATCTATGTGATGATACTCTTCATTTAGTTAATAAAATTCTATATTTTCCAGTAGGAATATGTTCTAGATATGCTTGAGTAGAATTAGTGAACTTTCTTTAAAAGCAGCTCTTGATAAATTTGCTAAATGAGCATTCCAATTTTAAAAGAATTATCTGAAAATCTATAAAAGAAATTATATCAACAACACTTTGGAAACGTCTAGATTTATAAAATGTTAGACTAAATAATAGAAGCCTAACCAGTGTAGCCCAAGTTTGCTTTCCTGGTAAAGCAATACTACCATTTGACACGATATTGTACACACGCTTTCCATGTTTTCTTTCATCAAGCTGACACTTTGTTTTTTAATATTGCGCACTAATGCTTCCCATTCAGCCAATTTCACCATATATAAAATCATTTTGTGTACACTATCTTACGCCAAATAATTTCTTCATGAGCTGTAATTGTACCTGTTCAACGGAGGTGATTTTAGCAAATTCCAATATTTATACTCCGTAATTTAATATGGGAGTTACAAACTTGTCAAATAGATCTAAAACGTTAATTACAGAAATGTGATTGAAGTCGAAAAGGTAGTTACTAAACTTATATACTATTTTCTGAGCCTGACCAAAGAGAGTTGTTTGAGCTTCTGAGAATGAACCACTAGAAGTAAAAGAAAACCAAAATAAGAAACTTTTTTTCACGATCCCTTTTCTCCTTCCTATAAAAAAACGAACTTAAAATTTCGAGGCATTCTTCTACCTTTCTTAAGTTTGATTAATTTTGTTTCTGAGTTATTTACCGATAATCTCAATCTAGCACAGTTTAATATTAAAGTGTCAGATCCATTTTACAAACCAATTACTGAGTCAGACAAAATACAATATCATGACTTGATAAAATGGGTATCTGTTACAAAAGATAATACCTGTTTTCAATATTGCATTTTTTATTTCATATTCTCCTCATAGTGGGTCGTTCGGCTGTCATTTAAACTTAAAACATTGAATACAGGTATTTACTTATTGAAATAGATGCTTCTTTTCGAGTCATTATATTTTAAATAGGCGGTACTTGGAAGATGGACATGTTGCAAAAGAGCTTAATATCACAAAGACGTTTGCATGGTTGAAATATTTAACATGATGTTAGACATTTGCATAGAACTTAGCTGAGAGAGAGAGAGAGAAAGTTTGTGTATCCATGTGTAGGATGTTGTTAAATGGATGTGAGAGCGACCTGTTTCATGATTTGATGGTTGACTTGTCTGGATCTGCTATATAACCTTTAAAAGAAACAATTACTTTGTTAATTTATGCAAAACAGCTATCTCTCTTTGAGATCCTTCGATATTACGTGATGTGTTCATAGATTTTCTATATTTGTAAAATGTGACCTTACCTTCGAGTAGGAGTGGGCCTGGAATTTATATAATTTAGTTAACGATAGAGTGTATAACATTTTTAGTTGAACATGTTTAGCAAACCATTCAAAACTATTCTTAGAATTGAAAGTGAGGCATAACTTAAATATAGACTCAAATGCAAACTATCTAAATCTTTTTTAAACCCTGAATATTGTCGAACATATTCAAAAGAATAACGTCAAAAAAGAGCTTAATTACTTACCATATAAGATTCGCATCAGCAAGAAAGAAAAAAATGGTACGGTAAATAAGGTTTCATACTGTATTGATTTCGCTACTGTTTACATGTGACAGCTTAAGTATCGAATCAAACTCTCATAAAAATAGAACACGTTACCAATTGAATGCAAGAAGCAGTTTCAAAATAAAATTAGGTTTGAGCCAAATGTCTTGCACTACACTCCTAGCAGTCTGAAGATAGTTCAGACCAAATTTTTGGGTCCAGACCAAATATATTTACATATCCAATTAGGTCCGGACGTATCTCTCCAGACTTGATTGAGACTAAAATGAGCTCAAGTTCTTTTGTTTTTGTTTTTTTTAAATATGTAAATGGGATTATATTTAAGCCAAATGGGAAGAGTAAACTTATTTCGTGAAATTGCAAGGATCAGTTAACTCCAGAATCTGTCCTTATTAGTTTATGAAATTGCTTTGAACATTCAATGACTACGAAGGAAAGTGGAGCTCTTTTTCATACGACCATCCTGGATGATGAAACTGAGACCTTAAGCCAGTTTGTAAAACATCTTTCATTGTCTACGGACGAGTTAAGCCAGTTTGTAAAACATCTTTCTCTCTCTACGGACGAGTTCTAAGCTATTAGGAGCTGACACTTGAAGCCAGTTTGTAAAACATCTATCATTGTCTACGGACGAGTTCTATGCTATTAGGACATTTAGAAGGTGTTTTTGTTTTGGCATTATCGGTACCTGCAGGAAATAAACACATACCAGTTAGGCACAGTTGCTTCAAAGATAATGACAAATAGGTCTCGTCTGCATTCGAGTAGGAAGTGTTTGATTATCGAAAATGTCAACCTATTAAAATCATTTCGTGGATTTGCCACGTAATAAGGTGATTAACCTCAAAACGGACTGCTGAAATTAAAATCATTTCGTGTATTTGCCACGCAATAATGTGATTGCCCTAAAAACGGACTGCTGAAATTAAATCATTGCGTGTATTTGCCACGCAAAAAGATATTGCCCTCAAAAAGGACTGCTGAAATTGAGGTGATAATATAATTATTATAAGAAGATTCAACTTGTTGAAGAACCGGAAAATCTCATTTTGAAAACGACTTGCCTCGATCTTTTAAATCCAATTTCAGTTGTAAAGGCATGAGTATCACTGTGTTAAGCCACGCAATTACGCGAGGGATTGCAGAATAAGCTCTCAATTTCATTGGAATATAACTCCAGCATGATCTTGGTATATTATTACCATGGTATTCTTATTTAAAGCTTCAGGCTTCCAGATTAAAATATTCAGGCAAAGAAGCTCTAAGACATGCCACAGAACAAAAGCAGGTATTGCTATTTTTATTCATCACTTACTTACATAGAGCGATATACATATGATAGCTAATACCAAATAATCTACATTATATTTATGTATATACAAACAGGTCTATTTTCAATATCATTCTTCAGTTTTCGAGAGTTTTTGCCCTGCATTAACTTTTGGAACCCTAACTAAAAATAGTGCAATATTAACAGCTGACAAAATATTCAGCACCCTCGGAGTATTGCATATTTTCTTTCGAATTATAATTAGCATGTACCAATCCCATTTTCCCCATGAAATAACTTTTAAACCGTTATTCAGACATATTGCTTGGGTATGCACGTAATATCATAATCTTGTAAAAGGAAGAACTATATTGGTATACTGAGCTATCACATCAATTAATGTTCATGTATAATTCATAAACATATATAAAGATAGAATATTCATCCTGAAAGCGGATTGTTGCAGGTTCCGGAAGAAATGTTTTGACGCATTATAGTGATGTATTGTATATAAAAAGAGAACGTAGACTATATTATACTCCTTAAAAAATCAACCTTTTTGAGTGGAAATTTAAACAAAACAATTTTTGATCTTGTGAAATTATAATTCTGAAAACATCAGACTGTCATTCGATTAGAAGCTACATGTATTTCTTATAATGAAGATAACGCGCTATATGATTGTGCGTAGAACGAGCAATCAATGATATATGACAGATATATAGGTCTATATGACAGATATATAGGGATATAGGATGCATATATAGGTCTCTATGACAGATATATATTGACGTATGACGGATATATGACAAATATATAGGGATATATGATGGATATATAGGGATATATGACAGATATATAGGTATGTATGACGCATATATAAGGATATATGACAGATGCATAGGGATATATAATGGATTTATAGGGATATATGATGGATATATAGGGATATATGACAGATATATAGGGATATATGACAGATATCTAGCGATGTAAGACGCATATATAATGATATATGATGGATATATAGGGATATATGATGGATATATAGGGATATATGACGGATATATAGGGATATATGACAGATATATAGGGATGTATGCCATATAGCCTGAAGGAAGGTTTATAGTAAATACCACCGTTCGAACTCAGATGTTATGACCAACTGATTGTCTGTTAGGGCTATAATGTCAACTAGCTGCTAGCTAATTATGTAAAACTAAATAAATAAAAGTTATTATTATTATTATTAGTAGTATACTGTACCATCAACAGTGAAATGTTGGAATTTTCTAGATAAATCATTTACACGTGTAATAAGTATAGATAACTTAAACAGATATATTATTTACCGTGTAATAAGTGTAGACAACTTACATAAAAAATTTAGATAAAAGGATGTTTAGAATACGACTTCACGGCTAATTTAAAATGACACTGACAATCGGTAAATATGCTAAGAATTAAATCATAAATCTACATTTATGTGAGTTTCCCAAACTATTTCACTCTTGTTTGCATATTTATATTTCCATGCAAAAGAAAAGCATGATTGATGATTGAAATAAAAAGATGCTAGAATGTTACTTCTAATACATATCTTTTGTAGCAGTTTTGAAGCTATAGACTTTATACCCATGATAAATTTAATATATGAAATTTCCTTTAAGAAGCCACTCTATAACTCATCCTTCTCTGGCATATTGGCCAAGTATTCTGGTCCCCAAATGTCCTTTCTTGTACTAATCAAACGTATGTGCCTCGTCCTTCTCTGGCAGTCTGGTCAAGTATTCTGATCCCCAAATGTCCTTTCTTGTATTAATCAAACGTATGTGCCTCGTCCTTCTCTGGCAGTCTGGTCAAGTATTCTGGTCCCCAAATGTCCTTTCTTGTACTAATCAAACGTATGTGCCTCGTCCTTCTCTGGCAGTCTGGTCAAGTATTCTGGTCCCCAAATGTCCTTTCTTGTACTAATCAAACGTATGTGCCTCGTCCTTCTCTGGCAGATTCGACAAGTAGTTTAGTCACCACATGTCCGTACTTGTACTAATCAAACATCCATATATACTAGCCAACTCTATAAAAATGACAATTATTTTACCACTGATACATTTATGCAATTCCATGTTTCTTTGACTCCTTATATTTCCCAGATATCATGAAAAGTAGGTAGACTCATTATTTCTAAATACTGTAACAACATTTTACCATTTTAACACATGCTACGAAGCTATGTGAACATCTGCATTTATAAAATAAGCTGAATGAAATGACTACAATGACACACTTTGGCCTTTCGCAATTCTTATATATGGATATCACCATATTTACAAAATAATAAAAACAGATGCAACTTTAAACATAATGAAATCAATTACATAGAGTGTTGATAATTTAAAACAAGTCCTAATACGTCCTTCGCATTGCAGACAATTTCACCAAAAGAATTATACACCATATTCAAACGGGTATGATCTTATCCTAACAATTACACAAAACATACATTTAATTCATTGACTGACATGTATTGTCATCACTGTAAACATGTCTTCCGAGTAGCAATATTCTCAATATTTCCATCTCGGTCTATAGTAATCGTGTCTTCTAGCTAACACCCTTCTCATTATTGCCATCACGGTCTATAGTAAGCATATCTGCCGACCAGCAATATTCTCATTATTGCCATCACTGTATATAATAACTATCTATTCCGACTAGTAACATCCTCATTATTGCAATCATGGTCTACATCAAGCATGTCGCCCAATTAGCAGCATTCTCAATATTGCCATCTTTGTCTACAGTAACCATGCCGTCCTACTAGGAACATCCTCATTGTTGCCATCACTGTCTTCAATAATTATGTCTTTCATCTGGCACCGTTCTCATGATTGCCATCACTGTCTACATCAAGCATGTTTTCCATCTGGCACCATTCTCATTATTGCCATTACTGTCTACAGTAATAATGTCTTCCAACTAGCCACATTCTAATTATTGCCATTACGGTCTACAGTAATCATGTCTTCCATTTAACACCTCTCTAATTATTGCCATTACTGTCTACATTAATCACGTTTTCCAGCTAGCAGCAGTATCGTTATTGGCACCACTGTCTACAGTAATCATGTCTGATTATTACATAACTCTTTTACATACAACATCTGATTATTACATAAGATTTTGACATACAACATCTGATTAATGCATCGCTCTTTGGCATAAAACATCTGATTATTACATCACTTTCTGACATACAACATGTGGTTACTACATAGCTCTTTTACATACAACATCTGATCATTAATAACTCCTTGACAAACAACATCTCATCGATAAATGACACACATCAACATCTGATTATTACATATCTTTTTGACATACAACATTTGATTATTACATAACTCTCTGACATACAACATCTGATCATTACATCACTATTTGACATTACATCTGATTATCACATAACTCTTTGACATTCAACATCTGACCCACGACACCTGATTATACAATAATCATTAGACATACAGCATCCGATCATAACATAACTCTTTTGACATACAACATCTTGTAATTTTGACATACAACATCTGGTAACAACAGAACTCGTTGACATACATCTGATTACTACATAACGCTTTGACATACATCATCTGAATATTCCACAACTCTTTGACATGCAACACAACATTCTAAAATAACTTTATGACATACAACGTCTGATAATTATATACATTTTTGACATACAACATCTGATCATTACATCACTCTTTGATATACAACATCGGAGTATTACATAACTCTTTGACGTACAACATCTGAAGTACGACACCAGAGTATAGCATAACTCTTGAACATACATCATTTGATTATAACATAACTCTTTGGACATACAACATCTTGTAATTTTGACATACAACATCTGGTAACAACAGAACTCGTTGACATACATCTGATTACTACATAACGCTTTGACATACATCATCTGAATATTCCACAACTCTTTGACATGCAACACAACATTCTAAAATAACTTTATGACATACAACGTCTGATAATTATATACAATTTTGACATACAACATCTGATCATTACATCACTCTTTGATATACAACATCGGAGTATTACATAACTCTTTGACGTACAACATCTGAAGTACGACACCAGAGTATAGCATAACTCTTGAACATACATCATTTGATTATAACATAACTCTTTGGACATACAATATTTTATTATGACATAAGTTTTTGACATACAATATCTGAGCATACCATAACGCTTTGACATACAACATCTGATTTTGCCATAACTGTTTTACATACAACATCTGAGTATTACATAACTCTTTTACATACAACATCTGAGTATTACATAACTCTATGACAAACAGCATCTGATTATAACATGTTTTTGACACACAACACCTGATTATTACATTAAATCTTTGACATTCAACATCGGACACACGTCAATTGCTTATACCATAACACTTGATCTTACAGAATCTGGTTTTAACATACAAAATCTGATTATAGCATAACTCGTTTGACAAAAAACATCTGTCTATTACAAACCTCTTTGACATTCAACGTCTGATCATTATATAACTACACAAACGACACCTGATTATAACATTACTCTTGGTCATACCAGATCTGATTATAACATAGTTCTTTTGACATACGACATCTGATTATTATGTCACTATTTGGAAATTATTTCCTCGAAACATTACTTTGTTAATACTCCAAGCTATCTCTAAGACACTTTTTGAAAATCCAGTCTATCGGAAACGTAATTAATTAAATTTTCAAGATGATGGTGATGCGAAGCGGCCATCCATGATAACAAATTTAGATCAGTCTAAGATTTCCCTTGAGAGACACAGTCTATAAATCACCTACATGAGATGTATGAGTTTATTTTCAGTCATTAATTGATGAAGCATCAATTTTGTGAATTAGAGCTTGTGTAATTTTTATAACATGGAGAAGAATCAATTATATGTAAAAAAAAAAAAAACTATTTTGACAGTTGCACGGAAAGGATGACAATCCGATAAGATTTACCGTACATGAACATAAATTGGTACAATAATTCCCACTACAGTTCGTTGGTAATCGAGAGCAAGTAAAAATTTCAATCTTCAGTAGTTATCATTTATTGAGGTATTCGTTTGTTATCGATGAATGAAATATTATTACTGAGGTCCCACTTTTAAAAGATGATGCAAATATGTATGAATGCATGTTTTTTTCTTTTTATTTCTGACAGCTTCATGTGCAGCTTTTTTATTTCTGACAGCTTCATGTGCAGCTTTTTTATTTCTGACAGCTTCCTGTGCAGCTTTTTTAATTTTGACAGCTTCATGTGCAGCTTTTTTATTTCTGACAGCTTCATGTGCAGCTTGTTTATTTCTGACAGCTTCATGTGCAGCTTTTTTATTTCTGACAGCTTCATGTGCAGCTTTTTTTTATTTCTGACAGCTTCATGTGCAGCTTTTTTATTTCTGACAGCTTCATGTGCAGCTTTTTTATTTCTGACAGCTTCATGTGCAGCTTTTTTTTATTTCTGACAGCTTTATGTGCAGCTTTTTTATTTCTGACAGCTTCATGTGCAGCTTTTTTTATTTCTGACAGCTTCATGTGCAGCTTCAGACAGTTGATAGTTATAATGTCCCCAATAATGATTTTTTATTTCTTTTTTTTTTTGTTAATCAACTTAGTAAATAAAAGGTGATAATACATTTTTTTGTTAATCAACTTAGTGAATAAAAGGTGATAATATATTTGTTTTGTTAATCAACTTAGTAAATTAAAGGTGATAATACATTTTTTTTTGTTAATCAACTTAGTAAATTAAAGGTGATAATATATTTGTTTTGTTAATCAACTTAGTAAATTAAAGGTGATAATACATTTTTGTGTTAATAAACTTAGTAAATAAAAGGTGATAATACATTTTTTTTTGTTAATCAACTTAGTAAATTAAAGGTGATAATATATTTGTTTTGTTAATCAACTTAGTAAATTAAAGGTGATAATACATTTTGTTGTTAATCAACTTAGTAAATAAAAGGTGATAATAATTTTTTTTTTGTTAATCAACTTAGTGAATAAAAGGTGATAATACATTTTTTTTGCTAATCAACTTAGTAAATTAAAGGTGATAATACATTTTTTGTCGGTATAAGCGTAAATGTCGAGAACGCGATTCACACTTCGTACCTGAGTTATTCATATCAAGAGAGGTAGTTGGGAATCTAGTTTTGAACATGGTCAGAAACAGGTAAATCAATATTGCTTCCTTTGACTTGCGTTACGCTAGAATAAAGTTGTATGCAAGTGGAGTTGCAATCGACACTTCTAAGAGCTGCAAAGAGATTATTTAAATGTTTTGTACTGGTTAATACTTGCCATGTTGCCAGTGATGGGTTTTAAATTATATCACATGGCATGGCAGACGTTGTTTGTTTTGTTTGTTTATTTTTGTTTTTGTTTTGTTTTGTTTTGTCTTTTTATTTTTTTATTTTTTTTTTTTTTGGGGGGGGGGAGGATATTGTTTTATTAAGGGTGGGGTGGGGTTTTTTTTACCATTGACTGTCAATATTGTCTAAATACATTCAGCTCGTATGAGTAATTTTAGTGCACAAATCTTATTTGGGACCGACAATGTCTTTTAGTTTTCAGAGTGGAGGAGGAGAAGGAGAAAGAAGTTGAAAAAGAAGAAATGGTAGCTACATCTCCAAACACTATAGCAAAATAGTGCATAAATGTCTTACTACAACATAAATGAAGCTTAATGTGCCGTTTATACGAAAAGAACGTTTGTCTTGAAGTATGAAATGCCTAGGAGTGGTTGAATAAAATAAATCCTCAATCATTTTATCAGCAATTGCACCCATAAATAATATCACGCTTGCAGAATACATTTAAAAACAAAGAACCCCAACGTTATTGACATATGAAACACAAAAGCAATATTGATCCTGAATCAATTTCCTGCACGTTGTATCTCATGGGAAAGTAAACTGATATTTATCAAGAGACTCCAGTAAAATCTAAAACTTGTTTTCTTCACACACCACGCTAGATATTGTATGTGCAATACATATCCAAATGCATACAATGTTCAGAAATGAGAGCTTGAAACAGTAGGATTATATACTCATAATGTACAGTAGGATTATATACTCATAATGTACAGTAGGATTATATACTCATAATGTACAGTAGGATTATATACTCATAATGTACAGTAGGATTATATACTCATAATGTACAGTAGGATTATATACTCATAATGTACAGTAGGATTATATACTCATAATGTTCAGTAGGATTATATACTCATAATGTTCAGTAGAATTATATACTCATAATGTACAGTAGGATTATATACTCATAATGTACAGTAAGATTATATACTCATAATGTACAGTAGGATTATATACTCATAATGTACAGTAGGATTATATACTCATAATGTTCAGTAGGATTATATACTCATAATGTACAGTAGGATTATATACTCATAATGTACAGTAGGATTATATACTCATTATGCACAGATTTTCCTTTTCATTCAGGTCCCTTGTACATTCTCTCATCCCTTGTTACAAATCACACATCCTAGGCTTACATCATACCTATCGAAGTTAGTATCGGCATCAGTAAACGAAGTCATAGGTCAATAGTCATTCCAGAATTTCTCAAACACATATTTTATTTAGTGACACAATAGTGGGTGAAAGGGATTTCAAGGGAATCTATTTGGAAAGCTCATTACGTAAAAATGAAATGAAACGTAACTATATAAAGATTAGTTTTGTGTTTTATATCGATAAATTATGAGGCCTAAAGCGGTACTTCCATGGACATATTGTTATGACTTTAAGCAAGTTAAAAAAAATCAAATTATATTCCTACTAACCCTTCAGTCGAAAGTAAGACTATGCCACTCAGTTTATGGAAAAGTTCGACTTCAAGGTAAAATTATTCCACTTAGTTTATAAAAAAAGTTCCATTTCAAAGCAAGACTATTCTAGCGAGTTATGGAAAAGTTCAACTTCAAAGTACGACTATGCCAATCAGTTTATGGAAAAGTTCCAGTTCAAGGTAAGACTATGCCAATCAGTTAATGGAAAACTTACACTTCAAAGTAAGACTATGCCAGTGAGTTTATGAAAAAGTTCCACTTCAAAGTAAGACTATGCCAATCAGTTTATGGTGAAGTTCCAGTTTAAAGTAAGACTATGGAAATCAGTTTATGGAGAAGTTCCAGTTTAAAGTTAGACTATGGAAATCAGTTTATGGAGAAGTTCCACTTCAAAGTAAGACTATGCCAGTGAGTTTATGAAAAAGTTCCACTTCAAAGAAAGACTATGCCAATCAGTTTATGGAGAAGTTCCAGTTTAAAGTAAGACTATGCCAGTGAGTTTATGAAAAAGTTCCACTTCAAAGTAAGACTATACCAGTGAGTTTATGAAAAAGTTGCACTTCAAAGTAAGACTATGCCAATCAGTTTATGGTGAAGTTCCAGTTTAAAGTAAGACTATGGAAATCAGTTTATGGAGAAGTTCCACTTCAAAGTAAGACTATACCAGTGAGTTTATGAAAAAGTTGCACTTCAAAGTAAGACTATGCCAATCAGTTTATGGAGAAGTTCCAGTTTAAAGTAAGACTATGCCAATCAGTTTATGGTGAAGTTCCAGTTTAAAGTTAGACTATGGAAATCAGTTTATGGAGAAGTTCCACTTCAAAGTAAGACTATGGAAATCAGTTTATGGAGAAGTTCCAGTTTAAAGTAAGACTATGCCAATCAGTTTATGGAAAACTTACACTTCAAAGAAAGACTATACCAGTGAGTTTATGAAAAAGTTCCACTTCAAAGAAAGACTATGCCAATCAGTTTATGGAGAAGTTCCAGTTTAAAGTAAGACTATGCCAATCAGTTACTGGAAAACTTACACTTCAATGAAAGACTGTGCAAGTGAGTTTCTGGAAAAGTTTCACTTCAAAGTAAGATTCTGCAAGCAACTTTATGCAAAAGTTCCACGGTGAAAATATATTTTATTTCACTTTTATTAAGTTTTCAAAATCGTTTTTAATTGCATAATTTACTTTTGTTTTAATTAAACAGACATAAAATGTATACAAATATGTAAATATGTTGATGTTTTTGTCAAGACATTGTCCGATTTGTTTAAACGAATATGGATGCTTGAAAAGGAAATCAAAAAGAAATGCCGCGTTCAAATATCACGAATATAATGCCACTGTGTGTATCATATTGTCCGATAACACTTTTGTACATTTTGTTGCGCAAAAAGATACCAATTACCGTTTGGTCAATTTAAATAAACTTCACTCCATGACTGTTCAGAAATTTTACAACTTTACAATTTTACTTTTAAATGGCCCCATATAGCCAAGTAATTTGCTGAGGTAGATTTAAATGCTAATACATACATAGATACATACATAGATACATACATAGATACATACATACATACATACATACATACATACATACATACATCAGAATAGTATTAGTTTATATAATGTCATAGCTGTTATCAAGGAAATGATTTATACCCGATGTCTAATTTATTAAGCATAAATGAAGAATTATATTTAAATAATGTGATTAAAATGGCATAAATTAAAACAGACTTGCAGCACTGTTATGACACGACTTATGATAGCTGGAAGATACTATTCATATTCTGGTAAACTCTAAAAAAATGTTTTTTCTCCATTCGTAGCTTTTGGGTCTAATTAATTATTTGTTACTAATTAGTCAATAAAATAATCAATTGCATTTTTGTAGTGCGGCTTATTCTCGTCTGTATAACGTTTTATAACTGATTAGCAGGACCATCAGGACGTTGTTAAGTGATTTTACATTTCTTTTCAGCCTGATTTTTGTGACAGTGTAAAAATAAAATAAAAACAACATAAATTCGAATGCTGGGCAGAGTAAGGATTTGGAGTATTACTTTTCGTAAATGTTAGATTTTGGTTTACGAAGTGACATGTTGGACGCGCATGAGTTGGCCCTGCAGATAGATTCATTGGACATGTAATCATCAAGGCTTCCACATGTCTAGCCAAGTCAAGTTATAAATCTAGCAAGTAACATACGCTAAATCAACAGTGTATCTTGTAGAATAAATTAAAAATCAAGCTGTCCAGCAGATGGCAAACCAATAGTTTAAACAGCAGTAGAAAAACGAAGACGATCAGGGTGAAAGAAATATATTTGACCGAGTTCTTTCATCAATAGCCACGATCATGCAAGTACATATTTTATCACACGGCTATTGTGTCATTTTCGTTAATATATCTATATCGTGTCATTTATGTATTTATGTATGTATCACGTGTAATAACACCTCGTGACGTCATGCAAAGGAAATGCGTAAAGAACGAGGCATCAGAATGTATTTCAAAAGTCCATTCACTATATTACTCTGCGTTTTGGTGAAATAAAATCAGAATTTTTCGTCATGCGATAAATAGAATCTTATATTTGTGCTCATTTGAAATGAAATTTATGAAACTTGTTGAATAGTTTTATTTGAAATAAACCCTTATGTAAGACCATCTTTATTTGTCATAATCAATTAAAGTCTAGATAGTTTAAGACAATGGGCAGTAGGGTAAAGGACTAGTTGTAACAAGTCATGTTATGTAAAAGGAACTAGTTGTAACAAGTCAAGTTATGTAAAAGGAACTAATTGTAACAAGTCAAGCTATGTAAAAGGAACTAGTTGTAACAAGTCAAGTTATGTAAAAGAAACTAGTTGTAACAAGTCATGTTATGTAAAAAGAACTAGTTGTAACAAGTCAAGTTATGTAAAAGGAACTAGTTGTAACAAGTCAAGTTATGTAAAAGGAACTAGTTGTAACAAGTCAAGTTATATAAAAGGAACTAGTTGTAACAAGTCAAATTATATAAAAGGGACTAGTTGTAACAAGTCAAGTTATGTTAAAGGAACGAGTTATAACAAGTCAAGTTATGTAAAAGGAACTAGTTGTAACAAGTCAAGTTATGTAAAAGGAACTAGTTGTAAAAAGTCAAGTTATATAAAGGAACTAGTTGTAACACGTCAAGTTATGTTAAAGAAACAAGTTGTAACAAGTCAAGTTATGTAAAAGGCAACAAAAGCAACATTATAATGAAAAGAGTACTTGTCTAATACACATAATGAACTTATAGAAACAACGCAATACTTGAAAATAAATAACTTTCAATTTATAAAAAGCATGACAAAAACTACAACTCACCAACCCAAATGTTTTTTCGCACGCTTTTGTATGAAAACATTCATATGAGCCCTGCATTTTTAACAATAGACATATTTGAAACAATAAAGATTAGTAAATCACAATGTACATTAATTTTCTTCATTCTATTTCTAAAGCTCGTGCTATTTTTAAAACAACACACTACATTATGCAATTTCTTTCATAGGTCAAACCAAATGTATTCAGAGAGGAAAACAATATTGTATCACAATGTGTTGTAACAGGCCCACTGATTTCAAAGGCAGCAAAGAAATATATCGTAAAATAAATACATTGTTAGACATTATTAATAATTCCATAGGGAGTAAGGGCAGAGAAAAAAATTAATAATAAAGTTATTGCTGGTAATAGGATTGCAACAGGCTGTACATGCTGATGTCTAGCATTCGTGTAGTCCGAGATGGATGTTTCTATCATGATTAATGCGTCCATTTAAAGGAGCAAAACTACTTATGCAGTGTAAAGTATAGTCATGATCACGACCTTACAACTACTTGAAAAGAAACATTAATTTTATTGTTACATTTAATTATCAAAGAGTCTGAAGGTAGTGTATAATGCACATAAAGATATCAATCAAACCAAATTTATTTCACTGACATACAGCCTGTCTAACGTGGGATTCGATGCGTAATGATGTTCCAATTAAAAATGTGGATTAATTAGAAGTGTTATGACTTAAATAGAAGTATTATGACTTAATTAGAAGCATTATAGGACTTTACCCATTTTATTTTTATTTTTGTTTTGTATGCATTTATGGGGAGTGTTTGCATCAACATTACCTGTTATCATTTGTTCTTTTGTTTCATGATGTATAATTACTTTTGGCTTGAGTGATTTGTAATCCTGGAGAATCTGACAAGCACTTTGCTGGACCACTTTTGTTACTAGCTTTTGCTTGACACTGTATAGCTAGGATTGTGCTAATATGCTGATATATATATATATATATATATATATATATATATATATATATATATATATATATATATACATAGTGTTGCAACTTAATAATTTAATATCGCCAGAAGTACTTGCACAGACGTAATTTAACCATTTATATCGTCTAGTACTCACACAGACGTAACTTAACCATTTATATCGCCATGTACTCACACAGACGTAATTTAACTATTTATATCGTCTAGTACTGCCACAGACGTAATTTAACTATTTATATCGCCAAGTACTCACACAGACGTAATTTAACTATTTATATCGCCAAGTTCTCACACAGACGTAGTTTAACAATTTATATCGTCTAGTACTCGCACAGACGTAATTAATTTAACTATTTATATCGCCAAGTACTCACACAGACGCAATTTAACTATTAATATCGCTAAGTACTCACACAGACGTAATTTAACTACTTATATCGCCAAGTACTCACACAGACGTATTTTAACATTTTAAATCCTCTAGTACATACGTAATTTAACTCTTTATATCGTCTAGTACTCGCAGAGACGTAATTTAACTATTTATATCGTCTGTAGTCGCACAGACGTAATTTAAATATTTTTATCGTTTGTAGTTGCACAGACATAATTTAAATATTTATATCGTCTAGTACTCCCACAGACGTAATTTAACTATTTATATCGTCTAGTACTCCCACAGACGTAATTTAACTTTTTATATCGTCTGGTACTCCCACAGACGTAATTTAACTATTTATATTGCCAAGTACTCACACAAACGTAGTTTAACAATGTATATCGTCTAGTACTCGCACAGACGTAATTTAACTATTTATGTCGCCAAGTACTCACACAGACGCAATTTAACTATTTATATCGCCAAGTACTCACACAGACGTATTTTAACATTTTATATCCTCTAGTACATACGTAATTTAACTCTTTATATCGTCTAGTACTCGCAGAGACGTAATTTAGCTATTTATATCCTCTGTAGTCGCACAGGCATAATTTAAATATTTATATCGTCTGTAGTCGCACAGACGTAATTTAAATATTTATATCGCCAATTACTGACACAGGCATAATCTGATGAATCATTTCCATGCACGTGTTAACTGACATTTCGGGGCCCCGGGTGGCCGAGTGGTCTAAGGCGCTCGCCTTTACCGATCACTGCCATCTGTTACGACTCTATGGTCTAAAAAAAATGTAACAGAAAGAAAGTGAAACCAACAAATCAAGTAAAAATCAACAAGCAATTTATTACTAGATAATTAAAATGAAAAATCAAAAAGTCACTTACAGTAATGTGTTTTGAAATCCTAATAATCCAATAAGAATGATTGTTCTAATCACAAGTCCTAAATATAGAATGTTACGAATTCACGGCTGTGTCCTTGAATGTTAAGATGTGCTAATGGTCTCCAAAGTCCTGATGTACTAGAAATCTTGAGGTGCTGAAGTCAAAATGAAGTATTCCAAAATCTCTGAATAAGTTCACATAAATTCCAAAATTGTCAATTAAAAATCCAAAATCCAAAAGTTTATGAGCACTGTTATAATCCAATGAATATTTAAAATAATTCCTCTCTTAGAATTTGGAATGAATTTTCACAACTGTAATAGCTCTTTTCAAGACTGATGGTAATGTCGAACTGAACAAAATGTCTACCAAACATGGTATATATAAAGATTGGTCACATGACAGAATGTTCTAGATTGGTCACATGATAGAATGTTCTAGAATGTGTGTCATCTTAATGGAATTTTAACTGTAAACAAAAATTCAACCTTGACCTTCAAATTGAGAAAACATATTGATCAAAACAACCTAATTCAAGGACACTAGTTAAACATGTTTTTCCTGATAACATTAAGATTCAAGCAAATATTAAAGTGAAGAAACATTTATAATTTCCTAAAATATTTATAATATTATATAAACATCATACATAACACATCTCACCTCTGTCCGGGTGGGTTCGAGTCTCGGGCTCGGCCAATATGGATATGTGAGAAACCTTGCCAGTAGCTTCCCGTGTGTCGGTGGTTCTTCCCGGAGTTTTCCCGGGTTCTTCCTCCACCAGATAAAACTGGCCGCCATGTATAGCCTATCATGTGCTGAAAACTGGCGTTAAACCCACAACAACAACAACAACAACTGACATTTCGTGGGTGACTTATATGCATATATATATATATATATATATATATATATATATATATATATATATATATATATATATATATATATATATATATATATATATTCTATACATAATATTGTATTCGTGCAGCCATTGCAATCGGGTGAAAACAAAAAAGGATTATTCACTTTCTAATTCAGTGAGAGTTTTTTTAAATAAACTATTTTGATGATTAAAGTATACTACACATGCATTAATTGAATGGCTAGGAACACATAACTAGTATATTCAAAGGGTCGTTACTCCCGATGTAGTCAGAATTATACTAAAATACTAATGTCCCTTCTTTTGTTGTTATTTAACAAATGAAAAAGTAGTAATATAAAGAATTGTATAGAAGAAAATAGTTTCCATTTGCCTTCAAAGGATCAGAAAATACAATTTGGACATATTTGTTTATCAATAACGATCTTTATGGTAGGGACGACTCATTATTATCTCGCTCTAAGTAACACAACAATACGCCCATACCTGACATAGTTTAACCGTGCTATTCACGCAAATCTAGTTTTTGCATACGGACTGTGATGCGTATCTTATCTTACACTGTCTTAATGTAAACATACATGCCAATATCGACCAACTATTGATTAAGGTAGAGGGTTAACAAATAATTCAAGTTCTTTTCGGATTGAAAAAAGTAAGTTGTGGGGCGGATAATTGGAAAAACATCAAAGCGAGTAAAGAAGGGGAGGCGAGGGTGGGGTGAGGAGCATTGGATAACAAGAGATTATTTACACTGTTGGCACCATTACGACCATCTCAATGAGGCATTACCGGGGTTTTAAAATACTGCTTGCATAAAACAGAGTTTTACGACATTTGATCGATTTAGCACAAGCATTTTGTTTCTGGAGTGGGAGGTGGAGGAGGGAAGTAATATTTCCATTTAATATTTGAAAAAAAAAGAACTGTTAACTAGCGGAAGAAAAGGTTGATGTCACAACGTTTAAATAAAGTTACAGCAGCCACATTAACGAAACAAAGGCTTGTGTGAACCTCGCCAAATTTGCACGAAATCTGTCTGAATGGATTGAAAGCCAAATAAACCATAATGTATACATGGCGAAAAGTACACGGCCCTTTTTCCAGACTATTACGTGGGTTGTTCACATAAATATTTATGTTTCAATAGAACAATTTTGTCTCATTTGATATGTGTACCATTAAACTAGTTTGACAAAAACAATGGATGCAAAACGAAACAATGTTTAATTATACTTTCCGTATATTTACGAAATTGCTTGATTCACTATTCTTTTTTTTATACCAGAACGGAAGAGAACTGAACTTTTTTGTCAAGTCATTATTGTCAATAGACATATAAGATCAAGTACAAATGCAAGTTATGAATGATGGGGATATAGCGGATACAATAAGATGTGATAGAGAAGGGTAGACGAAGAGATTTTCTAATCAATAACTTGGATATAGATGACAAGTTGTGATGAAAAGGTAATATATATGACTTTTTGAGTTTACCAGTATGATTAATCTTAATATCAAGCAAAAGGAAAAGATGAAAAATCACCTTTACTGATTGCTGTTGCGCACGCGTGAAGTTTGGTAGGTATTAAACTTGATTTCCTCTTCCAAATTTATGGATAAATTCACGGAGGAGAATCACAGAGCACTTCTCTTGTGCAAGTAAGTAAATAATAATACATTATTAACAGTAAACTCATGAAACCTGAGAAAACAAAACAATGTGGTGTGAAGAAAACTGATCAGAAGCGCAAGATTGATCAGATTGTTCTCTCCCCCACCCCCGACAGTGTTCCCAATCGACAACAACAAAATATTGCAGTTATGTCTGACAATCAGTTACCTGGTGGTCAATACCCTCAATATTCGCAATATTCTCAGTATTCACAAATTTACCAGCCAGTATATATCCCGCCCCCTGGAATCCCGCTACATTACTATCATCTACAGACTCCCTCATTCTCACCCACCCGTGCTTTTAGATCAAACGCATCAGGGGATTGTGCACAAATACAACCACCAAGACAAGGTAAGCAGGTGAACAGTAATCCACTTGAGCAGATTTTACAGAAATTGTCTAAAATGGAAGAAAGTCTAAAGAAACTAAACAACATTGAGCTAAAGGAGGTCAGAATCGAAGCTACAGTTTCTACATTTGACAATAGAGTACGCGACATTGTAGAAAGTCGACATTTCAACTCTGATACATTGGTTAACATGAGAAAAAATCAGACTACTATAGTTGAGGACATGAAGCAGTTCAAAACCCTCAATAATCAATTAAGCCGTCGGGTCACTGACCTTCAGTGTCGGTCAATGCAGAATAATAGTTTTTTTTAAAATATCCCTGTAGAAAAGGAGGAAAACTGCGTAGAAAAGTTCTGGAATTATGCGAAACAATCTGAAGATCGAAAACGCAAAAACAGAAATAAAATTACACCGTGCGCATGGACTTGGAAAATTCACTCACACCAAGAAAGATTCATTCAATCGTTGCAAAGTTTACATACTTTTCGAATAGAGAAAAAGTGGGGAAAAATGTTTGTCACCTGAAGAAGACACCTTTTGGATTAAGAGAACAGTTTCACAAAGAAGTGTATAGAACAGGTTCAAATTTATTCACTATATTTAAAAATGTAAAGGCGGGGGGAAATTAGGCTGTTCTGGTGATGGATAAGCTATTCATAAATGGAAAACAGATAACACTACCGGTGGTTCAAACGAGTGAACAGAGTGAAAATCAAGGGGAACAACGGCAAGGAGACAGGCACAACCACAGCCACAACAGAGGACACAAAGTACATAGCAAGCACCTTGATTACGTTGAAGATGATGATCAGAGAGACCCGGTCGTTCAAGAGATGCAATCAGAATAGGCGAGCGAAAAGGAAAACGGATCGGTTAATATATTGACATGGAATGTTGAAGGACTTACGAAAGAGAAAAAAAATAAACTAATCAGTTTAATGAATTTCTCTCTACATTCGACTCAATATGTTTATTTGAAACATACACTAAACAAATTGCTTAAATAGATTTTTATGGTTTCCAAGTTTATCACTTCCCAAGAAAATTCGTTAAGAAAAAAGCCAAACGTGTCAGTTGAGGTATTGTATTATATGCAAAGCAAAGTCTGATCAAAGTATACAAGTTGCATAAAGTCATTTTGATTGTATTGTTTGATTAAGATTAGAAAAGGGTTACTTTGGTTTTGATGATGATGTTTATATTTGATATGTTTATATTTCACCTTAAGAATTACCATAACACTATCTTCTTAATTTCTTTTTATTTGGTAAACTACAGATGGAAGTTATAGTAGCAGGTGATCTTAATAGTAGGACCGGTCTAAGGTCGGATTGCATAGAAAATGACTCTACCTTCATAACGCATAACGAGGTAAATACTACTCACCTTCCAATTCCGCGTGCTAATCATGACCAAAACAGTAACAGTTTGGAAATCACCTACTCGACTTATGTAAGAGTACTGGTATACGTATTGTAAATGGAAGATATGGTGACAATGCAGATAAGGGTCAGTACACGTGTTTCACAACAAATGGAGAAAATACAAATGATTATATTTAGAGTACTGAGAATAATTTCTTCTTCATTAAAACTTCAGAGTACATAGATTAAAAGAATTTTCTAATTATAATCTATTGTCCGTCTCGTAAAAACCGCAATCTAGCGTCAGAATTATTTGAAATTGACAATGCTACGACATAAATGGAATCCTGATTTTAAAATCGCGTTCCATGCTGATATACAACGAGACATTGGGGAATTGGAAGAACGCTTTAGTGGTAGTACTATTTGACTCATAGACCAAAACACAATCGATGAAAAAGCTAAAGCATTGAGGCTCTTTATTACAAATATGCAAATCGATATTTTGAAAAAATGGTGCATTTTCAGGAAGAGAAATTTAATGTTCATATTAAAGATAATGCTCCTTGGTTTAATGGTGAATGTAGAGAAGAAAGGAAACTATATGATAATGCTTTGATTAATTATAATTCTTTCAAAATCCGATGTAAATAGAAGGAATTAAATAGTGAAGAAAAAAGAATACAAAAAGTTCTGCAGAACATAAAAATTACTCTACAATAAATCAAAAGGGCGAAAATTGTATGATTTACGAAAAGGAAATCCACGTGAGCTTTGGAATCTTTTTAGAAGTCAGAAACGTTTCAGTAATTAATCTAATGATTGTTGTGATACTCGTAACATCTTTGCCAAAAATATACTGGTCAATTAGAGTATAAGAATACAAGATAAAGATATAACTAAGTATTTAAGCGAACCGATATCTGCAGAGTTGGAAAAAAAAATTAAATAAAACACCAGGTCTTTACACAGTTTTGAATGAATACATTACTGAGTCATTTCTACTTTTATCAAATTGCACGCTGAAACGTTTTAATATGATATTTATCAGCGGTATTTAGCCTTCAAATTGGAGCAAGTATCTTATTATACCAATTTGTAAAAAGGTAATCCATCCGATACAAATAATTATAGAGGAATAACACTCCTTATCTGTATAGGAAAAGTTTTCACTAGCATATTAAATCAAAGACTCTCTTCTTGGGGTATTACAGAAGATATTATTACTGATGCACATTTTGATTTGAAGAAGAATTATCGTACAGTAGACGCCATTGTTATATTAAATTTTGTTTATCCAAAAGCTACTCGATGAAAAGAAAACGCTTTTTTGTGCCCTTATTGATTTTAAAAAGGCGTTTAATTATGTAGAAAGGAAAAATCTGTGGCAAAAAGTAGTAAAATGTAGAGTGACTGGGAAAATATTAGCAATCATAAATCTATTTACAGCTCATTGCAGTCATGTGTAAAGCACTTAAACTCGCATTCAGACTATTTCGACTGTTCACTTGGGTTTCTTCAGGAAGAAAGCCTTTTCCATTTCTGTTTTCTCTTTATATTAGTAATCTGGAATTTACATTGCAATCAAATATAGCGGCGGGTATCATTTTAGAAGAAATATCTTTATATCTTTTATTGTTTGCTGATGATACAGTGATATTTTCAGAGACAACGGGTTGTCTACAAGCATCCTTAGATAAGTTACATGCATACTGTATAACATGGAATATATTTGTAATTATTGATAAAACAAAGGTTAAGATTTTTAAAAAAAGAGTTAGAAGACTAGACGTTTTATTTAAGTACGGAGATGTGTTTCTAGACACTGTGGATAATTTTAATTATTTAGGACTTGTTTTTTACCAACAGATGCTCGTTTCGATGTGCTACAGATACTACTGCTGTCAAAGGTGTCAAAGCAATGAACGTACTTCTGAATAATACTAATAATCTACAATGTCCAGTGAATATAATGTGTGATTTATTTGATTCTTTTGTGTCTCCAATTATGTCTTATTGCTGTGAAATTTGGAAATTTTTGAAAGCAGACAATATAGAACGGGTACATAGAATATATTGCAAATGGTTACTAGACGTTAAAATTTCTACCAACAATTTGTTTATATAAGCACACAGCTAACACAAATGGCTGCTACCATGTGCTCGAAAAATTAGCCTGAATTAGTCCAAACTACACTAACTTTAGCAGTTATTAAAATAGGGTAAACAAAGTTTGCCAGAGTAGGCAATAGCAGCTTCTGAAAGTGCAATAAATTAATTTCAAAATATATAAAGAGTACAAAAAGTTATCGGGTCTTTTTTTTTTTTTTTAAATTATCTTTGAAGTCCAGGAAATGAAAATGATCAAGAGAAACTAGCTGTTTTTGTTTTTGTTTTTGTTGTTGTTGTTGTTGTTGATAGGTGCAAATCTGAAATAAGGTCAAGCTGTATACTCTATAACCCATTACACCCATCAATCGTATACCAAAATAAAAGAAAAATTGAAAGTTCTTTTAACAATACTTAAGATATACAAGGTCTTTTTTAAATAGCAATGATAACCAGTGTGGAAAGCCTGGAAAATTATTTTTCTTTAAAACTCTAACCCTATGCAAAATACGAAAATGTAGAGCGCGACCTTAAAACAAATATGAAAATGTGTGCAATTTCTTTTCTTATTTTTATACCATCATGTATGATTTTCGCAACAAAGGGATACATTAACATTGACGTTATGCATGACAACTTCACCTTATACCGGCCCCTCTCTCAGAATACATACTAACTGTAAAGCGCTATCATTGATAAATAGCTCGAATTAATATTAGGCCATGGATAATAGCTTGTAATGATAAAAGCTCGTATTAATTCTCACGCCTTCAGACAAGTCATGAGTCCCAAAACTAGTTTAATTTCTAGTATATGAAAACCTATGTACAGTTTTGCATATAAAACATGCAGAAATCTACCATAGCTTATACTCTTGCAAGGACTACATTTTAATATCTACTGCAAAGATAAATTTATTTTTTATAACTGAGTTGACGGTTGGCCGCTAGAAATCGCCGGGTTCCTCTGCAATCCCCCCCCCTCCTCCCTCCTTCTTGGCAGGCCTGTTAATACTAGGTTAATAACTACAAACAACATTAATATGATCATGAATTTTATTTAAGATTTGCTTTGTTTTCAATACTTTATTTTATTTTTGCTTATGAAATACTGTTTGAAAACCAGTCTTTAATTCCAAATTTATCTCACAATCCTTTCAAGAATTTCACCGTCAATGTTGTAATGTATTTACAAACAATTAAACTAATTTCACTTCCTTGTTCGTGACCGGATTGAAATAAAAGAGCTCACAATATAAGAACTGTAAGTAGTACACATAGAACGTCTGAATCATGTTTATGTAAAGCGACGATGTTAGTTCTATAATTCCAATCCAAGGTTAATATATTTTGATATGAACCGGATAGCAAATACTACTTCGTTTTCTGGATAAGAGGTTTTATTACTTTCAGAGTGTTAAAAAGGTTTGCAAATATTTGCTTTCACTGTCACAAAACTCACTTATCTATTGATTTCGGAAACTTTATACGTGCCGAACACCTCCTTCTTAACCCAAATCTATGTATATGAAAAGATTTAACAATGTTCTTGACGTATTCTTTATAAAGCTCTGAATTTAAAAATAGAATATTTTTTTCTTTGTCTTCTTCTTTCTAAAGTTACAGAGTGACAACAATTGTACAATACAATAACATCTCTTTCTCTCTCTCTCTCTCTCTCTCTCTGTCTCTCTCTCTGTCTGTCTCTCTCTCTCTCTTGATTGATTGATCTATCTATGTGTTATAATTATAGTAAGTTTTAATATACTAATCCCATCATCGCGATATCTTCAAAACGAAATTTCGTTTGGCTAAATATGACATTTGTACTGCAAATAAAAATACTTTCTTGTAATAATTTTATTTCATTATATACTGTAGATTATATTGTAAATATTACCCACAAAGAGTGGGGTTTTTTTAAAAATTGTGGGCAAAACGGCATTTCAAAATTTATTATTGATTTAGCATCCACATTTTATGAAGCAAACATTGTTCTATTATTCAAAACTTGCTCAAGACTCAATTACACATTACCACAATAACAGCACACTTTGGGAGTCATATTTAACCTACCACAAATGTTAGCCGAACAATAACATGTGCAAGTACAGATGAACCGCTGACCAAAAATAGCAATGGTAATTTAAGAGTCCTTAAGTAATTACATACAAACTATAAGTTTGGCAATGCATGCATGTTTGATGCTGCAACACATAGGAAACTGTGACTACGTACAGGATATAAAATTAAAATGATCAGTGCGTCATCATTTTCCAAGTATATTTTCAGAAAGTTTGAGTTTATGCTTACAGTTGGTAAGGTTTTGTGCTGGAGAGAGAGAGAGAGAGAGAGAGAGAGAGAGAGAGAGAGAGAGAGAGAGAGAGAGAGAGAGAGAGAGAGCGAGAGAGAGAGATTACGATTTTTATTTTATATAATACATACAAAAAATCAGTCCAAATTTATTACACTCTTTTGCACTGAGTCTGTAAGTCACTTGAAACGCATAACCTAAACAAAGGTTTAAGTACTATATTCAGTTCAGTATTTTCTATAGCTACTTAGATTGTATCAGTTTCTTTGCTTACAAACCTTTCTTGGTAATTACATATTTATGTGCTTCTGTGTCAATAATATTAATATATCTATCATGTATACATATGTGCATGTGCTCTCTAAGATACTTAGTGATGTATGCACAGTACAGTGCATATATGGTCAATTATGCATTCAAAATCTGCTTATTACAGTGCGATAGATATACAAAATGTTAAGCATAGGCAAATATACCTGATAAATATACATGCAATGACAAATTTTAATACACACATTTCCTTAGACAGAATGACATGCATGGATTCAAAGCCGTTCAAATACGCTACAGACTCAGAAACACACGTACAAACATTAATTCTAATAAGCGTATGTTCCTGTACATAACAAACATGTATGTATTCAAAGACTGCTTGCTATTAACTGTATAAATATGACTGCTTAGCACATGCATACATACAAGAAAAAATACACACGTAAAACATATTTTCTTCACGTACATCTTCATATTCATAGATTGATGCATATGAATACATGATTGAATCTACGTATTATATGCAATTACTATGCAAATTCTATGGACATATACGTAAATATAACATACTAAATTACAATGTTCATATATGCATATGCAATACTAACAGGCATGCACGTAACCAAATACTGCTCACAAAGCATAGGTAATTTTGGAAATGTTTTGTGCATGGACACAAAGAAGTATATATATATATATATATATATATATATATATATATATATATATATATATATATATATATATATATGCAGCAAGTCTAATATGCACGTATGTGCTAATCCTCATGTATATACATGAGCATCAATATTGATATTGTGTTTACATCAATGAACCCTGAGTTCATTTCTTCCTCTTAAATGGTTATGAAAAACTTCTTTTCACTAATATAAAAGAGCGTCATTTGAGAATTATTTAAAGAAAGAACTGATTTTCGTTTCGCAAGAGCATAAACAATAAATTGTGTAATATGTCTAGAACCATTTTGCTTTAAATATTTGAACTTATGCAACATGTAATATTGACAGAAGTACGAGTGCCTGTCAAAATAATATGCTAAATGATATTTGTTTCGTTTATTTATTAAGGGCACCAAAGCAAAATTAGTGTGCACCCAGCAACCCTTAGTATTATTCTACAGAATTATATCGGATTTGTTGACGTTGTTGTATCCTGATATATCCAAGTCATGTACCATCACTACAACAACATATGAATGGTACCGTTTTGTATAAGTATTAATATCAATAACTTTAAAGGGATGTAGTTTTAAAATTATTGATTCAGAGTTCAATCTGTATCATTAGATAATCTCACTTTTTAAAACTTAAGATTTTCATGAATTAATGTAACTATTTTCTAGTACACGATGTTGTGTAGCTAACTTGGTTTACAATGATCTAACACTGGTAAGAGCTGTATTGTTACCCTAGTTCCTAAAATGCATTGCTTTAGATCTAATTTGATTTACATGTAACCTCCAATGGTCACACCACTAATTAATACCGTTAAATAAAAAATTAATTGAAAAGGTCTTTTAATAACATTTCGCTATAACATGTATTGCTAATGCAAATAAATAATTTCGTTTTTAAAAAATAATAAAATTAAGTTGACACTGCGTTCCCATTTCTTAATATCATCAATGAATATGAAATAAGAGAGAGCATAATTGTCTATTTCAACTCCTGTCCCTAATTTTTTGAAACATTCTTCAATATCATTTATGAAAAGTGCAAAGAGAGTCGGTCGGTGACAAAGTTTCTCCTTGTCTCACACTTGATGCACATGTGAACCAGTTAGCGATCTGTTTTGATGAATGACGTTGTACCATTAGACACTGCTTTGATTGAAATATAGCTAAACAATTCTAAGATTCGATTCGCAATAAGTTTGTAAAACAATGAATGTCGATAAAGACAATCGTAGTATGCTAGGTCATCTCTACTCTGACAAGAGGTCAATTTTCCTCCAGACTGTTATTGGAAATGGTAATTACTCCTACATCATTATATTCCGTTTACCTTTCCTTCTAGGACAAATTATTGCAACGATATCCACAGTACAGAGTCTTTGATATATTAAATTTAATAATCGGTTTTTATGCATTCAAGAATATAAATAATCACGTATTCTGATCCTTTATGAAAATGGACACCAGTTCACTCCATAAAATTCAAAATTAGGATATTTTTAACACATAATTTTGTAGAAAATTTAGGAAATGTTAAGTGATCCTCAGTGAGACATTTCTTGTAAGTAAAGCTCGAAATATACACTAAATCACTAAATATTGAGTATAAAATTTGTTTGAGGATCAGTAAATCCTCTCACTTCACTCATTCTCTGGATCAGTAAAATTTTCCGCCCGCAAGCCTGTATACAGGTATTCTCAATTTTGGTCGATTAATTGGAACGCAATCCCAATTTTGGAAATAATCTTTTTGAATGATATTGTTCTTAAACTACAATTGTAGTGGTAAACCTACTGGGGTCAAAATGGTCACATGTTTCTTTCAATCACTTTTGTTTTAATCATAATAATAAGAATACACTTGTGTATCCAGTCAAATATATTTCTTTTCATTCGCTGATAATTTGTTTTACTTATACACATTTTTGCATTCTGAAACAGTTATTTACTACAAATGCGTGCGTAAGCGATTTAGAAAAATTATCTGATGATCAAATCATTATTCTAGATAGTTGCATATCTGATGATCAAATCATTATTCTAGATAGTTGCATGTCATTATTATTTATCTATATAAAAAACAAAATTGACGTGTTCTGAAGTTTCAGCATTTCCTTCTTTAACATTTTCTTACTTTCATCACATGTACTACAGGTTTATTTTTGAGGAAACTAGATATCAAAGGTTCGACATGAAACAATTTACCTCTAAAATAAGTCTTTCAAGGATATGAATTTCCTGTTTTTCACGAAATTCTAAGAGGCACCTAACCAAAGTTCTGGCACAGACAAGAATTTAAACTGACTATGTGGACCGAAAAAGTAACCTTCATTTATTAGAATTATTTCAATGTTAAGCTATAGGAGCATCTCTCTCTCTCTCTCTCTCTCTCTCTCTCTCTCTCTCTCTCTCTCTCTCTCTCTCTCTCTCTCTTTCTACAGATCCGATTTTATGAGAGAATAACTATGTAGCTCGTTGGCTCTTTTCCACCTTCAATGATTTTCAGATTATGAGGTGCAACTTGCAATTTCCTTTATTTTTAACTAACTTTACTATTACGAAATCATCTTGCGTTATGTCGGAAATTATATAGGAATAATTATTACACATTATATATATATATATATATATATATATATATATATATATATATATATATATATTCAAAGTACGGTATTTAATAGCATCTCCTTTGTCTTTTATGTTTCACATACTCAGAGAAAGTTTGTTTTTATCTAATGTATAGAGGAAAATTGGTTTGTCACTTTTATCTTACACACAAATAGATGAAGTATTGATTCCTCACGAAGATACTAATTTGTCATCACGGTGACAATTGTATGTTCACGCATACATTCGCACGGGTGGGTGCTCTTAACTATTTCAACAAAGCATCGCAATGGCATTGGAAATATATAATAATGTTACACATTAGAAAGCTTACTTTACACAGCAATGCGCTCTTCATATTTGTATGAATAGATGTGAAAACGAAAGAGTTTTGGATATTGACCTGGAAAATAGAGCAATAACTTTTGTTTGATAATTGCCAGCGTCTAAAATGCGGAAACTATTGAGCGATCACCAGCAAACAGCGAAAATTAGATATCTTACACACCAAGAAAAGCCACTATCGCTCTGCTGCCATGAATTATATAATATACTTCGTGTGGAATATTTTTCAGCACACCTTAGTAGTAAGGGGTGGGTATTGAGCCTCAAGATTTTAGGGGGTGGCACTCTGGCCTCACAATGTTAAAATCCCATTGAGGCCAGAGAGGCCCCAAAATTGGAAAAAATTTTAACATTGTGGGGCCTCTCTGGCCTCAAGGGTAAAATTAACATGGGGGGTCTATCTGGCCTCAAACGAGAATGGATCATAGCGGGGGGTCGAACCGTATGTAGTGACGAAGACAACGTCTTCTACTATCAAAACTGGGGTGGGGGTGTTTTGATAGTAGAAGACGTTGTCTTCGTCACTACATGACGGGGGGTGTGGGAAATAGAATTAATCTTTCTTGATAAAGGGTGGTCCTCATAAGGACCGTTGGAGGAGGAATTTTTTATTTCCTCCAACATTTGGTAAAGAAGTTTAGGAAGGTGGTGGATCTTTTTTTCTTGGTTGGAAGTGTTGGTGAATCAGGTAGCCAGTCAGGATGTTTCATCCGTCGGAATTTATCTTGGATTTTTATCCAATTTAAATTCAGCCGTTGAAAATCCTTTTCTTTCCTGGCTTCTTCTTTCTTATTTCTTTCAAGAGCCCACAAGATTTTAATGTGGGCTACTTCTTTCTCTAAAACTTTCTTTGACAATATTGTTGTCGTGTGAAGATTTATCTCTTCACGCCTGACACAACTAGTGGGTGGATACGACCATTCATCTTGTTGAACAAGCTGAAGGAAGTATTTCACTTCATCTAGTAAGTCTAGGGATTTGTTGATAAAACCCACACGACAAGGAGCACAAGAAGAAGAAGTTATTAGTCTTTCCTCCACCAAAACATCATTCACCAACCTCCTCGCTGAAATGAGAGCCGCTAGTTGGCTGGTGACAAATGGTTTGGTGGCAGGATATCTCCACCAATACTCCAACCTTTCCATTAACGACTCCACATCCACCATCCTATCCCAAGCTTCCTGCAAGAGGTCTACAGTATTCATTCTTCAGTGTGAAGTGTGAATGGTTCGACTGCGGAAGGCGTCGCTTTAATATACTTGAAGCGCGGACGTGATGGAAAACATCCCCCTTTTTTTTCCAAAAAAAAAAAAAAACACACACCACACTATCCTTTTTCTATATCAAACACAAAACACAAAACATATAAGGGGAGAAGGGTTTTTTTGTTTGGGAGTAGACTATTACAAAAAAAATAATATACAAACATATATAAAAACACACACATATATAGATATAGGCAATCATTGGAAAAATTAATCTTTTCTTGAGAAATGGTTGGCCCTTAGAAGGGCCTTTGGGTTTTTTTCTTTTGTGGGTTTTAGCATTTACATCTTTGGCTAGGTCTTCTTTTTCTTCTACTTCTTCTAACTTCTGGTTCGAAGAGAAGGACTCTCTTCAAACATCCTTGACGTTCGATGTAGATACGCCTTTTCCATTCGGTGGATTCTGTTAGTTTTGTGGTAGCCCATGAGGCTTTCACATACATTAGGAATGCTGGATTAAACAGCATTCCCGAGACAATGTTCGATGCTTCCACGCTAACCCACATGATTTAGTCTTTTTGAGTGGTTCTGGAGAAAAACCGGTGAAGCTTTATGAGACAAGCGGTAGTATATATACCTTACGATAGGATTGAAATGGATCGAAATCAACTACCAATCCAAATGCGCGTTATAAGTGGGTCGGGTTTTCTTCCAATGGGAAGAGAGTGGGGGTGTGACGTCATCTCAGGTATAAAGGTATCGTAGCGTTCGTAGGGTTTATTACTTTTTCGACAGCCTTCATGGAGACTGGAAAGACAAGTACTATGTATTGGAGTGAGCCTTCAATGATTAATGCTGCTGCATTAATGAACTTCCGGCCGGAAGACTTTGATTTAGATTTGCTAAATCAAGATTTTGAGAATACTACTACTACTGCTACACCAATGGTGGATGAATTTTAAAAAAGGCAAATGGAAGAGATGGAAAATTTTTTAAAAAAGCAACGAGAAGAGGAAGAAATGTTTCTTCTTCTTCAACAGCAGCAGAAAGAAGAAGAAGAGAGAAGAAGACAAAGTGAGGAAGAAATCATACAGCAGCAGCAGCAGCAGTTACAAGAGGAGGAGAAGAAGGAAACAGTAAAGGAAGGCATCAGTCTTGAAGAAAAAACCGTAAGTCTGTTAGAAGAGATATTATATGAGTTAAAATGGATGACCAATGTCTATAAGTATTCTTTAACTCATCAACCACCTAAACGAAAAAGACCATCACGGGCTAAACAACATTCTTCTAAGCCTTCCAGTTCTAGTGAGATGCCACCACCACCACCAACACCACCACCAGTGACTACCACCATAATCAAAACACCATCAGTAGCAGCAGCATTAACAGGATATGGATTGGGCCGTGGTAAAGGACTACGGCATTTGAAGTTGATTTGAAAGTTTTGTTTTTTTAAACCAAAACAAAACAACCCAACGGTCCTTCTAAGGACCACCCAGATTTCTAGAAAAGAAATCAAATTGCCAAAAAAATCAAGTTAAAACTTTAAAAAATCCCATGGTGTTGTATATCAGTGTGAGTGCGTGCGTGCGTGCATCTCTACTCTAAAACAAAATAACACAAAACCACTTACTTTTTTTCTCCAGTCTGTTGTATTCTTCCATTTTTTTTTACAAAATAATTCAGCAATAACATATAACACCAAAAAAAAAAACACACAACAAAAGTTCCAGTTTTTTGTTCACTGTCTGTCTCACTTGTGTTTCTTGAATTTCTTCTTCATAGGAACCCTGATCGTCACAGGAATCATGTTTTCCATTTCTTCTTCATTCTCACTTTCTTCCATTCTTCTCACTCTCTTCTTACTTTTCTTGATGATATGTTCTTCTTCTTCTTCTAGGTTTGTTGTTGTTGAATCGGCTTCCTCCCTCTCCTCTGATAGATTTTCTTCTTGTGCTTGTTCTTTCTGAGGGCACTCCGAAGACCAATGTCCTGGTCCTTTACAATGATAACAGATATCTTTTGTTTTGTCTCTCTTTTGCTGTTGACGTTGTGGACATTCTGGAGCCCAATGTCCTTTCTCTTTACAGATATAACAAGTATCTTCACTTTTATCTCTGTTTTGGTGTTGCCGTTGTGGACATTGTGTAGCCCAATGACCCTTCTTTTTGCAGATATAACAAGTATCTTGACTTTTATCTATCACTGTACTTCCTCTGGCTATATAATTCCAATAATACCAAGAAGGATGCATACCTCTTGGAATACGTCTTTTTGACTCTTCCATCTTTACAGTTTGAAAGTTCAATCACCAAAGACTGATTCTGAAGGTACGAAGGTCTCTCTTTATATACTCTTCTCTCTCTATATAAAGGTACCTGGGTGAAAAAAAACTGAATCAATTTCAAAGTAAAGTTCAAGATGAAAAGATCACGCCCAAACCACGAGAAACCTGAAGAAGAAGAAGAACAAGAACAAACCAAGAGGCCACGACGACGAAGGTATTCCGTGCCACCTGAAACACCCTTAGAGGAACTACTAGCTCAAGTCCATGCCAGTGACTTCGAAGACGAGATGAGTGAACCTGAAACCTTGCCACCTTCCAAACCACCCAAAACAAAAACCACTACCATAACCCCTGACCAAGAAACACCACCACAATCTAGTACTTTGGCTCCTCCTGAAAATTACTATCGGATTCGAGAGACTCAAAAAATAACTTATCGAAAATTTAGAACCACGGCGTACACTCACACGGTTCACTTCAAAGACTTTAAATCCGAAGTACCTCCCGAGAAAGCGGCGGGGTTCATTAGCGATTTGTGGGAATCTGTCTTAATCAACTTGAAACGGCAATGTGGAGCCAAAGAAGATGATCGCTTGAGACTAGCCATCCATCATGACAACTTGAAGAGTCCCGTTTGGATTGAGTTCAGCACCCCGGCAGAATTAACGCCAGACAAAGTCATGTCTAAAATAGAACATGTGCAACAATCCAATGACAAGTTTACCATCACCGATGGAAAGGCGACACTCTACATGACACACGTTGCTCCACCTCGAGGAAGTGGACGAAGTAGGAAACCGTTATTGGTGGACGATCTTCGTACTACCAAACAAAGTGTCGTCCAAATTAACAATACTCAAGACCCAATGTGTTTGGCCCGAGCTATCGTGGTGGGCCGCACCTATGCTAACAAGAACGAGAGTAAAGAATGGAAAAAAGCCTGGAAGAGCATTCGACAATCGGACAGAGCCAAACAACGAAACGAAGCAGAACTCTTGTTGAAACAAGCGGGGATCCCTAAAGAGACCGTGTGTGGCATTTCTCAAATGCAGCAACTTCAAGATGTTTTGGCTCCTCATTATACTTTGAAAGTTCACCCTCAAGAAGTGCGCGGAGCTCTACTGTTTCGAGGCCCCGATTTCCCTGAGGGAAAATACATTCATCTTTATCACCATCAAGAACATTTTGATACCATTACTAGTATTACCGGATTTTTGGGATACTCTTACTACTGTGAGAAATGTAATCATGGGTTTAATAATCGAGAGCGACACCTCCATTGCGGAACAAGATGTCGGGGCTGTTTAGCCTACCCACCATGCCTTCCTGAACCACAACAACAACAACACGTTCATTGTGAAACCTGTCGACGAAGTTTTGTCAGTCCTTCTTGTTACCAACAGCATCGCAAGACACAAGGTCGCCAACAAAAATGTGCTTGCGACTTATTGAAATCGTGTTCCACGTGTGGACAACTCATTCGTACCAACGACCCAAAGAAACACGTTTGTGCTGGCAAGAAAAAATGTTCTATTTGTCAAGAGATCGTCGATTTTGATCATCGATGTTTTATTCAAAAGTTTGACAAGACAGAGACGAAAGAAATAAAGAAGAAGAAGAACAAGAAACAAGTAGATTTCATCTTTTTTTATTTTGAATGCATGCAAGAAACGGGCATTCACATTCCTAATTTTTGTGTGGCGCATCGGGCTTGTGATCAGTGTATTCAAGAATCGATTCATTTTCACTGTCCTCATTGTAGTCGAATTCCAGGAGGACGTGAAAAATCTTTCGTGGAGTGAACACTTTGTCTGAGTTTGCTGAATGGGTTTTAGACCCTACCACCCACGACAGTTGGAGCGAAGAAGACATTCATCGTTACGGAGATTGTCATCGGTATGCCACCGTCATAGCTCACAATTTTTCGGGATACGATGGGCAGTTTTTACTCAGTTATTATTTGAACCATAGTACCGAACGACCTGAAGTTACCATGAAAGGAAAAAAGCTCATCTACATGAAAGTAGGACAAGTCCAGTTTAAAGATTCAATGAGTTATTTGGCCATGCCTTTGAGTCGCATGCCAAAAACGTTTGGCATGACAGAAATGGCTAAAGGCTACTTTCCTCACTTCTTCAACACGGAAGCTAATCAACAGGCCGTCCTACCTCATTTTTCCTGACCTTCATGATTACGACCCCGACGGAATGCGACCCGAACAGCGAGAAGCTTTTCACACTTGGTACCGTGCTCACCAGAACGATCCATTTGACTTTCAAGAAGAGATGCTCAAATATTGTCGATCGGATGTGGATATTTTAAGACGTTGTTGTTCGAGAGTTATTTCTCGATCATGGGGAGGTCGATCCTTTGAAAGATGCAGCCACCTTACCTAAAGCCTGTTCCTTAGTCTACAGACAAAATTTCATGCCTGATAACCAACTCGCCATCATCAACTCCAACACGGGTCTCTTTGCTAGTCGTCAATATTCGGTCAAAGCTTTACGTTGGCTTCATTACTTGTGTGAAAAAGAAGACAAATGGATACAACATACTAGAAACGGAGGAGGAGAAAAGAAGATTGGAGGTTATTCCGTGGATGGATTTGATTTAGAAGACCCGCACACCGTGTACGAGTTTCAGGGTTGTTTGTTTCACGGATGCCCTACTTGTTATCCTGATCGAGACATGAAAAGCCCTTATTCAGATTCTAACATGGAACAGTTATACGAACAGACTTGCCAACGACGACTCCAGTTAGAAAGTCAAGGATACCAAGTGATAGAAATGTGGGAGCACGAGTACGATCGACGTTTGAAAACCGATCCTGAATTTAAGACCATTACCCAAAGTTACGACGCAACCGACATCGAACCTTTAGATCCGCGCCACAGTTTATTTGGAGGACGAACCAATGCCACTCGCTTGCTGTACGACGTGAATGAATCCCAAGGAGAAGAAATCAAATACATCGACGTGTGTTCTTTGTATCCTTGGGTGTGTAAATATGCTCGTTTTCCCACCGGTCACCCTGAAATTTTGACAGAACACATTGACGTGGAACACATTCGTCAATACGAAGGATTAATTAAATGTAAAGTCTTACCTCCGACAAACTTGTTTCATCCCATCTTGCCTTACTATTGTCAAGGAAAACTGATGTTTCCTTTATGTCGGACGTGTGCCAAAACGTGCAATCAAGATCATCCCTGTCACCACACGGAGGAAGAACGGTCGTTGACAGGAACGTGGGTCAGTGCCGAATTGTTTCGGGCTCTGGATCGTGGATACCGTTTGTTGAAAGTGCATGAAATCTGGCACTTTCCAACTACAGCTCAATACCAAAAAGACGACGCCACCCATCATCCAGGCATTTTCTCGGGGTACGTGAACCAATTTCTCAAACTGAAACAAGAAGCTAGTGATTATCCTTCGTGGTGTCCAACTCCCGAAGACCAAGAACGATTTAAAGAAGAATACCGTGACATCGAAGGCATCACTTTAGAAGAGGTGGAAAAAAATGAAGGAAAAAGATCGTTTGCGAAAGTGATGCTCAATTGTTTGTGGGGAAAAATGGCCCAACGTACGATCTTACCCAAAACGGAATACGTGGACGATCCTTATCGCTACTTTAAACTGGTGGACGACAAAAGTATTCTAGTCAAGCACGTCGAAATCGTCCGTGAGGATTTGATCATTGTCAATTTCGAAGAAGAACCCAAGTTTGTCAAACCTGACAAGTTTAGTAACGTAGTCATTGCCGCCTACGTGACTGCTCATGCTCGTTTGAAATTGTATGACGAAGCGTTAGAAGTCTTGGGAGATCGTGTCCTGTACTTTGATACTGACAGTTGCATTTACATTCATCGCCCCGGTTGCCCCCACCCTACCATTCAAGGCGATCGTTTAGGAGCCTGGACAGACGAGCACCCTCAAGATACCATTTTGAGTTTTGCCAGCGCTGGCCCTAAAAATTATGGGTACCGATACCGAGACCCGCAAGGTCAACTTCACACCTCCTGTAAAGTCAAAGGGTTAACTCTCAACTATGGAACTAACCAAGTTGTGAACTTTGAGGTTTTAAAAAATGCTTTACTGTCTGGACAAGTGAAAGACTTTCAAGTAGCCACGTTAGAACCTCGCAAGATTGTACGACTACCTAATCATCAAATCGTGACTCGACCTGTACAAAAAGTGTATCGCATCGTGTACCAAAAACGAGTGAGACTTCCAGATCACACGACTTTACCTTACGGACACGCCAATTTGGAGAAGTATAAAAAAGGAAACCCTCTTAAAAAACAGAAAAGATGTCTTCAACATGGGCTTTGCCTGACTATGGTGAGTGTGACAGTCGCTTGAAGACGTTCAAAAATTGGCCTAAGCACATGCCTGACTATTGTTATTGTCCTCATCGATGGAGCACAAAAAAACTTAGGAACAATGGATTACCTACTTCCTACGCTTTAGCCAGAGCAGGATTTGTTTACTTTGGACAGGGAAGTTTAGTGAAATGTTTTAGTTGTGGTGTCACTATTCGTATGGATTGTAAGAAATCAGCTCTCCTGGAACATGTCAGATGGTCACCAAACTGTGCTTACCTTTCTTTAGCGTTTCCACGGATCACATTACAATACTTTTCGGATGGTACAGTCGACAGGTATAAAAAAGGAACCCCTTCCAAGCCTAACCCTTCATTCTAACTTTCAACGTTAACCAAGAAGCAAGAAGAAAAAAAAAAAAAAGATGAGTCACCACGACTTGGAGTGTGATGCAGAACCATGCAATGAAACGGATTCTGTACGGTTTGGTATTCCCGATTCACACGTTCAAAAGGATTCCGTAGCTTGTAACATCTTGGATTCAGGACCCTCTCCAAGTTTCACCACCACTCATCGGCCACCCTCTAAAGAGGCAGTACGTCCTTTATGTTTTACTGGAAATACTAAAGGAACTGGTATTGACGTTAATGACAACAAGGTGAATGTTGGTCCATATTCGCATATCAGAATACCTGTGAGTTTACTTGGTTATTCCAAGTATGAAAGTCGACTCGAGTCATTCAAAGACAAGTGGCCAAAATTTCTAGAAGGACCTAAACCGGAAGGTTTAGCAAGATCTGGATTTAAATACACGGGAGAAGGAGATAAAGTTCAATGTTTCAGTTGTGGTGTGAAACTTCACCATTGGGAGCCTACCGACTCAGCTTACATTGAACATGCCAGATGGTCTCCGCACTGTCACTTCTTACCTTTAGTAGCCTTAGAACAGTACGGGTACGATGAGCCAGATGCCAAACAAAAGAAGAAGTAAAAAAAAATTCCATGGCGGAGAAGGAGAATACTTCTTTAGAAGAATACATTACTGGTTTACCTTTGGAGTTGCGAGAACATATTTTTCAGTATATACCTCCTACCTTAGAAGATCGCATTTATGGATTACCTTTGAAGTTACGAAAACGGATTTACGATGAGTTGGTTCAGATTCAAGTGAAACGTAAACTTCAAGTGATTCCTCGATTTCAATACTATGTCTACTTTCGTCGCATCAGAAATCTGATTCTGAACAACGACTATCACCAGTATCGTGAAGAATACAAAAGAGAGTTACTTCTTTCCAAGTCGGAAACTTTACCCAAGTACATTTGTGGCATGCCTTTGGAAGTTCGCCAAAGGATTTACCGAGAGTTTGTCAAGATTCAAGTGAAACGTAAACTCAAAGTCATTTCTCGATTTTTAAACTATACCCTCTTCCAAGGGCATAGAAGAATGATTATGGGAAACGTCTATCGCTACTACTATCCTGAAGGAGACTGCCTCAAAAGGTACCAACCTTGGGAGCCTGGCTATAAAAAATTGCCACCCAAGATATCTACCTTGGCCATCGACCCCTATAAAGAGGCTGCACGTCTGTACTGTTCACGTCACTCGTGAAACGGATTCCGTGGAAGGAAAGTCAAACATGAACCTTCATGCTTTATCGGTACATGCCAAGTGTCTATTATTGGGCAGCCTAGCTATAAAAGAGTGGGTATGCCTGAACTCTACACGTCACTCGTGAAACGGATTCCGTGGAAGGAAATCACAGATCATGTTCAGACCTTAGAGGATTATAAAAAAGTGATACAAGAACTGTTTCCATTGAATTTTGGACGTTATGTGGTGTGTGTCTTAGTGACTGCTTATCTTGGAATTCGTTTTCCAGGACATTCGTTGTGGACTATTTTTGAGGACAAGTGTTTGCCTTGGATTTTTTTGGAGGATCCGTGGTTGTTTTGGACTCAATTGTTGAGTTCCAAAAAACAATATGACCCTGTGTTCTTTTTTGGACTTAGTAGAAGAAGAAGACTATAAAAACTTGATTTTATCAGTCCAAGAAAGAAACATTGTACGTAAAGCGTTGAGAGTGGTGATGAAAATCAGTGAGGAACTTCCATGTGAAGAAGACATTCGTCACACTTTATCTGTTTATAAAACATTTCAAGAAGTGTGTTTTGCTAGTGAGTTACACCAACACCTTTTCAATTGGAAAGATGTACGACCCTGGAGAAACCTTGGTTTCCAATATTGGCTACAAGAAGTGGCTCAGTTTGCCAAAGATTTGGCAACTTGTCCATAAGGGTCCAAAAGTGAAAAAATGGGAACCTCCATGGGAAACCCTGAAAGAAGAAAAAGAAGAAGAAGAACGTGACACCACTGCTGTGGTTCAAATACCTCTTGAGGAACACAACCCTACTTTACCACCGACGTCGTCAGAGGATTCAAAAAAACAAAAGACGAGCAGAAGAATGCCACCACCCCAAATAGTGTCTTTCATTACTAGGACACGAACCTATTGTTGTACATTGACGTGTTTATATGACAGTTTGATTGTTTCAGTAGGAGCCTTCATTGTGTACCTGTTGATTTTGCTTTGCTACTTTATCACTCGTGGTGTTAATGACTTGTAAAAATTTTTTTTTAACTTTTTTTTAAAAAAAATAAACGTGTATGAAAATGTATAAAATGGCTTGGGTCTTTTGTCTTCTTCTCAAAAATCTTCTTACCTCAGTCATGGCTACATCATCCTCTTCTTCTTCTGCCTCGTCTGCCTCCTCTTCTGTGGTTAAAGTGATTGACGAAAAGTTAGATCGACAAAGTTGGAATGCTTTGTATCTGCGCCATCCATTTAACATGTTGATTGCTGGACCGAGTTGTTCAGGTAAAACCGAATTTGTCAAACGATTGATCGAACACAAAGCTGATTTGTTTGATCGTCCACCTCAACGTATCGTGTGGTGTTACAAAGAGTGGCAACCGTCTTACACGTTATTGAAAGAAAGTCAAGGAGAAACCATTTCATTTGTGGATGGTATTCCTCACGAAGACGATGGAATCGTGTCTGACGTGAGTCAAACTCTTTTGGTTATTTTTGATGACATGTTAGGAGAAGACGAAGAAGAAATTAAACTTTGGTTTACACGAAAAGGGCACCATCGTAATGCTAGTATTGTCTACATTACACAAAATTTATTTCAACAAAGTAAAGCCCATCTAACCATTAGTTTGAATGCTCATTACGTGGTCTTGTTTAAAAGCCCCAGAGACAAATCTCAAGTACAAGTGTTAGCCAAACAGTTAGGGGCTCCTCGGCTCAATTATGCGTACGACGATGCCACTCAAACCCCTCACGAGTATTTACTCATCGACTTAAAACCTACCACTCCTGACTATTTGAGATTTCGTGCCCAATTGTTTCACCCTTGGGGTCAAGAAGGTGGTCGTGTCATTTACACGTCCCCTTCAGCCCATTTTTTTAAAAAAAACTATAAAAACAACCTACTACGTCATTTCTATCTCACACTCTTTTGAGAGATGGCTTCCTTTCAACCTCATCCTTCGGCTAAATTGATTCGTGCCTTGTATGGCATCAGTCGTGAAAAAAATGCACAAGTCCGTGCTCATTTGTTAGAAGCGAGTCTTAAAGAAGTGTTACGATGGTTTACTTTGACAGCACGTCAATTACTACAAGGCATCATTCACATCCCTCATCAAACTCAACGTTTTTTTTCAAAGACATAAAGCGGCATTGTCACAACTGGCTGATCCTAGAATCGATTCACGGACTAAAAAACAAATCATTTTAACTCCTGGTGGAAGTGGATCTTTAGTAGGGGTCATGATTCGTTCCCTTTTGAAATGGGATCCTAATGATTCCCAAGCCAAAAAACCCAAAAAAACTCCTAAAAAGAAGAAGAAAAGTCCAAAGAAAAAAACCACCAAGAAAAAGAAGAAAGGCAGCCCTCAGAAAAAGAAAAGGCGTGCCCAGAAGAAGAAAACCACACCTACCACCACCACCACTAACACCCGACGTAAGAGAGGTACTGCAGCTAGGACGCAAACGTACACCCGCAAAACACCACCAACCTTACCATCACCATCACAGTCCCCAATGATGACGAGGTCTCCTTTTGCGTCCACATCCTCTTTGTCTTCTTCTTCTTCTTCTTCACCCCCTTTAACCATGATGCCTGTCAAAACCAGACTTAAGATCCGTGTTTCCTAATTTGATGCAAAAATGGAAACCTATTTCGAAAGTCACCCCGTCGGGACCGTCGACTTCAGCTGATTTAGCCATGGCAGCAGCCACCAACAAAGTACCATCCCCTAAAACCAAAGTCCAAGAAAGAACTGGCATCTTACAAAGTTTAGTGGATTTATCCAAAGAAGAATTGAGACGATTTAGTCCATTGAAAACACCTCAACGTCGAGTGAGACCTGTCGTGAAGTTGGTACGTCGTGCAAACAATCAGTGGAGACGTATTCCAGTATAAAATAGAAGGGTGAAATGCCAAAGACTTCAGACTTACTCCTCACCTCTAAGATGGCTCCCAAACGTGCACACCACCACCAAAAAAATAAGAAAAGTAAAACCACCAAAAAAGGACGACTTCCCCCTCGTCTGGCCAAACATTGGGATGTCTTGTCTGTCCTGACCAAATCCAATCCTCCCATGCGAAAACAACTCATTCAAACAGCTCCTAAAGAAATCATCGATACCGTGTGTGAATGTTGTTTGAACGTGTTGAAAGGAACGGTACCTTTGTCCAAGATACAGAAACAAAAATTAGGGAAACATCGGAACGTTCTTCGTCAAATGGTGAAAAAGAAAATACCTCTTCAACAAAAGAATAAAATGTTGGTACAACGAGGAGGATTTCTACCTATGTTGATAGGACCGTTGTTAAAAATAGCAGCTCCTTTGTTAGGAACGATTGCTGGACCGCTTTTAGGAGGGGTCATGCGATAACCAAAAAAAGAAGATAAAAAGGACCACCCTTCTCTGAAAAGACCACACCTTTTTGGTACCTTTGGATGAAATGGAAGGACGAAAACTGACTTTAGTACCTTACAAACGATGGATGGAATTTCATCGTTGGAACGAACAACGGACACCTCATTTACCACCCAATCCTAATCTCAACGAAATGTCTCAGTTACAACAAGAAATACAATCCCTGATGGAACGTAGCGATGTGTCCGAAACAGAAAAATCGCAACGGTACGGTCAACTTTTACAACGTCTACAACTCTTTCCCAAAAAAGCAGTCGACGAAATAGCTTCACCCACTCTGAGAGATTTTAAGGCCCTAATGAAAAGCGAACCTAAAGTTACCACCACCACCACTAAAACAGACACCGGTACAGGGATGACCGTGAAAGAAGAAGAAGAAGAAGAGTTTTTACTAACTCCACCTCTTAAAAAATTAAAAAAGTTAGCCACACCGGATTGGATGAAAAAGAAGATGTCTACCCCTTTACCCTCAGAAAAGAAAAAGGAAGAAGTGAAGAAAGAAGTCAAAACAGAACCGATGACCCCTATTCAAACCACATCATCCACCTTTACCCCATTAGCACGTCGGACACATAAACAACAATCCAAAAATATACCTCACGAAGAAAAGAGTATTGGGACTTGGTTGACTTATTCTTGAGAAAAAAATCATGGAGAAACTGTTAGCTAGCCTTTATTACAATCCTGGCCATGCTGCTGGTTACGGAGGAGTTCAAAAATTATATCGAGCTGCTAAAAGTCAATTGAAAAGTGTACGTTTGCCCGAAGTACGACGATGGTTACAAGAACAATCGACGTACACGTTACACAAACCCATTCGACGTAAATTTTCTAGAAGTACCACTCAAGTGGAAGGCATCGATCATCAATGGCAAGCCGATTTAGCCGACGTCTCTCATTTAGCCACTTACAATCGTGGTCACAAATATTTGTTTTGTGTCATCGACGTGTTTTCTAAATTTGCTTGGGTCGTGCCTTTGACCTCTAAAAGCAGTACCGAATTGGTACGGGCCTTAAAATTGGTCTTGAAACAAAGTGGACGTCAACCTTTACGATGGCAAACTGACAAAGGCACCGAATTTCTAAACCAAGCTTTTCAAAAAGAATTGAAACAAAGACAGATTCATTTTTTTACTACCGAAAATCCTGAAACCAAAGCCAGTATCGTGGAACGTTTTCCAAGAACTTTGAAAGAACGCATGTGGAAATATTTTACACATCAACATACTCTCAAGTACATCGACGTGTTACCTCGTTTGGTCAAAGCGTACAATCAATCGTACCATCGTAGCATCGGATGTGCCACCGAAGAGGTCAGCCCTGAAAACGAAGTGACCGTGTTTGATAAATTATTTGGTTCACCCCAGAAAAAAAAAAAAAAAAGAAGACACCCTTGTTGGAGTTAAAGACGGGAGATTGGGTTCGCATCGGAAAAACCAAACGTACTTTTGACAAAGGTTATTTACCTAACTGGACTACCGAATTGTTTCGTGTCACTACCCCCGTCCGTGGTCGTGATCCTCCCGTCTATAAATTGGAAGACATGCACGGTGAAGTACTCAAAGGAACATTTTACTTGCCTGAGTTACAACGAGTGACTAAAAAAGAAGACGCCTTGTACGACATCGAAAGCATTCTCGAACAAAGAACACGGAAAGTAGGTAAACGTCGAGTAGAAGAAGTCAAAGTACGTTGGAAAGGATATCCTCCTAGTTTTGATTCTTGGATTGCGGCTTCTCAAGTCGTCGACTATAAAAAGAAATAGAAGTAAACTCACAACATGCCATTCAACACAGCAGCAACCCAGACTTCAACGACTCCTTCGCAGAGTTCTTCTCTTCAAGAATTACAAAAACAACCGCTTTGGGTGTGGTGTGGAGAACGTGTGCCTAAAAATCAAATCGTCTTTTTCTGCCAAATCTTTGTAGTGTATTGTGTCATCGGAGCAGCCATTGCCAATTTGAGTTTACAACAAGGAGACAAACAATTGTGGACCATTTTACTGAGCAGTTGCATCGGTTATCTTTTACCCAGTCCCTCTTTGAAATTTACGAAAACGACGGACAACAGTCACCACAACAACGGGAGTACGAGCAACGCCAGTCCACCTTCTTCTTCGTCCAGTTACCACCACCAAAATACCAGTCCTCTTTTGGAACCTTTTGAACATCATTCTTCTCTCCACTTGAGTGACTCCTCGGACACCAGAACCACTTTGGAACTATGAACGACCAATTTTATTTAACGTTACCTAGTGACAGTTCCATGGATGTGTTTCCCAACAACACCTTATGTTGTTTCACGGCCAAATTATCTCAATCCATCCAATTGGATCACGATGCTCATTGGGAAGTGGCTTTGGTAGAAATCATTCATCCTACGCAAATCATGAACATCGACGATGGTCAAAACACTTTCATCGTGGAAATCTTGAACAAGGGAGTGCATGATGAGTTGGAGAAATTTCAACCTGGCCTTGAGCATTCCAGAAAGGTATTCACGAAGATGACTCCTCCCTTTGCGAGCCATACCATGAGAATTCCTGAAGGGTATTATTTTAGTGCTAAACATTTGGTGGAGACGATTCAAGCCGTCTTCGAAGCCCAATTTGCTAAAGCCTTGGAAAAAAACCAAAAAGGGGTACGAATCGCTTACCATGATGTGGCACGCCGTTTCATCTTGCAATTTTTTAAAGAGAAAGGGGGAACTCATTGACGACAAAAAAGACAAAAACTTACCCGAGCAGGACAGAAAATTCATGACCATTGAATTTTCTCCTGGGTTGTATGCTATTTTGGGTGGAAATAAAAAGTATACTAATAAAAAAGTCGCAAGCAACGTAGAATTCGGAGATGGTTTTCGCACCCCTATCGAATTGAACGTGGGACTGAATTTAATGTTTGTGTACTCCGATGTGGTAGAGTACAACGTGGTGGGCCACACAGCTGCTCCCTTACTGAGAGTCATTCCTTTCAAAGTGGATACTGCTGCTGGTGCGTACGAAGAAGGTGGAAACACGTTTCACGTTCACCGTGAATTTGTACATCCTCATTATCTTCCAGTCAGTAAATCGTATTTTGACAGTGTCCACATTTGTATAAAAGGAGATTTGGGACAAAGTGTGCCATTCATTGACAAAGGAAAAGTCACGGTGAAACTACATTTTCGAAAAAAAGTTCTCTAACGCCCTGTAACTAACCTCTCAAAAAATGTATCCAGTGTACCGAGGAGTGGCTCGACAACGAGGACATGGTTTAGGAGATATGTTAAGATCGGCTTTTCGGACGGTAGCTCCTATTTTGAAACCTATGGTGACTCGAGGATTTCATGCCTTAAAAGATGCCGCTTTGACGCAAGGAAAAGAATTTTTGCAAAACGTCCTCATCGACAAACAAAATCCTAAAGAAGCTTTTATGAGAGCAGGCAAAAATGTGTTGATGACCACTGGTAAAGATCTTTTAGGTCTCCGAGAAAATCCTGTAAATACGCTTCACGCTTCAGGCTCTGGCATTACTTCACAGCAAGGACAAGGCAGAAAGAGACGACGACATCGAAATCCTTTCAAAGTTCATAAAAGAACACACGGCAGTTCCAAAAAGAATAAGAAAAGAAAAAGAACCATCAGAGAATTAGGACGTGTTTGATTATTAACTGTGAAAATGATGCACCGAGATTCTTGCGAATGTACCAAGTCAGAACTGGATATGTTTACCAAGCCTCCCACCATGATGACGATGCAAGAATCCCAATGGGTGGAATTTCATCCTGTATCGTCTTTGTCGGATTCAGCTCCTATCGAATTTGAAATCAAAGGACAAACCGAAGATTACATCGATCTGAATGACAGCTACTTGTTTCTGAAACCTCAAAGTGATCAAAACGGCGGACAGCAGCCTTCCTGATGGCAATTCCAGAGTCGCTCCAGTCAATAATTTCATGCATTCCTTGTTCAGTGGAATAGATTTGTACTTGAATAACAAACTGGTCAGCAGCAGTTTGGATACTTACCCTTACCGTGCTTACTTGGAAAATCTCTTGACGTATGGAAAAGAAGCCAAGAACACTCATCTGGATGCTTCAGTGGTCTGGAAACCTGACACCGCAGGAGAGAATACCTTCAACGACACATAGGTGTCAGTACCGGCGAGGGTTGCTGCTGTTGTTGATGGTAGTGGTCATCTTGTTTAGAGATATAACTCCAGCAGACCCACACAATGTGGGATTTAACGACCGTCGAAAGAAAATCAGAGGGCACAGTTTAGAATTGATGGATCGTTTGCATTTGGACATGTGGTTGCAAGACAAGTATTTGTTGAACGGAGTAGATGTACGTCTGAGACTAAATCGCAGTAGTGCCGCTTTCCATTTGATGGCTAATGCTAACGAGTGGAAAACTGTCATCCAAGAAGCCAAACTTTATGTGCGACGTGTAGAAGTCTTACCAAAAGTGGCCAACGACATCAGTCAAACCTTGAGCAGAACCACTGCTAAGTATCCTCTAAGACGTGTGGAAGTGAAAACCTTTACTGTTGCCGCTGGACTCCGATCCATAGTCGAAGATCACATCTTCCAAGGGCAGCTCCCCAAACGTTTGCTGCTTGGTATGGTCAGAAATTCAGCCTTCAACGGAGTCCACGATCAGAATCCGTTCCAGTTTCAGCACTTCAACATCTCCAAGATAGAAGTCAGTCGAGATGGCAAGACCTTGTGTACCAGACCTTTTGAACCTGACTTTAGCGTCAACGCAAACAATTACTTACGATCTTACTTGACCCTGTATGAAGCCACAGGACAGTTAGGCACCAACACCAGCCACGGCATTTCGTACGACGATTATGCAGGAGGGTATGCCTTGTGGGGATTTTGATTTCACTCCGGACCAAGGCAGCGATGAAGGACATTTCCCACCCTATAAAATCAGGGCCCCCTTCGAGTGGAAATTCAGTTTACAAATCCTCTACCTGAGACAGTGAACGTCGTCTTGTTTGCAGAATTTGATAATACTCTAGAGATCAACAGTTTGAGAGAAGTAATTCTAGACTATTAGAAGAAAAAAGATGCAGAACGTAGAACCTATGGAGATAGATGAGGGATTTTGTGAAGTGAATCATTCAGAACCTAGAATAGAAGAAGAAGAAAAAGAAGAAGAAGAAATCAATTCAGTTCCTGTGTTTACTGGATTTATGGCTTGTCGATGGCCAGAACACGAAAAACAGTTAGTGACCTGTTATGCTCAGGAATTGAGTCCCAATCATTAACAGTCTGATTAGAAGAACAATGTTATGGATGTCAAAACGATCATCCCAGTCAGATACAACACGACAAATGTATGATGATGACAGGGCGAAGAACAATTGGATGAATATTTGGAAACGGCCTGGTCACAACTCTCAGATGAACACTGTGTTGAGACAATGGTATAAAGTCTTGCAGACTTCTTCTTTTCCTCCACTTACTTCTCTGGAGATCAACGGATCGAAGGACTCATTGGACAAGAGTGCAGAACCTATCAGACGTGAATATTCCTGGAATTACAAGACAGATCCATTCAAACATAAAGTCAGGTGTGAATTGATAGTGAGTTATTTCCATTGTTGAAGACCAATGGATACCAGGACTTCATCACTATTGAATCGCGGTTCCTATACTTCTTCTTGGAATCCTGTGGTATGTGCTAAAGATAAACTACCTCATCGTAAACCAAAAAACGTTCATGCCTATGTCATCAATACTGACGACAGTCATCTACCAGGAACCCATTGGATTGCCGAGTACTTTCCCAACGCTCACTGTGTGGAATATTTTGATTCTTACTGGATTACCTCCTTTGGAAAAAGACATCATCGAGTTTATGAGAAGAAATGCCGTCTCGACCTCGATTCAATAATGTGAGACTACAAGGATCTGAATCCCATGGTGTGTGGACAATATTGTGTCCATTATCTTCAGCAACGCAGTCTTGGATATTCCTTAGAACATTTACTCGATCTTATTTTGATAAGTGACTATGCTTAGAAACGATGCTAAAGTACAACAATGGTTTTGTGAACTTGATGGTATATCTCTTGAGTCTTTAGCTACACAATCGTAGTGTGCAAGCAGAATGATGTAGATTGTAGAAAGTTTCTGACATTTACTTTACCTTCCCAACGTTGTCAACCTTATGTAAAATATGTTCCTGTTTAAATCTCTTGTTTGAATGGGGCGGGGGTGTCTACGTTTTTTAAATGTTAGACAATAGATTTATTTGTTGAAAAAAAATATGGTGTGTCTTGGTGGTGGTTTTTTTTATTGAATTGTGAAAAAAAATAATGATTATGTTCTCTCTCTCTCTGTTTCTATCGAATCTAAGAAAAACTATCCTTTTGTTTCCTCTATCTATGATCGCCCTGATCGATCTAACACCTTACCATACCATGTTTTCCATCGCGTCCGCGCGTTTAAGCATATAAAGCGGTACACTGGCCAGTGTTAGTCATTCTCGTTGACTCGTCAAGATCTCAACAGTTCTAAGAGAAAGATGGCCGCCACCAAGATTACAAAGCTGAATTAAGCTATGGTTAACATTCAAAGAGTGAAGAATCATTTGATGGAGACCAACCAGAGAGAAAGACGATGACGTTCATTTCAAATGGCCCATGATCTAGTAGAAGAGGTCCTGAGAGAAGAAATACTTAGAGAAAGAACAGAATGGGAAGGCAGCACAACGAATACAGCAGCAGCAGCATCAAAGACAACAACAACAGCAGCAGCAACTAGCAGCAGACAACAACTTATGCAGCAGTCCAGCAAAAACTATTGACGGCGTAGATGTCAGTTGCAAGATTGACTGTGAGAATTTGCTTTCTCTTTCACCCGAAAGAGACCTGCCTGTCTTAAAGCTGTGAGACCCATCGCTAAACGTGGCCGCCCCTGCTTGGAGCTACTGCCACGGCTACATCACCCTAAGAAGTTAAAACAACAACACAAAACTCTTAAACCCAACGGTCCTTCTAAGGACCACCCAATCTCTAGAAAAAGATTACTACTCTCATATTGGCCAATATCTATATGTGGTGTGTTTTATATGTTTTGTTGTAATGTTTTTGTGATAGTCTACCCACAAAAAAAACCCTTCTCACCCTTGTATGTTTTGTGTGGTGTGATTGATATTAAAAAAAAAAAAAATTTAAAAAAAGGTTTATGTGTGGTGTGTGAAAATTTTATTTTATATTACAAAAAATATAAAAACACAATCAATGGTTGTAAGAGTGTGTTGTAAGTTTTTAAAAAAATAATTAAAAAAATTAAGTGATGGTATGGTGGGTGTGTAATGTTTTTAGATTTTTTTGTATCAAAAGTAGTTTCTTTTAGGTCCGCGCTTTTAGAGTCAGGGGTCCTTGGAGTGCAAACCTCCGCGAAGCCAAGAATGACGTAGAAAGAATGACGTCAGACGCTGGGGTTAGTGGGGTGATGTATTTTTCTATGTTTTTTTTAGGAGTATAAGGAATGTTTTCCTTCACCGGTCCGACGCTTCTAGACATATATTACAAAAACAACGCTCTTCACAACTAAATCTACACCCACGTCATTTATTTCCAAGAGAATGAACATATCTGAAAATAAAAAAATTTCCAGGACAAGTTAGAGCTACATCTAGAGGTTGGCGTGTGGCTGCACCTCCTCCAA